>CM062297.1:671481153-672085170 GCA_031216915.1 Pictodentalium vernedei | reverse complement strand
GAAGTCCTTATTATTTTTTATCTTTATTTTAGTTGTTCTCTATTGATTTTGTGTTGTATGATCATTGTAACAAAAGAAACTATCAGTGAAATCAACATGTAATTTTTATAAGATTTGAACAGACTAAGAAAGTAAAACAGTTATCCATTTACCTAACGATTCAGCCACCTCTGCCAATGTAATGTACAAATTGTACTGTTAAAGAGAATATTTTTCAAGAAATTTCAACCAAACTATATCATATGACCCCAAATTGGAACGAGCTCATTCCAGGAGTTATCACATGATATAGTTTTGTTGAAAATTTGGGAAACGAATTACTAAAATAACAAATTTTTATATTGGGTGCCTTTGTCAAATGGTTAAACAATGCTGAAAATTTGTGACCAGATTCTGGAAACCTGATCATACCAAGCCATTTCGATCGGCATATTACATCTCAGCACGTCATCAGCTTGAACAAAAGAGTCATGAAAAAAACTCTATAGTATTCTGGGTTGCTCATTTCAGCCATTGCTTCAACACTGGTAAATACATCATTCAGTGTTACTTTGCCCCTTTCTTGCATAAATACTATAGAAAGAGGCTCAACTTGAAGAAGTTGATGCAACCATTTCTAAAGGTAGCCTTAATTTCAAAATTGTTCAGGCCAGTTGTTAAACCTTTCAACTCTGGCACCCTAGAAGGTATCATTTCAGTCAATACTGTCAACGGCAAAATGGGCAAAACCATCCTGGTTTGTTGAGAGGTTCAGTACCATAATAATTTAATCAAACAGCTCTCTCGAGCTGTTGGATTAAATTATTACTGAGCCTCGCTTCAGATTTTTTGCTCTTTATATCATCTGCTCTCCCACTACAAATTTTTCTTCATGCCAAAATTTATGCACATCGTATTGAAAGGGTTAAGTCGCTTGAGAGAAGTAATGTGTATTATTATCTGAGTGCAAGGCCAGTTCTACAGATAATGAAAGTGATAGGGTGCTATGAATCTCAAATTTCTGGTCAAATCGATTCAGAGAATTCTGAATTAAAGCAAATCTCATGGCTCTTCAAATTGTAAATATTGCGCCTTCTTACAACGATAATTAATTGCAAGTCTCCACTCAGGTATCGTATGCAATGGCAATCAGTCTGTTGGAGCAAAATTATTTTAGCAGTGTGTGGAGAACTGTGGCTCAGTGGTAGACTGTTGGACTTCTATGCTAGAGGTCCCGAGTTCGATCCCCGTCCAGAACAACCCGCATTGTGTCCTTGGGCAAGGCACTTTATCCCGGTTGCCTACATGGGGCACGATGATGCCATGTACTAAGGCATACTGCACGTCGATGGTGCACATGTCTTCAACCACTGTAACCCTGCTTGAACAGAGTTAGAATGTTGAGGAGCTGACAGTTGATCGTCGATGCTCGGTGGTTCTCTCAGGGTACTCCGGCTTCCTCCACCCGTAAACTGTCATGGTCACGATTAGCCATTATGCATAAGTATGTTACCTTAAACACATATAAATAAATAAATAAATAAATAAATAAATAAATAAATAAATAAATAAATATTTTATCAATGTAAGAGGAGTAAGTGAAAGACACTCCAGCCTTTAAGGGGGTGTCATTGCCTATCACCATCAATCACTCCTGCTCAGATGGTACGAAGTACCATCAGTGATGGAAATTTGATGCAAGCAGTTTTTTTGCCTATGTTGTGATCATGGTATTGCCATAGATGCTGAAAATTACCTTAAATACCAATAAATAAATAAATGTTAATATGCTGATCAGCAAAATGTTTTATCACACACCTCTTCATGTAAAACACAGGATTTCCATGGTGTTGCCTGTACGATAAAATTAAAGTTGTATCGCACATGTGGTGATACAAAACATATTCGATTTCATTTCCAACGTAAACAGAAAACAGAGAAGGAACCTGTCTAAATAAATCACGTCGTCATTGGTGGAATGCACTTGAGTCGAGATCGCTTGGAAATTCCAAGTTCCCCATTTAGATTTGTTTACCCAGGATATTTAAACAATAAGATTCGAGTCAAAAATCTACAAAATGAAATAACATTCTGACTGCTTGATCCTTGACAAATACTTTCACTGGTCATATAATAATGGAGTGTGCTAAACCTATTAGCTATTTAAAAAGTTTTTGTTGTGTTATTCCCTGCTGTTTAGTCAATATTTGAAGTTCGATCATCGTGACTGTGACACTGATCGGCATCAGTTGGTTTCGAGCAATTGAATGCCGTAAAAGGAAAAAGGAATCGCAGCAATTTTTTGGTTGAAAAGAGCTTTTAGTTCAATTTTCATGTGGACTGGTTGTTACATGGGAGGTGTGTGATAAATACAGAACCACACATGCGTTTGAATGGGTTAAGAATTATCGCACTCAATTGATTTGGCCCAGGATATCACTCGAACCGAAATGCGGTTCTCTATATTTATTGCATTACAAATTCTGAATTTGTCAGAGAGTCATTGGTTACATGTGATATTTGGTTTTAGAGAGTGATGTGCCCATGAATGTTACTTGCTTTTCCTGTGGAGATCTGTTTTACAGAAACTAATCAGATGCGAGTCAAAAAAATTGGATATGGCACTTATCACTCGTAATTCTTGCGGGATTAAGCAACAGGTTGTGTACATAATTTTAGAGCTATTGTGAAACAAGGTAATGAAGGTATATTGGATTAACTCCAATCCCTGTGCACACTGGGGTCAAAATATCAAAAGTTTCGAGCTCCATAATACAACAAGGAATTTAACCAATTCAATCTTGTTTGACAGAGCTCATTCAGTTCTGTCAAACAAGACTGAATTGGTCAACTCCCAGGTTGCGTTGTGGGAAAAATTTACTCCTTGAAAGTAACATCAGTGTGCAGAGGGTTAACCCTTTACCCAGCATTACGGCCAAAACCGGCCAGCGCTATTCTAAAAAATCTTTGGACATTTGTTATATAGCATTCTGGTGGGGGTCCAGGGGGGGGGGGGGGGGGGGCTGATGACTGTGAGTGAATATTTCTTTATACTTCACATACATTGTGCTCTGCAATCCGTAGAGTTGGCTGTTCAATTTAAATTCATACTAACGTAGCAGCTCCAGTCATTTCAATAATAATTCAGTATTTCTTTATACTTCACACACACTGTGCTCTGCAATCCGTAGAGTTGGCTGTTCAATTTAAATTCATACTAACGTAGCAGCTCCAGTCATTTCTTATACATTTAGGAATTATTTATTTTTGACAATTGTGGACCAAATTCTATAACCTCAAAACATTAATTGAAAAATAGATCACCAATGGTTGGAGCTGCCAAGTATTAATTTACTTAATCGCAAAAATATGACTGGCACCAACATTACAGAAAGTGTCTCTAGGCATGAATTTATCAGATTTTACGAGGAAAAAATACACATTTTCCTCATGTTTTTTTTTCAGTATTTTTGCAGTAAGAATGCCTCCAGAATTTAAATTCAAAATTTACATGTGTGGAAGACCCCGTCCCCCCTCCCTTTCCCTCCAGTCTCCCCCCCCCCCCCCCCCCCCCCACACACACACGCAAATGCATATGCCTGTGGCAGGTGCTTTCCGTGTCTGGTTCAGTGATAATAATTTCCTCAATATCTAAAAATGGACCCAATAATTTTAATCAGCAGAACCCCTGGTTCCCCATAGCCTGAATTTTAACTTAGTGTCATATGAGTATAATTCTTTAAAAATATTTTCCACAAGTCAGAATCTTTTGAAATGTGGCATATGAATTGTGATGAATTATTGATAAAAAAAAATCTTTAAATCACTTTGTGAAGAATCAGTAGGCCTTTGTCAGGTGTGCGCTTCAGGCCCCTTGGGACCTCTTGTTTTCATAAACTTATCAGTCAGTGCTTCATTACCAAATTGCCAGTGACCTGTCAGATTTGTTGTAAAGTTATAGTAAATAGTTTGGTGTATGACAGTTGTAGGCAGATAACAGGGTCAATTCATTAACCCTTTACCTAACGTAACAGCAATAACCCATCACTGATATTAACTGGTTGGGGGCCAGATTATTTTTGGTGGTCTCAGTTTGTTTATCAAAATTTGCTTTATTTCAAATTCAAATTATTGGAGAGTGTGGCACTCTTCAATAATTTGTAAAACAACAAATTTATATAAACAAAATATTATTTGCATTTGACTGAAAATGAAACCGGAGCAAGGAAAATGGCTTTTGATCTCATACCCTCATTTTTTTTAAAGCCCTGATAGTGGCTTGTAGCACTCAACCAGTTTACAAAGACTATTTTCAATTTCAATAATTCTTTCACTTTTGGTCTCAAAAATAGCTTACGATCCCATCAGTGAAATGAGCTCATCCAATGAGAGGTCATAAGCTATGGGAAAACTTTTTTAGTTTTTCACAAAATTGTTTTGCAGGTGCACGTTTCTATTTGTGTTGGTTAAAGGGTTAATCAGTATTTATTTGAGTTGGAATCCTTGTACAGTCTGCTGGTAATCCACATTTTTACACTTTGGACAGAATCTTTTGTATATCTCAAAAGTAGGTCGTGTAAAGTTGGTTGTGGTATCATATTTAGCTCAACTTGACAAAATCATGCTGAGCTATTGCCATCACTGCTCGTCCGTCGGCATACGTACGTATGTCCACAATTTCCTTTGGCACACCTCACAAGTCGCATTTATGATCAGATCGCTTTGAAACTTGGTATGCTTGTTTGGGGTCACCTTTAGATGGGAGCTATCGATTTCCTTCAATTTCCGTCAAAAAATGTTGCCGCGGCCAACGTTCTTAGAACTTAGTTTAGTCAGACCTCAATATTTCCCTTTGGCACACCCTACAGGGCATATTTATGATTGGATTGCTTTGAAACCTGGCATGCTTGTTTGGGGTGACCTCTAGATAGGAGCTATCAATTTTCTCCCCTTTCTGTCAAAAAATGTTGCCGCGGCCAACGTTCTTAGAACTTAGTTTAGTCAGACCTCAATATTTCCCTTGGCACACCCTACAGGGCACATTTATGATCGGATTACTTTGAAACCTGGCATGCTTGTTTGGGGTGACCTCTAGATAGGAGCTATCGATTTTCTTCCCTTTCCGTCAAAAAATGTTGCCACTGGCAACGATCTTTGAACTTAGTTTAGTCAGGCATTAATATATTCCTTTGGCATGCCCTGCGGGCACATTTATGATCAGATCGGTTTGAAACTTTGTATACTTGTTTGGGGTTACCTCTAGATGGGAGCTATCGATTTTCTTCGATTTCCGTCAAAAAATGTTGCCTCTGGCAATAACCTTCGATGAACTTAGTAAAAACTTAGTGCAGTTAAGCATCAATATTTCCCTTTGACACTCCCTGCAGGGCACATTTATGATTGGATCGCTTGCAAACTTAGTGTGCTTGTGTGGGGTGACACCTATATGGGAGCTGTCGATTTTCTTCCGTTTCTGTCAAAAAACGTTGCCACTGACCTTTGAACTTAGTTTAGTCAGACCTCAATATTTCCCTTTAACACACCCTTCAGGGCACATTTATGATCGGATTACTTTGAAACTTGCTATGTGTGTTCGGGGTGACCTCTAGATATGAGCTATTGCTTTTTTTCAATTCCATAAAAAATTATTGTCGTTATCACCAGCCTTTGAACTTACTGCATTTGTGCATCAACTTATCCCTTTTGCACTCGCTGCAGGGTATATTTATGAATTTCCATAAAAAAACATTGCCACAAGCAGTGACCTTCTATTTAGTGCATTTGTGCATTAACATCTTCCTTTGGCATGTCTCCGAGGGCACATTCATTATCAGGTTGTTTTGAAACTTTGTATGCTTATGCAGGGTGACAAAGATAGGAGCTATTGATTTTCTTTTCATTTCCATCAAAAACTGTTGCTGTTAGCAACAATCTTTGAATTTATTGCATTTGTGCATCAACATTCTTTGACATGGCCTACAGGCCACATTTATCATAGGATTGTTTTTGAACTTGGTGTGCTCATTAGGCAAGACCTTTAGATAAGAGCTATTGATTAGCATTCATTTCTGTGAAAAAAGTTGCCATTTACAATAACCTCTGAACATACTGCATTTGTGTATCAGCATTCTTCCTTTAGCCAGTCTTACAGTTTACATTTAAAAATGCATGGATTACTCTGACGTTGTGCACATACAATGCTGTTATGTTGAAATTTCATCAAATAACATTGGTACCAATGATCTTGAATTTTGCCATTTCATTTATAACTTACCAAGTTCAAGTTTGTCAAGTTGAGCTACAGTGTCACTGACACTTTCACTTTTGTTGTATTCATTCTTATATTTGTGGCTGATCTGGTTTTTTTTTTTTTTGATTGAGCACAAAAATTCTGCGAAGCAGTCCTTGTTTACAGTAGTGAACAAGCTCTATTTTACTGGTAAAATAGGACATGGTCATCAGTGTCGGGGGTGGAAGTCCTCCAAAATGGGCAACATGGGTACAAATGATTGGCTGCATTTGACATAATATCCATGGTTCGGTCACAATTGTACTGAAATATGTCACCTTAAACACCAATAAATAAACCAATAATTGACCACTATAATATTCTGATACTCATGCAAAGACATTGCCATAGACAGGGCGCTTGTAGAATTTTTCTAAACATGTCTAGAATTTGGCCAAAACATGAAGTTTTTGGACTGAAATCTAATGAAAGTCTTCTAAATATTTATTGAAAAGTAGTAAAAATCCCCCAAATGTTGATATGTAGTTGAAATTTGTGACTTCCAAGAGCCGCAGTGATAATTTACAATCAAGGGTGGTGTATAGATAGAATTCTACATCTGCACTTCTTACCTAATGAATCAACCTCATTCAGCAGATGAAAAAAAAAACGTTTCAAAACATTTCAACAATACCATATCACTGGGTCACATGATATGGCTTTTGAAAACAAATTTTAACAAAAACCAAAAATTGAAATAAAATAAAAATTATATTGGATGTGTTGGGTAAAGGGTTAAAACCTGTCAATAGGAAGTTTTGATGGCAGAGGGTGGGGGAATTCTGTAGTGGTAGTTGGAATTTTGCCTACTGACAGGGGAATGCGACACCCATTCGAGACTCCTAAGTAATGTCCCAACGTCCTTGACTCCATGGGAAGGATTCTGTACTGTATTAATCAAGTTCTGTTTTGCTTGTAAAATAGACATGGTAAATATGGACTTGGGTGAATGCCCTCTGAAACATGGCTTGTGACCCCTCATTGCAACTAGCTCACCGAGCCCATTCCAGTGGGGAGGTCATAAGCTAAGTTTCTTGAGCAAAATATAAACATTGTTAGTTAGGCGTAAAGAAGTTAAAAATATGTTTTTTCGGCCATCCCGTATGGTCCCTTTGTCTGCTGCATGTTCTCTTTTTATAACCAATACGAACTTAAAAAAATAAAAATTAAATGGTTTGTGTCTGATATTTTACCCAAGTTAATAAAATTGATAAATTTGTCCCTTGAGTGCAACAAGGCCTTGCAGTGCTTTAGCATTGCAAAGCCTTCTTGCACTCAAGGGACGAAATATACCACCACCCATGCTATTCTGTAGATTATGAGTGTTAAAACATAAAACAAACCAAGAACATGAACTTTTGCTAACAAAGAAGTAATTACAAAAATAAAAAATAAAATAAAAAACCTCCTGCCCACATGCAAATTTACAAACAATGGCCTGAGAAAAAAGTTAATTTTTGTGGGGCCTTATTCAAGATTTTTGTTTGTTAGCATTGCCTTCTAGCTGTGTTATGTAAATGTTAAACTTGATTTCTCAAGGTCTGTAGTGACCTTTCATTAACCTTTTATCCAGGTATTGAATGTTATTCTACTGCTAGATTGATGAATCACATGATTTGGCTAACACCACATTATCGTTTTTATAACAAAAATTGTATTGCCACCTGATTTTTCGTATTCATATTAAACCCTAAATGTGTCCCTCAGAAATTTTGAGAAGTGTTGCAGGGCTTGTTTTCATCGTAGAAAAACGCAGCTTCACTATTATAACAGGACCCAGTAACCATTGGCATAGTGGTGAGGACCATACAAGATTGCCATCGATGGTCTGGTCCAAGAAATAGGAGGTTACTACACAAGTAGTCAGTCCATTTTTTTTCTCCTGACAGGTGCAAAGAAGTCCACAACATATAGAATGTTTACGTTTTTTAACTAATATAGGACATTTTTTACACCTTCCATGCATGTATTCGATGATGGAGGGTGGCTGCAACTTTTTAGTGGATATCAAACATATTTGATAAACAACCAGAACAAGTGAAGAATTCTCTCAAGTGTCAAGTTTTTGTAACAAGCAAACTTTGTATCTTCTCATACAGGCATTAGCTCTAGAAATATGTCTGATAGTGATACTGTTTGAAAATGACAAGGCATAATCTAGTTGCCACATCTGATTTGCAGGATGTAGAATATCCCTATTGTGCTCCAGATCCTAGAGACATCTGGTGTGAAAATAACAAGTCTCAGACACCCAAATTAGTATCCTGGTCAGTATGTATGCTGATAGTAACATTTGTATGAAATTTAAAGCTTCTCAAAGTAAATGTGAGGTGCATGAAGCTAATAGATAAGATAGATGTAAGTAAACAGACATGTGCAACATCAATGTTGAATTCATTTGAATTACCTGGAATTCATGTACGTGGTTAGAGCTGGAAATGCTGTTCTTATAAAATAGAAGCACGGGATGGAAACTTCATTCCCCGAGCATGGCCACCTGGTCTTCATCAATGATGAGAATCATAGAATCCGAGTAGTTATTGTGTTATGTATGTAGAATTGTTAATGGTGTAGTTGTGTGGGATATATTCATTGTCGATTAAATCCAGGTGGCTAAACATTTGCGAATAGAGTGGAACTACATGTAGCCTACAGTCATATGAAATGAAGTTCAGTGTATCGTACATTGCCATTTAAAATTGTTTTCGATACAATGAATTATTTTCAATGAGCACATCATGTATTGTAGCATATATTCTTTTACTCGTGGTGGGCAGGCATCTCCTCTGTGGAACAACTTGGGTTTTCATCTGCGGAGGGGGGGGGGGGGGGGGGTGGGGGGAGGTGAGAACGTGTTCCCACCACTGATCTCTTTGTGAACTCTGTAGGTTAAGTTGCTAGTTAAAGTCACCAAGAAGGAGATCTGTGTCCCTACTAATAATAATCTGACACATTACATTGCTGCCGGGGAGTGCTCTGTCTACCTTGGAACATCCCATGCTGGCCCAGTTGGTCTGTGTACCGGTACAGCATCAGTGATCCATTGGAGACTGGTAGTGGGAGGGGGGGGGGGGGGGGTGGGGGTGATCTGATCTGCATAACCAAATTGCTGTGGGGCCCATGAGCAGCATCATTATGAGCTATTGGTGAAAGTTGACTTTGATTTTGTCTTGCAGTTATGATATAACCATAGATGCTAAAAGTGATTTTTTACTGATGGAGTTCTGGAAGGATATATTTGGGCTTTATTCTGAAGTGTTGGTGCTGCCACTTAAAGGCTTCATAGTCTGTGGATGTTTTTCATATTATCTTTGAAGTGACATTTTTAGTCTATATGGATTTGCATTGTTACAGTTTATGTTACATAAATTGTAACAAGGCAAAGACATTGTGAACAAATTTTAAAACTAAAAAATGTCTGCACTCAAACAGTAGTTAATCACAGTAATAAAGAGTAAAACCCTAAAAATGAGTGAGTTTCAAGAAGTTCTTGAAATTTTTTCTCCACAACTATTTTTTTTAAATAACTTCATATTTAGACATAACGTTCATTTATTCATTTTTTACGAATGTTAAACAAAATGGCAAATACAAATATAATAAACTGTATGAAACAGACTTAAAAATGTGTTTATGTTTCTTTGCATATCCTGTCGGTAATTGTCTCGGTAATTGTCTCTGGGATTGGGTACTGCATGACTGCTTGTTTAATTGAACTTAACTTCAGTACAGAATTGGCCAGTTAATTGCATATAGGTCACAGAACAAACTCGTATGAATTGAATAAAAAATCTTATAATATTTCAAGAAATTACCTTGACAGTCATCAAATTCTCCTTTACAGACCTATTCGGCCTCACTACATCCAATACAGGCATTTAATCTATTTCATCTTTTTTGGCAGAGCTCCATGAGATGAGCTCTATCAAACAAGATATAATAGAATAAATGTTCAGTTTATCTTTAGATTACAATAAACTGACCAAATTCTAAAACCGATCCATTACACCGAGCATCCACCATAACTCTCGTTGCTTGCCCCTTGATCGGCGTGGGCCCATACAACCACTAGCATCGTTTTCTTTCACTATTCTTCTACTGGATCCCATTTACCTTGGCTTCATTACCATCTTGCGGTCATTTAATATCCAAGATGCTGTTTGTGATCTTAAACACCACAAAAAAAAATGACAAAAGCAAAACTACTGGCTCCTATTACCCTCTTCTACCACTATTACCGGCTTCTACCACTCCAGTTACTGCTACAAGCTACTGCTGCCATTCTACTATACTGCCGCTTCTTGCTGAAACGACTGCTGGGAGCGCAGTGGCTCATTGGTGGCAGCATTGAACTTCAAACTGAAAGGCCCACAGTTCGATCCCAGAGGTAACTGTTGTGTCCATGTGCAAGGCACTTAATCCCGATTGCTCACGTGAGGGAATGGTGGCGCTGTGCACTAAGGCGTACTGCACATCAATGGTGCACTTGTCTTCAACCAATGCTAACCCTGCTTGTGCGGAATTAGTACTTTGGGGAGGGGGGGGGGGGTGACAGTTGCTCGCCGTTGCTCGGTGGTTCTCTCCGGGTACTCCGACGGCTCCCCCCACCCGTAATGAGGTGAAGCCCTTGGTTCATATTTAGCTCATTACAGGAGCCCGAATTTTTAACTTAGGGCAACATGGGGAATAATCTTGAAAAACCTTTTAATCAGAACCACCAGTCAGAATCTTTTAATGTTTGGTATACATCATTGTTGTGGGGTCAGATTCAAGATTGTTCAAATCAAGTCCCTCGGTTAATATTTTGGCTGCCTATGGAAGCCCGAATTTTAACTTATGCAATATGGGGAATAATCTTTAAAAATCTTCTTCAGATCCACCAGAAAGATTACTTTCATATTTGGTATTCCACATCTCCAGGAGGGTCAGATTCAATTTTGTTCAAATCGGATCCTGTGGTTATTTGGGCTCTCTGTTGGAGCCCAAAGTTTAACTTAGTACAATATGAGGATATTTCTTTAAAAATCAAATTCCGATCCGCCAGTCAGAATCCTTTCATATTTGATATACAACATCTCGGGTTGGGGGTCCCTGGGTTAATATTTGGGCGTCCTATGGAATTCTCCCATATTTGGTATACAACATCTCTAGGGTGGTCAGATTCTAGTTTGTTCAAATCGGGTCCCTGGGTTAATAGTTGGGCTCTCTATGGTGGCCCGAATTTTAACTTAGTGCAATATGGGGGAATTTTTTTAAAAATCTTCTTCAGATCCACCAGAACGAAATCTTTCGTATTTGGTATACAACATCTTTAGGGGGTGTGTGTCAAGCTTGTTCGAATCGAGTGCCTGGGTTAATATTTGGGCTCTATATGGGAGCCCGAATTTTAACTTAGGGCAATATGAGGGAATTTCTTTAAAAATCTTCTTTTCCAAAACCATCTATTAGAATCTTTTGATATTTGGTATACAACATCTCAGGAGGGTGGGGTGGGGGGTGGGCAGATTCAAATTTGTTCAAATCTGGTCCCTGGTTTAATATTTGGGCTCCATATCATAGCCCGAATAACTTCTTCAGATCAACCAGTCTGAATGCTTTCATATTTGGTACAAAGCATCGGGGGGGGGGGGGGCAGTTAATGGGTGCCTGGGTTAATATTTGGGCACTCTAAGGGAGCCCAAATATTAACTTAGTGCAATATGAGGAATAATGTTTAAAAATCTTCTTCAGATCCACCAAACAGAATCTTTTGATATTTGGTATACATCATCCTAAGGGAGGTCAGATCTAAGTTTGTTAAAATCAAGTCCCTGTGTTAATATTTGGGCTCCCTATTGGAGCCTGAATTTTAACTTAGTTCAATATGAGGAATAATCATTAAAAATCTGCTTCTTGAGATACAATCAGAATTTTTTTATATTTGGTATACAGCATCCTTTGAGGGTTCAGATTCATTTTGTTCAAATAAAGTCCCTGGGTTGATATTTGTGTTCCCTAGGGAGGGGGCAAATTTTATCATGATGCAAGATAGGTAATATTCTCAAAATCTTTCTAGAACAACCAGTCAGAATCTTTTTATATTTGGTATACAACATCCTTCAAGTTTGTTCCAGTCAAGTCCCTGGGTTGATATTTGGTCTCCCTTCCATTACTGAAAATCTGGGCATTATTTTTCCCAATACTAGAAAAAATTCATCTGGCATGGACAGCAGAGTTATAAATAATTAAATAACTTCATTCCTCTGTTGTGTTAATTAGCCATAGATAGTAATTAAATCCTTCTTTAAACACCTTTGGTCAGGTGAGCGCCTCAGGCCCCATGGGGCATCTTGTGTCTACTGTCTTCAATCCACACTCCTAGTTACAACTGCTGTCTTGATCAAGGTCATCAGTGGATACAAGCCTCCAACATATCCCTCCTTTTGGATTCCGTGTACATTCTGACTAGGGCTGTAGAATCCCTCCTGATACGCAAAAGGTAAAGAATCCGGATCCACATGGGAACCGCGGGAAGTGAAACAGTGCTTGTTTACTGTGGTAAACAAGCTCTGTTTTACTGGTAAATGGGACCAGATATCCAAGGAAGTCCTCTGAAATGGGGAACGTGGGTGTAAACGATTGGCTGAACTTCATTTTATATTCATGCTGCGGTCACGATTAGTCATTGTGCATAAATATTTGAACTGAAACACAAATAAATAGAGACTCCGTTATCAGAGCTCTGGACAGTTGACATCCTTCTTAATTATCCGATGAACAGATACCGAAGACGAAACTCTCTGACAGAAATGGCGAATTAACTTTGCAGCCAGTTTAAATAATAGACAAAACAATATTGTGATAATATATTAATCGCTTTGCTTGTTTCGCAGCCTATGATGGACTGTTTATAAAACTGGAACTTTTGAAATGTTCAAAACCTCATATAAACTCAACACACCCTAATCCTCAACCTCTTTGTATAGACAAAATCGCCCCTCAATTTATTTTAATGCTCAAGCGGTATTTATGAAAAAGGGCATTAAGTAATTTCAATTTGTTGCGCATGTATTTTCATATTTATATTCCTGGGTTTTAGAGAACTTTACTATTTTTTGTTTTCTCACGATAACGATAGCTCACTGGTGGGATGTTTTGAAATTCTATATTGTTGTGCTCCTCGAGAAAATATCGGGGGAGCATATAGTCGCCGCTTTGTCCATCTCTCCATCCGTCCTAGACTCACTCATTGGAGTTATTGGTATTTTGAATTGTGGGGTGCATATTTTCACTTATGGGGTGTTCTTGATACTTTTGGGGTGCACATTCGTCCATAATGTGTTGGGTTTACATAGCACTATTATGAGGGGTGTGGTGGACTTGTGTAATGTTTACTCAAGGGGTACAACTGCATAGCACTTGTGGGAAACAACCATCCGATATATGTGGGGTTGATCATTTTGTAAATGGAATAATTCTGATAAATGTTTTGATTTGGGCTAGAGTTAAAATTTGGATCCCAAAAAGTTGTATTGGGCGGGGGGGGGGGGGGAGGAGGGGGGAATAGGCAATTTCCAGGTGGTTCTGTATTATAAACTCATACCAAACCAACATGTCTGCAATGCATGTGAGTGACATATTGCAAACTTCGTTTTCAGTATTCCTCTGGAGAGGAGTTGTAGACTTACTCATTGGAGTTGTGGGTATTTTGAACTGTGGGGCGCATATTTTCACTTGTGGAGTACTCATTTGTCCATAATGTGTGGGGTTTACATAGCATGATTATGAGAGATTTACATAACACTATCATGTGGGGGTGTGGTGGACTTGTATATATGTTTTCCTAAGGGGTGCAACTACATGGCACTTAAGGATGCACCCGTCCGATATATGTTGGTTGATCATTCTGTAAATGGAATGATTCTGATAAATGTTTTGACATCAATTATTAAATTTGGGTCCCAAAAAGTTGAATTGGGAGGTGGGGGTGGGTAGGCAAATTCCAGGTGGATCTGTGTTATAAACTCATACCAAACCAACATGTCTGCAAAGCAATAGCATGGCATATTGCAAACTTCGTTTTCAGTATTTCAGGAGACGGACATATTTTCTCGAATTTAATTAACAGAACAACTTGAGTAATATCGGAGTGAAATGCCGCTACATGCTAATTAACTATTCCGAAACCCGTTTAAGCAGTGTTTATGTTTTTACTGAATTAAAAAGATGATGGTCGGTCAGTCATTATCGTGATTATATTTTAAATAGCGTGTCATAAAGGTAACATTTTTATTTTGATAACCATTAAATCATATCTGACTGAAATTACACAAAAAAGTTACAACCCAAACTCATCAGATGCAAGCCAATAAACTTTCTGGAAAGTGATGTTGCAGTTGAGTTGTTTTTACTTCTATGACACACAAAACAATTCAGATTAAAATTCTGAACCCAAAAAAACAAAAAAATGAGTGTAAGGCCAAAACTTGTCGGATTCGAGCAACCAGAATTTTGTGTGGAATTCAACCTGTGGGTTGCACCCCATAAACCATACCTAATTAGATGCAAGCATATGAACTGTCTGGGAACTGATAATTGTAACCTGTTGCAGTTCAGTTGTTATGACTCCTATGTCACACAAAATAATTCAGATAAAAATTCTGACCCAAAAAAGTATAAGCTCAAAACTTGTGTTATTCAAGCTCCCAGAACTTTGTAGGGAATTCAACCTGTCGGTTGCACCTCATAAACCATACCTAATCAGATGTAAGAATATATAAACGTTCTGCGAACTGATAATTGTAACCTGTTGGAGTTCAGTTGTTATGACTCCTATGTCAGAAAATTCAGATTAAAATTCTGAACCCAAAAAAATAAAAAGAGTATATGGGGGATTCAAGCAACCAGAATTTTGTGGGGAATTCAACCTGTATAAGGTGAATAAGGAAAATGATATCTGGAGTCTCATGACCAGAGAAATATGTATATTCACTAATGTTCAATTTATCCTATGGAGACATCTTACATAAGCATTCATGCTTGCTGCCGAATCCAATTTCATTGATTATATTGTTATTTATGTTGATTATTACAATTTTACACTATGATGTATCAATTTAACCTTGAAATAAACTAAGAGAAATTTAGTGGATTCAGTCTTAGATGTTTTCTACTTTTGAGTTGCAACTCACATTAAACAAATGAAAAAGGTTATGAAAAAGTGTACAAAAATCCTATAAAATAGTATTCGTACTTGATAATGGCAAGGAAATGATGCAACCCGAAACTCCGAGCATTCAGGCAAATAAACTTGATGGGAACTGATAGTTAACTAACAAAAAAATATCAGTCAAAGAATTGTATGATTAAAGCACAGATAATTGTGGGGAATTCAACCTGTGGGTTGCACCCCATAATCCCTACCCCATCAGATGCAAGCATACAAACTTCCTAGAAACTGATGACTGTAACTTATTAAAGTTCAGTTAAGTTCTTATAACTCATATGCCACACGCAAAAGTCAGATTAAAATTTTGAACCTGAAAAACGAAAAAGGATAAGGTCAAAACTTGTGTAACTCAAGCTTCCAGAATTGCGGGGAATTGAACTTGTGGGTTGCATATCAGAAATCTAGTGTAAATTGAGGAAATATGAATTTTCGGTCTTAGGCTTTATCAACTTCTCATTTACAACCCATTAGTCTTAGGCCGCACCAATTTTATCACTTGTTTCAGACATTTGAGAATAATATTCTAAACTGGGAAACAGAAAAGATAGTTAGTTACAAGAGTCAAAACTTGTGGGATTCAAGCAATCATAATTGAAATTATTGGTCACATCTGAAACAGATGAAAAACGTTGACTGCTACTGTGACACAAATGATCCAGCCCTAAATCAACGGATGCAAGCAAGTAAACCTCAAATGACTGTTCACAGAAACAAATTATCAGGTCAAAACTTGTGGGATTCAAGCAACCAGAATCAGGAACCTCTGCCTCTGGGCTGTACACCATAACTTGACTGACTTGCAATCCAGAAGTTAGAACTGAGAAAACAAATACTATTGTGTGCCAACTAAGCATATATGTTCGATCCAGAATAATGATGGATGAAATACGTTGGTAAAAAAGACAAAACAAAACTTCTTCAAATCAAATCTGGTGCATACTGCTGATTTTCTGTCAGTTTAAAGTACTCCATGCATGTGTCGCTGTCACATAATTGGTGCGAGGGTGTCAACTTCCTTTTGTCGACATTCTCAAAATTCTCTGAACTTGACACAGTCCCTGTGTACTAATACCGACAATGCTTTGATATTCCACGATGCCACCATGACTGTCCATTAGACCTTTCTGTGAGGCCCGCAACAGCTCCAGTCCTCGCAATTCAAAAGTATTTTGCTACGGCAGTAGAATGTCGTAGCAGAATCGATATACTTCAGCAGTGACTACGGCATTTTAAGTTGAACAATACTCATTTAGCAGAGCTTTTGGCCATTGGCCTTTGTCAATGCGCCAGATTAGTAGGAAATTATTTTTCCACAATCGTGACTGTCACAGAAGAATAACAAAAAATATGTTACACCAGGGCCACACCCAGGACGTTTGGAGTACCAGTGTGGTATATCCACCCCCCCCCCCCGATATCTCCCCACCCCCACCTAAATTTTTAAATGTATTATTCATCTAATTTTGTTTCTTTTACTATTATTTCACAACATTTAATTACATTTGATATTAAAAAGCTAAATCTGTGTATAAAATTACTCAGGAACACGTAACAAAATGTGGAATAAGTTAGGAAGAAATATTTTGAATGAATTTTAGAAACAATTCATCTTTCTCCTCACCCTGTCAAAATCTTTTTAAAAAAGTTACAGAGGTTCTAAGATAGGCTGTTTCTAATTCATTAGTGTACAAATTGTTTCTAATTCATTAGTGTACAAATATCAGTACAGCATTCCCAAATTTGTTTTCATGGTTGATAAATATTTTGACAAGTTTAGGGGGAAGATATCCAGGCCTGGACATCTTCCCCCTCACACTGAAAAACTGTAACAAAGATTGTAAGATTGGTTAATTCTAATTCAGTGGATAAGATTTAAAAGTGTCTCATTAAAATAAATATTACATTCCTTTTTTCATGACTGTGATATTTTGACAATGTGTGGTGGGGTGGGGGGAGGTGGTAAGATAACCAGACCTGGGCAGCTTCCCCCTCACCTTGTTTGAATCTAAAAACAATTTACAAAGGTTCTAACAGTATAAGATTAGGAGATTTTCTTTTCGTCCAAGTTTTCTATATTATATTTTGAAATGAAATTTTTGTAAAGTTTCCACGTACTTTTGTTCTTTTTCACTTTCGGACAACTCTGAATTTTCTAATACGGATGGAAGTTGTGCTGTATTTGTAATTTGAGGATTTGGGGGTAATCTAGTTCTTTGAGATTTTTCATTTCTAAAACGTTGCATATCTTCTAACATTTGATAAGGTACAATAGCCATTTTTTTCATATTTTACTCACTAATTTATTTGCAAGATTTGTTGGAAGTCCTACAGCAGGTCCAAGTAAACAAAGTAATGGTAAAAACCACCTTTTTGATTTAAAATTTGTTTTTTTTCTTTTTAAGAGTTATTGATTTACTAGCGAGTGCTCATAGTTGTTGATGCTTTGGATGTATGTTGCCTTTTAATTGATTATGATAACATTCTGACACACAATTAATTAATTCTTTAGGTGCATTTTTCCTAATTTGTTTTTGAAATGCTGGAGGAGTTTGACTTAAACCCATTAACATTCCACCATATTTTTTAACTAAAGGAACTTTACGAGTTTGTTTTTCATTTTGTCTCACCATTTTGCTCTTATAGAATCTAATGATTAAATGACTTAATAAAACAAAATGTATTGCTATTTATATATGCGCGAAGAGTACACTTTATTTATTAAAAACATTTTCACTTAAAGTAAGACCTTATCCCTTTAACAGGTTTAGGTGTGTTCAAAGCTGTAAAATGTGCCATTGTGGGAATCTTTTCTTTTAATCGTACATGCTCTGTATTTTGTAGATAATACATTGGTTCATGGTTTTGTACACCATATTTTGTTACTGACACTACACTTGTCAACTTAAGTGCTGATACTTTTCTTTGTTTTTGAAGATTTTTCACAAGTAATGCTTTTGTACCCTTTGTAACAAGCTGGAGAATTATGAGGTGCAATTTCAAAATTTGTGTACATGTATTTAAGTCCTACCTTTTGTTTATTTTTTATCTCTCTATAACTTGATGAGTTTTTTGCTTTTTTCGTTTCCTTTTAGGTGATTTTTGTTTCTTACACTTTGTTGTTTTGAATGGTGAATAGAATGATTTACTTGTCTTATGACCATCCCATCGAATTAAATTACGCATGATAACACCACCAAAAAAACAACCACCTCCTGGTTTTAAAATAATGTTTCGTTTTGTTGCAAGATCTACTCTCAGATTTGCAAGTTGTTCAAGATCTTCTTTATGTTTATCCATATAGGTTAAAGATTGTTTTGGCAATTTAATTTTCTTATTGAGTATGATTCTTCTTGCTAATGTAAACCATTTTAAAATTTTCTTAAAACCTTTCTTAAGTAATTTTTGTCTTGCAAATGTACTTGTTTCTTGACCAAGTTGTTCCAAAGAATGTATGAATGATATTATGATGATGATGATGTGTAGTCGTTGACAAACTTTGACTAACTAACACAAACTCATTAGAACATGGGGAATTTATAGTTTTGTATAAATGATGAGGCCATGTTCACTTTGTGTCACCCAAGGATGAAAAATATCAGTACTTAATCTCAAAGATTCAGGAGTTCTAGGATGAAAATCAATTAATAAATAACCATGATCAATACTTGTTGCATCTTGAGAACATGCATTTAAATGTGGTAATTGAACTTGATTTGCCAATAATTTAATTTGTCCTTTATCACTGGTATTTTGAAATAAAATCATATAATGTGCACGTAAACTTATGGTGCGACTAGATTTAGATTGTTGAAACATATTTTGTGTAATGTAAATGACACTTACATTTCTATGATGTCCTTTTCGTGTTAACCATAAGTTAATTTTTTTTCATCTTTATCTCCTAACATATAGTGACGAAGTCACCTTAGCTGTCAGCTTTCGTTTTTATAAGCAGTGCTCAGATCTTCTGAACGCCATTCTTGTAACAATGACAAGCCAGTTTTATTTATGTTGCAATTGGCAACCTATTATTTGCCGGCCCGTATAACCCGACAATTTGTAGGTCAAATTGGCGTCTGTACATTGGAGTGAAATTATCCATATAAATCACTTTGACATGAAAGAACTCACCTGGCAACAAATTCCTAGTATCACATCCTGCTTAAATTAATCCATTTATATCCAAATCAGGAATTATCCTTTGGAAGAATAGCAATTTTAGGCCGTAAATATACACATTGTTCTTCGGGAAACATGCTTGCAGTTTAAAATTCGAACTCTGTGCGTGTGCATTTAGTCTTTCCTATGTCCTAGTTTCCGAATGCTATTCTTGGAATTGTACCTACAAAGTATTGACCCATTTACAGCAAGCTGGCTTATTAAACCAAATAACCGTGAATTTGTTGCGTGGTGATGCTTAAAAATAAATAAAGTTGCATATGTTTTGGGATTTGCATTCCTATTTGAATGCAAATGCTGCAAGATGTACGTTTGGAAAACTGTGTTGAGTATGAGACTGTATCACGTGATCCACACCCAACGTTGTGGGTTTTCCTTACTATAAAAAGACACGCAGATGTCAATCAACGCTTTTGACACTGGTTTACTCCCAGTTGCAATAACACACACGAAACGCTCACACAGCTCTCTCAATATTTAACAAAGGTGCATATACTGGATAGAAAAATTAGCAGTATGACTATTTTGTCATCTGGCTTCATTTATTAAGAAGCCTAAATGGATTTTAAGGGATTGTTTCATAGGGCTAGAATGAAGTCTTCAAGAGCTCATTCTGGCCCAATGTAAACTGTCAATACTGACGGCCAGTCACAATGACTTGTTAATTCAGTAATCATTGTATATAAATAATGAAGCAAAGTTAAATGAATATTATACTTGTTAATTCAGTAATCATTGTATATAAATAATGAAGCAAAGTTAAATGAATATTAGTTTGGAATATTATTCTAAAGAAATATTTATACAAAATAGTCATACTAATTTATCCATTTGGAAATGAAATGAAGTGAAGAGTAATTGCCCTTATACTTATAGCATAGAAATAGACTGTGGGAATAATTTGCCTTAAGCCAAGACCCAGTCTCCATGTAAAGGTTTCTACTGGTAAATTCTAAGTGGGTTACTCCTACTTGGTCCAGTGAGAAACTAGTTTGTATTATAAGGGAAGTCAATAATCTAGGATTGGGGAAACAATATTTCCCATTGCAAAGTTTGTCAGGGGATTAACCCCTTGCCTCCCTATTTGTATTTGTCAGTTGATTTTGGGGTGATTCAGTACTGATAGCAGGTTTAGTTTTCCAGATGGCAGATTAGACAAGTGATCAGTACTGAATCATCAGACAATTGAGGCAAGTCAATCCTATTCATGTAAAGGTTATACATACATGAAGTTTAACCCCCTCTCGGGCTTGGACATACCTAATTAAGTAAAATTAGCTATATATAATCATTGTACATACACAAATTACTTTATTGTTGAGAAGATAGTATATGGGATGAATGAGAGCTGTACATAGAAAGAAATAAAAGTTGATATAGAATTTTACTACAGTCTCCTATCCTTTATGGCTGCCATGCTGCTATACATATTTCACTCTCAAGTTTCCCAGCTCTTTGTCTCCCCATTTTCACCTTCAATTCCCCTATGGTTTAGGATAGGTTACCCCTGGCACCACCAACCCATTACAATATCATCAAAAACCACAAGATGTGGAATAGTGACATCAATGACAATTTCATATTCATCATCAGGGATACCTTCTATGAATTTGATATCTTCACTTTCTTTAAGTAAAGTATATGTATTTTGCCATTCTTTATAACACCAAATGATTTTTTGTGAGGGGATTTGAAATAAGTCATGTTTCATATCAATAAACTTTTTGACAAATTCTGTTTTTCCGGAACCACTAGGTCCCGAAATAAAGATATTGCAAGGGTGTAGAAACAATAAACATTCACTCGATGCCATAATTGTTTTTGTGAAAAAGTGTTGTCAAATCATTCACTTATATACTTTCTGTTTCCATACCTTCTTCATGTCTTTTAGTAGGTTTTTGTTTTAAGGGTGCTTTTAACTCAAATAAAGTTTCTGAAGAATCTATTCTTCTATCTATCACATTGTCTATACAAGTAATTAATGATTTCTTTATCATAAATTATATTACACAACACAACTCTTGTCCAAATATTTTCTACATTACCTTTGTAAAAAGCATTCATGATTTGTAATGCATTACAGAATTCTCCATACATTTCATCTTTTTCCAATTGATTATAAATAAAATCTTTTGTTATTGTTAGATAACCAGGACTGATCAACTGAAATGCTTATAATAATGCCTTACATGTAATCTTGTTGTCTAAGATACGTCTTACTGGTTCCATGGTTAAAATCAAACTGATGATTCTTTTGTCTGTTCTGATGTACTTTGTGTATCAGGTACCACATTACACCATGTACTTTGTACATCAGGACAGTCAGGAAAATCATTTTCTACACTATCTGTAAACATTTTGTCTAACTTAGTTTTGAAATTATTTGAAAGTGCAGCTTTTCGTGCAATCATGGTACTAAATGATGTAGTTTGATCATCTAGTACCATGAGTGTAAATAAAGAATTAGAATCTAAAAAAATTGTCTAAACACTTGTCATATTTTTTTATTATTGAAAATATTTGATTTAAAGTGAATCCATAATCCATAACTGATATTATTTTATCTGGAGGTGTTTGCATACATAATGGTGGATTGTATAATTGACAATTTTTATCAATTGAATGTAAGGACATTTTGGCGACCACTTAACATATTCTTGTAAAGGGATATCTTCCCAATTATGTAAACCTTGTCCACATACAAAACATTTTACTTTACCATCTCCCACATAGAAAAACCCAGCTTTAGCTAATTCTTCTTTTTTGGATTGTAAAATATGATTTGTAGTCATACTAAAACTTGAAAGTCTTCTTAACTCTGATAAGTATATAGGATATATAGGATTAAGTGGTAGAGACATCTTGCCTGTTCAGTGTTCAAAGTTGAAATGAGAAAAATGATGGGTGTTTACACCTTAAACCCATAAGGTCTTGTGTCATATTTATCCACTACAAAACGTTTTGTGTACACAGATCTGAATGTTTTGGTTTGTCTTTCACTTGTGACTTGTCTGTTTTTGTTATGCTTAATTCTGTGTGTGTATTCAATGTTCATTTTGTAATTGTGTATGTCTTGTACACATTCCACCATGGATTCAAAGTTGACTTTCTGTGATGTATTGTAATCTAATGTGATTCATTTAACTTTACATGAAGTGTGCATTTGACCGTCTTTAATGTATTTGTAACCATACTTTTTTGGACCTAATCCTACATATTCAATAATTTTTGCATCTAGATTGTTCATCTGTCCATTGACCTAACCTACTGTTTACAATTTGTGGGTTCCAAAGTGAAGAGTTATGTATGTAAATACAACTGTCTGTGTCAAAATATAATACTTGTCTACCCAAACGTCCTATTACTTTGTACAATTCTAATTGTGCATAAGCTGTGTCAAAAGATGCAACTGCAATATTAGCTGATTTGTGAGGTTCATAAACAACTATTGACTTTGTGTAATTTACTAAAATACATTTATCATGATCAAACAATTCAACATTTTTAATAATGGTGTCTTTATCATGTATCAAGTCAAAATATTTTGATGGATCTTGTCTGTATTCTGTTTTAGTTTTTACATTGTTTTGTGTATTTTTCCCCCATAAACAGTTTAACATGGTTTTAGCAAATGATCTTTGTCCTGGATTTTTTTCAATATCTTCCAAATGTGTTTTCAATTTGTGCATAGTCTTTCTTAAATGTGTTGTTGCCTGTTTCTGTTTCCACCCAATCTGGATATCCACTTAGTGTCAACTAATGTGTACCCCATCCCAAATGCTTTAAAATGTTCAACAGATGTCCATGTACCTGTAATACTGCGTTGTTGTGGTGTATGTTCACATTTGTCAAATTCTTGTTCTGCACATGTATTGCAAAGTGTAAAAAACATTTTCTTGTTGCAATGAATTGGTAATACTGGTATGTGAAGGTTTTGTGGTGGTAAAACGTTACATTTGATAAGTTCCCTGAACTGTCTTATATTATTGATGTCTATGTTTTCTTTTGTGAGTATATTTGGATGACCTGCTGGATATTCTCTGTGTTTATTGGCATAAGGATAGAGTGAACAGATATCTATGTATTTTATTTCCTTGTCTGTGTTTTGGTCTATTCTATGATGTAATTTAATGGCATTTGTTCTCCCCCCAAATAATGCGTCACGTGGTTTAATGGGATCCATGTTTGGAAAAAATGAATTTAATGTTGATTTTACTTCAGGATTTGATTTGCAGAAATGATCAAGTTCATGTTTCCATGTTACTCTCATATTATATCCTAATGATTCTAAATGGTGTATGCATTCCTGTGTATTGTTGTACAGAGTTTGGTAACTTAGTAAACTGATTGGATTTTACTCATGTCTGTTGTCTTTGTAACATGTTATGCACCCCCATGCCACATACATCCATAAAATTCAAAGATAGTATTTGTGTCTTTGTGAAGCTCATCAACATAATATCCCCCTATTTTAACCTCTCCACCATAAAGTGCATGTTGAATATGTATGTTTTTTCGTCATGTGCACTGTCTATAAAAATCTAATGGCTTTAATGGAGTATTTGCAGGGTAATCTATGTCTGAAATAATTGCCATTTTGGTTTCTGGAAGTGAATTTTTTCTCCAAGCTTTTGTACATGTATCGGCTAAGGTAACTGCTTCTTTCAAGGGGTCTATGCCATCACTATCTATAAATTTTTGTCTGAATTCCCCACTCCCTTTACACAAGATATCTACATCTGATTTGCAGTATAGTTCCATTTCTTTTTGGAAATCAAATCTGGCATTACTAGTAAATTTTTGGTTGTACCACTTGCACACAAAATTCGTCCCTATCCGATGGAGACATAGAATCTGGCATATACAATGTTGAATCTAAATAAGGACCAATATAATTTTGATAAGCTTGTGTGTTTGCCAAATGGGGGAAATAACCTTTTGCTAATTCTGTCAAGCCAAATGCTTTAGGAAATTGTGCCAATCTCATTGGAAGAAATTTAAAGAAACAATAAGTCTAATACCACAAGCTTTAAGTGAAATAATTTTGTTTCCATTCATAATTACATCAGGAGTTGATGTACCAGTTTCAATGAGATGTCTTAAAATAAATTGTCCACCAAAACCTCTTAAATTATGAGCAATAGCTGTTGTCCCTTAATGTTCCTTACTGAAAAGCCAATCACAAAAATCTGCCAAAGTAGATCCCCTTTAAAAATTGATTGTCGTTGTCCAAATTTGACACAGAAAATACATTCTTGGTCTATAGGTTTGCAAATACATTCTCCCACATGCACAGTGAGCAACACATAAATTTGGGATATGAACTCCTGAGTCTTGTGTGGTTTCAAAATCAAAAAATACAAATGGAATGCTTGGTAATGTTTCATCCTCAGGTGAAGTGTATTTTGGAATGAAACATTGGTGATCAGAATTAACTACTTGTTGACAATATTTACATTTTTTGAATCCTTCACAAATGTATTTTCCTTTTGTTAGATATATTAATGACTGCACTGTTTACATTTTTGAACTAATTGACAGATTGTTTTTTCTATTTTTTCTTTTGTAGTGATATGGTTATTGTAGCATGATAAACTTCTAAATTGTCTATTGCAACTGTAACAGGTGACTGAGTGTTCAGGAATACATTTTGTTGGAGCATATCAAACACAACCAAATTTACACATGTGATGTTCTCTGTTATTATTCCCTATATTGCAATATTCACAATAGTAGGAACATCATAAAAATCCTGTAATTGTAGTGATGGTATCAAAATGCTGGTCATGGTGGTAGATATGATTAACTTTACTATCAGTGGTGGTATTTAGTGGTTTGAATAAAAATTCACTTTTTGCATACTGTGGATGAATTTTGGTGACATAACTCTGGGTAAAGCAGGTCTTGTCTCTTATAATACTCCTCTTATCCACATGGAGTATTATAATCAAGACCTGCTTTGTCCATCAATGCCTTAGCTTCCCGCTCTTGTGTTGGTCGATCAGATTTCAGATTTTCTAATATTTTTCCATTTCTTTTGCCAAAGTTCTGAATTATCTTTATCAACGTGACACTTTCCCACTACAATGCCCCATGCAAGACACATTGAATCATTAACATTTTTAATTTCTATAATACTTTTCGTGTTTCCAACCATTTTATCAACAGATGCAAATGAAATTGGTGCATGTCGTCCAGACCCGTGTGGTAGAGAAGTGTGTGTTATTTCTAAAGATAATTGCCCATCATGGATAGTAAATTTATAATTTGATTGTACAACTTTTTCCATTTCATCTAATATGGTGTTACTATTGATAGCCAAAGCCTAAGTAAATGGGATAAATATACCTATTTCTAATCCTGGATGGATCGGATCGTTGTCTTCTATAGCACATTCTTCTTTAATATCTTTCACCATACATTCAAATACTTCTCCAAGGATGTCAAATGGATTCTTCTGATTAAATTGTTTGAAGGTTATTCTACACATATGGGATTTGGAATGGAATTTTCTTGATGTTCTTTGTATGAGAGGGATGGAGGTTGTATAAATCTCTTGCTGTATCTACTGTCTGTTTCTTGTTATCTTCTTCTACTTAACTCTGTGTCTCACTGTATTCTTCAAAAGCTTTCTTCATCTTTTCTTCTATCTTCTTCTACCTGTGAAAATATGTCTTGTCTTCTTGGTTCCCAAAAAGCAAGTGTGAAACAGCCTAAGATCCCCCAACATTTTATACTTTCCTTTAATGTACATTTAAATGTATATTTAACGTCCACTAAATTATACTGTTAATAAATGTTTTTTATACACAGTTGAAAAGTCATTATTTCAAAAGTGTTAGGAATTCACATTGAACAAAATGTTAAGAACATTGGTAAGTTATGTGTTAAAAAATGTTTTTATTTATCCACCAACTCTATGGGAAAATCCTATGGAAAATATTTTACAGCTTTTATTTTGTTAGTGTTTCTTTCAATCAACATCCATATTAAAAATCACTAATACATTTAACAACTGGTGTATAGTATCCAGTGGTCATTGGGTGTAAAAGATAGCAAAACTGTTTGTTACCAAATGAATGTATATTTAAACAATAGTGTGTAAATGCATGTTATTGGACATTTAAATGTACATTTAAATGTACATTAAAGGAAAGTATAAAAGGTGGAAGAATCTTAAGCTGTTTCACACTTGCTTATTGGGAACCAAGAAGACAAGACACATTTTCAAAACGCTCCAAAGTTAACAATGTATAAAGTTACAGATCCAAGATTAGAAAAAACAAGTGATGCTAAAAGTATTTACTATAAGCCATCTAAATGGGAGAAGTAAAAAGACTTGTCAATGAAATGTATAAGTTGATATCAACACCTAAAGAGATGATTTGTTCCATTTGTCATCAGAAGGGACATTGGGCCAATACATATGCAGACAAAGGGCCATGTTATTATTGTCATCAAAAAGGAAATTGGTTGATGAATGTGGATTGAAAAAGCTATCAGATTACTCTGTGTCTCAACCAAAATGGGGGTCACCAGCTGTTGTACAACCTCAACAGACTACAGGTTTTCAGTGGCCAGAACAGATAGAGCATACAGATGGATTACCGATTACATGTTTCAACTTACCCCCACCACCGGCTGTAAAACCTCAACAACCTCTCTATACAGGGATGAGCATGATACCACTGCCACTACCTCCTCTACATCAACAAAAAATAAACTTTACAAATAAGAATTTGAATTAACAGAAACTGTGTTATCAGAGTTTAATGATAATGACGATATATTATTATATAATATGGACATACCCAAAGAAACAAAAATGGAAACCGATAATTAATTAGAAGTATTATTTCCAGAGAAAGAGGAACCGCCAAAGAAAAACAAAAAGCTAAAGACAGTAAATCTGAATTAGGAAGGCATGCAAAGAAACTGAAAACATTTTTGAAAGTGACATTTTCATAAAAGACATTTACAAATCTGTAAATATTCATGGAATAAACTTTTCGGATTGAAAAGGTAATAATATTTTGTTGTTATTTAAAACAGGGGGATTTTTGTTCAACTCAGGATTTTTAGTTATAAAAATAAAAAAAACTTGCAAAATAGAAAAAACATTTTAGAACAAAAATATTTTAAAAGTAGAATATTTTTTTGTGTTTGCAAATTAATTTAATGAAAAAAAAACTTTTTCCTAAAATTAATTTGCAAACACAAAAAAATATTTTTCTTATAAACTGAAAAAAGTTGCAAAACATTTTAGAACAAAAAATATTTTTTATGTTTGCAAATTAATTTTGTTTACCTAAATGTTTTTTGTGTTTCACACAAAAAAAACATTTAGTTAAATAAAATTAATTTGCAAACACAAAAATATGACATGACAGGGAAAACTAATGTGGGAACTATGAGGTTGACCTCTTTTGTATTGAGTGATGAAAATACAAAATTTATAAGTTTTGGGGGCTATAAGTTTCACAATTTAACACTAACCCTATGGACCCTATGGAAAATTCAGTGTTAAAAAATGCTTGGGGCTATAGTGCCACCCCTAACTGCTGATGAGGTGTGACTCTATTTCAGATCCTCGGGAACTGATACAATGCTTGTTTGCTGTGGATGTTTTCAAGTGAATGGAAATATGCTGATTGACCCCCACCTAGACTCTGAATGTTTGGAGGGAAAAAGGAAGAAAAAGAAAAGTTTGTGGATCTTGTAGCCCCCCTCTCTATCTCTCACTGAAGAGTTTTTTAAATGTTTGCCATCTATTTTTTCAATGTCACAGCGTATGAGAGAAGCAAAAATGTAAGCGATTAAAATGAATTAATGATTATAAAATCAGGTTGGGAAGACATGCTGAAGTGATGGGAGTATAAAGAAGGTTAACCCCTCTCCAGTAAGGTATGCAGGGGGATAAATGTTACATTGGTTGCTAGAGTTTGCGTTAAGTGATTGGCATTCAATCACCACACAGGTGGTTATATTTCCAAATCAAATGCTTACATGGTAGACCAGTGAAAATTTGACATCAGTCTGGCCACTGTACAGATTCTTAATCCTTAAAAAACTCAAACTCCTATATCCAAGTAACACTAAATTCATATTTTTTTACAGTACCACTTGTAGTAGAAATTTGGCAAAGACAGATAGAGCTGAAATATTACTGTGATTAAATTACAGCTTAATTCCAACAGTACAGTCATTGTATAATTGATTAAATATAAACTCAGCCATCCCTTAATTTACCCAATACAGTGTTCAAAACCAAAAAAATTATTATTAGCTCGATGAGCTTGTTGCAATCAAGGAATACTTATTTATTTATTTATTTCTTGATTTATTTTTATTTATTTATTTATTTATTAATTTTTTGGCAGCCAGGGTCATCTCGTATCGAACAGTTTTACAAGTGGAGGAAGCCAGAGTATCTGGAAAGAACCACTTAGCAACTGAGAGCAACAGCCAGACTCCCCAACATACTAACTCCGCACAAGCAGGATTAACATTGGTTGAAGATTGAACACAAGTGCACCATCGATATAACAAGAATAAATTTTTCAGGAAAAAATTAAGAAGTCCTACAGAATTTAATGTAAAAAATTACAAAAATTACTGTCGGCTGTTCAAGAGAATTAAAAAACAAAGTAAAATGTCCTCTTGGAAAATAAGAGTAATATGCGAAAAACGTGGCAAATTCTAAATAACGCACTAAATAGAAACAAAAATAAAAGCAATTTACCTTCCTTTTTTAATCTGGGTGAAAAAAGATAAATACCCCGAACGAAATCGCTCACGAATTCAATAATTTCTTTGCAAATATAGGAAAGGAGACCTCAAAACAAATAACGAATCCCCGCAAATCTTTCTCCGAATTCATGAAATACCCACTCCCACATAATATGTTTATTTACCACTGTCGTCCCTGGAAATTATCAATATTGTAACTAAAATGAAGCCTAAAGCAAGTCAGGATTGTGAGAATATTTCATCCAGTATCCTTAAACATTCGATCGATTTGGTTGCCAACCCACTTGCCCATATCATGAACATTTCATTCAGTCAGAGAATAGTTCCTGACAGAATGAAAATTGCAAAAGTAATCCCAATCTTTAAATCAGATGATGAAAATAACTTCACAAATTATTGACCAATAAGTATTCTCCCTGTCTTTCAAAAATTTTAGAAAAACTGATGTTTGTTAGACTGATAAAATTTCTCAACAAATTCGATATTCTCTATCACCACCAATATGGCTTTAGGAAGCAGCATAGAGCACTACATCCAGTTATGCAACTGTTAAAACATGTTGCTGTAGAAAATAACAAAGTCAGTAAGGAAACCACTTTAGCTATTTTTCTTGACCTTTCTAAAGCCATTGATACAATAAGCAACGGCATCCTTCTTCAAAAACTCGAACATTATGGAATAAGAGGTAATGCTTTAAGTTGGTTTGGTTCAAAAGCTATCTGAAGAACAGGAATCAGTATGTATCGTTTGGTGATAGCAAATCTAATCTAACTGAACTGACATGTGGAGTTCCACAAGGTTCTATATTAGGTCCTATTTTATTTCTAATATACATCAATGACATAAGTAATTCAACTACATTAAATGTCTTGTCGTTTGCCGATGACACAGAAGCATACAAGTTTGAAGCGGAGATAACTGCCCTAGTCTCAGATTTTAATGAGGAATTAAAAAATATATTTGCCTGGTGCGCAGCCAACCACCTACTCCTGAGTGAAAAGAAAACGAAATATATGTTACTTAATCCAAGTCACAGAGGAAGGAATGTTACTCAGCAGAATGTCTGTATAAACAACTGGTTAATCTGCAAGGTTGGCAGTGGCGAAAGTGAGAAGTCCTTAAAGTTTCTTGGTATAAACATTGATGGCAACTTATCGTACAACGCCCACATATCTCAACTCTGCACGAAAGTTGGACTTGCCAACTTCGTTCTCAATAAAGTTAAAAAGTTTCTCCCTCATAGTGTGATGAAAACTTTATATTTCACTCTGATACAGAGCCACTTCATCTATGGAATTCCTTTATGAGGTGCATCAAAAGCCTGTGATCATCTTCAAAAACTGCAGAAACGAGCACTACGAATAATAAATAATAAGAAATACAATGCCCTTCCGGTTTCATTTGCAAACTGCTTCTCAATTGTAAATAACCAACCCAACATGATTACTCGCCAGGCTGGTCTCTTACGCACTCACAAAACCCTGGATAAATTACCCGTCTTTGCACTACCAAAGCTATGGAATGAGTTAGAGATTCAAGAAAAAGTTAACAACAACATTTTTCTCCTCTTACTCCGAAAATATTTCCTGTTCGAACCCTTATTGTCCGGATTGTATAAAGTAAAATTTATCCCTTTTCCAACGTGGATAGCCGAGACATTTGCCATAAAAAATTCTTGAATAACTAACTAATCTTATTTTTTCGTTTCGGAGACAAAGCCCGTGTGCCTTCATTGGGGCGAGCTCAAGGAGATCACCCTAAGGGAGGATCGTGGGCTGTGTTTTTTTTAAACAAGGTGTGAAAACAAAATTAAATTTGAATAGCGACTTCTATGAATGGCTCTGGGTGGTTTCGGCGGTTATGTTAGTGAAGGATTAACGATAAAATCACGTGTTGTCTTTGACAGTAATTGTTGTCTGGTATTCTCATCCATGTCGCCTCACATTCCGCTGCCACCAACCATTTCGTAGATCTACTCATACTATTACTACCTCCAAGATCTTGGGAGGAAGGAATGGTGTCAGCAGAATCAAGGGCGCGACATTTTGCAGTTGATCATCAGCGACACTACGCACGCATGTTGGAATGAGACCAAATCAAGACATAATAACTGGAATCCACAACGTTGCAGTGTAATACCTATTTCTTTCTCTTTCTATTGCTGATCTTTCTTTCTCTTTTTCTTCTATGTTTCCCAGGGAAAGGCAGGAAGGCAGCCAATCTGGCTATGCCTTCCCCTGTCAGTATACAATGCTTTAATTATTGGGATTTTGTATTTATATGTACTATAAGCAATATATTTTTTGTTGAAATTTCAATATGTTAACTACATGTACTATATGTATACATTGTTATATTTTAGTGTACTGCAAATAAAAATTTCAATATTAATATCACAATCGATGTGCAGTAGACCTTAGTACACAGTGCCACCGTGCACCCATGTGGGAAATCCAGATGACGTGCTTTGTCCAAGGGCAGAACCCAGTCACCCCTGGCGGGGATCGAATCGTGGGCCTTTCAGTTTGAAGTTCAATACCGTAAGCACCGAGCGAGCCACCACGCTCCCAATGAAGGACCATAGGTTACATGTATGTTTTTGGTAAAGCTGAAATATTATTGTGGTTAAATTGCAACTTAATTCCAGCAGTACAGTAAATGAATAATTGACAAAATGTAAACTTAGTTAACTGTTTATCGGACAAAGTGTTCCGAAGAACAAAAAAATAATATAATCATGAATATGGATGTCATTGGAACGAGCTTGAAGAGCTGGTTCCACCGGCATTGATATTTGTATGATTTTATTGATAATGTCCCAAGATATTCTAGGTTTTTTTTCAGTTTAATTTACTTCATCCATTTGCAGGAAATAATTTGAAAATTATATAAGTATTCATATTTGTATTCATGGACACATGTAAAATTTTCGTATTCATATTCAAATACTCATGGAATTTGTGTATTGATATTCGTATTCATAAAATTTCAAAGTATTTGTATTCGTATTCAATACATTTGCAGTGTAGTCGACCCAACCCTGAATTTGAGGGCCCAACAAAAAAACAACAACAAAAACTCAGTCTAACAAATAATCTCCGAGTTGTACATGAGCTGAAAACGTTTTTCTTGGGTTCCAAACTTTCTGGAGCTTGAGCAAGTGAGTGAATGGGCAGCTCGCCAGATAACCAAATTATAGGAGGAATACTTAAGGTTATAATGTCATTATGTCAGAAGAAATGTTTTGATGGGGACCACTATTATCAAGCTTTGGGTATTTGTTTATTCTGCAATAATTCAGAACTGGATCATCTTAGCACCACCTGACTCACATAAATGTACACTATGACCACTGTGCATTATGGCATGTTGATCACAGTCCATAGTCAAGTGAGCCATATGTTGGGTGTAAGATTCAGGATCAGATCCCTTACCTCTAGATTGAACAAATTCAATAGAATATAATATGATAAGTTTAAATTTTAGAGAATACGCCTGATGAGAATTTTTTTATTATAATGACGGGAGGAATGTGGCTGGATCAGTGGTTTCTCAACCTAACTTCATTTGAATATCGAAATATGGGGGTGGTGTGAGGGCAGTGTATTTTGTTGAAATACACCCACACTCACAAACATGTACGTGCATGTTGGGGGTGATTTTTCACCAAATCACCAGCAGAATTGCATTTTCAAGCAATCAATACATTCAGTACGAAATAAAGAAGCACAAGTCAAGTTCTTGCTTGTGGAACTCTGTTACACTCAGCCATTCATTAGATCGGTGTTAGGCTATTGAACCACTAACCAAATATTATGTGCTCACAAACACACATGCACCCACACACATGATGTATGCATGCACTGATGCACACACATATTGTGTTTTCAAGTAACCTGCCCAACTACTGCTTTCAAGAAAAGTAGCACCCACCCCCTCCCTCTCCCCCACTGACTGACAACTACATGCAAATGGCATTTGTTTTAGTTTTTCAGTCCTCACTCGGGGGGCGAAAAAAGGTGCGTAACACAACGTGTGTTTTGTGGGGGGGGGGGGGGGGGGAGGGCGGGGAGTGAGGAGGGCACCCAGGTGTCAAAAACGCGTTTTCTCCAGATCATGCAATTTGTTTCCTTATCCATTTTATAGTGTATTTTTGTCCCAAAACAGCTTCACCATGCATTGCATCTATTTGCATACCAACCATAAGGCATTCTGAGCAATACATATGCATCCAATGACCGAAAACGTGGGTGATTGTCGCTGGAACTCATGTGGAGACAGGGGTGGGGGTCGTGTAGACAATGGGAAAAAATGTATGCATTTTTTTCCAAACTGTGTCTACTTTGAAAGCAGAACATGGGTTTCATAATTTATGCAACCAGTTTCTACATTCAAACTCATGTAATACACAGAGATTGCAAGAAAAATGAAGATACCCATGGATATTCCCTTTGTATACTGTTGTGAGGTTACAATTGTTACACTTGTCCGTATCCAAACTGTCAAGAGCTAACTTGAGAGTTGTGGCAGCAACCCAAGTTGACCATAGTGAATTTTGCCACAGTGTCCAGCATAGGAAGTCTTTGATAAAGACAGTTATATGCCTTCGGTCTTCTGTAATCATGAGGAAATAAATAATACTTTGATTGTTTATTGATAGGCATGAAAATGAAAGAAAAGGAAACAATAAAATCATCTGCGGTATGTCGTCGCATCAACTTGCTGTTGATAAAATATCACTCAACCTGATTCAACATCATAACAGAAATATCATTATTCGTATATTTAGGCTTTTTCCCTCTGGAAAAGACTATTGTTTTTCTACGGATTATTATTATTTTTTTTTATTTTTTTATTTATTTATTTATTTATTTTTTTTTTTTTGGGGGGGGGGGGGGGGTCCACACATTTTGTCCGTACGATTCAGAAGCCATTTTCGAACCGATTTTCACAAAATTTTGCATACGCATAGAGGGGCACAAAATCTAAAAATGTACCGAAGCTGAATTTTCGATTCACAATGATGTTACAAATATGTGGTGCTTAGCAATCTTTGAGTAGTATATAAAAATTACGAGATACTTTCTTTGCCGGTTACACCACATCATCTCTCCATTGTTACCCACTGTACTTGAATAATGGAATTATTTATCCAAATAGTGTGATTGGTTGTTTTGAAATGGCATCCTTGGTGACTTCAAAAGGATATGACAGTACTTAAGGTGCTATTTAAGTAATGGAAAATTAGCTTGAAAATAGGTGATATGTTATTTTCAGTGTCTTCAGAAATCTAAACAAAATTATAATTTGTTACTTTTTTGCTGTCCATCCATATTTATGAACAATACTTCATAGTTCTGAACACCAAAAAATGATAACTTTTTGTTTAAATATTTGATGCCATCAAAAATAACATGTCACCTATTTTCAAACTAAATTTCTCATATCTTATACAGTAGATTAAATATTGAAGTAGGAGTAAGTGGTCTGGTGCTCATTAAGGCAAAGGGAAAGAATATAGCCTGGGACTTTTCCACAGAGGTTGTATTAGCATACATTTTAAAGAATTGTTAACTGGTTTGTATACACATATCACAAATGATTAACCCCAATAGCAAAAAAAAATTGAAATGTCAAGCTTAAAATTTTCCCCATAAAGCAACTGGGAATTCAACCAATTTGATATTGTCAGGAACTTAACCAATTTTTGATCTTATTTGATGGAGCTCACTCAGTGAGCTCTGTCAAATAAGACTGAAAATTGGTTAAGTTCCTGACTGCATTATGGGAAAATATTTGCTTGGAATTCTGATAATTGACATCAGTGTGAAGGATGTTAACCCCCAAGTCCGCATTCAGCCACAAATTGCACATTACAGGCAGCCTTGGGAGCCCAGTGGCTCAGGGGTTACAGAATTGGACTTCTAACCGAAAGGTTCACGGTTTAATCCCCGCCAGGGGTTACTGCGATGCTCCTTGGGCAAGGCACTTCATCCTGATTGCCCACGAGGGGGCACAGTGGTGCTGTGTACTAAGGCATACTGCACATCGACGGTGCACTGGTCTTCAACCAATGCTACCCCTGATTGTGTGGAGTTAGTGTGTTGTGGAGTCTTGCAGTTGCTCGCCATTGATCGGTGATTCTCTCCAGGTACTCTGGCTTCCTCCACCTGTAAAACTGTCCGACATGAGGTTACCCTGGCTGACGAAAGTGTCGCTAAACCCCAATGAATAAATAAATTACAGGCAGCCAACAATGATGTAGAAACACTATTAAGTCATCTGCAGCTATGTGCATTTTTTTATGGTGGTTATTAACATACAATTAATTTGAGGACTCAAGGGTTAAACATATTTGGCAAAGGTTCCAAAAAGTGTTAGCAAAGTCCTCACAAGTGAAACATCTTGCACAGGCCTGAAAGAGGATGTCTTGGTTTTCTATTGTTGTATCTTTTAATAAATATATAGTATGGGGAGAGTGAATTACTAACAAAACAATGAGAAAATTGCAGTTAAAATGTTTGCTGAGTTATATGAATGGCATTACCTCCACGTCAGATAAATGGTGTCTTGTCAAGTTTTTTCTTTGTTTCAAAGTGGACAAGACCCCTAAAATTTGTGTGATGTGAAACAATATTAGAAAGAATCTTGAAAGGCACTTTTCACACATCATTTCAACAAAAGCAAAGTCAAAGAAACATAAAGCATTTATCAATGAAACTAACTGTCTGTTTTCTTGACTTTGCATATACTGGTATGTAAGAAACTTTACGAATAATATGGCGAATTTGCAGGACTTCAAATTTTTTTTCTGGTGCCTGTTATGGTGTTGTCATCTCAAACATGGTACCCTACACAGGGATTTATTTATATATCTATTGGTGTTTAAGGTTACTGTCAGCATCTATGGCTGTATCATAGCTGTAACATAGGTATGAAGTGAAGTTTGAGCAATCATTTATACTGATGGATACTGGGTCCTTTTTTTAACAGTCAAGTTGGACCTGATTACCTCATTAAACAAGCAATGCTCCCCTGCCCAGAGTTCTCACAGGGATTCAGATCACAGAGTGTGGTGAATCTTTACTACAAGAAACATTATATGCTTGTGGTAGGTTATGCAGCTGCATTACTTTATTGGGCTGCACATTCTGTAAAGGGAGCATAGTGGCTCAATGGTTAGAGCATTGGACTTTAAACCGAAAGGTTCACAGTATAATGCAGACCAGGAGTAACTATGTTGTGTCTTTGGGTAAGACACTTAATCCTGCTTGTCCATGTTGGCACCATGTACTGAGGTGTACTGCACATTGATGTCACACTTGCTTCAACTGCTGCTAAATCTGCCTGTGCAAAGTCAGTAAGTTGGAGAGGCTGTCAGTAGCTCAGTGGTTCTCTCTGGGTACTGCGGCATCCTCCACCCATAAAATTGTTTGACATGATGTGCCCCTGGCCATTGAAAGTGTCATTAAACCCCAATAAACAAACACCCTGTAAAACATAGGTTTTTGATTATTTCATTAAAGGCAAGAAATATACATTTGAAAGTCCTTTCCATCTTAACTGGTTGAGTGCTAAGTTATTTTTCAAAGGTGATTTGAAAGATGGGTATTTTTTTTTAAAAGATACCATGCTACCAGCAAGAGTAGCATTAGTATATTTAGCAAGATTTTGATCATAAATAGTTGTTTCATTACTGTTTATTGGAGAGTGCCAACCGGCACACTCCCATAAAATTGCAGCCAAACAATGTCATATTTTTTAAAGTTTTTTTGTCTTCTACTGCTATGCAAACATCAAGCTAATGAATACAGTGAAATCCACTAATGTGGCTTCCAGCACTTTTCAAAAGAGCCAGTTAAGTGGCAACAAATAGTTAATGTTTGTCAAATTCAATTGTCATTTTCTTATCTAACATTGAATCCATGGATGAAATCTGTAGTTTGTTTTTAATATGCACATGTTTGTTTATTATATATGCAGATACAATATTCTTGTCTTGTCATTTATCGGAAAGCTCTATGAGAACATTCCAATAAATGATACGTCAAGAAATTTAAATTTTATAGTAAATTTCCTTTCTTATTATACCTACCACAATTGTTTACTACAGTCTTGCACTACAGTGGAAGTCCCTAACTCGGATAATATACTCTCTATTTTTGTCTTTCCCAAGCAATTTGGGAAAGAAAAGTGGTGCAAAAGCACCCAAGAAAAAATAAGTCAAAACTGGGTCGAGTGCAACCGGCGCAGACCCAGTACGGGACGCTCTCTACCAAGTACAACTCTACGACTTCCGTTGCCAGTGCGCATATGCGTTGCTAATGACTCATTCTTTTGAACCGCCAACGTTAGAGCTATGTGATCAGCGGGGAGGAAGGATTCTTACCCGTATAAGAAGACGGGAGGGCCTCCATGTAAACAATTGTGGTAGGTATAATAAGAAAGGAAATTTACTATAAAATTTAAATTTCTTATCAATCTACCCACAATTGTTTACTACAGGCTGAATAGACAATAGGCTGGAGGGAATCGCATAACCAACCCTATGCATAACCCAAGTGCACTGGAACCGTGAACAGATGGAAGAGGTCCCAAGGCTTATCATCCATAGCATCACAAACATTAGTAAAAGACAATGAAAGATGAGGCGTATGGTTCTCTGCAGTGCACAGACAGAAAGGGCAGTAACAGCACGGAGCTGGAACTGACCCTGTAAAAAGCTGAATGGCTGGGATAGACAACAGACTGAGCCGAAGAAAGAGGGCCCATAGGACAAAGGTCCTCTGTCGGCTCTTGCAACTGTCGCAGATAATTGGAGAAGGTAGCATTTCTCCAGTAGGATGCCTGTATAACATCCGACAACATGACAGAGTTAGTAAAAGCCACGAGAGGAAGACAATGCACGCACCTCCTGGCAGAAAAAACAATTAGTAATACAATCACCAGTAGCTAGACGAGCGGAAGCTGCATGAATAGCAAGACAAATCCATCGAGAAATGGATGCAGGAGAGATCTGGCATGTGAGAAAACACATATCCATCCAGGATAAAGATGCGAATGCCACCACCCTCAAGCAGAGCAGCGCCCAAGAAAGTGTCCATCTTGGAGTTAACTACAAAGTCCTAGGCCTTTTCAAGGAAAAGAGCTGAACAAGCTTGGAGAGGCAAGGATGAGTGTCGAAACAATGCGGTACCACATATGAAAAAGGTCTCCGAAGCATGAACTTGTACCCATTGCTGGAGACCCCCAGAAACAACATATATCAGAAACTCTGCAAGCGGTGTGATCGAAGGAGTGACAGAAGCAACAGAGTGATCGCACACCATCGACAGAAGAACCTTCTACTTAGCCACAGAGGCTGAACCAGTGGAGTGAATGCCTCCTTGAAGAAGAAAAGCAACTCCACTGCTTGTCTCGAAAAACCACTACGGAGGAGACAGGACCCGATAAAAGACATGTACGAAGACACAATGAAGTCGGGTCAACTTGAAACCTCCTTGGGTGACTTTGGCAAAGAAAGTCGCGACGTAGAGGGAGACATGCCGGAACCGCCGCTAACAGAGAGCGGAGTAGATTGATCCACACCCACGAGGCGACAGGGGAGTGATCGAAAGGATTCGACGACTGCAGGTTCATATCTGGGTGAGAACCTGAGGCGGAATCGGAACCGGCAGGAAGGCATAGCTGACAAGACCGTCCCAAAGGAGGGTCAGAGCATCCATGGCGAAAGCCAGAGCATCTGGACACGGGGACATGAAAGTTCCAACGAGTCGCAAAGAGATCGATGGAACACAACCGTGTGGAGCATCCACTCGGTGGAAAAGAACCTGCCCCGTCAGGACAGGGAGTCGGCTAGGACGTTCAGACAACCGGAAATGTGATGAACAACCACCCCGGTGTTGACATCCGGAGCGCGCATTAGAAGATCCCGAGCCAATTTGTACATTGGAACCGAGCGCGTGCCGCCCTGGTTCCGAATGTAAGCAACCACTGTCGAATTGTCAAACAACAGAAGGACCTAACAATTCGACAGGTGAGGGATCTACTGCCTGAAACTTAGAAAAAGAGCAAGAAGCTCTCTGGTTGATGTGTACAGATGCCCGATCCTGGTCCCACATCCCGTGAAGGGAAAGACCTAGAGGATCCAACGTCGCACCCCATCCGAGATCGCTGACATCTGCCGTCAGAACGCGATCGGACGTGGGTAAGTCCAACGGGACACCCTGTGTGATCCACTGAACATTCGTCCAGTGGAGAAGGTGAGGATAAGAGATTCTGGTAACTGAAGCACCAAATCCAGAGAATCGACATTCGGCCTCCAACGACTGAGCAGAAGGAGAGGTCTGACATGCAGCCGACCTAGAGGAATGAGATCCGGCACCAAACCGCAGAGACCGAGCAGCTGAGACTACCCCGTGCTGTCACGGATGTGGACTGGGAACAGAGTCAGAGCAAAAGCTGAGAGAATCACAGCCCTGGCCTGGGAAACCGCCACTGTATTGAACTGAGTGCAGAAGGCCATCCCCAGATGACAAAACGACTGAGAACGGACCAGGTCACACTTCTCCTCGTTGACTCTGAATCCTAGCGACGTGAGCAAGCTCAACAGAGTGTCGACATCCAACTCCAGTAAGGCAGCATTGCAATGCCTCTGGAGGATATCGTCTAGATATGCTGAAGTAGTCACCCTGGACTGTGTGCGATGGAAGGCTATCACAGGCCGAGGCTGAAAGTCATGGCCTTGAACTGGTAAACTCTCCCCAGAAAAGCGAACCTGAGAACCTGAGATACTTCCGCGACACCCGATGAATCGGAGCGTGAAAGTAACCGTCTCGCAGGTAGATGCTGGAAGCGAAATCTCCCTGGTGAATAGAACGGCAGACTGATCTGAAAGTCTCCATGCTGAACTTGGGAGCAATGATAGACTGGTTCAGGATACTCAGATCGATAACTGGTCGGAGTCGGCCGCCCTTCTTCGGCACCAAGAACAGGTAGGTGGGAATAAAACCCCACTGACTGAATGTTCTTGATGACCTCGATCGCCCACTTGGCCAGGAGATTGTCTATCTCCATGGACAAAAGCTCGAGTGTCAAAGAGACCCGCGAGAGGAGAAACGAGCCCCAAAGAGACCCGCGAGAGGAGAAACAACCTCCTCTACTGAATGAAGAAACCTGAAACTTCCCTCTAGCCTGCCGGAGCTTACCCTTCCCTGTGAGTAAGAAGTAGAAGCGGTGGCAGAAGGATCAGCCCTTTGCTTCGCAGAGGAAGCAGAAGGGTACTTGTTAGGCTTTGAACGGTCCCTGCCTCTCCTAGAAGGCTGATCAAGCTGACGAAGCAGCAGCTGATCTTTGGAATGATAGGATGTCATCCCGGACTGTCGACACAGAACCCATGGAACAGTAGTGGACCTGCCAAAGAAGCAGATTGAAGAGCAGGAAGGGATCGGCCTGTGTCCAGCACAGAGTCCCTTCGAACTAGTTCCAAAATAGCCGTGCCACAGACATGCGTGTGAATAAGATGCATGAGCGCCTTGGACAGCACACGCAAAGGAGCCTGTACAACCCCTATTTCGTCAGAATTGGCAAAAAATTGACAAAATTGGGATTTATCGGCACTTTCACGAAACACGTCTTGTAGATTGTTTTTAAACATTCATCACTGCTAGACCTGCCTGTGACACGACCTTTCATACACACGACATATCAGGCGATGCACATGGTAACCCTCCACAGGCTGCCAAACATCGAAATTTTGATGAAATGGGCCGGTTTCAGGCCCACACAGCACCCAAACGATACACGAGAGATAAACATAACTTCCTTTTTTGGAAGTGCAATTCACCGAGGATCATTGTTGTAAGTAATAAGGGTGTTCAAAAAAACCAAGCGTTAACCCGTTTTGGGCTAGTTAAACAGAAATACCCCCATAAAGCTAAAAAATTCATGTTTTCCGTGGATTTCTCTAAACGAGTCTTGTAGTTTTCAAGAAAAAATTGTCACTCCCAGGCCTTGGTTTGACAATAGAAGTTGCGGTGAGCATTTGTTAACCCTCCACGAGCTGCTAAAAGTAAACATTGTGATAAAATGGGCTGTTTTTGGACGCCAACAGCACCCAATGGGTACGCCACAAAGAGAAGTGCCTTCTTTTATCGAGCGCACAATCTATACGAAAACATTTTTGTAAGTAGTAAGGGTATTCAGAAGTCGAAGTCTTAACCCATTTTGGACAGGCTAAAGAGAGAGACCCTCTAAAATCTTAAAATTCCCATTTTCTGTGGATTTCTCTAAAAACATCCCGTAGGTTTTCAAAAAAAATTGACTACTCGCAGGTCTTTGTGTGACATTACAAGTTGCATGGACAAAATATTCCGGTGAGCGTTTATTAACCCTCTACAGGCTGCCAAACATCGTAATTTTGTTGAAATGGGCTGTTTTCGGACACGCACAGTACCCAACGTGTACCCGAGAAATAAACATAATCTCCTTTGTTGGAAGTGGAATTCACCGAGGATCATTTTTGTAAGTAATGAGAGTATACAAAACGCAAGCGTTAACCCCTTTTGTGGTTGTTAATAGTGATACCCTTCAAAAGCTTAAAAATTTATGTTTTCCCTAGATTTCTTTACAAACATCTGGTAGGGTTTTCAAGAGAAAATGGCCGTTGATAGGTCTTGGTGTCACATTACCAGTTGATTGGATAAATTATTCCGGTAAGCATTTGTTAACCCTCCATGGGCTGCTAAATGTCAAAATTTTGAAAAAATAGTCTGTTTTTGGACACCAACAACATCAAATAGGAATGCAACAGAGAAACATAACTTCTTTTACCGGACGCAAAACTGACAGGGAAACATTTTTGTAAGTAGTAAGTGTATTCAAAAGTCGAGGTCTTAACCCATTTTTGACTAGTTAAGGAGATATACCCATAAAAAGCTTAAAATTCCAGTTTTCTGTTGAGTTCTCAAAAAAAAATTTTTTAAGAAAAATTGACCATTCGCAGGTCTTGGAGTGACATTACAAGTTGCATGGACAAAATATTTCGGTAAGTATCTGTTAACCCTTCAGAGGCTGCCAAGCGTATACATTTGTTCTTGGGCAACCATAACACCAGATGTGTACCTGCGAGATAAACATAACCTCTTTCATTGAAAGTGGAGTTCACCGACGATCATTTTTGTAAGTAATGAAGGTATTCACAAAATCAAGCATTAACCCGTTTAGGGCTGGTTACAGAGCGATACCTCTCAAAAGGTTAAAAATTCATGTTATCCGAGGATTTCTCTGAAAACATTTCGTAGATTTTCAAGAAAAAATGGCCATTCTCAGATCTTAGTGTGACATTACAAGTTGCATGTACAAAATATTCCTGTAAGCATTTGTTAACCCTATGCAGGTTCTCAAACATCAAAATGTTGATAAAATGGGCTGTGTTTGCGTACCCACAGCACCCGAAGTTTAGAGGAGAGATCAAAATAAGAGGAAGTAGAATTCACTGAGAATTATTTTTGGAAGTAATAAGAGTATTCCAAAAATAACACTTAACCCGTTTTGGGCTGGATAAACAATGATATCCATGAAAAGCTTAAAATTCATGTTCTCCTTGGATTTCTCTGAAAACATCTTGTATATTTTTTTTAAAAAATGGCCATTCGCGGTTCTTGGTGTGACATTACAAGTTGCATGAATTAATATTCCTGTTAGCACTTGTTAACCCTCTTAAAACTGTCATTCATCAATATTTTGGATAAATTTGAGATAAAATGGACCATTTTCAAATAGACACAGCAACCAGAGGGTATGTGTCAAACAAACATAACTCCTTTTGTCGTCATTGACTTGTTGGGCGACGATATTGACATTAACCCACTCCACCTTTAATGATGGTTTTTACCGAAACAATTTGTTTATCAAACTGAGTCATCTGAGATTACTATACTCACCTTTCTCTTAACATCAATGAAGGAACTTCAGTGAGACAGTCAAAAACAATTCATCAGACACTGTGGGGTCATGAAAAATCATGGAATCTCATCGGGAAAAGCCATGATTCTCCAGAATCATAAAGTCTAGTTGTTACTGCTGTTGGAATTACCTTATCTGATTTGTTATCAACTTTAACTGGTAGAGTGCTAAAAAAAATCTGACCACACAGGGCACATTTTTTCCATCAAATATTGCTCTGTCACATTTCATTAGATAGTGCCTCTGAGCACTATCCAATCAAATGTGGCAGAGCAATGTGTCTTGGCTTCTAGCACTCTACCAGTTAATTGTTTGAGTTATATCTGGTGACAGATTTTTTCTACTCGTAGAATTAAGAATGAAACCGACTTGTTAGAGGCTCGTTGGTTTCATTCTTAATCCTACTCGTAGAATACATTTTTTACTTGAAAACACTATGCGTCTATTCTATATATACAAGCTTTTAAGAAATCTATCAAAATTTACCCTTTGACTAAGTTTTACTTTTGACTAAGTTTTGAGAAACGCCTTACATCTAATAAGATATTTTGTGTTCAACAGAAAGTCAGAAAATGCGACAACAGCTTGTGAAATGATCCAGGCATGAATATCTGACTAACACCAACTTGATAATTTGAAGTTCACATTCTAACAGTTTTGAATAATTGTGGTCATAAATACTCAATTGTTTAATGATGAACCAACAGTACAAAACAAAAAAAATTTAATGTTTTTATTTTAAGGGGACGTCCAACGTAAATTTGGTCAAATTTCAGGTAATTTCTCCAAAGTCCAGAGAAGGTCAGAAAGGAATAACCCCAATAAATTATATATCAATTTGTTTGGAATGAAACATAGATTTTGTGGAAACTAATATTTGTCATGGAACCGTTACCATGTGGCAGAAAGCACTGCCTGAAAGTCTGTTATGGCATAAGTAAGAGATCAGATTTTATACAATAAAATACCTTGAATTTATTGAATAGTTAAATTCTGCAATCCTTCTAGTACAGACTAGGAGAAATATTTTTACCATTCTTGCAAGGAACGGACTGTGAGACCAATTGTAATTTAGGATGCCTACATTTCAAAAGGGCTGCCATTTTTCTTGTGTTTGTTTACCTTTTATGGAGTTCACCAAGGGTCAAATCCACACAGTTCAGAAGAACAAGTATGGAGTCACGAGAGAGTGTATCAATGAAAAATGAAGAATGTCCAATGTGGCTTTTGTGAGTCTGCTGTGACCATACTCCCCACCCCCACCTCCAATCCTGTGCCATTTTGCATGAGATCTGTATCAAATTGGTAAAAGACAAGGAGATTGATACACCAAAAAAGGGTAAACTGCCAAACTTTCTCATTTGGTATTAGATGTGTCCATTTCTGGGGTTGCATGAGCAATGATAGCTGCCAAGAGTGTCATTTGAATGTCCAAGTGTGGCCGAAACAAACAAAAATGACCTGTCCGGCGTGCAAATACTTTCACCAATCGGCTACACTTAGAAATCCCGGCTTCTAATTCATTTATGTACATGATTTGGTATGTTTCATGTGTTTTGGAACTATCGGCCTTCTGCAGTTGCTGTTTAAGGAGGCTTGACTGTTGTTTTCTCGTGAGATTTGAGAACATTAATAACTGATCTGCTTACCAATACTAATTTTATATGCGGAGGGTTACCGGCCTGAACAATATCGGAATTGTGTTGGTTATTAAATTCATTTATCTAAACACTTATGACACGTTGTGGTCTCATTTCGGTAATTCATGTGATTTTTGTCCGCCCAGCGGATTTTTTCTGTTTACGTCGACAGAGTGTCAATACACATAGATTTTCGCAACTTTTTGGTGCTAACAGCGCTCAAAATCGACGTTGATCCGTCTAAAACACAATGCGGTTGTGCGAGGGAGGTATTTAAATTTACGATGGTACGACATTTCACTATGTTTGGTGAACAGGAAGAAACCTTTCCGATAATTCTCCTTGATATTGGTCTTTTTTTCGTAGCAGACTTCATCCAGCCTTCTTTAAGTCACTAATATAGTTCGGCGACAGTAAAATTATTTTTTCGTAAATATAGATTTTTGAGGACTGTAATGTATGTTGATGTAAATATTTTTATGTTTTCAAATGTAATTTTCCACTTTTATGTTTTGATCATCGTCACCAACCAAATAATAGTAGTTCGAATCGGTGGCGTATTAATCCCTTGCTGAAACTTGCGTCACATTGTACAGTTACTGAACTCAACAGCGCAACTATGGACTGTATCTCGCAATTATCATATTGTCATTTGAATATTTTCCGATGAATGTGTCGTGAGTTGTACATTACATCGTCTCCCAGATTCAAAAACAGCAGTGAAATGTTTAAAGATTTCAAATCCTGGGAAATCAAATCATTTCCCAACTTTGCCCAAAACCCACGTGATCATAACAAACATGTCGCCAGAATAGAATCAAGCGTTTGTGGTCATCCATTTTCCCCGGAGCGTTCTCAACACGTTGGTGATAATAATAATAATAATAACACTGGCCGGCCGCTGATTTGTCGCGGTTCTCAGATGAGAAGGCCTTGGTTACCCCTGTACTCTCAACTGCCTCCCTATTCCCACGCTTCTCCTCTCCTCCCAACACTCGGAGACGAACTGCTTGATGACATCCCTTGCCCCATTCTTCCCAATCTCTCCGATTAGCATATTAACCCTCTTCTTTGAGTCTCCCACTACCCAGATGTCCTTCATTCTCCAATCCCACTTCCCCATTATACACCCAGTGAATCTTATTTTTTTAGACTGGTATATTGGGCATTCTAGAAGAAAGTGTTCCAGGGTATCCACCGCGTCCAAATTACACATCTGGCACTCCTCTTCACTGTTTTTCCCAATTTTCCCCTCAGCTCCAGGGACCGCGACCTCAGCTTGAACAACAGTGACCCCAAAGGTGCCATCAAGGTAATCTTCTAAACCAGGCTTCTCTTTATCACGCAGGCCACCCAAAGACCTCTTTGATTTGACCCCCTCTCGCCAATTACGGTTACCATCCTCAATGACCCTTTCTCTGACGATTTTTTACCATGGTTTGCCCCAACGTTTAGGTCTGAGATCTCCAATGAGTAGTTCTCTATTAGCTCCCACATTTCGACCATCCACCCTGTCTTGATATTTGAGATGAAAATTCTCAGGAACATTACTTTACACCATCGGCTGTCGGGGGATTTACCAAACAATTAAGATAACCGAGTTTCAAAAAGTCTATCCTGTCCTTGATCCTCATTCACCCAAGCTCACCCCTGATTGCTTCTGGTGCTGCGGCATTACTCGACCCCGTTATCCATAGGCCTGCATCGTTCTGCAGGATTTCCAAGCTCTTTACAGCCTTCTGGTTTAGGGGTACCACTTCCGTACCGTATGTTATAGTTGGCAGACCCACCGTTTCCTAAATGGTTTTCCCCACGAAAACCTTATTGAAACTGTTTCTCCCTATAAGTTTCATTTGGTTAAGGATTCGCCTCCCCTTCAGAATCAATTTATTTGTGTGGCTGCGGTAGATGCCTCTTCCCGTGAAGTTTATATTTACCCCCAGATACTCGTAGTCACCTGTCTCTCCTACACTAAGAAGTTTGCTGCTATCTTCCGGAATAAAGAACTCCCCCTCTCTCTCTCTCCACCCTCGAGTGGGGTCCACTTTGCGGCCCACAGGTATAACTTTGCTCTTGCTTTCATTATGTTCGAGTCTCCATTTGCTCCCATATTTCCCAACATTTCCCAGCATTTTCGCTAGCCCCTCCCCCCCCTCCACGCCCCCCCTCCACGCCCCCCCCCCCCTCCTTCGCTTTCTGACACTAGCACCATATCGCCTGCAAAAATAGCCCTGAAATCTTCAAGTTTCCAACTGCTCCCCACTCGTCGCTATGCAGGAGTTCATCCCCTAAACCTTTGATGTACAATGCAAAAAAGAATTGGTGAAAAGATGCACCCCTGTTTTAGGCCTATGTCCATAGGCACATGTTTCCCAGGCTAAGTGCACTCTGTACATCTTTATATAATGCTTTCATAATTCCAACAAACTCGCCTCCCAAGCCCAGAGCCTCAAGTCTGCGCCACATACCCTCCATCCATATTCTATCGTATGCCTTTTTAACATCCAAAAAGGCCATAAACATCTTTTTCTTTTTTGCTTTCGCGTATTCTATCATTTGGGATAGCGTGAAAAGATGGTCAGTGACTCTCCTTCCCTTCCTGAAGCCATTTTGGATCTCTCCCAAAAAACCCTTCTCCTCAATCACCTCCTCTAATCTCCCATACAGGACTTTACAGAAAACTTTTCTAATGTTGCTACTGACAGAGATCCCTCGATAATTATCCAAAACGTCTTTTTCCCCCTTTTTGTGAATAAATGTCGCTTTGCTTTCTCTCCACTCATTTGGGACCTCTTGTTTTTCTATTACTAAATTGAATAGGGTAGTTAGGCTTTCCAAGAGTTCCTCTCCCCCTTTTTGATAAATTCGTTAGGAATTTCGTCCACCCCTCCCGCTTTTCCATTCCTTAATTTTGAGATCACCTTTCGCACCTCCTCCGTTTTAATTTCTCTGCACACGAAGTTCGATATATTTTCCTCGACCTGGTTTGGAATCTCCGGTGGGTTCCCCATGCCCCATCGCTTATCGTTTACCTTTTCCCAGTGCTTGTCTAGTTCTAGTGCGATTTGACCTTGGTCGTCTGTAACTCTGCCACCTACTTTAATACTCTGTGGGTTACTTCCTTTGTTGCGTTTATTCACCCATTTCCAAAATCCGTTCGAACTCGACCCCCCTGTCATTCTTATCGTCCTAATAAAACTGCTATTTCGCACTCTCCGATTATCATCTTTAATCTTGTTTACTTTATTTCGTGCTTGTTGGTATTCTTTCTTTGCTACCATGGCCTCGTTGCTTTCCGCCACTTAAGTTTTCTACTTCTGTATGCAGCACATTTAGCTTTTCTACCCTTTATGGCCCTTTTCAGTTCTTCGTTCACTCTGCACCCAAGTTCCCGTGTTGGCACCCTAATCTTTCCTACACTTTCCTTCCCTGCCTCCACTAGGCTCGCAACTATGGCGTCGGCCATCTTCTGGACACTGCTCCTCTTGTGTACGGTTGCAAGCTTTGGTTTTAATTTTTCTTCGAACTTTTTTTTTTTTTTTTTAAACAGTATTTTATTTCTCCAATATAGAAATGGGTTTGGTAAACAGGCATAGCCTATGTAAAACCGTACCCTACACGAACAAATTACACATAAAACTTAGAAACAAACAAAACGATAATAATAGTGGTGCTTGTGCTCTTTTAGTTGAGATGACTTTTATGTACAGATGTCAGCATTACCAACAATATTGATAGTTAACCTACAAGTGCCCCTGAGGTATCTATATGGGTTTGTATCCCAAGGTCTCAACATCTTGGCTTAGTGCATTGGGCCAATGTCCAATGCACCGCTCCCCGACATGACACAGGCATGACCGCAATGGGGGAAAAATTATCTATTTCAACTTATCCCAACGGCAATCAACATCTACAGTGTACTTTATCTACTAAATCTTTCAGTAAGGTCCATAAATCTATAGACCTTTTCAAACAGTATCGTATTCTCTTCCATTGTTGAAGTGTCGTTCCCGTACAAGATATCAGAAATAGGCATCATTTCTACCTGCAAGTTGTGGAAGCTATTTTGCCTTTGATCACGATAAAGAGGGCAATGAAACATGAAGTGTTCTGTATCTTCATATATATAGACACATGAACATCGTGGGTTGTCAGTTAAAAATCTTTCAAACATATGCGCGTTCAGCTGACTACATCTGAGACGCAACCTGCAGTGATTGATTTGGTTTGCTCTAGTACCACAATTGTAGTACTGAGGAATCTTTATGTCCCTGTTTTTTAATTTGTCTTTGAAGGACTGTATTGAAATACTATTCCGCGTAATGGGATCCAGAGTATTCCACAATTTAATTGCAGAGGGCAGGAATGACATTTGATAATTCCGAGTTTTACACTGAATCTCTCGTAATAAATTCGAAGACCTTAATGGATAATTAGAAAAACTTGAGACATGCCGGGGTGCTAATAATGACAAATAAGTTGGGGATTGATTTGTAACAATTTTATATAGAGCCACTAGTTTATGTCGTTTCCTTCGTACACCGAGGGTGGTAAAACCTGTCTCTTCGTATAACAGTCGGTCGCTGGTCCCTCTAATTGCACCACAGATAGTTCGTAGTGCGTCCAATTGTAATTGTTCTAGTAAATCTGCATTAGTTACAGAATAGTTGTCCCAGATTATATCAGCGTAATCAAACAAAGGTAAAATAAACGACCTATACATTGTCTCTAGAGTCAGTCTATTAAGCCTATACTTTAAACTACGCAGGCAGTTTATCATAGGATTCACTTTGCTGATTAAAGTGTCAACGTGAAAGTCCCACGATCCCGATGAGTGAAAGTGTAAACCAAGATATTTGTGAGAGCTAACTTCTCTTACCGGGTGACCTAGTAGATATAAAGTTGGATACGACTGGGGATTTGTCTTTCTACTTACACACATAGTCACTGTTTTTTCAGGGCTGAAAATAACCTGCCATTCTGTTGACCATTTACCAATTTTTTCTAAATCCTCATTTAGTACTACACTAGCTCGGAAGGGATCCTCAATTATTAGGTATAATGAAGTATCGTCGGCATACAATCGAATATTGGACGTAATGTCGTTGACAATGTCGTTTATATATATATTAAACACAAGGGGCCCAAGAACGGATCACTGTGGAACACCTGCCGGGATGTGTTTACTTGACGACGCTTGACCATTTATAACGACTTCCTGCGAACGGTTGGTTAAATAGTTTTGGAACCAGGTTAATAATTTACCCCTTATTCCCATACCCTCCAATTTGTGTATCAGGCCTTTATGCCACACTCTATCAAATGCCTTACTAATATCACAGAATATAAAGCGGATATCTTTACCATGATCTAAGCATTGCCTGATAGTGTTATCAATGTCAATTAGCAAATTAATGGTACTGTCACCTGGAATGAAGCCAGACTGCAATTTCGTCAAGAGATTATTACTTACAAGAAAGGAATAGACATTCTTGAAAATTATTCTCTCGAATACCTTGCTAACACAGCTAGTTAAAGAGACTGGGCGGTAGTTAGATTTACAGTTAATGGAAAGTTTTTTGTGAATTGGCAGTACGTTAGCTTTCTTCCAGGCAGTAGGGAATATACCTGTAACAAGTGATTTATTAAATATATGCGACAGTGGAAATGCTAACTCCGATGAGCAGGATTTTAGTAAGGTATTGCTAATTAAGTCGGGTCCACAGGCCTTACGTGTGTCCAGTTTAACTAACTCTCGTTCGACTTCGTCAATCTGTATTTCAAATTCTGTAAGCTCATATTCTGAATGGTGAATTGTCGGGAGACGATTATCTTGAATAGTGTCGCATTGTTCTATGAAAAAATTGTTAAAAAGTTCGCTGATTTCCCTCGGATCGTCAATAACTACTCCATTCTCCAGCAGTGGTGGAAACATAACATTTTTATCACACTGTTGTTTCGAAAACTGTTTCATAGTTTTCCACCACTGCCCAGAGGAGAAACAATTCGTTGAGACAAAATCATCTATCTTTTGATCATATTCTTGTTTGGCTTTTCTTACTGCGTCAACTGATTCGTTTCTCAGTTTTCGAAATTTCTCCCAGTCCTGCGGGCGATTGGATTGTTTTGCAGTGTTATGGGCTCTCTTCCTTTTTCTTATTAAAGTACGGATATGGGAATTCATCCAAGGCTTATCATTTGGCCTGATGAGTACAGTTTTAAAGGGTATATAGCGTTTTGCAGAATCGAGAATATTATCGGTAAAATTGGAAATAATATCGTCAATATTATTTCCATCTAAAATGGGATCCCAATTAGTTGTTGAGAGAAATGATTTTAAACCATTTACGTCCATTTCTCTGTAATTCCAAATTTGTCTGTAATATGGTATAAACCTTAACCTTTTACATTTTATTTCTACGTAAACGGCGTGGTGGTCACTGCAGAAAGGCGTAATTACTCCACAAGTAGAAACTAATTCTGGGCACGGTGTTAGTATCAGATCAATGAGTGTTGCTGACGTTTCGGTAATACGGGTTGGACTCTTTATAATTTGAGTGATATTATGCGTACATTCAGATAAGAAATTTTAGGATGCAGTGAATTATGACAATTCGCATTAAAATCACCCAAAATAATACATTTAAGAAATAAATCATTTCTAGCAGCTGAGATCGATTCATCTATCAAATCCCAGTACCCAATGTTTGCGGATGGCGGGCGATAAAAGACTCCAACTAAATATTTATGGTTCTGCTGTCGTATTTCACACCACGATGCCTCTAAGCCAGGGAGATCTAGGTCCTCACGGCCTTTGAAAATGAGATCAAGTTTAATATATAAGACTATCCCACCCCCCTGTCCAACACCCCGGTCTCTTCGGATCGGTGGGAAATGGTATCCATCAATCTTGATATCCCTATTATCAACGTCCCCACTCAAATTCGTTTCTGTCAGGGCAATAATATCAAACTCATCTAATTCGGCAGTAATACATTCTCTATTGTTCCGAAGCCCCCTGACATTGAGATGAACGATTTTTATGCTATCTGTAACGCCTCCGGGATTGGGTTCGATATCTCCACATTGCATAAGAAGCAAAAATATAATTAACAATACATTAACAGATCCCAGTCCAATTATATTTTTTAGTATATTTGTGCTGCTCCCAGGGCACAGTATATACTTACATTCGTTAAATCGGCCAATCCTAATGCGATAGGTTTATACATATTCGAACTTCGCCCAGTCAGCAATCTTTTTGAGTTCCAAAATCTCCTTGAAGCTTCCTTTGCTTTTTACTAGGTTTTTGGTCCTGATCGTCACTGTAATCAAATTGTCATCACTACCCACTGCTCCATTTACCCTCATCGTCCACTTCTACCCCTATCACCTCCTCCATAAATTAATATCTGTGAGAATATAGTCGATTATTGATTTTCTGTCGTTCCTCTTCCAGGTCCAATTCCCCTTACACCTCGCGTCCCTGTTCAGAATCTTCAGACCGAGCCTATTTGTGAAGTTCAACAGCTACCTTCCATTCATGTTGACTTTCTTGTTCCCGTTCCTTATCAACTATGTGTCCATGAAAGTCACCCATCAGAATTATACCGAACCCCCTGTTTTTCTAGTTCTGTGATATTGGACCTTAGTGTTGAGTATATCGAGTCATTCCACTCGGGTTTGCTTCCCTCCACCGCACAGTACACACTTCCAAGGGCAATACTTTTGTTTCTTAGATTGATCTTTACCCATCCAATTTCTTTCGATACCTCAGCCGAGGTGCTGACATCTTCCAGATCTATGATCAGCAACGGTTTTATATCCTCTGTAATGTACATGCCTACCCCTCCCCCTTTTTCTGTCCTTCCGTTCGCCCTACACCTATCCACACGCACCCCCTTACTTGGTCTACCCGTTCCTCGTGTCTTACCCACGTCTCGCTTAAGCCCATGACATCACTTACTTTCCGGTGGAGACCCTGGATGTTGCTATAACCCACTTTCAGGGTACCGAGATTCGTTGGCTTCCGACTACTGGTCCCATTGTTTTCTGGCGCTAGCCTTGGTAAACTTATTCTGTCCCCCTCGCTCTTGTTCACCACCTGTGTCCACTCTTGTTATACTTGCCTCTTTTGCCTCTGGCCTCCCACCCTGATCCTCTACCCGTAGAATTTTACCCCCCCCCCCCAATACCCGTTTCCCCATCCTGCTAAGATACAGTCCGTCACGCCCGTACATGCTCGCGTTTCCCCCAAAACGTGTCCCAATGGTCGATAAAGGGTATTCCCAGGTCAACACAGTAGTCCTCCAACTCCTTATTCAGCTCCAAAATCCTTGAGTTCCGTTTGTCCTCACCTCCAAAGACAGGAAGGACCCTGGATACAACTACTCTTGCAGTCCTACTCAGCAGTTTGCTGACTAAACCTCTATACAACTCCACCAAACTTACTGACTTTCTTTCCCTGATATTGTTGGTCCCCACATGGACCATTACTACCGGTTCCGATCCTGATCCTGCCACAATACCATCTACCCGGTCCCTCAGATCCTCCACCTTCGCCCCCGGGAAGCACAAGACTGTTCGATTAGAACTATCGGGACCACAAACCACATTGTCGATCCCACTTACAATGCTACTCCCCGCTACAACTAATTTTCTTCTTCTGCCCCCAGTTCCTATATCATCTGCAACATCTGCAACTCGCCTCGTTTTGAATGCCTCCGGCCCCCTCTTTCTCTTCACCGCCCTCCTTACCTCATCTGTCCTAGCAACATCAGCAACCACCTCTTCCCCCTCAATGTCCCCCTCACTCTCATCCTTAGGGGTGTCAGAATCTAAAACAATGAACCTGTTCTCTAAACACCGCCTAGCAACCTTGGCAGCCTTACGCCGACTCTGGCTTCCTGACTGTACGCAGCCCGGTCCTGATGCAACCTTCCGAAATTTCCTACTGGATCCCCCTCCTCCTCAGTTACACCCCCCCCCCCCTCTCACGTCAAACGTTCGTCCCCCGCGTTTCCTGCCTCCCAGCTTCCTCGAATCCACAACGACCTTCCACCCACCTTCCACCTCACCATCATAGGTAACCTTCAACGGTGTGATTTCAGATACACCAGCCCTCCCCAACCTCCCCTTCAACTCCGCAATTTCCCGCTCGAATCCAACGCACTTCTCTAACAACTGTAAAATGTCCCTGCAGTTCGCACACACCCCGTTGCTGTCCATTGGCCGACCACCACCATACCACATAACACACTGTCTGTACGCCTCTGTATCATCGATCTCCCCCACCTGCACCCCTCGACTCACCTCCCCCTGACCCCCTTTAGTGACCATGCTTACCTCCGTCTAGACACCCGTCGAGCACTTACCATTCATGTTTACAAATATAATATACAGGGCGTAATGACCGAAATCGGCAAAAAACAAAACACACGAAAAAAGGCAACTAGCGTAAAAAAATCCAAACTCGGGAAAACCTATGATAAAATGATAAATATGATTTCTCCGAGTATGGAGTGTGGAGTCTTTTATTCACAACTCAGACATTCGAATTACCGATCTATTCCTTGTTAATCCTGACGGTTACTTATGCGGCTGGGAATTTCTTTGTCATCAAAAGCAAAAAAATATTTTTAAAATTTTAAAAAGTGGATAAATTCGGGTTTTGTATACTTTTGTCATTATTTTGGTATATAATATGTCGGTATTCCCTTCTTTAATTCGTATTTAGGGCATTGTGGAAATTTTTCAAAAAATCCCCAAAGTTACGTTGGATGACCCCTTAATGTTCCTTTTTAGTACACTCTCAACATCAAGCTAATTGTGCCGCTGTCAACACAGTGCTGTTTTTATTGTTATCAATTATTTACTTAACTGGCAGAGTGCTAAATCTTCTTCAGAGGTGATTTGTAACAGAAGTATTTTTTATCAAAGATACAATTTGGCCAGCAAGGGGATCTTAGTTTTGCAAGATTTTATCCATCAATCACTGTTTTGTTACTATTTATTGGAGGATGCCTGCTGGCACTCTCCAATAAATTGAACAAAACAATTTAATATGAACATTTCTTTATCTACTGCTGCACAAACGAGAAGCTACTGCACATAGTGTAAAGCCAATAAAGTGGCTTTCAGCACTTTTCGGTAGAGTCCTGTTAATGGCTTCTAGCACTCAACCAGTTAAAGTTTGATAAAAATAAAGAAGATCTGAGAGAAAGTGATCACCAAAGATAATAAGTATTCAATAATGAGTAGCCATAATGTCATTACAATGTTTTAAATCTCCTTTACCAAAGATGTTTTTTATAAACATGTCAAGTTATGAGAATTTATGACATAGTTAGGCTTTTCCCTCTGGAAAAGACTATTGTTTTTCTACGGATTATTATTATTTTTTTTTTTTTTTTTTTGTTTAGGCTTTTCCCTCTGGAAAAGACTATTGTTTTTCTACGGATTATTATTTTTTTTTGGGGGGGGGGGGGGGGGGGGGAGGGGGAGGGGGGGGAGTTGGGTTTTTTTTTTGTTTTTTTTTTCACACATTTTGTCCGTACGATTCAGAAGCCATTTTCGAACCGATTTTCACGAAATTTTGCACACGCATAGAGGGGCACAAAATCTAAAAATGTACCGAAGCGGAATTTTCGATTTAACCCTTATTTCGTCAAAATTGGCAAAAAACTGCCAAAATTGGGGTTTATCGGCACTTTCTCGAAACATGTCTTGTAGATTTTTTTTATACATTCGTCATTGCTAGACCTGTCTGTGACACACCTTTTGGTACACACGACATATCAGGCGATGCATATGATAACCCTCCACGGGCTGCCAAACATCGAAATTTTTATGAAATAGGCCGGTTTCAGGCCCCCATTGCACCCAAACAATAAACGAGAGATAAACATAACTTCCTTTATTGGGGGTGGAATTCACCGAGGATCATTTTTGTCAGTAATAAGGGTGTTCAGAAAACCAAGCGTTAACCCATTTTGAGCTGGTTAAACAGCAATACCCCCATAATGCTCTAAAGTTCGTGTTTTCCGTGGATTTCTCTAAACGAGTCTTGTAGATTTTCAAGAAAAATTGGTCACTCACAGGTCTTGATGTGACATTACAAGTTGCATGGATAAAATATTCCGGTCAGCATTAGTTAACCCTCCCCGAGCTGCTAAACGTAAAAATTGTGATAAAATGGGCTGTTTTTAAACGCCAACAGAACCCAAACGGTATATCAGAGAGAAAGGGGCCTTCATTTATCGGACGCAAAATTGATCGGAAAATATTTTTGAAAGTGGTAAGGGTATTCAAAATTTGACGTCTTAACCCATTTAGGGCTGGTTAAATAGAGATACCCATTAAAATCTTAAAATACCCGTTTTCTGTGGATTTCTCTATCAACATTTTGTAGGTTTTCAAGAAAAAGTCGGCTATTTGCAGGTCTTGGTGTGACATTACAAGTTGCATGAACAAAATATTCCGTCAGCATTAGTTAACCCTTCCCGGGCTGTTGAAGGTCAAAATTGTGATAAAATGGGCTGTTTTTGGACACCAACAGCACCCAAAGGGTACACCACAAAGAAAAGTGCCTCCTTTTATCGAGCGCACAATTTATTCGGAAACATTTCTGTATGCAGTAAGGGTATTCAAAAGTCGACGTCTTAACCCATTTTGGGCAGGCTAAAGCGAGATATCCCTTGAAAGCTTTAAATTCCCATTTTCTCTGAATTTCCCTAACGGTAACTTGTAGGGTTTCAAGACAAATTGACTATTCGTAGGTCTTTATGTGACATTACAAGTTGCATGGACAAAATACTCCGATGAGCGTTTATTAACCATCTACAAGCTGCCAAGCATCATAATTTTGTTAACATGGGGCTGTTTTCAGACACGCACAGCACCCAACGTATACATGAGAGATAAACATAATCTCCTTTGTTGGAAGTGGAATTCACAGAGGACCATTTTTGTAAGTAATAAGGGTAGTAAAAAAACAAAGCGTTAACCCCTGTTGGGGAGGTTAACACGGATACCCATCGATAGCTTAAAAAATCGTTTTCCCTGGATTTCTTTACAAATATTTTGTGGGGTTTCCAAGAGAAAATGGCCGTTGATAGGTCTTGGTGTCATATGACCAGTTGCATGGATAAATTATTCTGGTAGGCATTTGTTAACCCTCCATGGGCTGCTAAATGTAAAAAAAATTGAAGAAATAGTCTGTTTTTGGACACCAACAAATGGAAATGCCACAGAGAAACGTAACTTCTTTTACCGGACGCAAAACTAATAGGGAAACATTGATGTTGATATTAACCCATTCTACCATTAATGATGGGTTTTACCTAAACATTTTTTTTATCAAACCCAAACCGTGTCGTTTGAGACTACTATACTCACATTTCTCATAACATCAATGAGGGAACTTCAGTGAGACAGTTAAAAACAATTCATCAGACACTGTGCAGTCATGAAAAATCATGGAATCTAATCGGGAAAAGCCATGATTCTCCAGAATCATAAAGTCTAGTTTTCTGGGTTTTTTTTTTTTTTTTTTTTTTTTTCCACACATTTTGTCCGTACGATTCAGAAGCCATTTTCGAACCGATTTTCACGAAATTTTGCACACGCATAGAGGGGCACAAAATCTAAAAATGTAACCAAGCGGAATTTTCGATTTAACCCTTATTTCCTCAGAATTGGCAAAAAACTGTCAAAATTGGGGTTTATCGGCACTTTCTCGAAACACGTCTTGTAGATTTTTTTTATACATTCGTCATTGCTAGACCTGTATGTGACACGCCCTTTGATACACACGACATATCAGGCGATGCATATGGTAACCCTCCACAGGCTGCCAAACATCGAAATTTTGATGAAATAGGCTGGTTTCAGGCCCCCACCGCACCCAAACAATACACGAGAGATAAATATAACTTTCTTTACTGGGAGTGGAATTCACCGAGGATCATTTTTGTCAGTAATAAGGGTGTTCAAAAAACCAAGCGTTAACCCGTTTTGGGCTGGTTAAACAGCAATACCCCCATAAAGCTCAAAAATTTGTATTTTCCGTGGATTTCTCTAAACGAGTCTTGTAGATTTTCAAGAAAAATTTGTCACTCCCAGGCCTTGGTGTGACAATAGAAGTTGCATGGACAAAATACTGCGGTGAGCATTTGTTAACCCTCCACGGGCTGCTAAAAGTCAAAATTGTGATAAAATGGGCTGTTTTTGGACGCCAACAGCACCCAATGGGTACGCCTCAAAGAAACGTGCCTTCTTTTATCGAGCGCACAATCTATACGCAAACATTTTTGTAAGTAGTAAGGGTATTCAAAAGTCGAAGTCTTAACCCATTTTGGACAGGCTAAAGAGAGAGACCCCTTAAAATCTTAAAATTCCCATTTTCTGTGGATTTCTCTAAAAACATCCTGTAGGTTTTCAAGAAAAATTGACTACTCGCAGGTCTTTGTGTGATATTACAAGTTGCATGGACAAAATATTCCGGTGAGCGTTTATTAACCCTCTAGAGGCTGCCAAGCATCGTAATTTTGTTGAAATGGGCTGTTTTCAGGCACGCACATCACCCAACGTGTACCTGAGAAATAAACATAATCTCCTTTGTTGGAAGTGGAATTCACCAAAGACCATTTTTGTAAGTAATAAGGGTATTCAAAAAACCAAGCGTTAACCCATTTTGTGGTTGTTAATAGTGATACCCATCAAAGGCTTAAAAATTTATGTTTTCCCTGGATTTCTTTACAAACATCTGGTAGGGTTTTCAAGAGAAAATGGCCATTGATAGGTCATGGTGTCACATTACCAGTTGATTGGATAAATTATTCCGGTAAGCATTTGTTAACCCTCCATGGGCTGCTAAATGTCAAAATTTTGAAAAAATAGTCTGTTTTTGAACAACAACAACATCAAATGGGAATACAACAGAGAAACGTAACTTCTTTTATCGGGCGCAAAACTGACAGGGAAACATTTTTGTAAGTAGTAAATGTATTCAAAAATCGAGGTCTTAACCCATTTTTAACTGGTTAAGGAGATATACCCCTTAAAAGCTTAAAATTCCAGTTTTCTGTGGATTTCTCAAAAAAAAGTTCAAGAGCAATGAACCATTCGCAGGTCTTCGAGTGACATTACAAGTTGCATGAACAAAATGTTTCGGTAACCATTTGTTAACCCCCAGAGGCTGCCAAGCATTGACATTTGTAGAAAATGGGCTGTTCTTGGGCAACCATAACACCAAATGTGTACCTACGAGATAAACATAACCTCTTTCATTGGAAGTGGTAAGTAATGAAGATATTCACAAAACCAAGCATTAACCCTTTAGAGCTGGTTAAAGAGAGATACCCCTCAAAAGGTTAAAAATTCATGTTATCTGAGGATTTCTTTAAAAACATCCCGTAGATTTTCAGGAAGAAATGGCCATTCTCATATCTTAGTGTGACATTACAAGTTGCATGTACAAAATATTCCTGTAAACATTTGTTAACCCTATGCAGGTTCTCAAACATCAAAATTTTGATAAAATAGGCTGTGTTTGCGTACCCACAGCACCTGAAGTTGGGAGGAGAGATCAAAATAAGTGAAAATAGAATTCACTGAGAATTATTTTTGGAAGTAATAAGAGTATTCCAAAAACAACACTTAACCCGTTTTGGGCTGGAAAAACAATGATACCCATCAAAGGCTTAAACTTTCTGTTCTCCCTGGATTTCTCTGAAAACATCTTGTAGATTTTAAAGAAAAAATGGCCATTCACAGTTCTTGGTGTGACATTACAAGTTGCATGAATAAATATTCCTGTTGGCACTTGTTAACCCTCTACAAGCTGCCAGACATCAATATTTTGGATACATTTGAGATAAAATGGACCATTTTTAAATTGACACAGCACTCAGTGAGTATGTGTCAAACAAACATAACTCCTTTTGTCGGTCATTGACTTGTTGGACGACGATATTGACATTAACTCACTCCACCGTTAATGATGGTTTTTACCTAAACAATTTTTTATCAAACTGTGTCATTTGAGACTACTATCTTCACCTTTCTCATAACATCAATGAAGGAACTTCAGTGAGACAGTTAAAAACAATTCATCAGACACTGTGGGGTCATGAAAAATCATAGAATCTCATCGGGAAAAGCCATGATTCTCCAGAATCATAAAGTCTAGTTAAATTTGATTCTGTACATGTATAATTTCCATTGAATCATTAATTTCAATAATGACCAGCACTTTGTAAACCAATTTTAATACATTATGCTGACACATCCTCAAATCAATGCTTTTGTTCTTACAATAATTGATTTTAATCTGTATTGAGAAAATACTTGGCCTTTGTTTTATTGTGGTGCTATACACTCAACTACTGGTTTGTTCAGATAAAGTGACTCATATTTTAATGGCATAGCTAACACAAGCAGTAGGATTGCTTTACTGATATTTAATTTGGGGCAAGAAAAAATTGCAATTGATGGAGTTGTCTACTCAAGAAAAAGGGGGAAAAGGTCCTGTGACTGTTCTATAATTTGAAGCCACCAGTATTGGAATAATTATTATTGGAACTTACGGTAACTTAAGGCCCATTTTAGAATACGTCCACCCAGGCATTGATTACCAGTCCTATTTTACCAGTAGGCATGTTCTGTGCTTAATTCTTGACAGAAGTGACAAGACAGTGGTATATACACTGCGCATGGGTACTGACAATTTTCCTTTCTTGACATTCGAAAATAGGTGATAAATGAATGAGGAGAGCAACACTGAACAATGATTTATCGAATAAAATATCACTCACTAGGTTGCAATTATATCGAGAATAGTATATAAAAACACAGAAGATCTCAACATTTTTTTTTAGAAATTTGATCATAAAGCGACGATGACTGTCAACATTTTTACGGATTTGTAGGATAATATTGGCAATGATAGAGACTGGGAAACCTCCTTTTGCTAATACCAACTTATCGGCCTGATAGACGATACCAATTGTCGGCGGACCTCTTAGATATAGCCCTTTATGCCTATATATGTGACACATGAACTTGCATTAGTAAAGTTCGCAAGTGGTGAAAAATATTCAACTGCAGAGGTATTGCTATGTAAATCTTTGTGGCAGAAAGTGGGATGCCGACTTGTCGACTTCGAACCAACTTTTGGGTGTCGACTGAGCGATCCAAGAGTTGTTTCAAAACTAAAAACAGAACTTGTTTACTTCAGTGAGCAAGCACTGCTTTACTTCCCTTTACATGAGGGCTAGTGTAATAATAAACTATATCCCACTGAAGTAAAAGGCAGAAAGTAATCAGTAATGTAATCGATTACTTTTTCAAAGTAATTGTAATCGTAATCATTACTTTTAAAAAAATGGAGTAATTGTAATCGTAATCGTAATCATGAAAATTTAAAGTAATTGTAATCGTAATCATTACATATTCAAATTAATCACCCCAGGCCTGGCTCTGATAGTATTATTTGACAAGCCTGCTCTGGGAGCTCTCCAGAAAATGGTATCAATTCCATGGTTGGTAAGGTTACATCATTCAGCTTGGGTAGCAATGATTTTGTGGTTACCATTCAACTAATTTAACACTGTACTACTACAGTAGTTATCATACAGCTTATTTCTGTCTGTACTGTACTAACCATTACATTCACTATAGAGTGCCATCTGAAATAACTTGTAGGATAATCACAAGAAAACATTCTGAATTTGAAGTAAAATTACACCCTTACATCCCATGCACTTGCTATATAAATAAGATAATTTTGCCTCCAAATAGAAGAATTAAATGTTTAATTCAATAAAGCTCATTTGAATCGTCTTACTTTTGGCTTGTATGCGTAGGCAACGAGAATCAACCCAGAGAGTTGATTATCATGACCAGTAAACATCATCAATGTTTTTATTTTGTTGTTTTTTTTTTGTTTTTGTTTTTTTTTGTTGTTTTTTTTGTGTTTTTTTTTTGGGGGGGGGGGGGGGGGGGGGGGGGGGCTTCTGTAGTGCAGTAGATTTATTGCTATCTGTTAGTATAAATTACTCTGCATAAGAGATTCACACAGAATTTATCCCCGTGGGAACTCCAGGATGTCAGCTGTCAATCAGTTTATTGTTTATTGTTTATTTTTTCAACCTTTCACCATACTTTTGGTAATGAGGTTACAAAATATAAGTGAAAAGGAAATGATTATATGTACACATGAGTAATCTGTTGTGGAGATTCCTGGCTTATCTCCAATTGTGTGAGCCAGAAACTTAGGTGAGCCAGAAAAGTTGAGTTATTTTTTGGAAAAACCCAAACTTTTTAGGGGAAAAAAAAAACAAAAAAAATTCTTATGGAAAAACCCAAATTTTTCAGGTAAAAAAGTTGATTTTTCCAAAAATAATTCAATTTTTCCCCGAGAACCCTAGGTTTTTCCCTGGAAATTGTTTAAATTCGAGCATTTCTGGCTCACTTTTTGACGGAATTTCTCAAAAATGTCTAAAAATTCATCGATTTCAAAAATTCTCTTTTTCATACATTTAACACTGATTTTCCCATTGGGGTGAATTTTTTCGAATTTTCTTAGAAATAGAGTTACACGATTGTGACCGGAGACAGATTAGCACTGAGATTTCCATTGATAAAAATTCCGAAAAAACATGCATTTTTAAAATTTTGAGCTGGAAAAAAACGTGATCGAACGTAGATTCCAACGGGAAAAAAAAACAATCCGATTCAACCAACGAATTCGAAAATTGAGTCAGTAAAACTCAAGCCAGGACGTGGATTTCCCACAGTAAAAGACAACGGTTCGATCGAGGTGAATTCGAATACTGAGCCGGTAAACTCGACCATTTGAGATCAGGCGTGCGAGTCTAAGAATTGTTAGCTTAGCTGGACGACGATCTGGGGGATTGGGGGAGGAGGATCGCTATTGAAAAAAAACAAAATGTATGTAATATATATATTATGACGAGTTGGGAGACGAGTGATAAAAAAAAAAAATTACTGTTTGAGATCGCACATCCGAGTCTAAAATTAGCTCTTTGGCGATCTGGGAAGGATCACGATTGAAAAAAATTATATATATAATAAGTTAAAAAAATGAATAATGATCGATAAGTTAAAAAGATGAATAATGATCGATCGGAGGCAAAATTATTTTCGCATGTTTTTTTTTTATAAAATTTAAAAAAATCAAAATCGGCTTAGCATTTTCAGGTTTTTACATGTACTTCGACAGACATAGTTTAAAAGGTATGCGAATCTGATATGTATCTTTACGTGCTTTTTGGAAAAAACAAATGATTTTTTGGTTTTGTGAATTTACATGTCCTCGAGATGTAATGGGAAAAAAGATTAGCCCAAGAACATTAGGTTTCACTAGGGAAAAAAATCGGAGAAAGCTGATTTTTTCAGGGAATGTCGAGTACATGTCACTGAACGATTAGACAAAAGTCCCCTAAAATCCCAGTTGAGTTTTTTTTTCTACAGCCTTTTTTCGAAAACGCGTTTGAAAAAAATCAAAAAAAATCGCACGAACTTTGTAACCTGGAATTGATCCAACTGTATTTTTTGTTTACGCGTATTTCGAGCTACATAATGTCTAATATACATTTACCTAGAAGAAAATGTGCATTCTGTGACAATTTCTGCGAAAAATTATTGAAAATTCACAAAAGAGTATCGGATTTACGCAAAAAATGACGATTTTCCTAACGGATTTGCCCAAAGGGTCGTAGTACAGAACGGGATGTTAGTTGGACAGACGATAAAAAATCCACCACCATTTGAAGACTTTTATCATTGCTTACAAAATAGACATTATGGAAGACCCCCTCTGCTTCTGGCCGAGTTCCCCTTTTGGCATAAAATTCGTCAGCATGAGAACTCAACTATTTTCGGGCTTGGGACCGAACAGACACGTCTGTGTCTGGCAGCATTAGATCAATAAATAATATTTACAGAATGTACAAAAATCAGTAAATAATATTTACAGAATGTACAAATCAATCAACATGGATTAAGTTACATTGACTATTATCAACGCTATATACAGAAATGACATGACCTATATACATATTATTCATCGAACTCAGAAATTTCCGACAGGACAGTGTTTCTGTGGTTGTGTGCTGTTTTTTGATAAATGGAGTCGGGGGTTTGTCGTCCAACAGGGGTTAATTCCATATTACTTATTTGCTCTCTCTGTGGTGGTTGTCTCCACCAGTGATTAGAGTGTCAGGTAGCACGAGATCTAGTAACGGTTGATTGAATTGTTGTCAAGTTTCACTGAGGGAAATGCACACACCAGCGATTTCCTGAATCGATACAAGATTTCAGAGGTTGCATGATTTTTTCGTGTTGTGTATGAATTGAAGTGGGTGATCTGGACCGTCGAAAAAGTCAGTTCGAGATAGGATTTCACTGGGGTAGGTTGTTTGGCTTTTCTCTGGAAGGTTTGGGAAGAGCCGGCTGGTCATGAGTTTAAATAGTAATTCCTTGGAGTTCCGGAATGAGAAACTAAACACCGAATTCTCTGTGCCATTGGTGAGACCGGAATAGTTATTTAGGAATTTATTTGGTATTCTTTTTTCTCCGTTTGTCGGATCAATGGAATCAGAGTTAAGTAAGTTTTAGAGTAGTTTTTTTTCTCTGGAACTCCGGGAATATTTTTTTTGAAGAATTTCGCCTTCGACAAACTTTTGTCGAGTGTGAGTTCTTCTTGTTGGGTAGTCACCGAGTGTGCGGGGTGTCAGAGATGGCAGCGCGGAGGTGACTCCTTAGTTATATGTGGAAGACTTCACACTCGACGAACTTTGGTTCTTCGAGGGTGAAAGCTTCTTACTTGATTGAGGCCTGATTATTGATATTTGGTATGACACCTATGGAGGAGCAGCGGTAACTCCTCATTTATATTGGAAGACTTCACACTCGACGAACTCTGGTTCTTCGAGGGTGAAAGCTTCTTACTTGATTGAGGCCTGATTATTGATATTTGGTATGACACTTATGGAGGAGCAGCGGTAACTCCTCATTTATATTGGAAGACTTCACACTCGACGAACTCTGGTTCTTCGAGGGTGAAAGCTTCTTACTTGATTGAGGCCTGATTATTGATATTTGGTATGACACCTATGGAGGAGCAGCGGTGACTCCTCATTTATATTTGGAAGACTTCACACTCGACGAACTCTGGTTCTTCGAGGGTGAAAGCTTCTTACTTGATTGAGGCCTGATTATTAATATTTGGTATGACACCTATGGAGGAGCAGAGGTGACTCCTTATTTATATGTGGAAGACTTCACACTCGACGAACTTTGGCTCTTCGAGGGTGAAAGCTTCTTACCTGTGTAGTCCTGACCATTACTATTGGGAGATGACATCTATGGAGGAATGTAGGTGATTCCTCATTTATATTTGGAAGACTTCACACTCGACGAACTCTGGTTCTTCGAGGGTGAAAGCTTCTTACCTGTGTAGTCCTGATCATTACTATTGGGAGATAACATCTATGGAGGAACGAAGGTGACTCCTCATTTATATTGGAAGACTTCACACTCGACGAACTCTGGTTCTTCGAGGGTGGAAGCTTCTTATGACAGTTCCCTTTGGTCATTGGTACGTCCTCTATGGGAGAATAGTAGTCTCCTAATATTATATTAGAAAATCTGGGTGGCCTGGACATAATAAAAAGGGCCTTGTTTATCGGATTCTTGATATTTTTTTTTCTCTAGCCTCCGAATTTCAGCCCAATTTAAGATAGTGAAACAAACGCTTTTTGGATATGTAATAATGTTTAATTTCATTCAATAAATTATACCATAACATTTCTTAGTGTTGAATTATTGTTACCTTGCTACATCTTGATGGTTTGTAGTTTTTAATTTCAGTCTAAAGGTGGGTCATCTACCCGAGAACTTTATGTGGGGCTCCGACCTACCCATTATAACTGCGATCCCTTTTCCTTATTTTAAAGCCTGGTCGGAAACGCAAATGTTAAATATCTCTTATAAAATAGTTCGACCATCTGGGGTGATGTGGTTTTAGAAACCGCACCGCCTCGGCTGATCGAACTGTTTTTGGGAGGGAGAAATTGAATCTAGACTTGTGTTGGGTTGGGGATAGTGGATTCGTCACAGTTATTGGCGTCGCCGACAGGATATTTTATGATACCATAAGACTGATGTATAGAAATTTAATACAGGTAAATTGTTTAGTATTGGTTCAAATTTAATATGGCTACGGGAATTTCGGAAGGGCTGGATGAATACTTGGGGGCATCTAAAAAGTTAACTGATTTGGCTACAAATCCAGATATTAGCACACCAAGGAGATACCCCATGGCTGAGGCTCTAGATTTTTTTCAAGAAACACCAGAGGCCACTCCTACGTCTTTTAATGAAAATGTAGAAATTCAAGTGAGTGAAATTCCAAAACATAATGGTTTGGACAATGGAATTCATAAACAGGTAGGAAGTTCTGCGCGTGAATTTTGTAGAAGAAGAGCTTCGGGTGCCATTCCTAAGAAAGTTAAAACTCCTCTTGCGAGGGTCAGCTATCAAGATAAGGGTGATCGGGCGTTAGTGGCACCGGGTGCGGACCTTCCTGCTCTTAAGGAACGTCCATCCAAAAGTGGTGAACAATATAACGGGCCCAGAAAACCGGTGGTTACACCAGAAACATTTAATGGGTCCACCAATGTGGTTGATTGGGTGACGCATTTTGAAAAATGTGTAGAAATCAATGAATGGTCAGAGGTGGTGGCTTGTAGATTTTTGGTAGTTTCATTAAGAGGGGCCGCATTGCAATTTTACGAAGATCTAGATAGTAATGATAAGATTGGCCTAAAACAAATATTAAAAAGTTTGATAGATCGATTTGATCCCTTTAGAGGTACGGCAATTTATAGGTCACAATTGCGTTCAAGAAGGCGAACCGCTCGAGAAACACTCCCCGAGCTGGCTAGTAGTATACGTAGATTGGTAAAGAAAGCTTACCCTTCAGCCCCATCCATTTTAAGGGACGATTTGGCAAAAGAAGCTTTTGTTGAAGCCATAACGGATAAAGACGTTCGGATGCAGGTGTTGCGTGGAAAACCCGAGACGTTGGATGCCGCGGTTCGTTTGGCATTAGAGGAAGAATCATATAGGAGAGTGGAAGTTGCTTCCACTGTCCAACCTTCTGACAACGAAGCTGTTAATTCCGAGCAATTGGAATTATTAACTCAGACGCTGACTGATCTGCGGTTTCAGATTGATGATTTGCGCAAAGAACAAAGGGAAATGAGACGCGAATTTTTAGAACAATTGGGGAAGGAGGATGGAATTGACAAAATAGCGGAAATACAAAATACTCGGGAAGATTTTTCTCGTGGACGTGGTCGAGGAAATGTTCGTCGGAATTATGGGGGTCGAAGAGGTGGAAGGTGGAATAATAGGCAAGGTTTAAAAGAATAAGAGCTGGGGTTGGGGTCAAACCTCAGCTCCAACAGAATGGGGCCCACCCTGAGAAAAAGATTGGTCATTTTTTTCTTCCCTTAACCATTTGTGACAAAGAGGTAAAATTTTTGCTGGACACTGGATCAGCCATTAGCATATTAAGTACTAAGGTATTGGAAGAGGTATTTGGAAAGGATTCTTCAGAATTACAAGCAGCTCCTAGAGAGGTTTGTGGAGCTAGCGGACAACCCTTGCAGGTGCCAGGAGTTATCAACCTTCCCATTAATATAGGTAATAATAGTTTTGATCAAGAGTTTTATGTTGCCGAGTTATCATTTGAGGGAATATTGGGGGTTGATCTGATGACTGCCCTAGACTTAGACATTTATCTGGGGAGGAATTGTGTTAAATTAGCAGGAAAAGAAATTCCCCTAAATTTTGGCAATAACAACGATAGTAATGAGGTCATGCTTATTGAAAATGTAACTATACCTCCATCTTCCGAGATTATAATTAATGGTAAGGTAAGTAATGTTTCTCTTTTAGAGGGAATTTGTGAGGTAGATCAAAAATTTTCAGAAAAACATAATGGGATTATGGTTGGGCGAAGTTTTGTGGGTACTTCAAATGGAGATGTTGTGCCAATGAGGTTAGTAAATACCACCGGGGTACCCCAGTCCTTGAAAAAAGGTGAAACAGTGGCAGTATTCCAGCAAGGGGAGGTTCTGGGAAATAGTGTAATTCAAGAAAATGTAAAACAAGAAAATGTTGATAAGTATTCTCTCCAGCAAACAATTGATGAAACTGTTTTGACTACGGATCAGGTATTTCAAGTTAAAATGCTTCTTGATAGAAATGAGTCGGTTTTTATCCGCCATGATAAAGATTTAGGTCGAACAAGTATTATAAAACATGATATTGACACGGGTAAACATCCACCCATAAAACAAAGAGCCTATAGACTTCCTGTACATAAGCGACAGGAAGTTGATAGGCAGTTACAAGAAATGTTAGAACAGGGGATAATACAACCCTCGGATAGTCCGTGGGCGGCCCCCATTGTCCTGGTTAAAAAAAAAAGACGGTAGCCTACGCTTTTGTGTAGACTATCGTAAGTTAAATGCTGTAACTCGGAAGGATGCATATCCCTTGCCACGCATTGATGACAGCCTTGAAGGAATGCAGGGGGCCAGTTGGTTCTCTACATTAGATTTGGCTTCAGGGTATTGGCAGGTGGAGATGGCTTCCTCAGCTCAAGAAAAAACTGCCTTTAGTACAGGTAAAGGGCTTTATGAGTTCAAGGTACTCCCTTTCGGGCTTTCTGGGGCTCCCCATTCCTTTCAGAGGCTTATGGAGCTCGTTTTGAAGGGCCTTCATTGGAAGACCTGTCTGATATATCTGGATGACATAATTATTTATGCTAAAACTTTCCAAGAACATGTAGAAAGGTTGGAAGAGGTGTTCACAAAAATTAAGGAAGCTGGTTTGAAACTCAAGCCTTCTAAATGTGCTCTTTTTAGAAAACAGGTATCTTTTTTGGGCCATATCGTGTCCTCAGAGGGGATACGGGCTGACCCAGAAAAGATAGCTAGGATTAAGGATTGGCCGATTCCAAGATGTGTCAGAGATATACGCAGTTTTGTCGGTTTGTGTTCTTATTACAGAAAATTTATTTTGAACTTCTCAGATTTGGCTGGTCCCCTGTTGGAATTAACTAGAAAGAATGTAAAATTTGAGTGGAATAAGGCTTGAAAAGAATCTTTTGAAATTTTAAAGAATAAACTATGTGAGAGTCCAATCTTGGGATTTCCAAATTTTGAGCAAGAGTTTATTTTGGACACAGATGCGAGTGATCAGGCTAGTGGGGCTGTGTTGTCTCAGTTAGTTAACGGACAGGAGAAGGTAATTGCATATTTTAGTAAAGTGCATTCTCCTCCAGAACGTAATTATAGTGTCACTCGGAAAGAGCTATTGGCAGTTATTAAAAGCATTAAAAATTTTCGCCATTATTTGATAGGAAAACACTTTACTCTGCGCACCGATCATGGATCTTTGAGGTGGTTGTTTAATTTTAAAGAACCAACGGGGCAAGTGGCTCGTTGGCTGGAATATTTGAGTGGATTTGACTTTTCTATCATCCATCGTAGAGGAGAGCAACATAAGAATGCCGACGCCTTGAGTAGGATATCTTTGGAGACTAATGCTATTGATTTGTCTCCAGGAGGTGTAATTTCAGTTGATGATCAGATGAGTGATCCAATATTAAAGAAATTGTTTGAAAATAAAACAAATGATTCTAAGCCGTCGGCTGAGCAAATGAAGGGTGAAGAATTAATATTTAAAAAATATGTAGCCCAATGGGAACAAATTGTTGTTAGGCAAGGTATGCTTTATCGAGAATGGTTGGAATTTGGAAAGGAAAATAAATTTTTGTGGATTGTTCCTGGGAAACTAAAACCTGAAATTTTAAAACATTGCCATGATTCCGTGGTGGGAGGCCATTTAGGTATGATGAAAACCTATTTGAAAATTAGGCAAAGATTTTTTTGGATTGGTCTAAAGAAGGATGTAGAACAGTGGGTGCAGACTTGTGAGGTGTGTCAACGTCGGAAAAGTCCCAACAAAGCGTTAAAGGCCCCCCTGGTTACCGACCGTGTTTCGGAACCGATGGAGAGGGTTGCACTTGATGTATTGGGTCCCCTACCGGAATCTGTGAGTGGAAACATTTACATTCTGGTTGTTTCTGACTATTTCTCTAAATGGACTGAAGCCTATGCCATGCCTAATCAGCGTGCAAGTACAATTGGAGAAATATTGGTTAAAGAGTGGATATCCCGTTTTGGTATGCCTAAGTTTATCCATTCTGATCAAGGGGCCAACTTTGAGTCTGAATTGTTTTTGGGAATCTGTAAATATTTTGAGATTTCCAAGACAAGAACATCTCCATATCACCCTCAGTCTGATGGCCAGGTTGAGCGCTTCAACAGAACATTGATAGCTATGCTAGCATGTTTTGTTGAAGATAATCATAACGACTGGGAATACTATCTACCTTTTGTTATGATGGCTTATCGTAGTGCTGTTCATGAGACCACGGGCCTTACTCCAAATATGATCCTTTTTGGGAAAGAAATCCGATTACCTATTGAATTTATGGCTGGTAAAGTTCCTGATAAGGATCTTAGTCGAGTTCAATATGTGATGGATTTGGAAAATAGAATGGCAACCATTTTCCAGTTTGTGAGCAGTAAGTGTGAAACTGCTATTAAACATAGGAAAAGGTTGTATGACCGTAGAGTTCATGGAAGACCTTATGAGGTTGGTGATAAAGTGTGGCTATATATTTCAAAAATAAAGCAAGGTCAAACCCCCAAATTTGCTAAATATTGGTTTGGGCCATTTGTGGTTAAAAAGCGACTCTCTGATGCAAATTATGTTATTTGTAGAGAGCATGGTGGTCGGCTGCAGGTGGTCCACTTTAATAGATTAAAAAAATGTTTTGAACGACCTAATATGGGAACAAGTGTAGACAATTCAGGAGATTCTGGTAGGTTACCTTTTTCGGAACTCATTGATCGGGAGGAAGATTCTGACCAGTCGGCTCAGGGCAGTTCCAGCAACTTAAACAATCCTGCCCCTAGCGGAGATCCTGTCACCCACCGGGGGCGAAGGGTCCGTCGTCCCCGCTGGTTGAACTCAAATGAGTACGATCTGTCTTAAAAAAAAAAAAAAAAGATTTGTATTTATTATTCTGGAATGACCCCGGTCTAAATTCGGTGATTTTATGATTTAAGATTTGGCTTAATGAATTCATTTGGCGAGAACTCTAGCTCACGAGCAAAGATAAGATTTGCTAAATTTTTGATGTGGTGCCCAGTGATCATGGGAAAATTTTTAAATTACCCGGAGTGTGCCTTATATGTCGATGCAAGGGTTAAATTATGTCTTCCATTTGGAAGTTGTAATTAATAGGCAAGGAGGAATGGTGCTGGGGATCCAAGGAAGGGTTAATGGGCGGAGACAAAATAAACTGCAAATTCATTTGAATTTGCTGTTCGATTCATTTGGAAACTTTTGAATCAGAATTGTTTAATTTTGACTTTCAAACAGTCATATATAGGACAAGTTGTAGGGTCATTGGACCGGTGGTTATGTCCTATGGTAGTGGATTGGATAAAGTAAAGATTGATAAATGATATAGTATTCTCATGGGTCACATAATGTAGGGAAAGGATGGAAATCAATTGATTCCATGGTTTCCCTTACGGGGTGTCGTAATGGAGGTGTTCCATTAGGAAAAATTGTGTAAACGAACACCCTAACTCAGCGCAATTCTAAAAATGTAAAAAAATTACCTTAGTAATCTCAAAAATACTAGCGCTATTTGTGTTTTGTAAATGTGACCCCTGGGAATTACACTTGGAAATGCTCGTGAGCGGGAGCATTATACGCTAGTGAAATTGAGCCAGTAGAAGAGTGATTCCAAATACGTCGTTTATTTTGGTGTGACTTGCATGGCGCGCATGTGGGATGGGCATTTGGGGTGGGGGTTAGGTATGATTGTGTCTGATGGGTGGTGGTTGATGTTGCTAGGGTAAGAATGGGTTTCGTAAGTAATTTATGATGGCGTCGCCAGTATGTAACTTTTCGTAAGTGATGTGTCCGTGGTAAATATGCAAGACCACCAGAAATTTACGACTTAAAAATTTGGATTGCTTGGAAACCTATTGGTTGCAGTTTGACTGAGTCACAGAAAGATTGTTTTTTTTTTTTTAATACTGGAGGTCATTCCTTTCATGTAATGTAACTAATAAATTACATAAATTAATTTCAGCTGTTGGAAACAGAAAATTGCGAAATTTTGTATACTGCTGTGGTGTTCCTTTTTTTTGTTTTAGGTTGAGGGAGGTATTTGGTGGCGATGAATCCAGATGATACTGATGTTGTCCATTGACATTGAAATTATGTATGTGTGTCATGGTATTTGATGGCGATGAATCCAGACGATACTGATGTTGTCCATTGACAGTGAAATTATGTATGTGTATCATGGTATTTGATGGCGATGAATCCAGACGATACTGGTAGTTGTCCAGTGACAGTGAAATTATGTATGTGTATCATGGTATTTGATGGCGATGAATCCAGACGATACTGATGTTGTCCATTGACATTGAAATTATGTATGTGTATCATGGTATTTGGTGGCGATGAATCCAGATGATACTGATGTTGTCCATTGACATTGAAATTATGTATGTGTGTCATGGTATTTGATGGCGATGAATCCAGACGATACTGATGTTGTCCATTGACAGTGAAATTATGTATGTGTATCATGGTATTTGATGGCGATGAATCCAGACGATACTGATGTTATCCATTGACATTGAAATTATGTATGTGTATCATGGTATTTGATGGCGATGAATCCAGACGATACTGGTAGTTGTCCAGTGACAGTGAAATTATGTATGTGTATCATGGTATTTGATGGCGATGAATCCAGACGATACTGATGTTGTCCATTGACATTGAAATTATGTATGTGTATCATGGTATTTGATGGCGATGAATCCAGACGATACTGATGTTGTCCATTGACATTGAAATTATGTATGTGTATCATGGTATTTGATGGCGATGAATCCAGACGATACTGGTAGTTGTCCAGTGACAGTGAAATTATGTATGTGTATCATGGTATTTGATGGCGATGAATCCAGACGATACTGATGTTGTCCATTGACATTGAAATTATGTATGTGTATCATGGTATTTGATGGCGATGAATCCAGACGATACTGATGTTGTCCATTGACATTGAAATTATGTATGTGTATCATGGTATTTGATGGCGATGAATCCAGACGATACTGGTAGTTGTCCAGTGACAGTGAAATTATGTATGTGTATCATGGTATTTGATGGCGATGAATCCAGACGATACTGATGTTATCCATTGACATTGAAATTATGTATGTGTATCATGGTATTTGATGGCGATGAATCCAGATGATACTGATGTTTGTCCATTGACGGTGAAATTATGTATGTGTATCGTGGTATTTGATGGCGATGAGTCCGGGCGGTACTGATGTTGTCCATTGACATTGAAATTATGTATGTGAGTCATGGTATTTAATGGCGATGAATCCAGATGATACTGATATTTGTCCATTGACATTGAAATTATGTGTGTGTATCATGGTATTTGATGGTGATGAAACCAGACGATATTGATGGTTGTCCAGTGACAGTGAAGTTGTGTAGGTGTATCATGGTATTTGATGGTTATGAGTTCAGACGATATTGACAGTTGTCCATTAACATTGACTCTTGAATGTGAATTGGTTCTTGTAAACCTTCCTAATTTAACTTTGCTTTTTAGGATTTAATTTTGACTCCTTAAAATGGAGGGTCTGGTGATTGGACACAGTTTTGTGGCGAGATTGTACCGATTTTTATTATTGTGCCCAGAAGTATGGCATTGTACCATGCCGTTTGCCTCCGTGAAATTTGTTGGGATACCTGGGGGAAAGATTAGCCATTTGCAAAATATTAATGTCAGAGGGGCTAGATGGATAGTTCTTCAGATTGGGGGTAATGATATTGATTGCGCTACATTCTCTTTTGAATGTTTCCTGCGGGACCTCCGAGAATTGCTAAAGAAATGGAAGCTTGCTGGGGTGAAGAAAATAACATTAGGTAGTATATTTCCTAGAGTAAAGCCCCGAAATGTATCTTATGAGATTTATGAGTTTAGACGTATGGCTGTCAATGATGCTTTTAAGGCTGTAGGTGATGAAGATATTTTATATTTTCACCATCGACAGGTTTATCCTCATCATTTTCTGTCAGATGGTGTACATCTCCGGCCGAATGCACAAAAGAATTTTTGGGATAGAATAAAAAGGAAAATTTGCCAGATGTTATAATTTAAAACCCACTAGTCAGGGTGATTGGGAATGTGTTGATGGTTTATTAAGTGGGAAAGAAGTGATTAATGTGAAAGTTGGAGATATTTCACATTGACCTTGATGGCAATTGTTGGCTCTGTTGATGGTTCGATTGGGCATGGTATGGTGATTCCTTGTTGGGCTCACTATGCTGCCCAAGCGAAGCATTAATTGCAACTGTTTTGAATTGGAAATATGGAGTTGGCGATTGAGAAATAGAGTTCCGGGATTCATAAAAATATTGGATAATTGTTTTCTAATCTAGAATGATTCAAGCGCGCCAACAATAAATGGATCTTGTGGCTGTTGTCTGGGTTGTCGTGATGAAAAGGATACAGTAGTGTGCAGGGTTTCCAAGATAGTTTTTGGCGCTGCGAGCAGCATCATCTGGACGATGATAAAATTCATATGTAGTAAATTATGGGTAGTGTTCCAATGAAGTATGGTCCGTTTAATTGTTTTATAAATATATAAGTTATAGTGGTGGCTTTCTTCGGATCAGGGATTTAACTAATCCAGGCGGTATCATCTCTTATCGCATGTCAGTGATCGTGGCGGTAAGCGGTTTCAATTTTTATTGAAATTGGTCGGTGGTTGGATTTCTGTATCCCAGGCCTGCCTACCGCTGTATAAAACATAAAATGTGATGGCGGATTATTCCGTCAGATGTAGCACTTCCCATGCCTAAAGATTTAATCTAGATAGTAGGTATGAACAGATCGTACTCAATTTTTTTTTTCGGACCCATTTTTTTTTTGTGTAAATATAGTCATTATAAATCATTAATCATTTTTTTTTTATTTTTATCTTTATTAATAAGAAATCAAAAACACTATCTGAGCCATCCAAAAACGAGGACGTTTACCTTGGGGTGGGGGTAGTGTGCTGTTTTTGATAAATGGAGTCGGGGGTTTGTCGTCCAACAGGGGTTAATTCCATATTACTTATTTGCTCTCTCTGTGGTGGTTGTCTCCACCAGTGATTAGAGTGTCAGGTAGCACGAGATCTAGTAACGGTTGATTGAATTGTTGTCAAGTTTCACTGAGGGAAATGCACACACCAGCGATTTCCTGAATCGATACAAGATTTCAGAGGTTGCATGATTTTTTCGTGTTGTGTATGAATTGAAGTGGGTGATCTGGACCGTCGAAAAAGTCAGTTCGAGATAGGATTTCACTGGGGTAGGTTGTTTGGCTTTTCTCTGGAAGGTTTGGGAAGAGCCGGCTGGTCATGAGTTTAAATAGTAATTCCTTGGAGTTCCGGAATGAGAAACTAAACACCGAATTCTCTGTGCCATTGGTGAGACCGGAATAGTTATTTAGGAATTTATTTGGTATTCTTTTTTCTCCGTTTGTCGGATCAATGGAATCAGAGTTAAGTAAGTTTTAGAGTAGTTTTTTTTCTCTGGAACTCCGGGAATATTTTTTTTGAAGAATTTCGCCTTCGACAAACTTTTGTCGAGTGTGAGTTCTTCTTGTTGGGTAGTCACCGAGTGTGCGGGGTGTCAGAGATGGCAGCGCGGAGGTGACTCCTTAGTTATATGTGGAAGACTTCACACTCGACGAACTTTGGTTCTTCGAGGGTGAAAGCTTCTTACTTGATTGAGGCCTGATTATTGATATTTGGTATGACACCTATGGAGGAGCAGCGGTAACTCCTCATTTATATTGGAAGACTTCACACTCGACGAACTCTGGTTCTTCGAGGGTGAAAGCTTCTTACTTGATTGAGGCCTGATTATTGATATTTGGTATGACACTTATGGAGGAGCAGCGGTAACTCCTCATTTATATTGGAAGACTTCACACTCGACGAACTCTGGTTCTTCGAGGGTGAAAGCTTCTTACTTGATTGAGGCCTGATTATTGATATTTGGTATGACACCTATGGAGGAGCAGCGGTGACTCCTCATTTATATTTGGAAGACTTCACACTCGACGAACTCTGGTTCTTCGAGGGTGAAAGCTTCTTACTTGATTGAGGCCTGATTATTAATATTTGGTATGACACCTATGGAGGAGCAGAGGTGACTCCTTATTTATATGTGGAAGACTTCACACTCGACGAACTTTGGCTCTTCGAGGGTGAAAGCTTCTTACCTGTGTAGTCCTGGCCATTACTATTGGGAGATGACATCTATGGAGGAATGTAGGTGATTCCTCATTTATATTTGGAAGACTTCACACTCGACGAACTCTGGTTCTTCGAGGGTGAAAGCTTCTTACCTGTGTAGTCCTGATCATTACTATTGGGAGATAACATCTATGGAGGAACGAAGGTGACTCCTCATTTATATTGGAAGACTTCACACTCGACGAACTCTGGTTCTTCGAGGGTGGAAGCTTCTTATGACAGTTCCCTTTGGTCATTGGTACGTCCTCTATGGGAGAATAGTAGTCTCCTAATATTATATTAGAAAATCTGGGTGGCCTGGACATAATAAAAAGGGCCTTGTTTATCGGATTCTTGATATTTTTTTTTCTCTAGCCTCCGAATTTCAGCCCAATTTAAGATAGTGAAACAAACGCTTTTTGGATATGTAATAATGTTTAATTTCATTCAATAAATTATACCATAACATTTCTTAGTGTTGAATTATTGTTACCTTGCTACATCTTGATGGTTTGTAGTTTTTAATTTCAGTCTAAAGGTGGGTCATCTACCCGAGAACTTTATGTGGGGCTCCGACCTACCCATTATAACTGCGATCCCTTTTCCTTATTTTAAAGCCCGGTCGGAAACGCAAATGTTAAATATCTCTTATAAAATAGTTCGACCATCTGGGGTGATGTGGTTTTAGAAACCGCACCGCCTCGGCTGATCGAACTGTTTTTGGGAGGGAGAAATTGAATCTAGACTTGTGTTGGGTTGGGGATAGTGGATTCGTCACAGTTGTTACAAGAATCCGAACTGCAATTACACAAACCTGAGCAAGAGAGTCCTGCCTTCTTACACCCACACCTTTTTGTACAAGCACTCTTGCAACCACAACTGATCAGATTCAGTAGGTTATCGGGGGCACATGGCTTTGTGGCTGCAGTCAGTACAAGAAGTCCATTGTCTAGCGACCACCCCCAATCCGTCGGAGGAAGCGAAGTGCCCAGCCATTGTTGGACCTGGAGATAACATCTGTAGACATGTTGTTGTGCAGCATCGCTGCTTGGTGGGAGTGAGGCTAGGTCGATGGGTTTATTCAGTTTAAATTTGCTACATAACGCTTGTAAGTGACATATCTATATTGGTCGAGAGAGGAAACAGTTTTACTCCAGTATAAGATCAGGAGAAGTTGTTCCCCGGCAGCGGCTACTGCACTTGGTGTACTGTCATCCGCCAAAATTGTGTTGACATACTGTTGTGAGTCGCTAGTAACTTCGGAGACAATTGTACTGAATACTTTCTTCTTACCAACTCGAAAGAGTGCAGAAGTAGTGTCACAACCACTTATAGAATGTGCTACAAGGAGGTTGCTTCTATGGTCACCCATTTTGGTTGCTATTTCACTAACTGAAACTAGTAAGTTTGGGGTAATGGAATACATCATGTGAATATTACATCCCGGTTGAACTCGAGAGGTAAGAATGACTAACAAGTCTGTGTCTGTTCCCACAACGACAACATTGTTGTCATCTTGAGCGATGTAAAGTGCAGTTTCGGCTATCAGTACATCAGCATCAGCCTCGGCCTGCTTGGACTGAATATTGATAGCAGATAGGTCCTGCATTAGAAGATCGATCAGTTGGGTTTTGTTCTTGGCATTTGCAACGAAATCGGATTGGGGTGTGGTGGCTGGTAACTCGGGTGAGATATTGATATCAATGGAATACCTGTCTTTAGATCTACGGGCTTGTTCCATGCCCTTTGTCGACATTGTACAAGCATAACCATCAACAACAACCACGACGTTCTCCCCAAAATGTCTCACTAGATAATTGGAATATGATGCACATATGTCCTTATATGATGACTGTTTAGGCCATACAACTGCCCTCAATAAAAATCCACCATCTACAACAAACAGAGAATGTTCTGGGATTTTAGTTTGCTCGGAACCGTATGTTTTGAGGATCTTACCGAGCGTGCTTTTCTGTGTCTTCCTCATTCCAGCAGAATCAAACAATGCTGGTGGTTTCGGGGCGAGTTCATATTTGAGATACTCTTCCATCTCTGCTTGTGACTGAATAACACATGTGATGCGGTTGAACAAAATTGTGGGGTCAATCACTTCCTTACTTCCACGGATTTTGATGCTATTTGCCATCGATGCGAAAGACTTCACAGTGTCAACACGTCGTAGTTTGATGCTGTTGAACGTTTTGCTTACAACATTCGATACGCAACATTCACCAATTTTGCGAACTTGGTCACAGTTCACAGTTTCGTCGGCCACAAGCCCGGTCGCTATAGAGACTAATTGTAGTGGATCTCTATTCTGAAAGGGGGAATGCACTCTGAGCCAGTTCAATAATTTGGTGATATCATTGGCATCAGTCAATTGTGAACTTTGACGGAGATCCCGATGTTGTTCGCCATGACCAGTGTGAACATGAACAAAATTTTCGAGAGCATTACATATCGGAAGGCAAAGAAGTAGTCCATGTACCCATTTCGCAACAGTGCTATCGGTTATTCCCCTGCCATGTGTGAGACCACCAGGGAGCTTGAACATTCTCATTAAACACTGCTCTATGGTCTGATCAGAATGTATCCCGTCCCAGAATTTATCTGAGCGCCTTATGGTAAAGTAACCTTTCTCAGTGAACAACTTCAAATCATGCTGTTGCATTATTTCTGTTAGCTCATTAATCTGCTGCAAAAAGAGATGAGAACTTTTTGCGTATGCAAAATGACCACCTGCGTGAAATACTGGAATCATATTGCGAACACAATATGTGTGGAGTTCCCAGTCGCCTGTGCGCTCTGCTCTCAAGAACAACTGGAGAAGACCTATTTGCTCGTAGTATTGTACCCAAAGCTTTCCTGTGCGTCCTACGGACGCATTCTGGAGCAGTTCGTGTAATTTTGACAGTAGATGGTTGACACTTTCTTGATTGACAGCGTCAGCTGTTGTACAGTCACCTCTGGCAAATCCACAGAATATTTCATTGACTTCTGTGCAGTCTATGTTATCTAGTGTTCGGCTTTCTTCAAACACAAGTTTTGTAATGGCAATTTGTGTTAGCAAATGGGCACGAACAGCTCTTGAATATGCATGACCACTGATCAAATGATGGATTGACCCACCAGCATAAACAGTCCCCCAAAGTTCATCCAAGACGCTACCAGCCATGATCGAACCAATTGCCCCTAAATATGACAATCATATGGAAGCCGCCGAGTCTAACGAAAACTTTTGTCAACTTATCTGACGAAGACACAATCTCCACTGCTTTGATATAAAGTGGTTGGTCAAACATCACTGGACAAACGTTCAGTCCCTGTTTCTCACATTCAGTTTGTGCAAACATGAGAGCAGTGTAAATTGTGCTCGGGTTGGATGGATCAAAATTAATAAAGGGAAGTATCTCGACATCACTTGTTTCATAATCATCAGATGATGTGACAATGTGCATATATCCAGCCCAAGATGGGCAAGGTACTCTCAGTACATGCGTCAAAGACCAAAGACTGTCGACTGTTTTTGCGAGTTTCAAATTTTTCGGATCAGATTCACCCAAAGTTGATAAATCCTTCATCACAATTTCGTCAAGACCCGATTTGCTTGGTTTACTGTAACCTTTCAAAGGGATGTACCCGAATTCACCAGAGCCAATATTCGAATGATCACCAGTTAGTCGTTTTATCGGAGACTCTTCTGTGTGATCTCTGCTTGGAGTTATACAGGCGATGCCTCCCATACTATGGAAAGTATTCTTGCCATCTAGCGTGCGCACATTACAATCGGCGTTATCGAAAACGAATTGTGTGAAGTTCGCAAGTCTAGGCGACGGACCTTTGCTTATCATGACAGAATGAACGTATTGTTGAACTTCCCGGTAGCTAGAAGAGAACATTAGTCCATTTAGAATGTCGATCAATTCCCGAGATGCGAATTTCCTATGTATGTAAACTGCTACCGACAATAATACTGGTGACAAGAATGAACGGGGCCGACAAGAACTTATTAGTGACTGACCTATGGCTGTCACGCGTCTCTGGTTGGCTTGGATGTTTTGCCCACGCTGCGACGGAGCAACAATCCCTTGTAACAATGTTTGGAGTGTATCGGGTAGTAGATCACTAGATACAGATAACGAATCGGGTTTGGGATAAACGTCACACTCGTAAATGGCTGACCGAATATCATCGCGGACTATAGCCGATGCTTTCTTGACGATGCGCATACGTTCATCAGTTCCATTGGTACATTTGTCTGAGTACCACGAATCATATAGTATTTTGTCTGATGAATCTCTGAATGTGACAACATTTTTTAGGGACCTCAGTGTTGTAATAGAGATTCTACTACCGAAATGCTCAAGCAGTTTGGTTTTAAGATGTTTAATTGTGTAACCGACTTCGTCACCAAGATACGATTCAAACGTCTCTGCCAATTCGCTCAAGGAAAACTGACACTCATCGCTGTTCTCCATAAAGGTACACAATTCATGGAATGCAAATGCTTTCTTGTCTGCAACAGGCCTACCCCGTGAAAGAGTTCGCTCAGGCTTATCTCTGACAAATCCTGTCCAGCAATCATGGTGATACCGACCTTCCTCGGCCACTAGATCGATAGCACGACCGATCCGAGTAAGTACAGACTCACCCCATTCATCACTACGTTGCAAACAACGGGTTCTGATACTATCAACAAAAGTCAATGTTTCAACGGTGTGGACTTCTCTTCTACGTTGAACGGGTATATGAGTTTGTTTGTCGGCGGATTCTCCACAGAACAGACAATGGAGTTTAAAATTGAAAGCATCTTGATCAGAGCGCAATTTTTTTGTCATAGATGGACCAGCTTCGTCAGATTCAGCTGCATCTAGAGACATTCTCTTACCTTTTCTTACAGAACTTTCCCGTGTATAATTCTTGTAGCAGAATTTGTGAATTTTCTCACCAACTGTGGGTTTTTTCGAACCGGCAAAAAGATTATCGCCAAGCTCGACGCTTACAGCAACCAACTTTTCTATACCCCGCTCACCAAGTGTAGTTATTCCGGACGAGCCGGTCAACTCATCGTTACATTTGATACATTTATCCATTGCCAAAGTCACAACAGAAAAAAGATGATAGACACAATAAACTCAAGTACAATACCACAGAACAGATATCAATGTGCGGACCTGCTTCGTTGTCACCGTAAGGTATCAACAGGTAACGCTAAGTGATATGCCAACAACATAACTGATCAGTTCTACAAATAACACAAGACTCTAATAATCAACAACAGGCAAAATTACATATATATCTATCAAGGGATCATTGGTTTCAATATCTAGGCATCAAATGCGGAGTGTCCAATACTGAACAGAGCAAATTGTGCAATGGACAGACCTGGAATGCGGAATTAAACAGCGTTTCCTGATGAAAGTCGTTCAAGGCTATTTTGCATCAAATTAAAGAGCGTTGTCTGTACAATACAAATTTGTTTATGAGTACACATCAAGGGCGTGCACACATTACATGCCAATGCATCTTGAGTGTAGGCGAACACCACATTATGTGATTTAATCGAACATGGAAATTGAAACAATGATGCTATAATACGGTATTTGAATGAGAAAAGTCGATGCCGTTTGAATTTGAGTTTAGGGGGTATGGTTAATATTTCACACGTTTCACCAGTTCATTATGGAATAAATGACTATTGTTATATATCATTATAAAGCCACTGCTTTTCTGCAATTTTTGATATATAATTTAACTCCCAAAGTAGTCGTAGATTTGATTTAATGGACGTTGTGTACCGTTGTGTGTATGAAAACAATAAATTTTTTTTCGTAATTTTGTACATTTTCGTGAATATTTCACCATTGAGTGTGAGGATTGGTACAAAGTTGGCATTTTCTGTTGGGGATGTGTATTCTCAATATAATTCAGCACGATATTTATGATTCTCACCCTACTAAGGCGAATAAGAATGAGAAATATGGAGCTGGGTCGAATTTTTTTAAAAAAATTTTTTTCATCAAAAAAACGCTATAACTAAAAAAGCTCAACTCGGATTCGCGGGGACTTTTCACACTTTATCCGCAATGTGTGTCCCGGAAACATATAAAAAAATCAGCTTTCTCCGATTTTTTTTTCCTTACTTTCTCAGTTTTATGTCTAATGTGCCTGGACTAGATTAGGGAATCGATGGGAGGGATCGCAAAAAATTAAAAGATTTGTTAAGTTGTTCAGAAAGACACTCTCGAGTGAATCAGAAAAAATGAATGCAACATGTCAATTTCTGTGGGGGTGAGGTCACGACTAGAACTGAAAAACATCAAAAGTTTCAAGAAGATAGTCATATGACTCATCAAATTATAGGTATCGACGAGTGGATTACGAAAATTATATTTTCAATCCTCGCCGTGGGGTGGGGTCACGACCAGAGCTGAAAAACATCTTCCTTTTTTATAAATCCTGGCATGTGGTGTATCATTTTGAAGGATTATTCAAGAAGATTACAAAAATCATATTTTTTTCCTTCCTCTAGTGTTGAGGCCATCTTAAAATCGAAAGTATCAAGAAGGTAGTTATGTGACATATTAAATTAAAAACAACTTGAATCTGACCCAGCACGTTTCTACATTTTGAGAATGGCGTATTTCACTATTTCCGAAACGTACACTTTAGCAATGCAGACAAATATTTTTTTTAGGAAAAATGACCATCAAAAGGCATCACATAAATGGACAAGTGTACACCCTGATTAAATTAATTCAGAAGCAATTTCACTTCATGTCAGAAAATATCACTGAAGTAAAACCATTACCACGTGTCAGAAAAGATTTTAACAGTCTAAATGTGTGTGGAATGTTGTTTGTTTTACAATGTGAGTTGAAATATTTTAAGATAGTGGCGTTATATAAATACAGCAACAACAACAAAAAATACTGGATGACTCTCCTCTCTTTTTACAGTGTTTGCCGTGTTGACTGAATGAACTTGAAAAAAGCATGCACTTCTGCTTTTGTGTACTGGGGTAATACAATGGGACATCAAACAAAAAGCTCTTTTTTTTATCCACCCGGTAGTGCGGTGAGACTACTTACCGAGAACAACCGAGAACAAATTAAAATAATAAATAAAGGCAAAAATAAATATTAATTGTTAGCATACAGATACTCTATTTATGTAAAAGCTAGAGAAAAAAAACAACTTTATACCGACCAAGCCTATAGTGAAGGGGATTATTCATTACTCCTTTGCCTTCGGCGCCGAACCGAGAAGAGACTACTTGCCGAGAACAAAACCAATTAATATATAAAGATCGAAATAAAAGTTTATTGTTGGCGTATAAAGCATGTAAGTATTCTATATTATGTGCAAATTAGTAACCAAACAATTTTAAACCAGCCAGGTCAATGGTGAATTATTTATTAATTCCCACATTCGGAGCTGAACCGAGAAGAGGCTACTTGCCGAGAACAAAACTAAAATTTAAAAATGAAAATAGAAGTCTATTGTTTGCGTATAAGGCATGTATCTACTCTAGAGACTACTTGTCGAGAACAAAACAAAATAATATTTCAAAGTGAAAATAAAAGTTTATTGTTAGCGTTTAAGGAATGTATCTACTATATATTATGTACAAATTAGTTACAAAACAATTTTAAACCAGCCAGGTCTACGGTGAATGCGATTATTTATTAATTCCCACATTCGGCGCCGAACCGATGATGAAACAGCTTTAGTAAATGCAATCAATCCATGCTTTCCGAAGGCTACTCACACCTTATGCACTCGTCAACAAAATTGTAAATAAGATTTTCGGGCCAAAGTATGGCCTTCTGGCGATTGACGATGATGTAGCATATGATGAAATTGAAGCGGAAATCTTAAATTTTGAGAGCAGGTATCTGACATCATTCATGCCTCGATTACGATCTAAGATCCTTTCATCAAGAAAAAACAACAACAAAATACCCAAATTTTGGACAAACAACAATTGTGAGAGCATGAATAATATAATTAAATTAGAAACAAATCGGAAAATTCTTAAATTATCAGATCTAACTGACAAACTGTTTGCTATTGTCAATGACCAGATAAGGGAAGTTAGAAATGCTCTGCATGATTCTGGAGATTTTGTTTTGGCCCAACATGTCGAAAAACTTCAGGTAAAACATGCAGTATGGGTTAATCTGGAACCCGAGAGACGAGACAGAAGACTCAGGCAATTAGTGTCCTCCATTAAAGAACCAAATTTCACACTGACATCGACTGACGGTCGATTGATTATTCCCAAAACTGCAGTCGTGGCAAAAAAACCTGGCCAGCGAAAGCGAGTGAAGAACTCAAAGACGAGTAGTAGCGTTAGCAGTAAACGCTAACGTCTGGTTAAGTGGGGTCCCAAGTCGCGGGACGTTGGTGACGCAGGTCTGTTTCCGATGACGGGTAAGATTCCAATTATGGAACAACCTAAGACAGGGACAGCTGGCACCATAAAGTGAACACCATACAGTGTCCACTTTCAAAAATAAGTGAGTATATTAGGTGACGCAGGTCTGTTTCCGATGATGGGTAAGATTCCAAACATGGAACAACCTAAGACAGGGACAGCTGGCACCACTGATCACTACACAGAAATGCGAACCTGGCCAGCGAAAGTGAGTGAAGAACTCAAAGACGAGTAGTGGTGTTAGCAGTAAACGCTAACGTCTGGTGTAAGTGGAGTCCCAAGTCGCGGGACGTTGGTGACGCAGGTCTGTTTCCGATGACGGGTAAGATTCCAATTATAGAACAACCTAAGACAGGGACAGCTGGCACCATAAAGTGGACACCATACAGTGTCCACTTTCAAAAATAAGTGAGTATATTAGGTGACGCAGGTCTGTTTCCGATGACGGGTAAGATTCCAATTATAGAACAACCTAAGACAGGGACAGCTGGCACCATAAAGTGGACACCATACATTGTCCACTTTCAAAAATAAGTGAGTATATTAGGTGACGCAGGTCTGTTTCCGATGACGGGTAAGATTCCAAATATGGAACAACCTAAGACAGGGACAGTTGGCACCACTGATCACTACATAGAAATGCGCACCGGTCGGTATGCATGACAAAAGAACAAACAATTTTAAACCAGCCAAGTCTACATGTATGACTTGCAGGTCCAAAGCCCTGGTAAATGGTGATGGGAATTGTATGTACTAGTATAGGCGACAAAAGAACAGACACATTTAAATTTATATTTACGCCGAGAACAGACTACCTACCGAGAACAAATTAAACTAGACGCAGTCAGTGTTAATTAACAGTCACAATCTTGTTCTCGGCGAGTTGTCTCTTCTCGGTGCCAATTAACAGTCACAATCTTGTTCTCGACAAGTAGACTTTTCTCGGGAATTAGTTATTAATTTTGTATTTACACCGAGAACAGACTACTTACCGAGAACAAATGAAACAAGACGCAGTCAGTGTTAATTAACAGTCACAATCTTGTTCTCGACGAGTAGTCTCTTCTGGGTGTCAATTAACAGTCACAATCTTGTTCTCGGCAAGTAGCCTCTTCTCGGTTTGGCGGCTAAACCGAAATTGATAAATAATCACCATCACCACAGACTGAGTCGGTCTAAAAGCTTTAAATTTGCTTTTTCTTATTTTATATACAACATAGGGCACCTATATGCTAACAATTAATATTTATTTTTGCCTTTATTTATTATTTTAATTTGTTCTCGGTTGTTCTCGATTGTCCTACCCCGGTAGTGAATCATTACACCGTTTACCGTGATATTTATGTGACATCAAGGGTGTCTGTTAGCTCGGGTAGGCAATCAAGGACCTTATTCACGTTTGCAGTTGTGTACAAGTATTATTATTTTCCGCCGATTGTCGGAGATGTGTAAAAAAAAGAAATATGCTAAAATTTGAAAATATTTTTGTATTTTCTGATCACAAAATGTGAATCTCAACTGATTTGTTCCATCATCCATCGATAGCAGAAAAAGGGGTCTCGAAATGAGATTGTTTTACAATTTTTTTCTATGGCAGATATGTACAGAGGTTGTGTCAAAAAATATGCTATTTATTGGTGTTTAAGGACACATATCTTTCACAGTGCCTAATCGTGACCACAACACGAAGAGATCATTCATATAAAAAAAAAAAACTTCGAGTCTCGCGTGGCATGAAGTGCCCTTAAATCTCAATAACGTCTCCTCCAAGAGGGCCTTTCCCGATAATAAAGCTATACTTGACGTGTTCAGAATTCGCATATGTATCACGTTATATCTCGATGGTTTAGACACGGAAATTGTAAATGGGAAAAAGTACCAGTTTTTTCAGTCACAACAAAAAATTACAAACTATTTTTTGCGCCCAGAAAACATTGTCAGAAATTAGTAGAGAAATCGCGTAAATTGATCTCTGAAAATTGCATTCGCTTGCGCGGAGTTTTCTGATTTTACATGATTGCATTCAGGGTTCAGTTTCAAAAAAACCTTGTCAAATGGTTAGGTTCAAGGAAGTAACTCTGTAACAACTCATCTGTCCAAAGAAATTAAAATTCTATTCACCATACTAGGAAGTGCTTGAAAAAAAAACAGTTTTTTATCTTCTTTGCTTCTTATTCGAGATTTCACTGAGGTACATTTTTCGTGAACTTTTTCGTGATAATGAGAATTTAAAATCTTGTAAATTTTTGCCATTGTTATTGAGACACATCAAGCTTTGAACCTCATGAATGCTGCATGTCTTGACGTGTGCCAATAATTCGTCCTATCTCTCAAACACGTGAATTTTGGGGGTTAGAAAATAAGGATTCATCTTGAAATTGCTTTCGATGAACGGAATGAACTCGACTTTACGAAGTTGTTCCACTTCTGCATCACTGATGGTAGCCATGATATACGTGGAAAAATTCTGATATATTGACTACCCCTTTCACGTTGGGAATGTCTCATTAAAAAGACATACTGCAGGCTGGAATTTGAGTGGTCTTCGCAGAACTCTTGAAAATAATTCCAACCTTCAACCGTCTTCTGTTCTCTTTGAGCTTTATTTTTTTTGCGATAATCCGGCTATTTTTTTTTTAGATGAATGGTTTGAGGAGAGGCTGTTCCATAATCAAATTGTACCAGCGTTTTCCCCGTTTTCTGTCTGATTATATATTCACAAATCGCGTTCCAAATGTGCACTGCGGGCCGACCCAGAATGTATTCAGTGCATTTTAAAAGTTCTATTCGTGGTCATGAACCATTCCCCGTCGTATTTTGAACACACACTCCCGACATCCTTCCAACGAGTCAAAAGACGAGGTGATTATTATGCGGTTCTGTAATGTCTGACTGCTCTATTTTTCTGAGATCTCTATGGGATGAGAAAGACTTTGGAAAAGTTTTCTGATTGTTTTTATCCATTATGACACATTTATGTTGTCTATATTCACGAGTCTTATCGAGCATATTTTCACTTGAATTATAATAAAAATTTAACTTTTTATGCGAATCATGCAGAGACATATATTTGAAATAGATTGCCTTTTTTAAGTTCATTATCATTCTCACAAAACATTTTCTTACTAATTTGTTGAGTTTTTTTTTATTGATACTGAGGCAAAAAATAATTGTATAAAGGATTCAGTATAATTTTGTTTCTTTTTTTTAATTTAAAAGAAAAGAGATTGAAATGTAATTGATAACACAGCAAGCTTAGTCTTAATTTCTTTTTTAAAAAAATCGTTTTTTTCCTCATCTGAGAACAGTGTACTCCAATATCTAAAGCGATTCAGTTTTTTTTTTTACGAGAAAAAATTGAGGAATAGTTTTACTGATAATAGTGCTGTTATGACTGATAGGTTTGGTAGAGGTTTCTTATGAGTACACCGGAGCCATGGTACAGCTCTATTCCGTACGGAAAAAAATAAGAGTGGAGTACTAGATTTGTCAATGGGCTAGTACTTTTAAATAAATAAAGTTCTGGGTAGCGTGTGTTTAATCAGGCAATTATAATAATAACTGGAACTGATTATGTTCACCTGCAATCACGCGAAAATAGACCCCCCCCCCCCACCCTCCCGCCGAATTTTATTTGACTCAGGCTGCACAGAACACTTTTTCCTTTTTTTGCACTAAACCTCACCACACATGTTGTGTATACAAACAAACCCTTGATAATTTTCCAAAAGAAATGATTTTAAAGCTATGTGCAGTGTGATATGTTTTTTCTCAAAGAAGGATAACTGCAAAAGCTTCAATTTTACAGTTTATGACATTTATACCATGATTTCTGTGTGTATTCAACGTTACACGATATGTTGCGGAATTAAGTGAAAGTCTATCGATCTACGATCGAAAGTTCAGACTCAGATTGTTGTGATTACCGAGAGAACTACGAAGACCCATCAACCGTGAAGTCTCATCAGCCCGTGACGTTTTATGATTCCTTACCAGACGATATCAGACGTAGGCTCCAGATTCTGGGTTCAGGTTGGTTACCTCACGAACTTGCCGTGTTCAGCACAACGAAGACCAGTTTACCAGTTATCTATGATTTTTATTAAACAAAATGTACATTCTCACCGTGACTACTGTTTTCTCTGGCATGTATAATACAACAATGTTCATTCAAGGCCAGTGGCGGAATCCATCTTTCTACTACCAGGTGGGTTCGTACTCGTCAGGAGCCCAGAGACAACTTGTCTAAACACCCAGAAATCGGTGCTTATATCCACCAGATTTTCTATGCCAAACCTGATTACGTGACTACCAGTCAGCAGAATAATTCTTTTCACAGCGTGACTTGCTAAAGATAAGTGTATCTCTAATTAACATAAAAATCATATATTGATAATGTTGAAACATACTTCCTACTACTTTGAACAGAGACATCAAAATGAATACATCAGATTCAAATTGTTTTTTAATTTAATATGTCACATAACTACCTTCTTGATAATTTCGATTTTAAGATGGCCTCAACCCCACCACTAGAGGAAGGAAGAAAATATGATTTTCGTAATCTTCTTGAATAATCCTTCAAAATGATACATCACATGCCTGGCTTTATAAAAAGGAAGATGTTTTTTTCAGCTCTAGCCGTGACCCCACCCCACGGCAAGGATTGAAAATATAATTTTTGTAATCTACTCGTCGATACTTTTAATTTGATAGATCACATGACTACCTTCTTGAAACTTTTGATTTTCTGATGGTCATGCCCCCACCCCCAAGTGAAATTGAAAAAATATAATTTTCGTAATCTTCCTGAATAATCCTTCAAAATGATACATCACATGCCTGGCTTTATAAAAAGGAAGATGTTTTTCAGCTCTGTTTGTGACCCCAGCCCACAGTGAGGATTGAAAATATAATTTTCGTAATCTACTCATCAATACTTTTAATTTGATAGATCACATGACTCTCTTCTTGAAACTTTTGATTTTCTGATGGTCATACCCCCACCCCCAAGTGAAATGGAAAAAATATAATTTTCGTAATTTTCTTGAATAATCCTTCAAAATGATACATCACATGCCTGGCTTTATAAAAAGGAAGATGTTTTTCAGCTCTGGTCGTGACCCCACCCCACGGCAAGGATTGAAAATATAATTTTTGTAATCTACTCGTCGATACTTTTAATTTGATAGATCACATGACTACCTTCTTGAAACTTTTGATTTTCTGATGGTCATACCCCCACCCCAAGTGAAATGGAAAAAATATAATTTTCGTAATCTCTTGAATAATCCTTCAAAATGATACATCACATGCCTGGCTTTATAAAAAGGAAGATGTTTTTCAACTCTAGTCGTGACCCCACCCCATGGCGAGGATTCAAAATATAATTTTCGTAATCTACTCATCGATACCTTTAATTTTATAGATCACATGACTGCCTTCTTGAAACTTTTGATTTTCTGATGGTCATACCCCCCACCCCCAAGTGAAATGGAAAAAATATAATTTTCGTAATCTTCTTGAATAATCCTTCAAAATGATACATCACATGCCTGGCTTTATAAAAAGGAAGATGTTTTTCATCTCTGGTCGTGACCCCACCAAACAGCAAGGATTGAAAATATAATTTTCGTAATCTACTCGTCGATACCTTTAATTTGATAGGTCACATGACTACCTTCTTGAAACGTTTGATGTTTTTCGGTTCTAGTCGTGACCCCACTCCACAGAAATTGACATGTTGCATTCATTTTTTTCTGATTCACTCGAGAGTGTCTTTCTGAACAATTTAACAAATCTTCTAATTTTTTGCGATCCCTCCAATCGATTCCCTAACCTTTATCCCCGTTACATCTCGAGGACGTGTAAATTCACAAAACCAAAAAATCATTTTTTTACTAAAATCACGTAAGCTTTTTACAAATGAAACTTTCTCGATACGTATCAGATTCGCATACCCTTTAAACTATGTCTGTCGAGGAACATGGAAAAACCTGTAAATGCTAAGTCGATTTTGATTTTTTTAAATTTTACAAAAAAAATATGCGGAAATAATTTTGCCTCCGATCGATCATTATTCATCTTTTTAACTTATAATATATATATTTTCAATCGAGATTCATCCCAGATCGCCATAGAGCTAATTTTAGACTCGGACGCGCGATCTCAAACAGTCAATTCTTTTATTTTTTTTATCACTCGTCTCACCACACGTCATAATTTATATAGTACATACATTTTGTTTTTTTTTCAATCGCGATCCTCCTCCCCAATCTCCCAGATCGTCGTCCAGCTAATCTAACAATTCTCAGACTCGCACACTCGATCTCAAACGGTCGAGTTTACCGGCTCAATCTTCGAATTCACCCCGATCGAACCGTCGTCTTTTACCGTGGGAAATCCACGTCCTGGATCGAGTTTTACTGACTCAATTTTCGAATTCGTCGGTTGAATCGGATTATTTTTTCCCCGTTGGAATCGACGTTCGATCGCGTTTTTTTCCAGCTCAAAATTTTTAAAATGCATGTTTTTTCGGAATTTTTATCAATGGAAATCTCAGTGCTAATCTGTCTCCGGTCACAACCGTGTAACTCTATTCACAAGGAAATTCGAAAAAATTCACCCCAATGGGAAAATCAGTGTTAAATTTATGAAAGAAGTGAATTTTTTTACATCGGTGAATTTTTAGACATTTTTGAGAAATTCCGTCAAAAAGTGAGTCAGAAATGCTCGTATTTAAACATTTTCCGGGAAAAACCCAGGGTTTCCCCCAAAGATTTGGGTTTTTCCAAAAATAACTAGATTTTTCTGGCTCACCTAAGTTGCTGGCTCACACGATTGGAGATGAGCCAGGACTCTCCATAACACACTACTCACATGTCTGTGGTGTGCTTCAAAATACAGTTACAGTAATCGCCTGTTGCGATGGAGCAGTCCTCATTCTTCCCACTACCCAGCAGCCAACACATACACACATACCTGAAGACACATACCCATCAGCTCCACACACCAACACCCTCACACACATGCATCACGCACACATCACACACGCATATAGCTTTTACCAAAGGCTACTGCTAGAAATCTGGTAGAATAAGGCCTAGTCGCCAACACCTGACAGTAACAGTTTCCTATGCAGACAGAAGAGTAATAAATGATTGGTCGAGCTTGAATTCATTCCTCTGTGTGTGTGTGGTGGGGGGGGGGGGGGGGGCACTATGTAGTCATAGGTACTAAACTTAATCTTAGGGTATAATAAATAAATAATAAAGTCTGGAATATTAATCTGGAAAAAAATGCTTGTAACGCAGATGTTCTGTTATATATTGGTGTTTAAGGTAACAAATTTCTACACAATGGCTAATCATGACCACGACAGTTTTACGGGCGGAGTACCCGGAGAGAACTACCGAGCAACAGCGAGCAACTGTCAGCTCCCCAACATACTAACTCGACACAAGCAGGGTTAGCATTGATTGAAGACAGGTGCACCATCGAAGTGCAGTACGCCTTAGTACACAACGTCACCGTGCCCCCACATGGCCAATGGAGTGAAGTATCTTGCTCAAGGACAAAACGCGGCTGCAGCAGGTGGGATTCGAACCGAGGACCTCTCGGCTTGTAGTCTGCACCTCTACCAACTGAGCCAACGCGCCCCCAGATGTTCTGAAATAGCCGTTTGAATGTTACTTGGAAAATAGCAACAATAACTGATTTATATCACATGGTGAGGGGAGGTATGCGGGGTATAATTTACTACCCAGACTGTAGCTTAAATTGTATGTAAAAACGTAAAATGCACAAGTAAGATTTCAGTTAATGGGTCCACTGAGGCCCGGGCCATCAGCTGAAGTCTTGCTTTGACTCATTATGCCTTTACAGAGGTTAATAGTCATTGTCTGGGTAGAATAGATGTTTCAGAAGCCGATCACTCTCCTTGCACAGTATTCCACTGAAAGCTTACAAATACTGATGTCTTTGAAACAAATATTTTCAGTCTGTTCCTTTTTTTAAATGTTTTTATTTACCTGATTATATTGTCAATGTGCAAAAAGATTCTTGGTTATTTTTTAAAACGAATTATTATCACCTGTCTCACTAGCTGAGTTTTGATGACATCTTACGTGGATAATTAAAATGTCTTACAATTTAGAAATCCATTAACAAAACAATTACTGTAGTACTAAGTAGGAGAGGGCACTTGCCCAAACAAGTCTTGCAATTGCATAACTAAAAATGTTCAATGTTTGCTTCAGAACCATAGATTATGGCACCTCATTGGAACGAGTTTGTTCCAGTGAGGGGTCTTAACCTATGTTTTTGAAGCAAAAAATAAATAAATAAAAAATAACAAAGTCGTGGACAGATTCATGAATCATTCTCATATGCTCACTTGGCCTAGACAGAATTATCAAAATTTGACAGAAAAAAAACCGTACCGGGTATGTTCCGTGACGAAGTTTATTAAGAATTTTGATCGAGCAAATGTAAATGACTTTGAATGGAAGAGAGAAATGCACAGTGGAAATAAAAGGAATTTTGGTTATTTTTGCGACTTATTTGAAATAGCGGACTACATTAAACTTCGAGTTGAAAAGTTCGAAGAAAAATGTCATAATGACATAAGAAAATGAACATTTCGATGCGAATAAAAAATATACACTGTTTTTGTCAAAAAAAACCTCGCAAATTATTTTTAATTTCAAACAGGAAAGAAAAATGTATTGTGAAAATAAAGGCCGATGGAGTAGTTTTGCGAATTATTTTAACTGGTACCTCCAAAAGTGTAATTACATCTTCGTTGTTTATATTCCTGTGCTGTTTCGCGTTACCACATGTATTTGTTTATCCCAAAGCTTCCCACAATTCCACGCGCGTGATCGCGAAAGTGTAAACTGGCTTTTTTACAACAAAATGCATCACCACCAAACCTCCCACCCCCTCATTTATTAATCATCTGACATGGACACTAGGGTTATGAATAATTTCATGACTTCAATCCTATGTTGTGTTGGTCAACCATGACCAACTGAATGTGACCTGAAATACTTTGAACCACTTTGTCAAGTGAGAGATTAAGGCCCCTTGCGGCTTCTTGATTTTATTTATTTTTTTTGTTTTTGTTCTGCATGGTGACTTTAGTTCTTAGTTCACTTGGTCTGCCTGATTTAATTTTCAAATTTATTTCGATAATTTTACTTTCCTCTGGCGGAGGTATTCCAGCTTTAAAAGTTATTCTTATTATCATAAATTGAAGGCCAGGTTTTATTTTCAGATCCCTGGCGCTGTTCATTTTACCACTTTGCTTGTTCAAAAACCTTTTTTTTTACTTTTTTTATTATCTTAACTTGACAAAGTCAAGATAAGCTATTGCCATCACGCGTGAAGAAGTCTGTGAGTCTGTGAGTCTGTGAGGCTGTGAGTCTGTTCACAGTTGCTTTAGCACAGGCTACACCCCGTAGTTCGTGTCCGATCATCGCGAAATTTCTCATGCTGGTTCGAGGTCACGTCTATTTGAGAACGTCCCCTTTTGGTCGCGATCGGTCAACCGTGACGGCTGTGCGGGCCCGAAACCCGAAAAGCTTTATCACAGTCGAATTTGTGAAGGGATTTCATTGTAACTTGGTAGGATGACTCAGTATAATGTCTAGACGAGAACATCGTAGTTTGGTCGGTTTCAGTCAATTGTGACGGCCGCAGGGGCACGATACCTAGATTCCTTTAGTACAGTCTACAGCTTGCATTTATGAAGGGATTTCATTGTAACTTGGTAGGATGACTCAGTATAATGTTTAGATGAGAATGTCCTATTTTGGCCGTGATCGCTCAATCGTGACGGCCGCAGAGGCACGTGACTTAGATTTGTTTAGCAGTCTACAATTCATATTTATGATGCAATTTTATTGTAACTTGGAAGGATAACTCAATATGATGTCTAAATTGGTCACGATCGGCGAGCCGTTACCGCCGCCTGGTCACGTGACCTAGATTCCTTTAGCACTGTCCACAGGTTGTTTTCATGAAGGGATTTCCTTGTAACTTGATGTGATATCTAGATGAGACTGTCCTATCTTGGTCATGATCGGTCAACTGTGACCATCGGACCGTCACGTGACCTAGATTCCTTTTAGCAAAATCTACGAGTCATATCCATGAAGGGATTTCATTGTAACTTGGTAGGATGATTCGTTTTAAAATGATTTTACTGTAACTTGGTAACTTTGGTTGACATACGTTAACTGTGAGGGGCACATCAACCCAGGCCTCAGTTCTTTAGTACAGTCTACACCTCAAATTATTCTTATTGAAAACAAAGCATGTAGGGAACAGAAATTAAGAAATTAACATATTCTCAATTATCACAATTCTTGTCTTATTTCATAATCCTTTAGTAAACATTGAACTTTATCCTTTTCATCAAGCACTACACACAGTCAGTGAAGCTACAGCGTCACTGCCACTTTAATTCTGTTTCATGATAACATGGGGATTTCTTTGTATAATGATCTGAAATTTTAAAGTTTCCGTTATGATTACAAAAGGGAGGCTATGTTCGATTTTCAGCTCTTCTTTCTCTTTAAATGGTAGTAATGGTCCTTGATTGCAGAAAAACTAAGTTATTTTTAGGTTTTATACCCTGGGGAGTAGTGCGATAGTTATTTCTAATGGTTGGTCAAAGCTTTAATTATTTTGAAGATTTTGCACAAGTGCGGACGGGGACATTAGTGTCCCTTGGGCAGATTGGTTATAATTCTCTTTAATTTTTGCTTACATAATTGGCTATCCCTCGTTGTTGCAAAAACCCATTCTGTTCGTCACGATGAAGAATTGTGGGCTGCTTTGAAGGCCAGAGTAGAAATTTGGTTTGGTTACCCGGAAAAGGATATTTAAAATATTGTCTTCTGGTCGTGCTGAGAAAAGGGTTAACAATAAGTTTATTAGTTATACTTCAGCACTCTCTGTGGGAACCCGGGGAAGTGGAGTAGTGCTTGTTTTCTGCAGTAAACAAGTTCTGATTTACTGGTACAATAGGACGCTGAACTAATCCCCGTGGTGGAAGTCCTCTAAAGTGGGCTGCATGGGTATAAACGATTGACTAAACCGGACTTTATCCCTATGTTGCGGTCATGAGGAATTAAATTATTACTGACTCCCCTCCCATTTCGTATTTACTTTTTTGCCTGCTCTTGGCCCCTAACCTTTTGAAGGAGCTAAATAAAATTATTATCCATTTTTCATAGATTTTCATATAATGTAAGTTGAATTTTTGTTGCATGTGTATTTTGTAAATCTGCGTGGAAGAGGATATACGTTAAGTGGTTACCACTTGTACTCCAACCCTTTTTGTAACTGTTAATTGTGAAAATAAAACAGGTTCATGAACTGTGCAAGAGGACAATCACTGGAGATGTTTACACTCACAAGAAGGTCACATATCTTGATCATACCCCCATGACCTTCATCTTTGATCTCCAATATCAATGGGCGTCTAAAATTTAACAAGGACTAACCATCTCTCCACCAAGTTTTATGTTTATATCTTAACTTGGTTGTTTTTCAAGTGTAAACAAATCACGTCATGTCAAGCTACTCTATGCCACGACATGTCAATGGTCAACCCGCGTTGCAGAGCACAACACTACAGAACAGCACAATGCTTTACTTCGCCCCCTTTCGTCGTTCTCTACCCAGCGGGTTTCATAATTCAATGCAGCTGTCGTAAAGATAAGCGAACCAAATAGTTTTGAGAACTCCAGCTGAATACTAGTTTTGCGCCATCATTTCAGATGTGTTTTTTCAGAAGCGTATTCGGGATATTGTAAGAAGAAAAATAAACATAGAATTTTGACTTTAGAACTCGGAATTCTGACTTTGGTTAGGTTGGTATTATATGTCACGAGGGGCACGCTGTTGATCAATGAACAGAGAAAGTTACAGAACATCAAAAGAGGTTGAAAGCGCCGTCTTCTTATCTTTTCAATGGTTTTCAATTGAGAATTTCAGCTGTATTTTCATACTAGGCTACAGGAAAATGCCTGAAGTTTGTGAAAAGATGCGCACATGGATGTGCCCGACGATGATCACCGTCGCTGAGATTTCAAAATTTCAATTTTTATTTGAAATTCTTATACCCTTTATGTTAAATTTGCTGATAACTTCAGAAAATTAAGGGGAGTTAACTTTCCTGTAAATCTCTTCCAATAACAAAACTTGTCAGCCGTGTTTGCCAAGATCTTCAGAAGTTGAAAATTTTGGGACACTGGTCGCAAAAAAAATATGTACATTCCAGACATTAAATTGGTAAACTGTGACGAAAGTTTTACCTTATTTTACTGTAATTTAGCACTATTTTATCATTTTCAGAAAAATCAATTCAGTGTGCTCAACGAAGAGAAAGGCAAATTTTGTCTTCCCATGGGCAAGATTGTATGCGCACCAGTGCATACAACAAGCGCTTATATTCTAAACTGTGAGATCCAGCATTATTATGCATTTGTAAAGACTGCCTGTTTTCGGCAGATGCCGTCGCAGTAAACTGAATAAAATGTAGGTTTTCCGCCTCCCCCCAGAAATTGATGTTGTCTTCTGCTGAAGCAGGTATACATGTGAAAGGGGGCCCATTTAATTTGATATCTCTTCATTCAATTTACCAAGTTAATTGAATATAACTTCCAGACCCAAAACTATTTATCATACCTTTAGTACAAATGTCCCGGTTAATTGCATATTGATTATGGGGTGAACTCCAGTTAATTGAATAAAAAAGCTTATAATATGTCGAGACATTACCCTGGTAATCACCGAATTCCCAGTGTTTATAAACCTATTTGGCCCCACTACATCCAGCACAGACATTAAAATCTGTTTTACTTTGTTTGACAGAACTCCACGAGGTTTGTCAAACAAGATATATTAGAATAAATGCTGAGTTTGTCTCTGGCGCACAGGAATGGGACCAAATCCCTGTTAATTGAATAATTTCTACTGGCAAAGTGACTATTCAATTAACACGGTTCCATTGTCGGGAACATTACTCACGCAGGCCAGAGTGAATTGCATGGTTCGGTGCAATTTACTGGAGATGAGATTGTGGTCATATTCCTCCTCCTCCCCTATCCGCTCTCCCCATTCACCGCGCTTTTTGGAGTAGCGCTGACATCAATATTAAAAAATATAATGTGGTTTATAAAACGTGTGGAATTACTGTCATACTTTTAAAGACAAAGAATGTTTTAACTTTCTGTAGGTCACGTACTGAAAACATGACGCGTGATGTTTCAGACAAATTAGACTTACTGTTTATTTTCTCCTATTTACTAATTGTTGTCGGGTTTTCCTGCTTTAATCTATTACATTTCTTCACGTTTCCGTGTCGTACGGAGCACAGCTTTAACCCATGGGTTCGAATATCGCAATGGTTCCCCAACAGCTAAGACTCGTGTATTTCATTTTTCTTCAGTTTGAATTTTCTCTTTTTCAAATAATAATTTATAACCAACTCTCACACGTTCAGCAGCATAGCAACAAACAATTCAGCCTCCAGCTATATTGCGTGTGCTGGTCTGTAACCATGCAATTTAAAAATGATAATTTCTGTCAATGTTTATGTGGAAGAGATGATCTTTAAAAAGATTTGAGTCGAAAGACAAATCGAGAAAAAAAAATTTCTATAGATCCCCGTGAAGATTCGAATTTTGATTCGATTAGAAATCGCCCCCATGGTTCGATTCACTTCGATCCGAGTTGCGCTGATTCGTAATTTTTCGAATCGTCGATTTTTGCTCCGACGCCAAGCCAAGTGTCTCCTCTTGAACTCTTCTTCTATCATCAGGCCTCCATGAGACCTGATGATAGAAGAAGAGTTCAGAAAGGTTCCACTTCCCAAACTACTTTGATTCCATTCTGGAATATCCTGCATTTTTTAGATTGACTTGTCGAAGCAGACGAGTCGCCGTTAAATATAATGCTTGAATGGAGATGGGTCATATTATATTTACAGTTGTAAGAAGGTGCAATATTTACAACTCGAACAGTCGTGAGATTCGATACGAGATTCGGTTTTGAAATCCTGTGCCTGATTCGATTCGACTCAAAATTTGAGATTCGCAGGACCCAAATCTTCTGTTAATGCTTCGTCTTTTATGAATGATCACTTGCGAAGAAAGCATCAATAAATATTCTTACGTTGGAACCATTCTCTTCATAAATACGAGCAGACCACCCTTAGCAACATTATATATTAGACATGCACATCCCCTATTACTAGGTTGTGTAATTGTCTGGTACATGTTCTAGTTTAAAGACTGCCCCAAACGTGTTTTTGTGAGCAGACCGTGCACAAATTGTTCATTGTCGTTCCTCTGTATGTATAGACTTAGCCGTAGTTATTTCCACGATTCTGCTTCAGAAGGGTTAGATGTGGTATGTCAAGTACTAAGATGTGTACGCTCCTTTGCATCATTTCTGCAAACATTGCCCCAGAGTTGTGCTCTTTCATATTCCTTGGCATTTCAGCTCCACAAAACAATTTCTTGAAAACTTGTTCAGTGACGTTGACAGCACTCCTTGACATGTGGCCGGTGTGACGTCTTATTCGGTGTCAGTGAAATATCAAAGACCTATAATTTTATACGATCAAACGGTACATATTGAAGCACAGGAGGAAATCATTTCAAATAAATAAGGTTGATTCTGGGAGGAGTGACCGTATTGAACTGTAGTATCATTTCCCGAACATGATTTAGAAGATTGAAGATGTATAAATGAACTTTATATCCCTGTTGCATACTATTTGATAACATGTCTCGGATATATTATACGCTTCTTTGGACATCGCTAGGATTCGGTGAGTTTAAATTAATCTGTGAAAATAATTGTTCTCTTCAGCTATTGGTGGTAGTGGTTGGTGGTGGTGGTGGGGAGGGGGGCACATGTTTTCCCCCAAATAATAACATGGGGTTGTCCGACTGTCCTCATGCATATACATTCCTATGCCTTTTTGACAACCTGTTCAGGCAAGGAGTCTTCCATCACAAAATTAGGCACATCCGTCGACAGTGCCGCGGTAAAGGTCGTAGCATAACACGATGTGGTCTGGCGTTATCAACCATGTACACTGGCCTTGTTGTGAGTGGGTGGTTGTCGAAATGGAGGACAACAACTGGATCTAATACATCTCGGATATTATGTTCATCCGCGAGGTTCCCCTTTTTAGTTACCAAGTCCAGAATGCAGGCGAGTGAGATACACACCAAACCATTACCGAGTCTCGCATATAAGGAACCATAGGTCTTGATCTTCACATCCATTTAATAAAACACCGTTCTTTTCATAATTGCCATTGACGTTGTAATTGATAGCCTTGATGACATGTTATATCTTATTATCTGAAAGGTGTTGGGTGGGGTTGTCTTTGGTGACTGTTTTGTGTTAGGTGTGTACTCTCTGCATAGATGTTATTCGTACTTCCTCTGGACTCTGTGTGTGTGTGTGTGTGTGTGTGTGTGTGTGTGTGTGTGTGTGTGTGTGTGTGTGTGTGTGTGTGTGTGTGTGTGTGTGTGTGTGTGCGCGCATGTGTGTGTACATATGTATATAGATACGCACACATATTCATACATATGCATAATCCTAATATGTATATGTATTGTATAATATATATGTGTGTGTGCACATATATGTGTGTGTACGTGTATGCACGTGCATGCACGCACACGCACACACAGACACAGACACACACACACACACACATATATATATATATGTATGTATGTGTATATGTGTGTGTGTATGTGTTCATATGTATATGTATGACGTCGGGCTGTTACCAGTTACCTGAACATTTTCATTTTCATAATCATTCTATAATTAATCTGAAATTTATTAGTCGGCCTTCGATACTTTGATCACCTAATTATCTTTTGAATCTGTCCCGCCAATCTGCAAACAAACCACCTGCAATGGCAGGAAGACAGCCAATCTTGTGCTGCAAATAAAGTTACAAAGTTAGTTACAAAAGTGTTATACTTTATTATCTTAGATGAACCGAAGGTCTTATCTTCACACCCAATAATAAAACACTGTTCTTTTCATAATCACCATTGACGTTGTATTTGATCGCATTGGTGCCATGTTTGTACTTTATTATCTCAGACTCGATGGTGCACATGTAACCCTGCTTGATCGGAGCTTGAACAGAGATCGAATGCTGAGGAGCCGACAGTTGCTCGTCGATGCTCGGTGATTCTCTTCGGGTACTCCGGCTTCCTCCACCTGTGAAACTGTCACGGCCACGATTAGCCACTGTGCATAAGTATGTGACCTTAAACACCAATAAATAAATATTAAATTATCTCAGAGGGGTGCTTTACATTTTTCTTTCCGCGTGAACTCCGAGAAGTGGAGAAGTACTTGTTTATAGTTCTACTTTACTGGTAAAATAGGATCCGGAACCAACACCTGGGGGTTTAATTAAGTCTTCTAAAATGGACAGCATGTAGGCATAGGTGATTGGCTAAACTTGACATCACCACCACGTTGCGTTCATGGGATGGCAAAGATAATGAAAGTGACCTTAAACACAAATAAATAAATAAATAAATAAATAAATAAATAAATAAATAAATAAATAAATAAATAAATAAATAAATAAACAGTGAGGCCCCAAAAACTGATAGGTTTATCGCCGTCTCCCAACCTCCCCTATTTTTTTTTCTTTTGGCTGACACTGAACTTTTCTCTGAATTCTGAGTTGGAAAAATACTGGTTTGTAGCATTATTTTATGCCTTCATAAACAATCTTTATAATTTACTTCCCATTCAAATCTTCAGCAATATATTTGTGGATAAGGGATATACAGCCTTCCTTGAACACAAATTAATGCAAGAAAATGGTAAAAGAAATCATCTACCTAACTATCCGGTTTATGGCATGTGACAGAAACACATGAGTTGGGTGGGGGGGGGGGGGGGGTGCTGAGGGAAATTAAAAACATATTGAAAATTCCCACTGGGTACAAGCATTAATCTGTACAATACTACAGGTACCTTAAAAGTCTTGTTTATCTACCAAGGTTCAAGGCAAAAGACGCGAACAAGTTTCCGCAGTTTTATTATAATCTTGTGAATATTCCAGCAAACCTACAGAGGGGAGAACACCTCTACCTTTCCTCTTTCCAATATTGCCAGCCCTGATTTCAATTGTATAGGTAGTAATTAAATTTATATTTATTGAACTGTCCCCACTATGAAATTAAATACGGCCAAGTCATAACTTCTACAACTGAGTTTTACAAAATGAACGTGCGCATAGAAAAGAAAATTTGGACTGACAGATGAATAATTGTATATTCATGTTATGAATTGTGGAAATATTGTTTTAGTTCTTATTTGAAGTGAACAAATTAGGAAATATATATGAGTTTAAATGGATAAACCAAGGGTGTTTTATCAGACGACTTATGCAGTTCTTTGGTGAAAATGAAAAAAAAATGTGGCCACAAATTATAGAAAGAAACACGACGATTAAATAATTGAAGCTACTAGTCGCAACGTACACACTACTAAACATCACAACAAAAAAATTCGAAAAAACTTAATATGTTAATGAAAATGACATGACCATGAGCCCGGATTCTTATTTTGAGGCATGCAAGTCAAACAATATTTTTTGTGTGTAAAGTAGTGCAAAGGAAAGTGCACATAAAGAAGTATGATTTTCTATGACCCTAAACTATAATATTTTACAGAGCATTGAGTTGCAAATGGTCAGTTCTGCATTTCAATGATTTATTTATTTTTCTAATATATGTCTATTAACAGGCCTGAACTATTTGGGTGAGTAAATAATTTGTTTGCCTACCATTTAGCTTAAAACAAAATACAGGGTTCTTGCAGTCAAGGACTGAAAAAAAATCAAGGCTATTCAAGGACGTTTCTCAACATTTTTCAAGGCTCAACAACAGCGAAATTCGAGGAGTTTCAAAACTTGGCCTATGGCATATAAAACTATACAGAAATAGGTAATTAACTGCTTTGTCAGCTTTGTTATTTTGTAAAAATTAAGGTCTTTCAAGACCAAAGCCCTTTCCAGGATTTCAAGACCTTTACTGCTTTAGTTAGTTGAGTGGCCCTTTGTCAAATGCAAATTGACTCCTTTGATCCAAACCCCAACAGGAATCCTTGACTAGAGTACCTGTGAGCTAAAATACTATTTCAGACAAAAGACTCCTAGGATATGTAATTTTGACTATGTAAAGTGTGTTCTTATGTTCTGGTAGGGTCTCTAGATGTAATGAGGTCAAAATATAACAAAGTTTTTCCCGTGGTAACCCCAGAAAAGTGAAGCAGTGCCGGTTTACTGTGGTAAACAAGTTCTATTTTATTTGTAAAACAGGAGCCAGTAACCAATGTTTGGGTGGAATTCTTCTAAAATGGACAACTTGGGTGTAAAAGATTGGTTAAACTTCACTCGATATCCATGTTGTGGTCACGATTAGCCATTGTGCAGAAATATGTGACCTTAAACACCAATAACTAAATAAATTACGAAGTTTATTTAAAATAAAGGTGTAAACCTCAAATTAAAAAACTTCACCCGCAGACACGTATATTTTAGCCCGCTCATCAGCCCGGTATGTTTTTTTACAAGCAGTAAACCGGTACTGCAAAGCAACGCCTATCTTTTAATACCAAGAATATGAATATGACACCTACAAGTCTCGTTTTGCTTACCGTGATGTTGGTGCATCGGAAACTCCTTTAAAAATGTCAATCCACTAACCAAGTGTTATTACGTGGCAAACTACTTGGTATCGGTGAATAAAATCTGAAATGTTCGCGGATTTACTGTTAATATCTGACAAAAGACAGAACTGATTGGGTTTAGGAAATGGTCATGGTAAAGTGTGATTATCGGTCCTTATGTATACGAAGTTTGGCATTAAATCAGTCCAAACAAATACCTTATTTCGCGTAAATCCAACTTCCGCGTCAATGTATGCGCTCTCCGTGGCATTTACTACTCCATATTCAACCGCTATGCGTCTTATTGTATGACCAGTGCGAATAGTTTGGGTGTTATTTAGAATAAAAACGTGAGTCATTTTAATAGTATTGAGTACCAATAAACTGTCCGTATTTTTACATTTCAAAGAGGACCTGGGAGGATCTACGTGACACAGGGCAGGAGGGGGGGGGGGGTGATGTTTCGCAAATTTGGGTGGGGTTTGATTTACAAGCCTTGACGAAAGTGACAGAGCGTGTTGAAAAGTGTATGCGTGTGTATGGGGTGAGTGTGTCGGGCAATCAGGACATGGATAAATATATCTTTGAATCGACTGATGACTTTCTTTCGTGTCACACCACACATAAATATTATAATCATTTACCACCAAATGTACGCATACTCTCTTCCAGTCGAGTTGTGACGAATTCAAACTCGTGAAAACTCGCAAGCGCTCGTTAAAAATAAAACTTCCAGGTCCACATTCATGAGATAATTCCGGATATTCACTAAAACGTCGTAGATATCCTCTATTTATCACAGCTCAACAAAACTTACATAAAGTAATCGCATGGGCAGTGAAGAATCCTTCTGATTTTGATTTTGGTAGCCGTAAGGTTAAAGGTCACGATGATGTTACTATAAATAGAACTTTGTCGAAAATAAAATTGTTGGGTGATATAACCTTTGTTCTATATGTCACATGTTTACGAGATTTACAGATCAGGTGCCTCTATGGGAGAGAAAGAATCCAAATTGTCAATGATCACGAAAATTCGACAATAAATAGAAAAATAGTTTCTATTTCTGAACAATAACTTTTGTTCTTCGTTACACAGAACCATCAAATTTACCACAGGATTGGTACCCACCTCCAACCCAGATCCCCCTCGGTGGAAATGAAGAACCCTATTGCTTTCTAGATTCGTTGACCAAGGATCAAGGTCATTGTCACAAGGAATAGCAGCACTTTTGGGCTTCCAGGCACGCTTCTGAAACTATAAAAGTATTGTTGCACAAAATAGGTTTCCAGTGCAATATCAAAACTCGACTTGGGGATGTGCAAGCCACCCATTGGATTGTTTAGTTTACAAGCCATGGTCGTGTTATTGCTCGGTCTATTCCTTCTACTTGAAGCATTTTCCAACCCAAAGACTAGCCTTCGGATTGGAATATGCTTGTAGAAGAAGAAATAGACCTAGCTGACCAAAGGTGGAATTAAATATAGCGAAATTCGTTTACATTTGTTGACAATATAGTACGTGACTACCTGTAGACTATATCAACACATTTGCATACTCTCAAATTGTATAACTCACGGTCTTATCCTGAAGCATTTATCAAGAAAAAGTGTGTTGGGCGGAATGGGGGTACGTATTCACTTTGCCATCAAAACCACGACGGTTAAGGCCGATCGCAACATGGAAACCATATATGTAAGCATAAATATGTCAGTATATACACTGTTATCTCAGGCCCGAAACTGTTTGGGACAAGAGGAATTTTTTGGTGCCAAATGAAAGATTTTGGAGCCAAGTGAGAACTGATCGTAAATGAGAATAAATTAACCATGTATCGTCCCCTGAGTGCAATAACCTTGTTTCACTCAAAGTGCGATATTTTGATTTAGTGTTGCAGTCTATTTTAAGTATTTTAGTTGCCAAAAACATAAATATAGAATAAATAGGTACTAGGGCCGATAAACCACGAGTGGGATAAGGGTTTTAACCACTCGGCTTGACGATTGGTTAAAACCCTTATTCTACGAGTGGTTTAAATCTGATTACCGGCCCTAGTACCTATCTGTTTTATTTATACCATGCTCTTAATAAATAATCGACTTTGTCACTTAAAATGGAGAAAAAACGACACTTTCTTTCGCAAACACACGGGTTTCTTTTCTTTACATCTGCGCCGGCTGCACGTGAATGCTTGATTGACGGCCAGACACATCATCAAAGTTGATTGAATTTACCTTGCTTTTTCAGTCAAGTTATTATTTACAATTCTTAAATTTCATTTTAAATATTTAATTGTAGGTAATTTAAACTTAAAAAGTCATTTACATGTAATAGATAGTACAGCAAAATGTTGTATGTTTGCATGAAAAATCGCGAAGTGTGAATGTATCGAAGTTGGCAAACTGCGTCATGCCAAATGTCACGTTGGATAAACTTCCGACTTTTGGTGTAAATTTTTTTTAACCGCAGTGGAAGCTTTACACCGGTAGTGGAGTTAAAAGCTAAAATTTAACATACAGGCTTTTAACAGGTAGTAACATAGGCGAGCATGGTATAAATAATAAAAGTATAGATAGAACAGTAAAAGAAATATAAGACTATTATTAACGTTTACAAAATAATGACATGGTTATTATTCGTTCACTGTTTTTTTTTTTCACTCCAAATAAACAGCCTACACCTAGCTGTTACCAGCTGATTAATTGACAGGCGAGAATTCTGTCTCGCCTGTGTCGCCAGACAGAGATTTTATCGAAGGTGATGCAGGAGAACAATAAGCCGCAAAGCCTTTGGGAGCTACCAAAAGAATGTTTTTGGTGCCCAACTTTGGTGCCAAATGCTGTATTTTTGGTGCCAAACGAAATATTTTAGTACAATTGGCTCCCGACAACCTGAACACTGAATATATCCATATATATATGTAATGCCTAATGATTCGAAACATTATTTTTATTTTAATTTAACTACTAATCTCTTCATATTGTATATTATATGTTATCTCCGTCAACATGTATGGTATATGGAGATTTAATACCTGGATGTCGGTTTTTAAACACCGAGCAGCTGGGGAGGTGTTTAAATGAGACATCCGGGTATTAAATATCCACATACCATACATGTTGACGGAGATAACGTTTTTGTCCCGTTTGAAACACAATAGAAACATAGAGGGGAAAACTTGTGGACGCGTTTCACACGCTCCGTAATCATTTGGACCAAATTCGTGAATAATTGTTTTGTTTTTACAAACGCAGAACACAACAGATAGAGTTACATCCCTTGTGTCGTTAAGGAAACGAGTAAATAGTATTTTGTTGACATATCGTCCTCTGAGTTCCAATGTGTTCTATGCGCCTACTGGCATATAGAACACATTGGAACTCAGGGGACGATATTTGCTCTTATTTTATTTTTCTCAAGTTGTTTCATTTAATTATTCAACTATTTCATTTATAACGGCAAAATATGATCGAATTGTCGGAAAACTGATGATTTTTGTGACTATTTTCAGGTTTTTGGGTTCGATTTTTATATCGAGGCGACCGAGAGTGAAAAGCTTTCATTTAAGCCATATACCCCGATGTTTCGCGTGCCCATATACCCTGGATGTTGCACGCTCTCATATACCTTGGATGTTGAGTGCACCCTTTGCCATGGCTATTTGTCTAAGGCATTCTGACCAATCAAAAGACAGAATTTATCGGGATATAGGGACAATGCATGTTCTACATGATGTAATCCTTATATTTAAATATGGTAATTGCACATATTATTTTGGTGCTACCCGTCTCATTGAATATTTAATAGTCTGTGTCATTGTTTAGTGTGGAGGATTTGGGTGGGTTGATAGGTAGAACTGGCAGTGTTATGTTGAGCTTTGACCTTCGAATGCCCCGTCGTGTAGACGTGTCCGTCTCACTAGTTGCTTTGCAGTTGCCACAAGTTGTCATTATTTATCCCTATTTAGATATGTGTATATAAATGGGAGGATGTGTCTGACGTTTTTTGGCCTGATAACGATCGAGAATGGCGATATCCCACCCCTTCTCCTCAAATATCCATATGGTTCGGTTCCCTTTATCGAAGGTATTGAGATAAAACATGATGACTCGGTTTTTCTTAAAACATCACGGCGCCAAACTGCATAATTGTAGTCTAATTGCAAAACTTGTCACACATTGATTACAAAACTTGTCACACGTTGTTGAATTATTCATTCATGTGAGGTGATCAGTCTATATCTACATAACGTCATTTCAATGTTTATCAATATTTTGGTTTTATTTTTATTTTCCTTTCAGTTGTATCAATAATTCACTATGCCCATTGCCAGTCTGTAGCAGAGCAATGTTTAACAGCACAACTTCAAAACAACATTGACACACAGTTCTTGGGTACTTTAACACCAGAGGCAGTTACCTTGAATGCATTCAGAGCAATATGTAGGTAAGGTGCATATGTATGTTACGTCCGCTTGCGGTGGAAATTTACCCGATGCGTTCATGAGTATACGCCATTTGTCCCGAATATTCGGTCACATTGTTTAGTATCTAATATGCTGCATTAAATTAGAGCTGGAAATGTCTAACTAATACGTTTCGATATCTTTTGTCGCGATAGATATACATGTATACAGATTATCACAACGGTCAGTTGATCTGGGTCGTTGGATTGCGCCGGGTTGACGAATTTAGATCAGTCAGATCAAAGAAGAAGACGTCATAGGTTTCTTCAACAAGAGGTAATGTGCCAATCCAGATTAACTGTCTGTTGTGCTCATTTTATTATATGACAGCGGATCTTTAAAACTGAATACAACATCGAAAATGTAAACAAAAAAGAAAGTATATATATGGATGTTTGTTCGGGGTGTTCAGTGCAAAGCCATTCGAGTTTTTTATTTCTCGTTTGCAAAATTAAATTGTCGCTTCGAAAATCTCCGAATGTCGTGATAGGTTCGTTTACAGACCATGTAACCCTCGATTGCTCTTTAAATTTTAATGCAAAACGAAATGCAAACATGCAAAACGATTGGTCTTTAAATTTTAACGCAAAACCATGGATACCACGATCGGTCTTTAAATTTCAGCCGTTTACGTTCATGCATCACTTCCAGGTTGAAAGGAGTGGAATTATCGACAGGAATGATCAGATTCTTATTAAAAGCGTATAATAAAAATAATGTTAATGTATGTTTTTCAGTGAAGCGCGAAAAATAAACATTTTTCTCGGTCACTCATGAGATAATTTTCGGTATCCACTCAAGAACACTAGATATCGTCTATATAACACAGAACATATTTTCAGATACAGATAACTGTATTCTATATTAATCTATAACTGTAAACAAGTTTGCTGGCAGTGATCAGACCCTTTCAAAATTGCTTTAATTAACTGGGTATATTGCAGACTTGTATTATTTGAGAGTATAGAAGCTGAAAGATTCCAGTCATATTGACCCTCTAAATTGGTTTACAGATGATAAAATCTTTCAGCCACTCTACAGATATCAGCCTCTTTGCATGACAATAAAATTCGCATCAAATCATCGTTAGAAGGACAATCAAGTGAAATAATAAATTCAGTTAGTGAGTTGAACATGTTTTTCCTGGCTGTTGAGTATTTATCACAATATAACATTAGATGTTCCTCATCTTCTATGTCAGAGATGCAATGATCAGATGTCCGTTTGTCTTTTACTGTAGGTTTCGGCCTTTTAAGAAGGCCAGTTTCAATATTATATGGAGAGAGGGAGCACTGACTCTGAGTCTTGTTAGAGTTCGCCTGTTTTGAAATTTTGAAAAAACCGCATATGTTCTTCCCTATTTCTGAGAATTTTTAATTTGATATTTCCATTGACTGGTAAAGCAATCTTGAAACTTTTTAAGAATATCATTTTCCACCTCTCAGAGACAGTTGGAATGTTAGTTATACCGGGTTTCTCCATGGCCACATCCAAACTTCACAACCGTATGTTAGAATGGGGACAGTTGTTTTCTCAAATATACCGAAATTCACTTTTATAGGTCAATTGTTGTTGAAAATACACCGTTTCAAGACAAAAACTGCCCTATTTGCTTTATTTTTCAAATTTATTATTGCTTTGGAGAAAGATCCCACTGATGAAATGGTTACACCAAGATAACTATATTCCTGAACACATTCACGCTTTGGACCATTAATTATGAATGATTCAGAACTTGCTTGGCCACCTTTACTTATTTTCATTACCTTTGATTTATTTGGATTTATTCAGTTTCCATTGGGCACAATAGTTCTCAAACGAATCTAGATAGTTCTGAAGTCCCCTTGAGCATTTACTAACCAGAACCATATCATCAGCATAAAGAAGACAATTGACATGTTTACTGAAAAGGGTATGTGAATCAAATTGATGAGTATCATTGAAAATATCTGGAATATCATCAACGTATTGATAAAACAAAGTAGGATTGAGATTAATTATAAAGATTGGAAATTGGGAAAGATGGGAATTCTTGCATAAAAATGTATTTGTCAGAACCTGGAAGAGATCGCAGAGATAAAATATTATGGATATGCGAGAGCAACTTGCTGTTATCGGTTGAGTGAAATTTTTGAGATAAGCTTCATTGCTCTTAAACCCAAGTCACAGGTTTTAGATGGCGCGAACGTTATAGTGGAGCGAATTCGGATCATTGTTACAGACATCCGCACACCAAGTCAGTTTACTCTAATTTATGAAACTTGAGGAAGTTCTTTCCCCTGTGTTTTGGGGTACATTTTCTTGGTATTTAACAGTCTTCAAAAAGGAATAAATATTGGGGACGGTAGGTTGTTTATGTGTTTGTATTCGGTGTTCACAACTTTGTTTTGACTTTATGAAGTACAAATTTCTTCATTTCGCACATCTGAACATAAATTTATTTTCTCGGTTGTCTTTAAATTTTAATTCAAAACGAAATCGTATCTTTGACTGCCATTGGGAGTGAATCTTGTATTGATTGAAAATTGGGAAAGAGAGGAATTCTTGTATCAAAAATTATTAGTCAGAACCTGGAAGAGATCGTTAAGAGTAAATCCGAAATATATTACGGGGTAGGTTAGAGCAACATGCTATTATCGGTGGAGTGATTTTTTTTAAATATTAAAAAGCTTCTTTTCTCTTAAACCCGAGTCATAGGTTTTAGATTTGTCCAGTTTAACATGAAAGCACACACTGAGGTTTAAGATACATGTTGATGTATTTACTCACTTCGTTCTTGGAAGTGTCGAGCGAAGAGTAAAATCGACACCAATAATAAATAAAACGTGTCTCTTATGCGTCTTAAGTAGGACCCCATCTGCAGCGAGGGTCAGATTAAATGCACGATTTGTCAAACACCTTACTCATCCGGTCTCATACTTGCGGTTCTACCGATAGCCGAAAAATAATTTCCATGATTATATTTTAATGAAGTCAGCACATCGGGCGGGGCTGACAACCGTTACTTATTCCCAGTTCCTTATTGGATGTTCGTTATCAACCGATAAAATCGGTTGATAACGAATGTCGAATAAGTAACTGGGTATAAGTAACGATTGTCTGGTCGGCTCACATCAGTAGCTGTTTGATGGGGGTAATTTAGCGTGGTCTCATTTTTAAATTGAAACTTTAGTGAGCTTCCAAACCGTCTTTATGTATTCTAATATTGCATGAAAGTAAAAACACGTTATTGAAGCATGGGTAGAATTTGCAAACCAACGTAATGTTATATGTACTCTTCATTTATCTGATGCAAACAACATTTTCTGACCACAGAGAACAAAATGGCGCAAAGTCATCCCGTGATAACATCCGCTCCATCGGTTGCGGGTTGTACGGCGTGTTTCAGGGCGGACATGGTACGGATTTGGAAAAGCTGAGACTCTCGTTTTCTGGTGAGCAAGAATTGATGGACAAACTACTGCGGCATTGAGGGATAGTCATATAATAAAAGAAAATATATCTCTGGAAGTGAAGCAGTTTAGATCGATATCACTGCGCGTTTACAGCGTGTTGGATTGTTTTAAGTGTTGTTAAAGTATCGTAACGCCAGGCAAGACAGGCGTCGGACTAAGGAGATTCCACACCCTTTCATACGTTACAAGAACATGAAGTGACTAAGATACAATGACATAATTTTCGGTTTTTGCAACGTTTAATGGAGTGCTTAATTTTTGTCCGACCTTGATAGTGTCAACTTTAAACGTAATACTTTGACTTTTTGTTATGAAGTTGATGAAAAGGAATTTAGTGAGACACTGATACGTTGAACTAAACCTTGAGAATGTGATCTATTGGCCTTGATACTACATGTATCTGATTGAAACATTCTGACACTCTGTCCAGGTTGCCTTCCAGTATGGGCTTGTCCATCACATCACTATATTACCTTTACAACCGTCGGCGTCGGTGAGCAACGCACATGATAAAAAGAATACCTACTGGTTTTTATTAGTACACTACTAGAATTATCTAATTAGTGTCTACTACGGCTCTCGACTATCAGTCGCTTGAGAAAACTTACTTTTCCTTGCAGTCACTACTGAGGTAACGCAGGTACCAGCCCCAAAACAATAGGTATCCTCTGCTCATCGACGTCAGTTCTCACGCCGAGATACTGTCAAGCGGCAATAGCATGAAGTAAATACCTGTGTAGGGATGCACAAGTTGGATAACCCAGTGTTAAGTTCCTCCAAAGGTTATCTAATCTATTCTAGGATAACCTGTTCTCGCTCTTCTAAAATCACCCGATTCCAATTCGAGTTTCAAACAAATTTATTATAAAGCTTTCCGATTGTCGATTGTTTTCTTTTGGTTAGTTCTTTTCTGGTTTAGTGTTTGTTGCTTGTCAATAGATGGGTGTTACTCAGAATTTAAGGGATTGTGCTTTAACTTGTCTTAGAGGTGGTGTATTCTGAAGACCCAAGTTATACACCTGACACTTATGCTAGTTAAGGTCGACGGGGTGAAGACATCAAATTGTAGTTGCGGAAGGAAGATCAACTGAAAAATGCTGGAGGCAGACATTTTATTTTTGAGTTCCTTACCTCGGGGAGTGTTGGAACCCCATATTTGGTGTAGTGTTGTGCAATTTGGGTGATTTTAGGGAATAAATGGACTAGTGGCACCGGATCGGTGCCGACAGAACACCAATTCCCTAAAATAACATAGGTTGCTGCTTCGATCGCATTATTGTTTCCACAATTTCTGGGAGAGAGTTCAAGAACCACCGCTTACACTTCTGCCCACTCAGTTTCAAAGTCGTCCCGCAGCGCCCGAGAAGAGCATCCAAATTGACATCCCACTTATTGACAATTATACAAATTTCAGTTCAGTTGACAAATCATAAAAAAAACTATTCGTGAGATTTTGTTATAAAACAATGTGATCGCGTTGATAAGTCTGAACATTTTCTATCAAACTTTTTAAATAGTTTAGGACAAATAGCTGGCTTTGAACCGTTCATTGCCGCGTTTCTTTCTGTCACATTTATCATCATTGACGCATCAGTAAACTGGACTAGTTAAACTCCATATAAACATTTTACAGGTCTCCAGTTTTTCACGTGACATTTAAGCATTGGTATTTTGTTGCAGGTCGTTTGATAACTACGTCCGTTGCTTCGAACGTCGCCTAAACACGTCCACGGACCCAGCGGACTTCTTCCTTAGTTTGATATTTGACGGTGATCATATGAGAGATGCTTATAACCGCTTATGTGACCGAATAGATGGTAAGACATATTACTAGCTTGCTGAACTATGGGTATTCTATATGCTAGTGTAGAGAACAAATCAGCACAAAACGTAAACCGCAACGCTGAAGTGTCACCCCCAAGCTCATATTTCTGTGGCAAATATAGAGGATCTCAAACGAGTGATGTTTGGATACAAGATTTTTTGAAACGAGTTTGATGAATTTGATTCACAACGAGCCGTTAGGCGAGTTGTGAATCGAATTCATCAAACGAGTTTCAAAAAATCTTATATCCAAACATCACGAGTTAAAGATTCTGTGTATCACATGAATTTTCGAATGTTTTTTACACTTTTTATTTAATTCATTGTCGCAAAATTCTCCCAAAACAACCGACAATCAGTTCGTTGGCTCAGACGCTTCACACCATGACGTCATGAATGCGCTTTACTTGCACCTGTTGTCGTAAATGACATCATGTGAACGTCATGTCAAGAATACAATGCTGCTGCTATGGGACCACGTGCCGATTAGACACTAGTTGATAATCAGGAAATAAGACATGGGTTGTTACGTCGAAATTAACGACGTTTCATGTGATATATATTAATTCAACTTTAATCGCATTATCTCAAATTCGTTCCCATTGCTGTTTGGTTTGTGATGGCTAAAAAGAAAAGAGAATCTGTTTCTGATCTAGTGATTAAGTCATGGGGGTGGGATTGGGGAGGACCGCCCTTTTTCCTGAAAATATCAACCTTATATATTCGTGCCTGAAATTACTAAAACTAGTTCATGAACTTTCACTCTGATATTTCTTGGGTCATTTTGCTACAGTTGTTCCTTCACTTTCTGGATACTTAAGCATTCAAAAGTACCCAGGGTGCACCAATTGACATGAAAAGTGTTTTCCCCTGCATCTTCATCTATGGGGATACATTTTTTTTACCCCCACGGGATGAAATGAAGTAAGGGGAGATTATAAAACTATTTTCACCCCCACCCCCACTCCCACTTCGATTAGCATGACAACTCCCCTGTTTTTTTTTACATATAAGTGTGTTTTTCAGTCTTTTCGAAAATTGTTCCTGCTTATTCAACCCCTCGCCCACAAATACATGCACACGCTTATGATATCAGCCAAATGAGCATCTTGCAAACGGTAATTAACCCTTTACCCAACGCAGACGATATCTAAATTTATTATTTTAAATATCAATTTTTCAAAAAATTTCAACAAAACCATATCATGTGACCCCTCGTTGAGGGGTCACATGATATGGTTTTGTTGAATTTTTTTAAAAAATAATATTTTTTCAACTACAGAATTTGCATATTACGCTGGCGGATGCGGTCGATTCGTTGGATAAAGGGTTAATTTATTTATATTCGTGAAACTATGTAAAAAAAGTTTTATCTCATTTTCAAAAAAAGAAAGCAAAAACAAAAACGAAAAGCATGCCAAGATTAACCATATATTTCTTTACATACAGTTATGTCAAGAATATATGAGTCAATATCAGATTTGATCGAATTTTTAGGAAAGGATTGCGATGACATCACAACTTGTCTTCAAAAACACACGATTACCCCTTTTACCCAACGAATCGGCCACATCCGCCCGCGTAATATGCAAAGTCAGCGGCTGAAAAAATACTTTTTTTCGAAACATTTCAACAAAACCATATCATGTGACCCCTCTTTGGAACGAGCTCGTTCCAATGAGGGTTCACATGATAAGGTTTTGTTGAAATTTTTTGAAAAAATTTAAAAAATGATTTTTAAAATAATAAATTTTGATATAGTCTGCGTTGGATAAAGGGTTAACGAAGTATTGGATCTTATCACACACATAATTAATAATTCTATCATTAATGGCATTGTACCAGATAGGATGAAAATCGTGAAGGTGATACCCATATTCAACGCATGTGACGAGCACAGTTTTATTAATTACATATATATACCTATCAGTATATTTTCGGCATTCTCAAAAGCTCGTGGATTGAGTCTTACAAATTTCCTAAATAGATTTAATATTATATAAGCTCACAAATACTAATTCCGAAAGCGACACCCAACAATTCACCCAGTGTCCCAACTCCTTAAAAGCACCGCAATAGAAAATAATAAACAAAATAATAATAAATAGTATTGTTTCGGGACTTGCCAAAGGCCTTTGACACCATAAATCACGAAATACTATTAGGTAAATCAGAAAAGTATAGCATCCGAGGTCTCGCCAGCAATTGGTTTAGGTGTTACTTGTCTAAACAGAGCTGCGGTGTTCCACTGTGCTCAATTTTATGACCTGTTCTCTTCTTTTGTATATCAATGATATAAGTAACACCACTTATTCTTTTATCATTTGCCGATGACACCACTCCACACCGCTCGGGTTCATATAACTCCATAACACCGTATTTCAACGATGAACATCAAAAAGTATTCGAATGGTATTCTGCGAATCAGCTAATAAATAGTCTAAACATTAGCAAGGTTTTGGCCACCGAGACAGAAAACAAAACTCCTCGAAATTTCTTGGAATAAGCATCGACGAACGCTTGTCCAACAAGGTTCATATAATAGTAATCGAAAATAGTGCGCGCAAACTATAGTCTCGGCAAAGTCAAAAATATTCTCCCACACGGAGTCCTTGAAACATACTACGCCCTAATACATAGCCATTTGGTCTATGGAATCCAGGAATGGCTGCAACTCGAACGCGATATAAACTATGTATGTAAAAACGATCGTTAGGAATAATTAATAACAAAAGTACAATTCGCAATTTCCCATACAGATCCCTTATTCAAGAAAAACGAAATACTTAAGGTGGATAATTTGTTTAAACTGCATGCTCCTTTGTTCGTATTTGACTGGGAAAATGGCATATTATCGGCTTCCTCCAGTGATATCTTTAATGTTATAGACAATCCAGCTGGTAGGGCAGCCAGACAGTCCAGCCTCCTTCATTTCGAAAAAATGCGGACTCGGTGTCTCGAGAAGCTTCCTTCATACACTTTCCCGAAACTATGGCGCGCTCTGGACAATACAGCTCGTAATATTAGTTCGTAACTAGAACTATATCTAGAAAAACTTAACTTCTAAATTCATTTCGTCATATTCCAGTTACAGCCATTGTGATAATACCTGCTATCCCGATTGCACTTCGTACATATGAAAATTAACACCACTAAGCATCCCAACAGGCGCTAAACACACGCTATAGAATGCTCTGTGTCGTTATCTGGAATTCTCTTCTTCACTCCAGTTGTCCAACAAACACCCCGAGGAATAATTTCAGCGTACAGTTAAGAGTCTGTTGACAATAATCTAGAAAAATAGATCGATGTTTTGTCGGACACTTCTGTACGGGTGATGTGTCACGCGACCATTTGGCCTTTAATGGTTTAGGCTCATCCACTACATTCGACATCCGATATTTGAATTGACCACAGTGAAGATGCGAGAATCGCCCGCAGGCACATTCACCGAGTACTCCAAATATGTTTCCCACCGAAATCTGCTAGGTGACTTATGCCCACGCTCAAACATAATGACCTATTCTTTTGTCGATGTCTGAACGACACCGGGTTCACGATGGGACTTGGTGTCGCTCTAGGGTGTTACGCAGAGTAGAGGAGTGATCTCTATATAGCAGGTTGTTTCTTGCTAACCTTGAAGCACCAACCTCTCGCTGGCGTTTATGATAGACCGTTATATATCTTTGGCCCGGGCAATGAAATAACTCTTGCTCCATTTTCCATTATACGTCACATAAATTGTTCTAAGTTGGTTCATTTGGTTACAGTCTGTTTACAATTACACTCTCTTTCAAAGGCTGGCAGGTATACAACCAGTCGGTCGATGTAACCTCCAGCGGTATGCTATCTATTATATTTCTGCAATATATGTATTGCAACCACTTTACCTGGAATTATACAGTGAATGAAGAAACTGAATCTAAATCCGGATCTGAAGTAAATGTTTCACCAGTAAGATAATGGTCAGTTTGATACGATTTTGTGACTACAGATCATTGAACTATGGGATTAAATAGGGTGCGTTAAACGCCATGAATATAACGCGAAAGGTTAGGCATATTCATTCATGAGTTATTGTTAAAAAAACAAAACCCCACGTGTTGCTGGTGTATGGCAGACACTATTTAGTTATGGGTTGGGATTTTCCAACCTCCCGACACACTAATATAGATATACGCATGCAGATCGCCCCGTAAACGCAAAGTTTGCCTTGTACAGGGATTGTAGTGACTCAGTGGTTGGAGCATTGAACTTTAATCCTAAAGGTCCACTGTGTGATCCTGACCAGTGGTAACTGTATTGCGTCCTTGGATAAGACACTTAATCCCGATTGTCAATGTGGGTGCGCGGTGGCGTTGTGTACTGAAGCGCACCACACGTCGATGGTGCACTTGCCTTCAGCTGCTGCTAATTCTCTTTGTGCAGAGTTAGAAAGTTGATCGTATTCCAAGGTTAGGTCGCTCTCATAACATATGTGTATCTCTTGTTACAAAACTCATTTCCATTTAGCATCTAAACAAAGGAAGCAACAATATTACTGTTTATAACCATTTATCTCAAAAAGGGAGATTAAACTTTTAGGCTACACACTTTTGCAGCAAAGTTTCCAGTCTGTAACAATTTGTGTTATTGGTAAAATGATGTATACTTTTACAGTAGGGACTGTTACGGGAGATAAACACTGGCATTAATGAGTCCCCCCCCCCCCCCCCCCCCCCCCCCCAACCCCGAATACCGCGAAAATGTAGAAATTAGAAGAACACAAAAGCATCTTCATAGAACTGCGTTCGTAATTTTGTCATTTCCGCATGACGAATATTAATATCTCGTTAAATTAACCCTTTTACTGCCACGCCCACTTTATCCATATATGGAGGACCTCTATGTACACCTGTATCCCTGGAGGCTTAATAAAATTTATGACATACTTGAAACTCAGTCACCTCATTAATTGCTGGAAAGGTCGCTTTCGGCAGCGTAAGTGTTAAAGACTCGAAAAATATGCATCAGAGTCCACCCCCCCCCCCCCCCTACTCGAAGACTAATTCTGAGAGTTTGTTGTTTTGAGCAATCCAGCAACCTCTTTTTCTTTCTGGTGGAAGTGTGGCTTTCTCATCGTCAGGAAGTTGAGATTCCGTCAGCAGGAGGGATCGCCGGTTATTTTGCATGTTTTCTAAATTGTTGCAGGACTGAGAGACATTCCAGTGTGGTATTTTTTGTCTCAAAAACATAGGTTATTACCCCTCATTGGAACGAGCTCGTAGAGCTTGTTCCAATGAGAGGTAATCATAACCTATGTTTTTGAGATCAAAAAATGAAAAAATTAGTTATTCAAGAATTTTTTTTTGCAAGTGCCGTCTGATTTTCGTGTTAGGTAAAGGGTTAACAAAAATCCCATTATTAAGCGATACATTTTACCGCATTGGTCAACGAAACTTCAAAAGAAAATTTGGGATACACCATTTTGGTACAATTTTAGCTGGAAATGTATCTCCCGACGAATACCTATTCACAGAATATGGCTACGCTGGTGTTGACATAACATTCATAGTCATGTACAGCGGAAACGGCGATAAGGCAAATTTGTTTTGCACACCTGACAACTCAGGGGCAAAGGATATAGGCCAATACCCAAATGTGCATATGTGCTGTGCGCACATTGTGCGCTAGCACACAGCCAATATTGGTACATTCGGCATATGCCCTTGTACTTGTACACATTGTTCCATATTGTGTACTGATACATATGGACATTTGGGCATGTCGGATTAGATGGAACATGAAAGTTTTGGCATAGGTAGAACAGAGCAGGGAAAGAAGACACCACACGCACTGACAACACGTACCACCATGGTAATGCCAACCCCACACACTCCCTAGGGCATCCACTAGATCATCCAACCTGGCTCTGAAATGTGCAAGCATTACTACTTATGTACAATTATTGGAGTGATTGAACGACCTTTAATCATATATCATGGTAACGCGAGTGTATTTTGAGCAGAACTGCTTGATTCTGAAATTCGATTAATCTCCAAATAACACAGGCATATTATACATCAAAATGAAAGCTGCGTTTCATGGAACCTGAACAAACGCACATCGACAAAAAAAACTGGTAGAAGGCAAGAGGGTTCCAATAATTCTTGAAAGGCTTCTATCCAGTTTCGATGAGAGCTGTAAACGGAAGCAGATTATACCAAAACTGTCTTTAGCTAAAGTTACAAGACTAGATCATCAGACAAGCTGCAGTTGCTGCAGTTTCTATATGTAATTTCCTGAATAACATAAAATTAAAATTGATACAAACAAATTATCAAACACATTTACAATGTGATCATCACATGAAGTGTATTTAAGATGGCCGACTCATATTTTGAAGATGTAGTGTTCCTGCCATTTCTGAACGGATTAGAGTACAGGTATTTGCAATCGTGTTATATACCAATACATGTTTTACAGAAGCAACAGTCGTTTTTCGATCGGTTTTTGCGTTCAAAAATAGGCGACAAAGAAACAGAAATGTGTTTTCTCGAATTCGTTAAAGTTACTAAAATATATCTGAAAATTCATTTTGATCTCCCGTTTATGTGCCTTCACTGCCTTGGATATTTATCTCAACTTTAGTATTAAAATGTACTCTAGGAGTTTTCGTTCGTTCTTGAGCATCATTTGACTTGAAGGCTGATTTTCTGTTGCGTTACCTGGATCTGGCCTTACACAGCCTTATTTGTAAATCCTGTGTTAGCTCATGATATTCCAGGATAAATTTCTTTTATCGCTCACGTCTCAATATCGATTTAAAGTTTAATAGTTTGTTTTTTTTTAAATGACGTTATGAAGATAAGTTAAAGAAATATCAAGCTAAAATTGAACCCGATGGAAGTTTACGATCTGATAACTTCGGTTTTTATCGTTCTGATTTCATCTATTTATTTATTCATTCATTGTTATTATTATCCTCTGTGAATGAAAAAAATATTGGATCTCTTCTTCACAAGAAATGCCTGGTACCAGCGTTCAAGGGGGTGCGGTGTGTCATTCAACAGAACATTGAACTTTAATAACCCTTTGAACCCGAGAGGTCGCTTTCCGGTCAAGCAACATGATACGTCATAATTTCATTAAGTGGGATCTGCTCAGTGAATGTGTGGTGTAAACCAATCAATATTTCCAACGTGCAGCTCGATAGCTGCACGTTGAAAATATTAATTGGTCCACCCCTAAATAATGAATATGAACTATTCCTATTGCTGCCATCGAACTGATATAGAATATACCACCAGGGTTCAAAGGGTTAAACAGAAAGATTGACGGTTCGATTCTGATCCACACCATCTACGCTGTGTCCTTGAACAAGACACTGCCATATGGGGCACGGTGGCACAGTGTACTAAAGCAGCGCTTGTAGGAAAGTGCACCATCCATCGACGTGCACGTCAGTGATGCACTTTCCGTCAACTGTTGCTCCGCTTGTTACGGATTAGAAGTTGGATAGTCTAACAGGTGCGCGCCGCTGCTCGGTGGTTCTCTCCAGACACACCAGATACTCCAGGTACTCTGGCTTCCTACACTCGTAAAATTGTCCGACATGAAGTGGCCCTGGTTGTTGTTGTTTATTTATTATTTATTTATTGGTACAAACAAATTATCAAAAACATTTACAATGTGATCATCACATGATGTGTATTTAAGATGGCCGACTCATTATTTCTGAACAATAGCTAAACATGACCGCAGCATGGATATAAAGTCAAGGCTAGCCAATATTTTATACCCATGTTGCCCATTTTAGAGGACTTCCACCCCAAGCATTGGTGACTGGGTCATATTTTACCAGTAAAATGGAGCTTGTTTACCACAGTAAACAAGCACTGCTTCACTTCCCGGGGTTCATGTGGAGGCCATGGTTGTTGAAAGTGTCGTTAAACTCCCATAAACAAACAAACTAGCGTGCTAAACCATACATCATCTAACATCAGATAATATCCATAATGCTTGTTTTGCTTTCCAGAAATTGAACAACGAGTGGATTGTGTATTAAACACACCAGAAGTGCAGGAATGCTTTGAAGACTTCAACCAGGCAGTTGACCATTTATCAATTTTACAAAGGCAACGAGTGAGAATAAATGAGCTCAGAGGAATAGCTTGCAAGTAAGTTATCCCCTTTCACAAAGAATTAATACTCGGATGCAAACGATTAGCTTTTTTTCATTTTTCGACCTTTGGGGGAGGGGTAGGTGGAGAGTATGCACATTTCTCGACCTTCGGGGAGGGGTAGGTAGAGAGTGTGCACATTTTTCGACCTTTGGGGGGATAGGTAGAGAGTGTGCACATTTTTCGACCTTTGGGGAGGGGTAGGTAGAGAGTGTGCACATTTTTCAACATTTGGGGGAGGGATAGGTAGAGAGTGTGCACATTTTTCGACCTTTGGGGAGGGGTAGGTAGAGAGTATGCACATTTTTCGACCTTTTGGGAGGGGTAGGTAGAGAATGTGCACATTTTTTTTTTCAGTCGGGACATTTTCGTCTGGATTGGAGTCTTAGATATCGATTCACTCTTCCTAGTGATCATGTACTTCCAGGTACGAGACTTGAGTTGATACTTGCACGTGCTTTACGCGTACATCGGTCATACAAATTGTGATCCTGGGTACCTTGCTCAACCTGTTAAGGGCCCGGTATGGCCAATTTTGAGTATGAAATACGTGAGTAGTATGTCTCCTATGTTTGGGGCAATATTTGGGGGACCCCGGAAGTGACGTCATGTCACGTGACCCAGTGGCGCCATGTTGTGTTGTTCTGGCAACCCGCGTGGGCGGCCATCTTGCGACGTCATCTCCATAGTGATACGTGGTGTTAGTTCGCATGCGCAGCGCGTGTTGTTAGGGTGATACGTGTTTCCGTCGTCCATTTTGTATACTGGAGGCCGCCATCTTGGTTTCTATGGTAGCACGTGGTTGCTGTGTTACCTAAATGCCTACAACAAGACTGTCTTGTTCGGAGGGTGTGTTCCTTTGTAGAAGAGTAATTTCCCGATTCGTAGAATTACCACAAACAACCCGACAAGTTTTACTATTTCGAATTCTTTCAAAATTCTCTGCTTCTATCTACATATGCAATAGTTTATGTCTACCTGACCATGTTCCTTTATCCTAGAGTATACTCCAGTAGCGTAGAAGAGCCTATCAGTTGGAACAGTTTACCTTATTATTACTATATTTAGCTTTTGAGGTCTATTCTTGTTAGTTCTGACCCTATTCCCAGTACTCTTGTAGTTTCTTTTATCTAGATCCTTCAGATTCAGATTCTTTATTCACGGTACACATACATGTAAAATGGTTACAAATAAACATATTGCACAAATGTAATGTGAAGTATACCGTAGGAAGTGGCATAGCCAGATTGGCTGTCTACCTGCCACCCCCTGGAAGAAGATGGGGTGATTGCAAACAGACTGTGACTGAAAGAATGAACAGAGAGCCAATTATGTGACACATGATGGAGAATGACGATCGAATCATTACTTTTCTGATATTAGAGTATTAGTGTTTCATTTTCGCCAGCGGAAAGACGGTGATTCAATATATATTTATATAGATTATAACCAACCAATCAGATTGCTTGAATTTTGAGGTTATGAGGACCATGAAAAATCCCTCAAGTAGTGGAGGGAGTCCTATAGGCAGGTTGCTTCTTGCCTACCTTGAAGCACCGTCTTTCCGCTGGCGAAAATGAAGCACCAATACTCTAATCCCAGAAAAGTAATGATTCGATCGTCATTCTCCATCATGTGTCACATAATTGGTTCTCAGTTCGTTATTTCAGTCACAGTCTGTTTGCAATCACCCCATCTTCTTCCAGGGGGTGGCAGGTAGACAGCCAATAAATTGGGGTGCCTGTGGATATGGCTGTTAAATACTGAAATGAGGCTAACCTCATTGAGGGATTTTTCATGGTCCTCATAACCTCAAAATTCAGTGAGGCTATGAGGGATAATAAATAAGGACTCATAGGGGGCTTTTACATAGCCCTCATGGCCTTATACGACAAAAAAGGGGTGCCGAAGGCCATATGTTTTCCAAAAAGGGGGGCCGAAATTGGGGTGCCTGGAGATATGGCTGTTAAATACTGAAATGAGGCTAAGAGTCGTAGTAAATTATACATCATTGAAGGCTTTTTCATGTCCCTCATGACCTCAAAATTCAATGAGGCTATGAGGGATAGTAAATTAGGCCTCATTGAAGGTTTTTACATAGCCCTCATGGCCTCATACGACTAAAAAGGGGTGCCGAAGGCCATATGTCTTTCAAAAAGGGGTGCCGAAATTGGAGTGCCTGGGGATATGGCTGTTAAATACTGAAATGAGTAAATTATACCTCATTGAGGGATTTTTCATGGTCCTCATAACCTCAAAATTCAAGCAATCTGATTGGTTGGTTATAATCTATATAAAGGATCTAGATAAAAGAAACTACAAGAGTACTCGGAATAGGGTCAGAACTAACAAGAATAGACCTGAAAAGCTAAATATAGTAATAATAAGGTAAACTGCGCCAACTGATAGGCTCTTCTACGCTACTGGAGTATACTCCGGGAGAAAGGAACATGGTCAGGTAGACGTAAACTATTGCATATATAGATAGAAACAGAGAATTCTGAAAGAATTCGAAATAGTAAAACTTGTCGGGTTGTTTGTGGTAATTCTACGAATCAGGAAATTACTCTTCTACAAAGGAACACACCCTCCGAACATACCCCTGTCTTGTTGTACCCATGTAGGTAACATATCAACCACGTGCTCCCATAGAAACCAAGATGGCGGCCTCCAGTATACAAAATGGACGACGGAAACACGCATCACCCTAATAACACGCGCTGCGCATGCGCACTAACACCACGTATCACTATGAAAATGACGCCACAAGATGGCCGCTTACGCGGGTTACCATGGCAACATGGTGCCAGTGGGTCACGTGACATGACGTCCCTTCCGGGGTCCACCACCGGGGTCCCCCAACCTTCCGGGGTCCCTCACCGGGGTCCCCCAAACATTGCCCCAAACATACGAGACATACTACTTACGTGCTAATTAAATACGAAGTTAGGAAAGCGACACGTAATGACTACTACATGTTTTGGGGTTTTTTTTGGAAGGGGGTGGGTTGTAGTTTGTTTTTGTTTTTTTTACATTGGCCTATTTGATGGGGTCCTAATGTGAAATATTGAGGGAGGTTTTTTTTAACAAAAAGTGCTATTTTCTTCATCTCGTCCCCGCAGATCGGGGTTGGTGGAGGGCGATTTGGGAATGGCGTTCTGGTACCACTGACGAAGGTCAAGCATTCCATGCTTTGGCTTAAGCGCCCCACTACCATAGCACCACAAAACCCTTTTCCTGCTTCAGAGATCATTTGTGTTGCAGCATGTGGAAGATGGGAAGGTCTATGAATGTCATAAAATACATTGCTTGTTCAGCCATTACTGAAGGGAATGTATTCTGAATCTCCCAAGGGTCTCTATTGTACATGAATGGTAAAAATTGAGCATTCTAACTCTGACGCAAGATGGGAGATAACTCGAAGTATTTATGATGTCAAACGAACAAAAAAGTCGTGGCAATTGTGTAACTCCCATTGTGATCGTGCAAGTGAAGGAAGAGTCTTCTCATGTTTTGACAAGAAAATCTCCAGCAAGATCTGGAGTTTTTTAGTTGCACATTAGGAAGGGTTTTGTTGTTGGTGGTTGGTGTTTTGTAGTTGTGAAACATGGTCTCCACGGCAATTCAAACATTCCTTTTTTCGAACCCAAAAGATATGCCCCTCCCCCAATTTTTTCCAGAAATAGTTAAGAGAGAGAGAAAGGGGGAGAGAGAAAGAGAGAGAGAAATAGAGAGAGAGAGAGAGAGAGAGAGAGAGAGAGAGTTTAGGACAGCGTAAGCTTTACCAGCCCGTAATTGCAATCCTACTGGAAATAAACGGGAAGGGGTGCACGGGAACTTAACTCGCGGGATGTGACCAAAGATTTCCTCGTTTGATTTGTCTCTTCTGCTTTAAAGTCGAGAAAAATGCATATTTTTTCCTCCATATTTAACAAATTTCCACTTCGGATGGAAACTTGGAAATTAGTTAAGCCTTTACTTAACGAATCGCCCGCATCCGCCCGCGTAATATGCAAATTCAGCAGCTGAAAATATATTATTTTTCGACAAACTTCAACAAAACCATATCATGTGACCCCTCTTTGGAACGAGCTCGTCGAGCTGCAGTGCGGAGTTACGATGTTGGGGAGCTGGCAGCTGCTCGTCGTTGCTCGGTGGTTTTCTCCGGGCACTCGACCGGCTTCCTCCACCTGTAAAACTGTCACGGCCATGATTAGCCATTTGTGCATACGTATGTGACCTTAAACACCAATAAATAAATAAATATAAATAAATATTTCTGGCAATATTTTACCTCCTACAAGTTTCTAAGAATTCCATTGCTTTAAACCTTGAAATGAAAGCCATGTATAAACTGTGTGATGCGAGTCGAAATCTTCACAGAGCTGACACTCGGAGTAATCTCCCCCTTGTGCTTTCATCTTTCAGAATATTGGCAGACGATAACAGCCTCACGTTAAAGAAGTCGGTGGGGGTCCAGGATTCTGGGTTTGGAACGAACACGAGTGGGGGGGGGGGGGTCTTTCTCTTGCGAGTGGGGTCCGGGGATGTTGTGGGGCATGTTGGAAAATGATCAGTGTTGCCCTCAGCTGGCTTCTTTACATACGACTACAATGTTTTCCAACCAAATTGTACCAGCATACAAGTTTAGAAGAAAAGAAGCCAATTTATATCGGCTCACATGAGACCCGCGTTGGAGCTAGGCCCGTAATTGCAATCCTACTGTTCATTGGGTGCGGTATTACTAAAGGTAGTATATGCCCATGTGTTATCGTCAATAATATCGTGTCTCTTGGTATCGGTACTTGTAAAAAAATGAATTACAAAAATAGGAAGGGTGGGCGCCGTGTGCCCCCCCCCCCCCCCCCTGAGTCCGCCCATGTCAGTATTGTTTATTGTTCATCGCTGTTGGTAGTTCAGTATATATAAAGTAGTCGGAAAGATGAATCTTGTTAGTGACCAAACATAGAATTAACTGACGTCGTGTATATCATATATTAGGTCTCTAACGAACTGTGCAACTAATAGTATGTTTCTCGTACGACGTCGTGTCGGGTTTGAGTATTGGTATTTGCTGCATTGTTACGTTCTGTCTTTTTAATAAACAAACTAGGAACGCGGTGGCTCAGTGGTTATGGCATTGGACTTCAAACCGAAGGGTATACGGTTCGAGCCCCGCCAGGGGCAGCTGCGTTGTGTCCTTGACCAAAGCACTTAATCCCGATTGCCCACGCGGGGGCACGGTGGCGCTGTATACTAAGGCGTTCTGCACGTCGATGATACACTTGCTTTCAACAAATGTTAACCCTGCTTGTGCGGAATGATACGTTGAGGAGTCTGCCATTATTCGTTGCTGCTCGGTGGTTCTCTCTGGGTACTCCGGCGTCCTCCACCCATAAAACTGTCCGACATGGGGTGACCCTGGCTGTCGAAAGTGTCGTCAAACCTAAATAAATAAATAAACTTATTTATCTTCCAGCGTTTCACTTGACAGATACAGATGCGAGACAAACATCTACAGTTCCTGTGATGAAGTTGCCGGTGAGATAATGAGAGATTTCTACCTCAGAGGATTAGCTTCATTCTGCCAGGACATAGCTGGATTCAACACAGCTAACACACTGAATAAGCTATTAACTTCTTTTGTCCTGTTAAGTTTTGCACTTTTGGTTGTCAAAATGTTCTCAGAAGGATAGTGTTGTGTGTTCTTGTAATTTTGTATTTCTGTTGCACTGAACATTATACATACGTACATACATATTTATATATACATATAGTGAGACGTTCATCCGATTGTAGAGTTTTGGTTTATCGTCGTTTCTTAACCCTTTACCCAACGTAACGGTCAAAAATGGTCAGCGCTATTCTCAAATCAATTAATTTTCATTATTTTTCATTTTTTGTCTCAAAAACATAGGTTATGACCCCTCGTTGGAACGAGCTCGTCGAGCTCGTTCCAACGAGGGGTCATAACCTGTGTTTTTTAGACAAAAAAATGAAAAAAATTAGTTATTCAAGAATTTTGTTTGCAAGTGTCGTCTGCTTTTCATTTTAGGTAAAGGGTTAAACCATATAACTATCCACGTGTGTGGCTTGTTGTGTACAAGGGTTATTTGGCAACACAGGTACAAGCCATTAACACCTGTGCGTTTCAGGCATTATTATTGTTATACGAATATTCTTGAACACCTAGAAATTTCAAATTTTTATTTCTTTCTGTATAAATATTTCTTTCTGTATAAATATTTCTTATCACTCCTCACTGTAAAGAGTTTGATTACGCGAGTTCCAGATGGCTAACCGATCAAACATTTATGAAAAAAAGAAAATTCTGAATAGTTCTGAGCGAATTAGGTCCTTACGTTAGATAAAGGGTTAACCTCTTGGTCGACCATATTCTTGATTGTTAACCCTTTCAACACTGGCGCCCTGGAAGGTATTATTTCAGTCAATACTGTCAACGGCGAAATGTACGAAACCATCCTGGTTTGTGATGAGGTTCAGTCGAACTGTTGGGTTAAATTATTTCCGAGCCTCGCTTCATATTTTTGCTCTTTGTATCTTCTGTCCGTAGACTAACAATATTTTTTCTTCACGCGATAATTTATTCACATGGTGTTGAAAGGGTTAAACATAGACTATTACAGCAATCAATTAATCTGTGTTGTCATATTCCTTCGAGTGGACAAGACCAGATCAGGCAGATCAAACATGATGCCGCTGGATGATCAGGATATGTTTTAGTCACCGATCCAGATTTAATCGAAATGGACAATCGAGGTGACGATTGAATGTTTGAATGTGAACGACTTTAGCTTGATTTATTTATTTATTTATTTATTATTTATTGGTGTTTAAGGTCACATATTTCTGCACAATGGCTAACCATGACCGTGACAGTTTTACGGGTGGAGGAAGCCGGAGCACCCGGAGAGAACCACCGAGCAACGGCGAGCAACTGTCAGCTCCCCAACATACCAATTCCACACAAGCAGGGTTAGCATTGGTTGAAGTCAGGTGCACCATCGACGTGCAGTACGCCTTAGCACACAGCGTCATCGTGCCCCCACGTGAGCAATGGGGGGGGGGGGGGGAGTGTCTTGCCCAAGGACACAACGCGGTTGCCATAGGTGGGATTCGAACCGAGGACCTCCCGGCTTGCAGCCTGCACCTCTGCCAACTGAGCCACTTAGCTTGATTCCCGGTTAGGATAAGAGATGGCGTCATACCGCGGGCTGCCGATGCGAGAAAAGAAAAATTATCAAGTGACATAAATATTGACATTTATAATTATATTATGTAAAATATATATACTGTATTGGATATTTTCGGGACACAGCCGAGGGTAGAATTGCGAATGAACGATTGACTGATGAAATGAACTGCAAATTTGTTTGTTGGGACTTAAGTTCACTTTTATTAACAACACATTCAACAGCCAGGATAATGTCGTGTTGGACAGATTAACGTGTGGAGAAAACTGAAGAGAACCACCTAGCACTGGCGAGTTGTATTTAGGAATTATGAATGCCACAAGTGCTGATAATGTTTTAACGTAACAACCAGTGGCGTGGTGGTGAGGCACTCGCACCCCTCTTCTCTTAAAATGACAACCTGATAAACATTCATGCCTGAAATACCTAAAACGGGTTCGAGTACAATCACCCTGATATATCTTGTGCCATTTTGCTTTATTATTCCATCATTTCCTGAGCACTTCAAAAATTACTCAGGTTGGCCCAATTGGCATGAAAAGTTTTTCCCCCGGAGGAGACCCTGAACCTTTCGGTTAACTTAACACGAGATGAAATGGAGTGAAAAAATCCCCTCCCACTTCATTTAGCCTGGTCATGCCTCTCTCGACATCCTTAAATAAAGACTTGACAAGTTGTCCACTGAACCAGGATTTTCGACCCACTGAATATTCACAATCATATAGTAACTGCTATACCCACTCTGCCATTTCTCAAGTCTCCTTTGAATAATTTGACAGCGCTGCACGATACAATATTACCCGCATGTTGAAAGTTTCATTGGAATTCAAAATCAACATATGAACGCACAGAAATCTGACTCTTGTTTATAAGCCAGATGAAATTACTTGGGGAGATGGCCGGGGCGATTAAAAGAACGAACTTTCACAATAGATACCTACGAATGCCACCTACAGCCACTTGTTGAAAAAGAAAAACTGATTGATGGCTGAACAGCTTCAAATATGGCGGAGTTAGTACTCCGCGTATTCCACGATTTCCAGGTTTTAGAAACAGGTGATGGCGATAGTCCGCCCCTCCCCCATACCCCAAGTAAAACAGGACTGCACTTTCAAGACTCTAATGTGATAGCTAACTTTCATTCTCTGTTAGAAGTTTTTTGGGTCGTTTCCGTTGTGTACGAGTTCCTTTCACATTTCCTAATACGGGACTTTCTTTTTTGCCTACAGCTGTTTGTATGGGGTACAGTATTATCGGCAATAAGACGTGGCCATCCACTACCTAAGGTAGTGGATGTCCATGTGTTATCGCCGATAGGCTAATATCGTGTCCCTTGCTATTGGTGCTTGTAAAAAATTGAAACACAAAATAGGAGGGGGTGCGATGGGTGTGCCCCCTCTCTGAATCCACCAATGCTGAATAATTTTCAATGGCAAAGTGGCTTTAATAACTCATTCATTTAACAGGATTCCACTGTATTCAGCTATTGCATAGGTTCACAAAACAATATCCTTTGCATTTTATCTGCCAACACATACCTGATGATCTTTCGATAAAGGTACTCCAGCAATGATCTTCCGATAGTACATCAACATGCCCGGTCATCCTCCGATTTCCATAATGAGTTGAAGAAGTCACGCGACTAGTTACTCATTACTCAAATCGAGTGACTTCTTTAAGATCTTCCCGGTATTCCATTAATCAGCTGTTTTGTGGAATCCAACCACAGAAGTGATAGAACACTCTAAAATCAGTGGGGTTAAAAATCAACCCAAATCAGCTGGGTTAAGTGAATATGAACCCAACTGGGTTCATATTCACTCAATCCAGTTGATTTGGGTTAATTTTAATTAATTAACCCAACTGATTTTAGAGTGTAACGTTATTTAAGGCATGAAACTACATATGGTTGACATTTTTCAGGAAATTTGGGGAGGGGCGAGCCACCCACTCCACCACAACCACACCGAGACAACGCCGCGGTCTGGACAATATGTGACGTAGAAGCATCACCTATAGTATAGCGTAAAGACTGTAGTAGAAGTAGTTATGGGAGTGGAGGTGGCACTTGAGCAAACTGGCACATTAGAAAACTCTATGGAAATTTCATACTAATGTTTTTCGAAATGGGGCACTATAAAAACAAAATTGTAGCTAGAAACCGCGGGAATGACTGCCCCATTGACAACACCCACCCACCTACCCACTCCCGTAATCCCGCTCCCGCTCTTGTTTAATTTTAATATTATTTTATTTTATTCAAGTGTTGCTGAAAATTTTGAAATTGTTCATAGTATTGTTTGTTAAACTGAGAGGAATAAAAACATTTGATGCTACGCCTTGATCAGCGTTTTTTTTTTTTTTTTCAATTCTTGAAAACTACTGTAATATATGTGGTAAACCAATATAATGTTGACAAAATGAGTTTCGTTAACCCTTTACCCAACGTAACGCCCAAAACCGCCCAGCGCTATTCTCAAAAATCGCCAATTAATTTTCATTATTTTTTCATTTTTTGTCTCAAAAACATAGGTTATGAGCTCGTTCCAACGAGGGCTCATAATCTATGTTTTTGAGACAAAAAATGAAAAAAAATAATTATTCAATTATATTTTTTGCAAGTGTCGTCTGCTTTTCATGTTAGGTAAAGGGTTAAAATATACTACTCACATTTTGCGAACAATCACTCGTACCCATCTACATATTTGATACATGAAAGGTAAAACATGTATATTTTAAGTATGTTCATTTGTTCATTAGGGTATAAAGCTCTGTTCAACAGCTTGGATAATATCATGTTGGACAATTTTAAGGCTGGAGGGAGTCAGAGTACCCAAAGAGAATCACTGAGCAAAGGTGAGTAACTTTCTGGCTCTCTAATTTACCATCCTGACACAAGCAGTTAACAATGGTTGAAGATAAGTATTACGTTGGCGTGTTGTACATCTGTGGTCGACACGCTGTATGCCCACGGTTCACTTGCCTTCAACTAATGCTAACCCTACTTATGCCAGTATCACACTGCCCAGTCGGTTCTCGTATTCTATGAGCAATCAGAGGATTCTCTGTTGCTGTTCGTAAGTTTCTATTTTGAAATCGCGTCTTTTTCACCCAGCAGATACGGTCGCATAGCATATTTGTAGTCATCTGATGGAGACGTAAGTTATGTTTTAAACAGGTATATAGGCTGCATAAATCTAGAGGGGTCTGGGAATTTCTGTCTTGTGGACAATCAAGTGGATTTTTAACCACTTTCTTGGCATAATTTGGGGTAATTTTAGGTGATCTGCTAAAGGCGAAATATATTGCGAACGAAAACAATTTAAGTTGGGCACCGAGAATCGTTTAAACATATGCACAATTTAGACGTCATTCGGTTTGGTGCAGAACAAAAAGTGGTTCAGCAGATTCTCTGTGGCCTGTATACTGGGTTCTGAATGGTTCTGTGCTGAACGTTTCGTTGTTTTGGGTATATAGATATATTATTCTTTTGATATCACAAATCGAATCACGTGCTAATAGAAACGAGTTCTCGTCTCGATTAACCATTCTACACAATAACAACCTATCTATATACCCAAAACAACGATACGCTTAGCACAGAACCATTGAGAACCCTCCATACAGGCCACAGAGAACCTTCTGAACCACTTTTTGTTGTGTACCATGCCGACCGACGTCTAAATTGTGCATATTTTTAAACGATTCTCTGTGCCCAACTTGAATTGTTTTCATTCACAATATATTTCTCTTCCCGCATATTATCTAAAATTCCCCAAATTATGCCCACAAATCAGTACAAATTGGATAAAAATCCACCTGATTGTCCATAAGACAGACATTCTACCAGACCCCTCTAGGTTTGTGCAGCCTATTTTCCTGCTTAAAAAATAGCTTACGTCTCCCTCAGATGAACTGAGCATCAATCGATAACCTCGCTACTTGATAAATGCAAAGGGTTTGATACATAATCCTCGATCTTACCCCAGTGACCAGAAATCTGTTCTGGGACTGTATCTGCTGGGAGAAAAAGACGCGATTTCAACACAGAAACTTACGAACAACAACAGAGAATCGTCTGATTGTTCATAGAATCCGAGAACCAACTGTGCAGTGTGAAGACGATAAATTAGAGAGTGCGACAGTTACTTAGCATTGCGCAGTGCTTCCTTATGGTGCTCTGACTTCCTCTATCCGTAAACTTATACGTATTGATATGACCCAGACTGTTGTAAGTGTCATTGCTCCCCAATAAATAAACAAACAAATAATTTACACATTTTTCCTTCATGTACAAGTTATGTCGATGAATAGGGGGTGATCCATAGCAAAATGCGAGTAGTATATAAGAAAAACTGCCCAAGACTGAAAACTTCGCTTCGGTCAGTACACAAATTGTGGATTCACATGCCGATCCATAAACTGCACCACAGCTCGCCATCTTGTGCAATAATTGTCAAATACTACTAACGTATACATATCGTATGCATACCACATATTGCCCGGGCCCAGTATAGATTGTGCGAAAACATATCTCATGTTGGTCCCAAACCTCTGGAGAGTGAAAAGGTTTGGGTTTATGACATACCATAATCACACACAAGAATCTGTATTGATATCGAGGCAGCATTTTTTCACTAGCTCACCTAATATCTGTCGTCGTCCGTCGTAAAGGTGATGTTTGAGCCTTCTCCTCCCCAACTGCTGGACTCATTCCAAAGAAATTTCATGTGAATGATGACTGGCGAGGGGGAATTTAGTTTTGCTGAAACTGATATGCTCCTCCCATGCGCGGTGTTTGGAAAAATTGCAGCATAGTTTCAAAAGATTAAGAAATTCTTGAGGCACGAATCTTTTGACATTTGACGACATGCCTCGAGAATCAGATTCAAGTTTGTTAAAATCAAGTCCTTGGTTTCATATTTGGGTGAAATGTGGGAGACCGAACTATAATTTAGTGCAATATGAGGACTATTGTATGAATATCTTCTTCTTTGGGCCGACTAGTATACTGCGTCTTTATGGTGGGCAGATTCAAGTTTGTTCAAATCGAGTCTGTGAGTTCATATTAGGGCTCCTTATCAGAGCAAAATGAGGGAAATTCTTTACAAATCTTCTTGAGCAAATCCATCAGTCAAACCCTTTTGATATTTTTATACAGCATTCTTGGGGTGGGGGAGAGCATATTTAAATTTGTTCAAATTGGTTCATTTCGGGGTCCATGTGGTAGCTCAAATTTAAACTTGGTGTAATATGAGGAATATTCTTCGAAAATCGCCTTCACATCCTTGGGTAAAAATGTTTTGATATTCAGAATACAGCATCATTGGGGGCGGGGGGGGGGGGGGGGGTCAGATTCAAGTTTGTTCAAATCAAGTCCCGGGGTGCATATTTAGGATGCCCGATCCACCTGTCAGGATCCTTTATGGTGGTCAGATTCAAATTGTTCAAATCAAGTCCCAAAGATGATATTTGGGCTCCCTATGAATATAACTCTTCCAGAATTTTCTTATTCAGACTCACCAGTCAGAATCTGTTGAAATATAGTATGTGGAATCCTTAGTGAAGTCAGATTCAAGTTTGTTCATATCAAGTGCTTACTAACCAGGCCCTCAGTAGTAGTATGTCTCGTATGTTTCACCTCAAGGTTGGGGGACCCCGGTGGTGGACCCCGGAAGTGACGTCATGTCACGTGACGTAGTGGCGCCATGTTGTGTTGTCATGGTAACCCGCGTGAGCGGCCATGTTGTGACGTCATCCCCATAGTGATACGTGGTTTAGTTTAAACATATTTTATTTGCCACTATATACAGCAAAAAGGATCGGAGAACAAGTTATCACAACTTAATAAAACTCCTCTCCTTAAACAAGAATAATTAAACATTTGCGGCACAATTATATACAATATAGAAATACTAAGAATTAGTGTAGTCATCAGCTAAAGGGTTGAAGATTGGAGATTTAGATCTTCCACATCAGTTCACTTGAATTAGCTAGAAGGGTCTATTATCAATATTTTCAATATTTTAGAGCTGACCAATCAGTATTTCCAACGAGGAGCCTTGGGGCCACACGTTGTAAACAGTGGTTGGTCTGTACTACTTATTCATTTAACATTATTTTGTCACGGAAAACGGGGTGTTCCACTGGCTTTGTCCGAAAAGGGCCACCGGGGCTCGAGGTGTTAAGGAGTTATAGGATTAGAGAGTGAAGGATTGCCGTTGTCTAGGCTCGCCTGTTGACTTTTGCATTATTGGATCTCTATCGTCTTTAGAAAAAGAGAGCGTATAAGTTAAGAACAAATTGGTGGAAATTAAAATTAAAAATCCTCAAATACTGAAATGAGTCGAAGAGTCGTTCGAGGAGTCACTCGAACGAGCAATTGCTCGTTGGCTCATTTGCTCGATGAGATTCGAGTCGTTCGAGCAATAGTTGCGAATCACTCGACATAAGACGGAATCCCACTTATGGAATCCCTTTTTGGAATCCCATTTGTGGAATCCCTTTTTCGAAAACGCCTGTGGCTATGCAATCCCTTTTTTCTGAAATGAGTCGTCGAGTCGTTCGAGGAGTCACTCGATCGAGCAATTGCTCGTTGGCTCATTTGCTCGATGGGATTCGAGTCGTTCGAGCAATATGCTGAGTCACTCGATCGAGCAATTGCTCTAAGGCTCATTTGCTCGATGAGCTTCGAGTCGTTCGAGCAATGACTTATCAGTAACTGCTCGATAGCTTATTGGCTTTGGGACTGCTTTTGTTATACACAAGGGAGTTAACCCTGCATACAGATTATGGAAAATCAAGCAATCTGATTGGCTATAAATGTTCTAGATAAATGAAACAACAAGAGTACTTAGAATATGGTCAGAACTAACAGGAATAGACCAGAAATAGCTAAATATAGTAACAATAAGCAAAGCTGTTCCAACTGATAGGCTCTTCTACGCTACTGGAGTATACTCCAGAACAAAGGAACATGACCAGGTAGAGGAAAACTATTGCATATATAGACAGAAGCAGAGAATTCTGAAAGAATTCGAAATAGTAAAAGTTAGGTGGATTTTGGTGATTTGGTGGGATTGTCGGGTTGTTTGTGGTAATTAGATTTACTCTTCTACAAAGGAACACACCCTCAAAACATACCCCGTCTTATTGCAGAAAAACTGGGTAACACAGCAATCACGTGCTACCATAGAAACCAAGATGGCGGCCTCCAGTATACAAAATGGACGACGGAAATACGTATCACCCTAACAACACGAGCTGCGCATGCGCACTCACACCACGTATCACTATGGGGATGACGTCACAACATGGCCGCTCACGCGGGTTACCATGAAAACACAACATGGCGCCACTACGTCACGTGACATGACGTCACTTCCGGGATCCCCCACCGGGGTCCCCAACCTTGAGGTGAAACATACGAGACATACTACTCTCAGTCATTTTAACCCTTTCAACTTTATTTCTCCGTATTCTGTGAAAACTGGTAATTTTCTGTTTCTATGTATTATTTGTAATAATGCACTTTCCTTGTGGGGACCTTTGAGATGTTTGGCAGTACTTGTTCTCTCAAACCAGTCCCAAACAGTGAATAAAAATAAAAGTAAATTATTATTATTATTATTATTATTATTATTATTATTATTATTATTATTATTATTATTATTATTTCTTTAAAATCCTTAAATCACTTTGTGGAGAATCAATGGGATTTTGTCAGGTGAGGGGTTTCAAGCCGCTTGGGGTCTTAGATTTAGAGAAGAAAATTCAAATACCAACTTCAGGACGTTGCAGGAAAGTTCAATCAATTCACCTTTCAATTCACCTTTATTCACAGTATATCAATCACACATAAAGTACAGTAGGTAAGCTAAACAATTCATTTTAACACACTTTGATATACTGCAAGGAAGCGACATAGTAAAGTTAGCTGTCTTCCTGTCGCCCCTTGTAAAATAGAAGAATTTCTCAACAGCAGATCGTGCATTAGAAAACAGTTTAGTAGTAGGACAGGTTCATTTCGTGCCCAGTTTGGGGGATCTCATTTGGGGGATCTCATGTAACGTCATGCTACAATGTATTATGGTATCACGTGGTTGTCATGGCAACCCAGGTGAGCGGCCATGTTGTGACGTCATTGTCATGACGATGGGTGATGTGAGTGTGCATGCGCAGCTCGTGTTGTTATGGTGATACGTGTTTCCGTCGTCCAGGAGGCCGCCATCTTTGTTTCTATGGTGGTACGTGGTTGCTATGAGCCTGAAAGGTCTACAACAGGGCCAAGAGGCCTCTAACAGGTGTGTTCGATTGAATAAGAGTAATATCCCATTCGCAGAATTACCCAAATGAGCCCGAGAATGCCCATAAATCACTGGAAAGTGCCTTTTTTTAATCAAAACGGACCTGTTTAAAGTAGCACATAGTGCTATAGACATTAAAAGGTTGTGTTCGATTGAAGCGGAGTATTCGTTTTGGAACGACTCCCCTAGATAATGACCCAAATAAACCCGACAATCCCTCCAAATCAACAAAATCCACCCCAACCTATCGTAACGGACTTTTTCCCCCAATAACAGGGGGGTGTTTTTAAATAATAAATAATAAAAAAAATGTCAGAACAGTCGAGAATATGGCTGCCAAACAGTCCTTTCAAATCGTAGTGAGTGACGACATAACTCGATTCACTACGAAATTCGAACCTTCCATCAAATTGAAGAAGGAAAAGAGATGCAAGGTAGCATTGGCTAATCTCGAGACTTACTATTCGTTTCCCAATGTCACCGAAAAGAATAATACATTCAAGTATTCCAACGATGTGGATTGGTTTGAGATTCGATTTCCCGAAGGGAGTTATGACATAGATGATCTGAACCGTCACATCCAGACGAGACTGAAGATCGACGGTCATGGAAGCAAGATGATAAGACTCGCTCCCAATACGAGTACTCTACAGACGATATTAGACTTGGGGGATAATTTTCGAGTGGATTTTAGTACAGAAGATTCGATCTGCAAGATGTTGGGTTTTGATTGAAAGATGTATCAAGGTCATGCCACATCCGAAAATATGGTTGACATTCTCACTGTCAATAGCATTTTAGTGAATGTCAATGTGATTGTGGGAAGTTACATCAATGGTAGTGCTCGGCCTATGATCTACTCATTCTTTCCGGGCATTTTGCCGGGTTACAAGATCGTGGAGCAACCTCAAAATCATGTCTATCTACCTGTGATTCTGGACATGTTGTATAGCATCGAAACCAGGTTGATGGATCAGAACGGTGATTTGTTAGATCTTCGTGGAGAGAGAGTGACTATACGATTTCACATCAGAGAGATATGAAAAAAAAATAATAATAAATAATTTGAAAAATAATATCTTAAAAATTTTTTTTTTTTTATTTAAAGAAGTTTTAGGTTTTATTTTATATATCATATAAGAAATAAAAAAAAGAAAGAAACTTATAATATTAATAATTTAAAAAAATAAAAATATATTATCAAATCAAAAAAAAATAAAATATGAGTCAATACATAATTAAAAACGTGAACATATCCAAAGGACAGAAAGCTAAACTTTGCAGAATGTTGAGAAATCGAGGCAAGGCCGTTAGATTTAAATTCAGTCTTCAAGATCTGGAGAGTGGCGGTCACGATCAGATTACCTGGACTAAAACTCAAATCAAAAGGATGGACAAAGTGATTCATAATCAATGGGAATGACGGGGAGACTGAGTCCCCCTCAATTGAGACATAATCTGAGAATGAAAGGCGGTTTCTTACTGCTATTAGCGGGACTTGCCACCAAAGTGTTACCCATTCTCACGAAGATGGTGTTGCCAGCTCTGGGCGTGGGTGCTCTCTTGGGACTTGCTAGTTTGGGAGTCTACAAATTAATGGGTAGAGGACTGTTTTGAAGAAGAGGGGAAATGGACTGTTTTTGAAGAAGGGAGGAGCTGTGTGTCGCATAAACGTTGAAGGTAAAGGATTGTATCTAGGACCTGTGAGAAAGGGTGGTGGCGATGCTTTCCATGGAGACAGTCTCTATCTGAAGACCAGAGAGAATGTGGAACTGATCAGTGAAGGTTTGTTGTTGTGTCCGGATTCGCCTTTTAAGAATATACCCCTTTTGAGTATGTTATTATAAAAAAACAATTAAAAAAAAAATGAATCGAAAGGAGAGAAAAAAAGAAAAACAACTTCCAACAGACGTGTTAACAAGACGTTCGTATTACGAAAAGATTTTAGCTTTTTCTAAACATTTACACGAGTATGCATTAGCAAGAATTCAATTAGAACAAATTGTACACGACGCATGTTTAAACGTGTACAGAACGTTGTTTTTGTTAATATTGTTATTCATATTCCTAAATCGAAGCTATTTCAAAAATATTGAAATGATGAAGTGTTTCGAATGAAAAATAAAATGTGTCTTACCAAGATTATCGCATAATTATAGATGTCCTAGATCATTTAAAATACGAAGTGAAACGTGTAGAATGTTACAATTACGGGAAATATCGTTACATTATTTATTGCATGAAAAACGTAGTTAATGTATTTGATCGTGGAGGTGGTGATGAAAATATTGAAAAATCCATTTGCATGTGTATCGAATTTATTCACAGATTACACTTGTTCGTGTCAAATAGATCATGGATCGAATTTGCTAAAAGGTTAAAAATCATTATCGATTATTACCCATATCATTCTAATGACGACAATAACAATGAAAAAAAATGGTTTTATCAAAATCTGAAAAGCATAAAATCCTTCTTTCAAAAAAAATGTCATCTCTTTCCTATAATATGCGCGATCGTAATAGACGAGAAGTATTCGTTCATTCAGTTGATGATGTGAAGAATAGAATGTGTTGTTATAAAAAAAACGTAATATATATATATATAAAGAAAATTTAAAAAAAAATAATACAAAAAAAATAAGAATATAAAAAAAATTATAAAAATTATTTTTTTTTAGGACTTTAATATATATAATAATTATAAGTAAAACGAATGATTCCATAGAATCGAGGGCTTGGTGTCTTCAAAGGGCGCTGTGCAGAGCTTACATGATCTGCATGAATGAACAACTTCCTCGCATCTTGAACGAAAGATGCCTCAGCTGTCGGGAGGAGAGAGATTTTAACCACATTAATCATTCGTGTCTTACGATGGAATGGGAAGACATCGTCACCATGTATTTCATGCCCGCATTGGAATATGTCTGACTCAATGACGTGATTGAATGTTGGAAGCAATTCGTGTCTTGCATCAGAGAACCCAAACCCACTAATTTGGAAGAGTTGAAGTTAGCGCATCGAGGTCTCACCACCGAAGACAGGGGGTGCATTTTGGAATTATTGTTGAAAAGTTGGAGACCACTAAACTTTTTTCCGTTAAATAATAAGGGATGAAAATAAAATAAAAAACAAATACATAAAAAATAGATATAAATAAATAAATAAATAAAAAAATGAAAATGGAAACTCAAAGTAAAAAAATATATCTATCATTAGAGAGGTTGAGCCCACGGCACCTTTTCTACCACCACTACTGCTAGAACATGTAGAAAGTGATGACGTGGCACAGAGGTATCAAATCGAACAAATCAATAGAATTCAGTTGTATCTGACGTGAGAGAGAGATTCTCGTTGTTCACTCAATAAGAAATATTCGAGATTAGAGAAATTTGTGAATGGTGTGGATTTGACTCTCATTGCGGCCTCTATGGGTTTGAGATGTTGCTGGAATCAGTCTATTGTCGACCCCTATCATTTCTCTTCCAGTAGTGTTAGCCATAGAAGGATTGGCTTTGACTGCTGGATTTGTTAGTACGATTGGAAATTTAATCGCTAAGAAATTATCTGTATAGTTAGGAAGCATGAAAACATCAGCGTTTTGGCCAATGCAAAGATCAATACCGTGTCAGATAAGATCTCTCTGGCGTTGAAAGATGGTAGGATTTTGGATCGCGAATTCCTCGACATACTAAACGAAAAACAAAAATACGATGTCATGAAAGTGAATATAAGAGTCAAGAGTCATCAGATCATCAAGGAACAATTGAAGAATTCTCTTGTGGAAAAAGGTAGGGAAGAAGCGAGATGGTCGTTTCATAAAATGTTGGATCACAAAAATATTCCGGAAGCAATCGATTGAAAATATATATATATATATATAAAAGAAAAATAAATAAAAAATCAAATTATATATATAAATTAAAAAAACATACGAAACTAAATAATTAAATATATACGAAAAAAAACAACAAATGTATTGCATCAAATACAAGAGAGTTACTGATACGGTTAACGATAAAAAAGTACTGACAAAAAATAACAGACCTATGCTTCGTGGAATGTGTAAAGTGTGCGGTTTGACCAAGACACAATTTGTCAAATGCGGTGCTGGCCTGATGAATAAAATGATTAATAATCTACCCTTCGAAATGCATCTGCCAGGACATCAATTCATGGGACCCTGCATCACTTTAGGAATGTAGCAATCTCTCAGATGTTTACTGAATCCTGCGTGAGCATCATCTGCATATCTTTTAGTGGCGGCATTGGTTGAATCTCAGGATCTAGATTCACCACTCATTTAGATTTCAAGTCGAGATCATTCGTCATGTCTTTAGTCACGAAATTATCTCTCATCTTCTTCCAAAATTTTCGTCTCCTCTATCTACGTATTTTTTAGTTGCGGCATCTGACAGATCAATCGGTTCATTAAGATTGTAGATTTTCTTATTGTTTAAGTTTAAAGGTTCTTCTCGAGGTTTGTATCTCCGGATGTTGTCCAAGTTGGCAATTTCACCACCGCCAACAACTTTGACGTTTTTTTTTTCTAGAGGAACCTTCATTATCGTCAGTGCGACCAAATTTATCAACTGGCATGTTTTGTTTTGTTTTGTTTTTTTTTATTATTATTTAATTTTTTTCTTTTTATTATTTTAATTATAACTTTATTTTTTTTTATTCTTTATTTATATATTTATCTGTATCATTTTTTATTCTCCTCCTTTAATGTAAATCGTTGAGAATATCCTGAAAGTGGTCTCCTTCCAACCATCTCTTGAGAACGTAGAGACACAGGTGACCGTAAAACACTTGATCCAGCACTTGCAGTCATTCGGTATTGCAAATAACTGATGTTAAAGGGTTTCTTATTTCTATCAGCAGTGAGATTCCGTAGCTATCAAAATAATAATTTTTATTGCGATTCGAAAACCATGCGACCCAATGCGTGTCCTCACCACCGATATCGTCCAGATTTAAAATTCCACATTCCGAATCATCTTTTCTCCTCGTTAAGGCATCTCTAGAAAACACACATCGAAAATGTTTGCTTTTTAAATCTTTCGCTGCCTTCAACAGATGAATGTTGGATAGGGGTTCGCTGGGTAAGACGACACCTTCTACGGATATGTGTTGTATTTTCTTATTCATAAATATTATTTTTTTTTTTTTAATTTCTAACTCACAAGTTTTTTTTAAAATTACAACATTTCGATGTCTTCAGTCATACTGCATTCATCCTCTCGATTTTGTTGAATTATCGTGGAATATTGTCCGATTGCGAAAGTGTGTATTTTGTCCTCAAATATAATTCTCTTATCATCGTCAGCGGTCAAGACAATCTTATTGATTTCTTTGGCGTAGATCTCATGGTTTTCACTTCGAATACATTCATCTTTTTATACACCATCGAACCTTCAAAAAGACAATCTTTATACTCTTTGAAAGCGATGTTTTTATTCATCACACACTTGAATGCCTTTACATCTCTTGATCTATTCACCGTCGAGGAGATAAGCGTACAATTTTGGTCTCAAACCCACGAATTCGGTGATCTGTCTTCCACCGCTCTCGTCTTTGAATTTACCCAACACCTTTTTATTGACACCTGTTGGAGTCTTAGATGGGTGATTGTCGGGATAATTACTCGTGTTGAACCATTCTTTCACGTCTGGTGCTATGTCCTCATAGACATCTCTAGTCTCTATCTCGTAAGCCAGACTGTCCGTGTTGGTGAACAGTAGTTTGTCTTTCGATGTTATGGAATATTGATGAAACCACACATAGATTTTCCGTACAACTTTATTCTACCGAACGATCTACAATACTGACTTCCAAAATACCTGAGCCAATTACCTGGCCTCACCTCAGTGAACACGATCACGACATGCACAAACTCAATCACTGTTAATAAATGAACCAGGTGTCATACTACAGGTGCGACCAAAACAAGAACAGAAACGTGATTTATACAATTCATAACATCCTCCGGGGGAGGACCAACACGTGCAGCTTGTATAAATATAAACACATAATATACCCGAAATAGAACACAATTTATTGTTCAGTAAGGATTTTAGATATTTTATCTGATGCTCTAATAGCGGCTTCTCGTTTTGGGGGACGTGATGTAGATTCTGCACTAGGGGTATCGATACCTTTTGCAGGATGAAGGTCAGCCTTTCGATCCGCACGAATTTCCAGAGGATACAATTTGGTAATTGGACGATTTGTGATACCGTTCTTTGTACGTAATGTCACAGAACGAACATGACCGTCTTTTCCTACGTGTAAACTAGTAACTATTCCAAGTTTCCAAAGTAGGCGTGGACGTTCATCGTGGATTTGAACTACATCACCAACTTGAACTGATGAAGAGGTATCGTTACTTTTATTGTAACGCTCCCTCAGTGACAGTAAATATTCATTTTTCCATCGAGCCCAAACATCATGTATAATGTTTGAGAGGTGCTTGGCCTTTTGAATGATTCTATTGCCATTGAAATAATCAGGATCAGTTAGTTCATCATCTTCAACAGGCACATGTGGGAGGCTCAGTAAATTCCTCCCGAGCATGAGAGAAGAAGGTGTAACGGGCTGAATCTCATTCATATCTGATGATACAAAAGTTAGTGGTCTATCGTTAATGACGGCTTCAACTTCAGTCACTACTGTATTGAGCTCATCAAAGCTGACGCGTTTGCGCCCAAGTACTTTCTTCAGCACATTCTTAGTAATGCCAATCATTCTTTCCCAAAAGCCACCATACCATGGCGCGCGTTTGGGAATGAAGGACCATGTTATGTTTCTATTGGTTAATTCCATATTCACATTCGGATTGGAGAACATATCTCTTAAAAAATCTGATGCGGCAGTAAAAGTGCTAGCATTGTCTGATAAAATTTTTCTCGGAATACCTCGCCGTGCAATGAATCGTCGCAAGCACGAAATGAACGTTTCTGTGGTAAGATCACGAACCAATTCTAAATGTACAGCACGCGTAGTGGCGCACGTGAACAGACAAATATGTACCTTGAATGGCGGATCAGAAACCATTAAAGGCCCACAAAAGTCAATTCCAGTTACTTCAAAAGGCGTATTGTCTGTGACCCTTTCTTCTGGTAAAGGGGGTGCCATGGGCGCTTTATACGGCTTGCCTATCACCTTCCTGCACGGAACACAGTCCTTAAGGACGCGCTTTACAATTTGCCGTGCGCGTGGTATCCAGAACTTTTGTCTAAGGCATGACACTGTTTGATTTAAACCTGCATGTAACATTAAATTATGATAATACCTTGTGACTAAAACTGTGAGATGATGATTCGAAGGTAACAGTATTGGAAATTTTGTCGAAAAATCAAGGTCAGCATTACCAATGCGACCGCGAGAACGAATCACCTTGGAATCATCAATAAATAACTGCAACTGTGTAATAATTGGCTGTGATCGAGGTGATGCCTGATTTTGCAAAATGTCAAAAACATCTTTATACACATCGGCTTGACAGTGTCGTATGAGATATAGTTCTGCCCCATTCAATTCACTGATTGACAGAGGGCCTTTCTCCCGAGCGGAGGCAGATTTTCTTGCATTGGACACGAAACGAAGAACAAATACAGTGACTCTTTTCAATTTGATAAAAGAGGAGTATTTTGATTGATTAATCAATTGTTCTGATGAATCGTGTCTTTTGCGAGAATATCTGCCCTGTACACCATTCGATATCACGAGTGACTTTTCTTCAAATACAGTGGGAGTGACATAATCATCAACTTCGGGAATTTCATTACTGACCCATTTTGGCCAGAGGTCTTTATTACCCAACCATTTGGGGCCATTCCACCAAATAGTTCTACCAAATAAGTCGCTGCTTGAACATCCGCGACTCAAAAGGTCAGCTGGGTTGTCAGCCGAAACACAATGATGCCAGTTACATGAATCTGTCAAAGACTTAATTTCAGACACCCTTTTAGACACAAACACGGGAAGTCTTTTATCAGAATTTAACCAGTATAGTACAATTGTACTGTCAGTCCACATATTAAGTTTAACCACATTGGTAGTTTGAAAACTGTTCCGAATATGAGATGCCAAACGAGCCCCTATAAGAGCTGCCAAAAGTTCTAATTGCGGAATGGTAAGAGGTTTTATAGGCGCTATTCTGCTTTTTGACATAACAAACTGTGGTATGGTTGAATTGTCGAATGTCACATAAGCTACAGCACCATATGCTCTCGCACTAGCATCCGTGAACACATGCAGCTCTAGCTTATTAGATGTATCATTGCACTGGTTCAACAATCGATCGAAAGTGTATTGAGAAGCTTTTTGTGTTTCACTACTAATACAACTCCACTCAGTAGATAAATCACAAGACACAGGCTCGTCCCAATCTAACCCTTGGGACCAAAGTTTCTGCATAAACATTTTTGCAAGAACGGTCACAGGTGAAATGAAACCAAGAGGGTCAAACAGTTTACATGTATCACTTAGAATTTCACGCTTAGTAGTAAGAGCACCGCTGTTAAACGACTTATCTGGAAATGCAACTGTGTCTGTTTTAGTGTTCCATTTTAACCCTAAAACTGACACAGTTGTATCAGTACTTGAGACGTTTTCGAAACTTGCAATGGAATCCAATCTTTTTGAGTTGGACGACCACGACCGAACATTGAAATTTCCCTTTAACATTAGACATCTTGTTTGTCTATAGTATTGAATAAGTCGGTCTTCAGACTGTAGGCTGGCTATGAAATTGTCAACATATACATTTTGTATCAAATTTTGAGAAACATCTGATGAATGTGTCAGCAGATGTTTTAGGATAGTAGCATTCAGTATAAAGGGAGAAGATTTTGCTCCAAACAAGACTACATTGAAGCGGTATACTTCAAAGTCAGAATTGGGATCACTTGGATCCGCCAACCACAAAAATCGTGTGAAGTCTTTATCTTTATCTGCTAGTTTCACATGTAAGAACGCTTTCTCTACATCAGATATGACAGCAAACCTATGTAGCCTAAACCTCATTAGAATAGCAGAAATATCATTTTGAAGGGCTGGGCCAGTTATCAGACAATCATTGAGGCTTGGGCTTGATTTATCACGTCTACAACTACAGTCGTACACAATACGCATAGGTGTAGTAGGAGAATCTTTAAACACCGGATGATGCGGAATGTAATGACATTTACCAGTTTGGCCAGATGCTATATTGCCACAATGGACTCGTTCAATGAAACCTTTGAGCAACTGATCTTGTATAAGTTTATCGTATGCCTTAAGAAGGGTTGGTTCCTTCGCTAACCAACGGACTGTAGATCTAGTTCTAGCACTAGCAATTTCAAGGTTTTCGGGTAATGCGTTGTGATTGTCCCTCCACGGTAACGGGGCCACATAAGAATTGCCATCATGAATAATATCATTACAATACATTTCTAATAACTCATTAGCACCCTTAATTTCTGCGGGGGGTTCTATGCCAATTGTTTCCAATTTCCAGAATTTCTCAAGGTCTAAATTGTCACTACAATGCTCAGTACAAATATTCAACATGTTTTTTGATACGTTACATTTATCGTTGTGCCTTAGTGGCCCGGCAAGTAGGTAACCTAATTTCGATTGTACAGAAATCGGACCACTTTCTCCCCGAATCTGCGTGCCTTCGACTATGTTGTAGTATTGGTCTGCACCCACTAAAATATCAATGACAAATGAAGACGCATTAGAGACTGGGTGGGCCAACTTAAGACCACGTAGATGAGAATAGTAAACAATTTCACGGTATTTGCTGATGTTCAGTGGAGTGGAAATTTGTGGAACCACAAGCAAATTCAGTTTCACTGTTTCATTATCACATAACATGTTAATTGTAACAATGTCAAGCAATCTAGTTTTATGTGTTTTTGAACCAAACCCAGACAAATTTACCTCCCTTTTCTCAATCGGTTGAAGTTGGAGTTTATCAGCACAACTTTGACTTATGAAAGAACATTGGGAACCATCATCAAATAATATGTTTGCACTAACTGAACACGTTGGTGAAGAAACATCGGTTACTGCCGTTTTCAGTAAAGATGAAGACACAGTGTTGTGAATCGGAATATCAGTAACGTTCTGCGAATGCAGAGTTGAACTTAATTCAGTGTTTGAAGAATTGGCATTACAATGGAATGACTTATTCGGTTCTAGATCTAAATTTGAATTTACTACTATTCCTGCCTCGGACTCTGTTTGATATTGCTCATGTTGTAGGTTTACAATCTTGGTAGGCTCACATAAACTCGAATGATGCTTCCGTTTACAATTCCTACATCTGAATTTTGACGCACATTCAGAAACTCGATGCAAGCTCGACAGACAGTTGAAACACAGATTCTTTTTCCTAACAATATTGAGGCGATCTTCGGAATCACGCACAGTGGGACAGACCGACGAATGGTGTGCTTCACTTGCACAATATACACAGTTTATTGATTTAGTTTTTAATATTTTATTTTGTTTCATGTCATTTGACTGTATTGTATTACTAGAAGTGTTCGCAATCATTGTTGACACAGTGGATTCGCAAAATTGTTTGTCAAGACCCGCTTCTAAAATGTCTACTTCTAGTCTCAAAAATTCACGAATTTCTTTTAGTTTAAATTGTTTATTTCCGTGTTGGCGGACGATATTACTCCGTATAGTAGACGGTAGTTTCTGCATGATAAGAGATGACAACATATCACTATAAGAAATCTGTCCTTCTTGCATAGCATCTAAGGATCTTACGTGAGATTCAAGTTCGTCACGAAATTTTGTCAGACTGTGTATATTGTTCTGTGGAGGTGTCAGTGACGTTAAAGCATGGAGATGGGCATTGATAATCTTGTGTGGTTGGCCATAACGTTGTTGTAAAATCTCGACCGCCTCTGTGTAGTTATCGTTCGTGAGTGGCAAACCGTTTATGCAAGACGCCGCTTGGCCTTTTAAAAGAGACCTAAGATGTTGGAACTTTTGCACTGGAGGTAATTCGGAATGAGGTACGGAATGAACCGCTGCAACAAACGAATCCCAGAATGTCTGCCATTCCATGATTTCACCATCAAAGTTCGGTAGAACCAATTTCGGAAGTTTTGCGCTTTTGTGAAACGATTTAGTATCAGACATAACATCGAAATCTGGCTTTTTGGGATTCTTTTTGTGGTCGGTAACAATCATATCAAAATTTAATTTTGCCCGTTCGATTCTCCGTGTGTAATTTTCAATTTCGTCTGCTTCGGTAGAGAACTTTTCGTCATCCGAAATCATTGACAATATAGAGTCATTTAAAGTCGACAATGTACTAATACGTGTTTGTACTTGCGTTACTAGAATTTCCAACTCCCTGTAGTTTGGTGTTTTCTCCAGAAGAAGGTCATCTGCTTCTTTGATTATTCTGGTAACATGACCTCGAATAGCTGCCCGTTTCCTTTTAAGTGAGGATAATTCTCTTTCGCCGTCGACTAGGTTCATGCTTTCCTTTCTCGGCTCGAGGGACCAATTGTTATGGAATATTGATGAAACCACACATAGATTTTCCGTACAACTTTATTCTACCGAACGATCTACAATACTGACTTCCAAAATACCTGAGCCAATTACCTGGCCTCACCTCAGTGAACACGATCACGACATGCACAAACTCAATCACTGTTAATAAATGAACCAGGTGTCATACTACAGGTGCGACCAAAACAAGAACAGAAACGTGATCTATACAATTCATAACATTCGAATCGAATTTGGATTTGACATAATTGTAATGACACTCGTACATCAACTGCTTGCTGACATCTAAGATGACCGCTCTGAGATAACAGGGTTTGTCGAACTTCAGATGCGTCTTTTGCATGTGTAGGGCCACTAGATTTTCATCGAATATGATTCTATGTTGATAATTGGGTTTCAAGATTAATTTTCTAGACTTCTCTTCAGACGTGATGAGTCGAACGTCAGTTCTATTCCTAATGTTTTCCATAGATTTTCCATACACACGATTGTTCATGAGTTTGAAGAAATCTTTTTCAAAGTCGCTCTCAGCATCCATTCTTAATTTCAAGTTGAGATCAGTGTATTTTTCATCCAAGGCTCCTCGTCGAATTGAATGATTCGATGCACACCGATTAATCTAATCTCATGATCGATGTAACATTTCAGATTTTCGCAATAGACCACGTACTTGCATTTGTGATTTAAATTGGGAATGAGTTTTTCATTTGAGAGCCAGCGGATAATCGTTGTGTAGATCGTGTAACGTTTCCGGAGAGTCCAAATCAACCTCTAGAATACATGGATAGTGTCTCCATTTTTGTTTTTCTTCCAACATTTTGACCCATTTGGAATTTCCGATCGGTAAAGGATGATTCATGGCCCAACTATACAAATTATTAGCATCCCAATACTGTATGTATTTACTCGTTTTTTTCCGAATCGAAGTCTTTTCCCATGTAAGAATTATTAGCTTTAGCATATCAGGTGGAAAGCATAGAGACGGCACCCCTCACAGCCTTTTCAAACACGAGCAACATATCGACGTCCATTAATAATTCCAATCGCACTTCGGTCGTCTTCAAAAGAGCATCCCAGGCAAGACTGGGTGGCATTAAATACCAAGCCGGATCTAGTTTGTAATGTTGATGACACACTCGTCAAAAATTTTCGAATATGTCGGCCAAGAGAAGCACGTCGGTTTTCAGTTAGAGGTCATGATAATCTCTCATGGATTTCATGTCGAATAATCTCCACACTTTTTGCGCATGTTCATAATCGTCGTCGGAAATGTCAGACTGGTATAATTTCGAATAAAAATCTCCTTTAGGAGGTAGAGCAGTGTCGTTGAATTTCTCGAGATCACTCGTGTAATCATAAGGGTAGACGCCTTTCCTCAACATGACATCCACCAATTGTCATTGATCAAAATGTTTACTTGTGATTTTAAATTTCTCCATATTCAAACTGTCGACTAATTTTTCCAGACTGGCTGACATGAATTTATAACTATCAATGAAAGGTATCTCTCCACGGATGGGAATTGTTTTTTTCTCAGTCGATCCATCGACGACTATCTTTTTATCAACAACCTTCCATTTAGTGAAGGTAACGTATTTTCCGTTGCTTTGCACGATGCAGCTCAACTCCCCCTCATTGACACCCATATTTTTCACGAACAGGTGACTGTCGTAGCCTGAGAGATTGTGAAATATCACTGGATAGAATTAAGCACCTTGAAATCTTAAATTACATTTGTTGTGAGCTGTGCCACGAAAAACAGACCCATCTAGTTATCGTGATCTCTAACTTTTTTTTATTATTGTCAGACTGATTATCGAATAATTGTCTACAGATGTAACATTCGGTGGTTGCGTTGTATTCTCACTGTTGCTCTGGCATGATGATCACATCTTTGGATTTTTTTTAATTTTTCGTATAATTCTTTAATTTTTGATTCTAACTCTTCCACGAATTTTTTAGCCACGTCATCGCATTCAGAACGTTTAGTGTAGATGAATGGACCTGACGATTCTCGATCGTCGAAAGAATATTTCACGTAATAACAATAGCCCGAAGGTACGTGCCTCTGATATTTTTTGGCATAATTCCTATGCTCGTCGGGCTGGCAAGAATTCATTTTTGTGGTGAAACATTCGAAATCGGCATAGACAGCAAATGGCGGTTCTAATCTTCTATTGTGGTTGCAAAAGTTTATGTAAGTGTTAGGTTTAGGCATTTTGTCAGCAATGCTTGGCTTTTCGTTTCAATATGCCTGATGACTCATCAACGATTCTTGACGATGGAACATATTCATGCAGTTGAGACAGAAAAATCTCTCGCCATTATGTTTACTTGTCTGCTTCGACAGCAATCGACTCATATTTTTAATCCAGCAATAGTGTTGATTGTCACTCTTGGAAATTAATAACAAATTAACAATCTTTTCTCTCTCTTTCTGCGAAGTCAGTCTGAGAGGATAGACTATTCCTTCTTTATAGTCTTCATTATATCCCAAGACGTTCACGACCATGGTGGGATTTAGCTTTTCGAAACGCTTGATGTCTTCCAACCATGTCGGGAAAGGCACTCCCGTCCGATCAAGATTTTTACAAGTCTTCACGTAGTTGGAAACTCTATAAGTATGCTCTTCTACAGGATATAAGGCTGATGTTATCGCCCATTTGAAACACTCGCTATCCTCTTCATTTTTCTCGTTAATCATGGCATTTTTATTAGATACGAATTTAGGCGATTTTATATAGGAAGACGTTCTCAGAGGGTCGTGTCTGTCCACGTGAATCTCGAGATTCAATACCTTCTCGAACGTCCAACCACTTCCCTTGTCTTCATGATGAGCCATAGATCTCAACATCTTGTCTTTCATCACTTCGTAAACATCGGATAATTCATCGTCTCTGAACACAGTCTCGTTTTTAGATTGGAAATAGGCATCTTCCACTGCACTCTCACCAGTGTTCACGTCGACCCTTTTCATCAGACAATGCATGGTCATTTTTATTTTTAGACCCATAACTAGATGTTTTCAAAATACATCCAACACTCCACCCTTCGCCTGTTCCATGAATGATTCGGGATCGAGATTTGCGAGGTTGGCAATCGCATCGAAAGTTTTAAAAAATCCTCTAATGGCGACATCTCATTCTATCAGAGTCAATGATTTCTCTAACGCTTTGATTAAGATTCCCTTTATCGCATCGAGTCCCTTGTTTTCATTCACCACTCTCAAGACTTCACCAATCGTTTTTTTTTATAATGAATTGTCATCTCGAACTGCATCACTTTTCATTTTTATTTTTATTATTCTCTTTTGAAACCTATCGCTCCACTTTTTGTTTAAGAGCCTTCTCCTTAGTTTCCACAGTCGTTTGTCGACATTGTTTCGTCGTCACCACCTCATTTTTCACAATTCGAGTTTTTTGTTGTCGCTGTCATAGATCTTTCGTCCACTACCTTTCTGTCGAGCAAATGACTAATGCATTCATCTTTTTTCATGTATTTAACACCTTTCAAATTTAATGACTGACACACTTTGGCTTGTAATTTCACCAGTGTTAGATCACAGGTCTCCTAACACACGGCTTCAATCAATTGTCCTTTGGTTTTGTAATGGCTGTATTTTTAATTCCTAGATTTATACAGTACTTTTTCAACTCGGGTACAGTTGATGAATATAACTTTTCCATGATAGACGTTTTTGTTTTTGTCAGTTTTTTGTGTTAAACTTTTCATTTAATATATAATATTTTAGGTTTTTTTTTTAAATTTCCTTTTTAATTTTTTTTTTTTGCAAATTTTTAAACTTCTTATTTAATATATATATTTTTTTTCTTTTAATGAAACATCAGTAAAGCAAAACAAAATATTGTATACCATAGAAAACAAGTACTACCTCGCTTTCCCAGTTCATTCCTAACAGAGATGAATAGTCACAAGCATAAAAAACACCCGCCCCAGATTAGCATTTTTCACTTCATTCAATAATGAATGCAGGCATTTTGAAAACTGGTTCTATTTTTTCAAATAAAACACAGCGATATGTGTGTGGTTATATTTTACAGTGCACACTTCAAAGTGGGAAAACATTCGGTTATTTTTATTATGCAAAAATGAACATTCTAAGTGGTGAAAAGCAATCACGCTCGATTGAAATATTAATCGAGTGTGAAAACACACACATTCCTCAACTGAAAGAGATAAAAGAAATGAAAAAGCACTTTTAATGGGTTTTTTTCAAGTCGAGATTTTAAAAATCTATCTATAATGGACTACCTCTCTTTTTTTCATAATTTTAAATCCGTGACGAGCATGTTCACTTTAAAGCTATCGACTCCTCGCTGATAAATCCATTGGAAAACCAGATTCACCCTCCTCTCTAATGTCAGTTCTTTCTCAGTGATTAAATTCAATCTGTGAACTAGTTCTTTGGAAATATTAGGATATATATTACTCCCGTAGAACAGTGATAAATCGTCTGGTTCGGAATTTTCTATCTTCTCCGAGAGGATGGCCAACAGATCGTCTTGACATCCGTACATTAAATCCAGGGCGGCCTCGTTCAATTTCAAAAGTAAGACATATTTGTTGTATTCCTCTGTCAACCCACTCGTCTCCACATCCTTCAATTCGACAGCATCGTGTGATTGCAATTTATAAATCTTACTATCAAACTTCAAATATCTTTCGACCCTTTTAAATTTTAATGTGGATTTTTTAGGTGTTGTCGATTTCATGACTGCCTTTTTTTTTGTCATCGTCGTTTTGTTGAATTTTTTTTTTTATAAAAAATATTAAATTTTGTGGGTTTTTTTTAAATGATAATAATTATTAATTGTAATTTTTTTTTTTTGTTTTTGTTTTTTCTTCTTATATATATATGTAAAAAAAAAAATAACAACTTTTTACAGTTTTTTTCTTTAATGACAAAAACAAGCACATAATGGTCGTGCCTACAATTTTTATTTTTTTAAACAGTCGATTTTTTTTTTTTTTATCACTCGTCTCACAACTCATAATAAAATATATAACCTACAGTTTTTTCAATCGTGATCCCCCACCACCCATCCCCTCAGATCGTCGTCGTCGTCGAGCTAATCTAATAATTTTTTGACTCGGATGCTCGATCTCAAACGGTCCAGTTTTACCATGCCAATTTCGAATTCGCCAGTTGAATCAGATTGTTTTTTCCCATGGGAATCATGGGAATTGATATTCGATCGCATCTATTTCCAGTTCTTGACCACAAAAAAAGACACAATAATCTTCTCGGATTTTTTGCCAATGGGAATCTCAGTGCTAATCGTGTCTCCGGTCACAATCGTGTAAAAAAAAACTTCACCAAGATTGCAAAGTCGATGTTATGTTATGAAAAAGTGAAATTTTTCACCGAGTTCTGTGACAAATTTAAACAAATGGTGAATTCGTCAAACTGGTGAATTTTTTAGATGCTTTTAAGAAATTCCTTCGAAAGTGGACCAGCAATGTTCGAATTTTAAACATTTTCCGGAAAAATTCAGTGTTTTCGGGGAAAAATTGAGTTATTTTGGGGAAAAAACTCAACATTTTCCAAGAAAATAAAAAATTTTACCAGAAAAATTGAGGTTGTTCTAAAAATAACTCAATTTTTCCAAGCCACAAAAATTTCCAGGCCACAAAATAGAGGTGGCCTGGAACTCTCCATTTCCCCCTACTGTGGACTAGTGACTACTATGAGATGTGATTGTACACAATGTACAAATAGCACATGTAAAATGTGCGAATATGTGCCTGTGTGCAAGTGCACAGTGTGCGCACAAGACATGCAGCACATGCGCACATACGGGTATTTGAGGACCAGACGAGTGGGGTCCAGTGTTTGGGGACTATTGAGGACCACGCTTTGGGGACCAAGGCATAGGTACCAAGGTTTGAGGACCAGTGTCAGAGCGAGTGCACAATGTGCGCACAAAACATGCAGCACTTATGGGTATTTGAGGACCAGTGTTTGGGGACTAGTGTTTGAGGACTAGTGAGGACCAGGCTTTAGGGACTAGTGGGACCAATGTTTGGGGACCTGTGATGTAAGTTTGGGGGGGGGGGGGGTAGTAAAGAAATAACATTGGCTCCTGCTCCTATATGGCTCGGGTCCTCCTTAAAATCGGAATCCCCCGGAATCCCCCGAAATACCCCGGAATCCCCGAAATACACCGGAATCCCCCTTAAATTTCCCGGAATCCCCATACATTTCCCAGAATCCCATCTAAAGCCCCCACAACTCCACTTTAATTTGTTGATTTGAAGGTTTTAACTCACCCACAACGCACGAGTAACTAAAGGCAAAATGTGGGAACACAACCACACATACACTTTTTTCACCAAAGGTGGGTACCCTAACAGGACGTATTCTGACATAACAATAGTGTCGGCGTCGCTGTCCATTTTATATATTTAGATATTTGCACACCGCTAACTCACAACAGTTCATAACAGACCATAGTAATATTGAAACTAGTCCAAACTTGGACGCAAATTCCGCAATATAATTTTCGGTTTTGGTACGTCCTTGGACGTACCAAACCCAGAAATTATATTACGGAATTTATGTTCAAGTTTGGACTATGGTAAAACGTGTGTAAAACTTTCCAGAGTTGCACTTAATTTCGTTCCGTATTCATGACATATGTGATGGACCCGTCTCAAAACCAAAGTTCGCTCATCCCAAGTTCGACGTACCGCGGGGTTTTTAAGAGGGGCTTGAATGAGGAAGGATAACGTAACACGAGTTATGTTAATAGATTTTATTTATTTTACTTATGTAATGTGGTTATGTACACAATGAGTTTGCACTTTCGATATTAATCTAGAAATTTGTCAGATAATAAGTAAAAGTATTAAATTGCGGACTTTTCGGTCCAAGTTTGGACTACCTCATAAAGCACAAGCTGGCGGGCTTACCAATGGTGACAAAACCAAACTGGCAGTAATTGTCTGTAAAATGCAAAATAAACACGTTGCATCTGACTGAAACTCAGGCTACACTAAATCAAAAATTATTTCCTTAGTGTTAGGACACATCAAACTTATACCATATCACTGTGACTGCATGGATGCCATTGTTGACCAGTTGAGATTTCTTTCTGTGTTCCTTCTGTGCCTTTTACTAATGATAACTCAAGTGCAAACAAGATGTGGGCTAAGGCCGTCCCACTCAAAAGCTTTAAAAAACATGTCGTGTCGCAATGTTCAACGGGTTTGTAATTAAGCTGATAAGCAATATTGTAAGTAATAATTTTGTACTTTACAAACTACGTACAAAAAGATTTCGGAATCCGCATATTCTATCGTAATTTATTGTATCTGCATGCAACTTTTCACATAACAGAGATTTAATTAAGATTCTGTGGTGATTTCGGGAGGTTGATGAGGGATTCCGGTGCATACTGGGGGATTCCGGGAAATTTAATGGGGATTCCGGGACATTTAAGGGGGATTCCGGGGTATTTCGGGGGATTCTGGAGGATTTCGGTTTTAAGGAGGACCGTATGGCTCCTATACAGCTCCTGTACAGGTAGTCTTACCAACAGCTTACATCTTGTTTACAATTATCTGTCCTATCATTAGCTTCTACAGCAATTTTGTACCATTACTACTGACTTGTAACACTACTTCCTATCTCTCTCTCTCTCGATTGTACCCTCGGTCAGATTGCTTCATGTTTCCCATTTTGTACCTTTTATACAGCGTTCAATGTAAAATATCTATATACCGGCTATATAAGGGTTTCCATAAGTGGGACACTCGAGGGTATTCCCAATCCCTATCGAAAGAATTTAGTTCAAAAGGTGTTAATATTATATACCTTCATTAATGTTTAGTTCAAAAATAAAATTCAAAAGTTTGTTATGGAGCCTAGACTTTGTTCAGTCATTGCTATGTTCTGTTCACTTCGATCTTGGTTGTGTTGGATGTTCGTTTTATTCAGTTACCACTGGATTATATTTTCATTAATCATTCAGGTGAAAACTTGATTGATTTTATTGGGCTTTAAGATTAAGTCAAACTTCGTAATGTTTGTTATGTTCACTTTGATCTTGGTTGTGTTGGATCTTTGTTCACTTTGTTACGTTCAATTCACTTCGCCAACTTCATTGGGCCAGTTCTCTTTAACCTTAGTTGTGTCCGGTCTGTTCAGATCTGTCCAGCCAGATCGACCTTCGTTCACTTTGTTATGTTCTGTTCACTTCGAGCTTGGTTGTGTTGAATTTTGTTCAATTCGTTCTGTACCTTTGTTGTTTTGCAGTGGTTGATTGTCAGTTATCATGTTTTATCTGTTCAGGTTCTTGTAATAGTTGTTTAATTGGGTGTTATTAATCCCTTTCCTTTCCACACCCTCTAGTGTTTTTATCAATTATCGGAATCCCATTTCACGGAATCGGATAAGAATCCCACTTATGGAAACCCTTATATAGCCGGTCTATAGACATTTTACATTGAACGCTGTATAAAATGGTACAAACTGGGAAACATGAAGCAATCTGACCGCGGGTACAGTCGAGAGAGAGATAGGAAGTAGTGTTACAAGTCAGTAGTAATGGTACAAGATTGCTGTAGAAGCTAATGATAGGACAGATAGTTGTAAACAAGATGTAAGCTGTTGGTAAGACTACCTGTACAGGAGCTGTATAGGAGACATATAGGAGCTAGGAGCCAATGTTATTTATTTACTAGCCCCCCCCCCTCCCTCCCCAACATACATCACAGGTCCCCAAATATTCGTCCCACTAGTCCCTAAAGCCTGGTCCTCACTAGTCCTCAAACACTGGTCCCCCCCCCCCCCAAACACTGGTCCTCAAATACCCGTATGTGCGTATGTGCTGCATGTTTTGTGCGCACATTGTGCACTCGCTCTGACACTGGTCCTCAAACCTTGTTACCTATGCCCTGGTCCTCAAAGCCTGGTCCTCAATAGTCCCCAAACACTGGTCCCCACTGGTCCTCAAATACCCGTATGTGCTGCATGTCTTGTACGCACATTGTGCACTTGCACACAGGCACATACTGGCACATTTTGTATGTGCTACATGTGCTATTTGAGGATTTTGACCCGGAATAACAAAATTCGAGCCTTCATAAAACACCCCCCCCCCCCTCCCCCCTGTTATTGGGGGAAAGTCCGTTTCGGTAGTTTGGGGTGGATGTTGTTGATTTGGAGGGATTGTCGGGTTTATTTGGGTAATTATCTAGGGAAGTCGCTCCAAAACGAATACTCCGCTTCAATCAAACACGACCTTTTAAGGGTCTATAGTACTACGTGCTATTTTAAACAGATCCGTTTCGGTTAAAAAGGGTACTTTCCAGTGATTTACGGACATTCTCGTGCTCATTTGGGTAATTCTACAAATCGGGAAATTATTCTTATTCAATCGAACACACCTGTTAGAGACCTCTTGGCCCTGTTGTAGACCTTTCGGGCTCATAGCAACCACATGCCACCTTAGAAACAAAGATGGCGGCCTCCTTCATACAAAATGGACGACGGAAATACGTATCACCCTAACAACACGAGCTGCACATGCGCACTCACATCACCCATCACCATAAAAATGACGTCACAACATGGCCGCTCATCTGGGTTACCATGACAACCACGTGATACCCATAATACATTGCAGTATGACGTCACATGAGATCCCCCAAATGGGATCCCCCAAACCGGGCACGAAATGAATCGGTCCTTCTACTCAGTTTTTAAGTTGAGCAATTTTGTATTATTAACAAAATGACCGAGCATATAAGGATAACAGTTATTGAAGAAATGTCTACAGCCACCATCTATTCCAAAAGTTGTTAAGTCTGTAGCCAGGTCTGAAACTCAAGATCCTTTTTTGAAGAGATCTCGGGTTTCAGGCCCTGTCTTACACCTGTTGGTGCAACTGGTCTTAATTTAGTATTCATGTACACCAAAGAACAAAAATGAACTGAAACAGCAAGGAGTAAGTGGGGGACACTCCACGATAGCCTGGGCAATTGATCAAGTCGCTTGGCTGCACCTAGAGGGTAAAGCGGCCCCAGAGAGAGTGACGTGCTTATGTTAATTTTCAGCACTGTACTCAGCTGAACTGAACCGAAGTAAAGTATAAGTAAAGGGGACGGAATCAAGGAATCAACAGACATAATTTTTATTTTTTTTATCTGGTAATTAAACGCAGTCAGGACTGTTTCGAAAGTTACAGCGAACATTCTCTGAATCACCAGCCTCTTTTTAAACTGCTGTCTGGTTAAGTTCTGTGTATTCCGATCGATTGTATTCCATAATTTGGGGGACGTATGGAAAGAGAGATCTGATGAAAACTTTATCCTCGGCTTAGGAAGTTGCAATTTACCGCTCTGCCTGGTCATCATGCCTACTGGATTTATATATTGATGGAACATGTTATTAAATGATACGGGTAATCTGTTATTCAGCCAGTCATGCATAAACAAAAGAACTTGGGTTTTGTAGAGGTCATCAAATTTAAGAACTTTGAGGGTTTTAAAAAGTGGATCGGTATGTGATATTCTTCTTCTTTTCTTACTAATAATTCGAATCGCTTTTTTCTGCAACATGCAGCAACATGAAGAGTTTTCTTGTAGACGGTGAATGACCCAAAAAACTTGAATTCCAAAAGAAAATGACTGTGGATTACCGAGAATTACAAGGTCTTCAAGGCATTTAACGGCAGCATATTTTTTGCCCTGTTGATGGCATATACAGCTCCACACACTTTTGAACAAACAATTGAGATATGGTGCCTGAAGGTTAAATTTTCATCTACGTAGAATCCAAGAAGTTTTGCTGCTTTTTCATTGCATTGGTTGCCGATACGCTCCAGATGCGTATTACCTTGTCTTAACCTTCTATTATCAACTTGACACGAATCATTGGGAGGATGTAGCATGATGAATTTAGTTTTCGATGCATTAATTACTAATTTATTGGCAGCACACCATTGCTGGACTTTTATAAGCACTTCATTTGTATTATTAAAAAGTGTATCTAAGTCATTACCGGACCTAAAAGCTGTTGTATCATCCGCGAATGATAAAATATCAAGGATGGTACAGTTTGATAAGTCATTAATATAGATGAGAAATAAAATTGGTCCAAGAATAGACCCTTGTGGGGTGCCAGTCAAGATTGATTGTAAATCTGGGGAGATATCTTGAAATTGTACATACTGGCTTCTATTGGAGAGATAATCCTTAAACCAAAGGTCTGCTTGACCCCTAATCCCATAGTGTTGTAGCTTATTTACTAGTATCGCGTGATAAATTGTATCAAAGGCTTTCGGAAAATCTAGGAATACAATCGAAGTAGGGTCTTTGGTCGTTTGGTCGTTCATCTTAGCCACATTATCTAGAAGATGGAAAATTGGGTGAAAACTTGAGTGCCCTTTTCTAAACCCGAATTGAAACGGGTATAAGATTTCGTGGGTATTAAGGTAACTTGAAAGTCGTGTATACATTATTTTTTCTACGATTTTGAAAAAGCAGGTAGGATGCTAACAGGTCTATAATTGTTGACAATATGTCTGTCTCCAGCTTTATAAATATGTATAACTTTAGCTATCTTCATTTTGTTGGGAACAATGCCCGACGAAAAAGATAGATAATTAATATGGGTTATTGGTTTAGCCACTTGATATATTATGTCTTTCAACAGTCTTGAAGTAACATTATTGCAATCTTGACTTGTTTTGGGTAGGAATGAGTTAACGGTAGTACTGTGAATTTAGTTACTTATTCCCGTTTCCTTATTCGACATTCAAAATTCGAAAAAAATTACCGGATATTTTGGGGTTGATGGGTGGCCCCTGAGGAATAAAGAAGATTGACACCTCAACCGCCCCAATCGGACCACATTTAGGGGCCCTACTAAGGCCCCAAAAAGGGCCAGTTACAAAATATCACCAAAGCAGGTTAAAATCACAGGATATTTTGGTGTTGCTGGATGGCCCCGGAGAAATAAAGAAGATTGACACCTCAACCGCCCCAATCGGACCACAGTTAGGGGCCTCACTAAGGCCCCAAAAAAGGGCCAGTTACAAAATATCACCAAAGCAGGTTAAAATCACGGGATATTGTGGTGTTGATGGATGGCCCCCGAGGAATAAAGAAGATTGACACCTCAACCGCCCCAATCGGACCACATTTAGGGGCCCTACTAAGGCCCCAAAAAGGGCCAGTTACAAAATATCACCAAAGCAGGTTAAAATCACAGGATATTTTGGTGTTGCTGGGTGGCCCCCGAGAAATAAAGAAGATTGACACCTCAACCGCCCGAATCGGACCACATTTAGGGGCCCTACTAAGGCCCCAAAAAGGGCCAGTTACAAAATATCACCAAAGCAGGTTAAAATCATGGGATATTTTGGTGTTGATGGGTGGCCCCCGAGAAATAAAGAAGATTGACACCTCAACCGCCCCAATCGGACCACATTTAGGGGCCCTACTAAGGCCCCAAAAAGGACCAGTTACAAAATATCACCAAAACAGGTTAAAATCACGGGATATTTTGATGTTGCTGGGTGGCACCCGAGAAATAAAGAAGATTGACCTCAACCGCCCCAATTGGACCACATTTAGGGGCCCTACTAAGGCCCCAAAAAGGGCCAGTTACAAAATATCACCAAAGCAGGTTAAAATCATGGGATATTTTGGTGTTGATGGGTGGCCCCCGAGAAATAAAGAAGATTGACACCTCAACCGCCCCAATCGGACCACATTTAGGGGCCCTACTAAGGCCCCAAAAAGGACCAGTTACAAAATATCACCAAAGCAGGTTAAAATTACGGGATATTTTGATGTTGCTGGGTGGCGCCCGAGAAATAAAGAAGATTGACCTCAACCGCCCCAATCGGACCACATTTAGGGGCCCTACTCAGGCCCCAAAAAGGGCCAGTTACAAAATATCACCAAAGCAGGTTAAAATTACGGGATATTTTGGTGTTGATGGCCCCAGAGGAATAAAGAAGATTGGCACCTCAACCGCCCCTATCGGACCACATGTAGGGACCCTACTAAGGCCCCAAAAAGGACCAGTTACAAAATTTCACCAAAGCAGGTTAAAATCACGGGATATGTTGGTGTTGCTGGGTGGCCCCGAGAAATAAAGAAGATTGACACCTCAACCGCCCCAATCGGACCACATTTAGGGGCCCTACTAAGGCCCCAAAAAGGGCCAGTTACAAAATATCACCAAAGCAGGTTAAAACCACGGGATATTTTGGTGTTGATGGGTGGCCCCCGAGGAATAAAGAAGATTGACACCTCAACCGCCCCAATCGGACCACATTTAGGGCCCTACTAAGGCCCCAAAAAGGACCAGTGACAAAATATCACCAAAGCAGGTTAAAATCACGGGATATTTTGGTGTTGCTGGGGGGCCCCCGAGAAATGAAGAAGATTGACACCTCAACCGCCCCAACCGGACCACATTTAGGGGCCCTACTAAGGCCCCAAAAAGGGCCAGTTACAAAGTATCACCAAAGCAAGTTAAAATCACGGGATATTTTGGTGTTGATGGGTGGCCCCCGGGGAATAAAGAAGATTGACACCTCAAACGCCCCAATCGGACCACATTTAGGGGCCCTACTAAGGCCCCAAAAAGGGCCAGTTACAAAATATTACCAAAGCAGGTTAAAATCACGAGATTGTTTGGTGCTGATGGATGGCCCCCCCCCCCCCCCCGGGAAATAAAGAAGATTGACACCTCAACCACCCCAATCGGACCACATTTAGGGGCACTGGTAAGGCCCCCAAAAGGGCCAGTTACAAAATATCAGCAAAGAAGGTTAAAATCACGGGTTGTTTTGGTGTTGATGGGTGGCCCCCGAGAAATAAAGAAGATTGACACCTCAACCGTCCCAATCGGACCACATTTAGGGCCCTCCTTAGGCCCCCAAAAGGGCCAGTTACAAAATATTGACTAAGGAGACAAACATCGACAGATATTTTGATGTTGGTGTGCGACACGAGAAGAATAAAGAAGATTCCATGGAACACCGTCCCTAAATATGGGAATATGAGGAATGACGAATTGTGGCTCACTGAGAATTTTCTCGTGGCCCTTATGACCCTGAGGATATGTGGAATGGCAAGTTGTCCCTCACTGCAGTCGGCTTTTCATTATAATGAAAAGGGCATCCTGAAGGCCAGCCAAGTAACAGAAAGAGATTCCACAAGTGTATCTCTATGTAATATGGTCCGTAAATATCCCAAACTGGGGCCCAACTTCCACTTCACAATTTACTCACCTTATCCTTACTTCCTTTCCTTCCTATCTCTAAGTCTTGGCATGCCCAAGGTCCTGCCTGATGTTTGCTGCCTTCTCCAAGCATACCAATACCATCCATTTCCCTCCCACTTTCCTATTCTTTCTAAAATCTGGCATACCAACGGGCCTGTTGGTATCTGCTTGCTACGTCTTGCATGCCAGCACTACCCATTCCCCCCAACTTCCCTATTCTTCCTAATCCCTGACATGCCCGGAGGCCTACCTGATGTCTGATTGCTACGCCATTCATGCTAACACTGCCCATTCCCTCCCACTTCCCCTTTCTGTTGTCTACTTACTATGCACTCTACCGCCACCCATTCCCTTCTACTTGCTTATTCTTCATGTAGCCATAACTTGCCCAAGGACCTGACTGTTGCACGTCTGCTATGCCATGCGTACTAACTCCTGCAGTTGAATACTTGGGTCAGAGAGTAGTCAGAACACGCCACAAAAGTTAATTATAGTAACAAAACACCGATCTTACTCCAAGTATGGGGCTCTTTTGTTCTACCGGAAAACATACCTCATCAATCGAAAATACCCATTATGGGTCATATAACACTTCGCGCGACTCTGTTTCGGTAACATGAAGTCGATGTCGGTGATTTGGGGTAACTGGCGAGCTTATTTTGGTTATTCGCAAGACTCCCGTTGAATCGAACACACCCTTAGAACAGACCCCGTCTGTTTAGAGGTCATTGGGTCAAATGGCAAGAACAAGCTAACATAGAAACCAAGATGGTAGTCTCCAATGTGCATGCTCACTAAAACCACGTATCAGTATCGGGATGAGGTCACAACATGCCCGCTCTCCTCCGCTTCTATGACAACCCACGTGACACCCACAATACCCCGCGGTATGCTGTCACTTCTGCGGTTTGCTCCCCCCCTCCCCCCGAAGTCCCCCAGATGGGGCCCATTTGGCACATTTCATACTACTCAGAATAAATATAACGTGCGGCGAAATGATAATACGCGCACACGAAATAATAATCCGTGCACACGAAATAATAATTCTTGTGCCCGGATTATTATTTTGTATGTACCGATTATCAATTCGCCTTCGCGGATTATTAACTCGTGTGCTCGGTTTATTATTTTGTGCGCACGGATTAAAACATAAGGTGTCAGGACGCCCACCCCCGCTGTCCCAAAAGACGGACCTGCTATATATACTTACATGCATGGGAATCCTGTTCAGTGGCGGAACCAGAATTTTTTATAGGGGGAGAATTCCAATGGAGGGGGGGGGGGGGGGCGATATGACGCGGGTATATCTCAAAGACCGCAGACAGGGAGGGAAGGGTGTAGTCAGGTGAATCACCCTCTCCCAATTGTGTGACCTGGCGGTGGTAGAGCCAGAAAAATATTTGCGAGGGGGGGGGGGAGGGATGGGTGGTGGAGACTGCAAGTAGGGGACATGCTCCGTATGGAGGGGTATCCTGAGTGGAGAAGCCGACATGCCGTCCCCGGGAGTGGGGGGCGGGGAGTCGCCCCCCAGACAAAACAAAATCACTTTGCATTTGAATCAAGTTTTCTGGTGACTTTTAGGGTAGATCGCCACATTTTTGGATGACCCACATTTTAGAGACAAGGTTTATAAACGTACATGGCTCATAAGTATCTGCATCCGAACTTGCAAAATTCCAGTGGATTTATGTTTATCAGCTGAGTTTGTATGTAAATAATGAAAAGAGAGTCACTGTGTGCGTAAGAGAGGGTGGCTGGATGTGCCAGTTTTGGAGAGGGGCAAATGAGAGAGCGAGAGAGAGAGAGAGAGAGAGAGAGGGGGAGGGGGTGGCGGCAAAGACTGAGGTCGGGGGCAAATGCCCCTTCATGACTTCCTGCAGCGCCGCCACCGGATTCGGGACCTCTCCCCGAATTATAAATTTTTGGAGCTCTATAAACGACTCTGAAGCCTCCTTAGAGGAGGTAAGGTCATTGGTGGGGGCCGGTTATCCTTCCTCGGTAAATTTTTCAGTTTTAACTGTAAAGCTTTGAGAGCGATTCTGGAGCCTAATGGAGGATGGCGAGGTCATCGGTAACTTGACGGTAAGGGCCCGAGTCTCTCTCAAATATTCTCAAATTTCGAAGCTATATCAACAGTTTTGAAATCTCCAAATGGAAGGTGAGGGAGGGGTTCGAAATCATATGTGGCAGTTTGTATTTATTATGAAGGGGGGGGGGGGAGGGAGGTGCAATGTAAATCTATTTGGGGGCGAGCTGTGTGCGTTTTCGCATGCCCCCGCCACTGATACCGACCTTCCCAGGGCCTACCAAAAATATATATAATACCGCCAAGATTAGACATGTAAGGGACAAGCATAGGCATATGTTGCCATCCCAGTCAACCTTAGGTGACGACCCATCCCAAATTCCCCCGGCATTGTGAAGTACTTTTCGATGGCTGCTTTATAGGCCATTTTAGACATCTGAATTTTATATCTTCGCTGACATATTTTTGCGCCCCCACGTCTCAACAAGAGATCCCCCCTCTCCCGCCACGCATGCATACACCTACTTACTGCCACAGGCCCAGAGTGCAGCGATGTGAGGTCTTACGCAGACTTCACTTCGTCCTAACTCGCCTATCGCACGTTAAAAAAGGGGAAGCATGCCTAACAAGGACGGACCTCGGGTCATTAGGTTACCCCTCCTGACCTTCCTTTTTTGAAGATATGAGGAGGCGGTAGCGACCAAGGGCCGAAGGGTCCTAGACAACTTAGGTTCAAACAAGAATAAGTAGACATAAGAATTGCTATTTCAGCGTTAAGATGGTGGGATGCCAGTATACCAAGGTCACAGGTTGGATGCCATTTTGACTTAATAACTTATACCATAGTTTTTATATCTTTCATTTCATGCGCACGGATTATTATTCATGTGCATGGATCAAAGGAGTGGTGCTCGTTTCTTTCGAGCAAGATATGGTGAACCCCGCGGTGGACCCGGAAATGACGTCATGGTCACGTGACTGGGTGCCTGGGTGCCGCCATTTTGTGTTGTCATGGTAGCGCGCTTGGCCGGCCATGTTGTGACGTCATCCCCATGGTGAAACGTTGTATCACTGCGCATGCGCAGCCCGTGTTGTTATGGTAATACGCGTTTCCGTCGTCCATTTTGTATACAGGGCGCCGCCATCTTGGTTTGTATAGTAGCACGCGGCTGCTAGGTAACCCAAAGGCATCTAATAAGATGGGGGTATGATTGGAGAGTACGTTCCATGCGATGGAAGTACAACGAGTTACCCAGATGATCCCGTGAACGACTTATTTTCACCGGAAATCACCAAAATGGACCAGAATTATTATAGAATATTGACCCTAATAGCACCACGTAGTGTTATAAGATCCATAAAAGGTGTGTTCCTTATCTAGCTCGAATTCCATAAGAATCCTCGTTCAGTAGTACATATTTTATACCTTATCTGTTCTACCTGACTTCTATCTACTCTAGTATACTGATTATCCCTGACTGTCCCTGTCGATTCTTACGCTTGTTCTACCCATGATATAATGGCTTTGTCCATGTATTCATGACTCTCTCTTACCTTAGTAGATTATTTGGCTTGTTCTGCCCGTGATATGACTATTATCTACACTATTTGTTGGGCTTACCAGTAGACCCAGACATAGCTACAGGTGACACTTTCCCGACAGGCCATCGGTGGCTATCGAGGTCATGGGGGCTATGAGGGCGGCCATAAGGAAATGTCATTACTCTCATCCTCATCTCGGTATTTTGTCACCACGGTCAACAGAATCCCAATTTTGAAATGCCTTTCTAGTATCTTGATGGCCTTCAGAATCCCCTTTTCAACGTATGAGGACTATGAGGGCCATAAGGAAAGGCCATTACTCTCATCCTTTTTGAGGCCTTAGTAGGGCCCCTAAATGTGGTCCGATTGAGGGGGTTGAGGTGTCAGTCTTCTTTATTCCTCGGGGGCCACCCACCAACACCAAAATATCCCGTGATTTTAACCTGCTTTGGTGATATTTTGTAACTGGCCCTTTTTGGGCCTTAGTAGGGCCCCTAAATGTTGTCCGATTTGGGCTGTTGAGGTGTCAATCTTCTTTATTCCTCGGGGGGCCACACATCAACACCAAATATCCCATGATTTTAACTTGCTTTCGTGATATTTTGTAACTGGCCCTTTTTGGGGGCCATGTAGGTCCCCTAAATGTGGTCTGATTGGGGCGGCTGAGGTGTCAATCTTCTTTATTCCTCGGGGGTCACCTTAGTAGGGCCCCTAAATGCGGTCCGATTGGGGCTGTTGAGGTGTCAATCTTCTTTATTCCTCGGGGACCACCCATCAACACCAAAATATCCCGTGATTTTCACCTGCTTTGGTAATATTTTGTAACTGGCCCTTTTTGGGGGCCTTAGTAGGGCCCCTAAATGTGGTCCGATTGGGGCGGTTGAGGTGTCAATCTTCTTTATTCCTCGGGGGCCACCCATCAAGACCAAAATATCCCGTGATTTTAACCTGCTTTGGTGATATTTTGTAACTGGCCCTTTTTGGGGCCTTACTAGGGCCCCTAAATGTGATCCGATTGGGGCGGTTGAGGTGTCAGTCTTCTTTATTCCTCGGGGGCCACCCATCAACACCAAAATATCCCGTGATTTTAACCTGCTTTGGTGATAATTTGTAACTGGTCCTTTTTGAGGCCTTAGTAGGGCCCCTAAATGTGGTCCGATTGGGGTGTCAGTCTTCTTTATTCCTCTGGGGCCACTCATCAACACCAAAATATCCCGTTATTTTAACTTGCTTATGTGATATTTTGTAACTGGCCCTTTTTGGGGCCTTAGTAGGGCCCCCAAATGTGGTCCGATTGGGGCGGTTGAGGTGTCAGTCTTCTTTATTCCTCGGGGCCACCCATCAACACAAAAATATCCTATGATTTTAACTTGCTTTGGTGATATTTTGTAACTGGCCCTTTTTGGGGCCTTAGTAGGGCCCTAAATGTGGTCTAATTGGGGCGGGTGAGATGTCAATCTTCTTTATTTCTCGGGGGCCACCCATCAACACCAAAATATCCCATGATTTTAACCTGCTTTGGTGATATTTTGTAACTGGCCCTTTTTGGGGCCTTAGTAGGGTCCCAAAATGTGGTCCGATTGGGGCGGTTGAGGTGTCAATCTTCTTAATTCCTCGGGGGCCACCCATCAACACCAAAATATCCCGTGATTTTAACCAGCTATGGTGATATTTTGTAACTGGCCTTTTTGGGGGCCTTAGTAGGGCCCCTAAATGTTGTCTGATTGGGGCGGTTGAGGTGTCTATCTTTTTTATTCCTCGGTGGCCACCCATCACCACCAAAATATCCCGGGATTTTAACCTGCTTTGGTGATATTTTGTAACTGGCCCTTTTTGGGCCTTAGTAGGGCCCCTAAATGTTGTCCGATTTGGGCTGTTGAGGTGTCAATCTTCTTTATTCCTCGGGGGGCCACACATCAACACCAAATATCCCATGATTTTAACTTGCTTTCGTGATATTTTGTAACTGGCCCTTTTTGGGGGCCATGTAGGTCCCCTAAATGTGGTCTGATTGGGGCGGCTGAGGTGTCAATCTTCTTTATTCCTCGGGGGTCACCTTAGTAGGGCCCCTAAATGCGGTCCGATTGGGGCTGTTGAGGTGTCAATCTTCTTTATTCCTCGGGGACCACCCATCAACACCAAAATATCCCGTGATTTTCACCTGCTTTGGTAATATTTTGTAACTGGCCCTTTTTGGGGGCCTTAGTAGGGCCCCTAAATGTGGTCCAATTGGGGCGGTTGAGGTGTCAATCTTCTTTATTCCTCGGGGGCCACCCATCAAGACCAAAATATCCCGTGATTTTAACCTGCTTTGGTGATATTTTGTAACTGGCCCTTTTTGGGGCCTTACTAGGGCCCCTAAATGTGATCCGATTGGGGCGGTTGAGGTGTCAGTCTTCTTTATTCCTCGGGGGCCACCCATCAACACCAAAATATCCCGTGATTTTAACCTGCTTTGGTGATATTTTGTAACTGGTCCTTTTTGAGGCCTTAGTAGGGCCCCTAAATGTGGTCCGATTGGGGTGTCAGTCTTCTTTATTCCTCTGGGGCCACTCATCAACACCAAAATATCCCGTTATTTTAACTTGCTTATGTGATATTTTGTAACTGGCCCTTTTTGGGGCCTTAGTAGGGCCCCCAAATGTGGTCCGATTGGGGCGGTTGAGGTGTCAGTCTTCTTTATTCCTCGGGGCCACCCATCAACACAAAAATATCCTATGATTTTAACTTGCTTTGGTGATATTTTGTAACTGGCCCTTTTTGGGGCCTTAGTAGGGCCCTAAATGTGGTCTAATTGGGGCGGGTGAGATGTCAATCTTCTTTATTTCTCGGGGGCCACCCATCAACACCAAAATATCCCGTGATTTTAACTTGCTTTGGTAATATTTTGTAACTGGCCCTTTTTGGGGCCTTAGTATGGTCCCTAAATGTGGTCCGATTGGGGCGGTTGAGGTGTCAATCTTCTTAATTCCTCGGGGGCCATCCATCAACACCAAAATATCCCGTGATTTTAACCAGCTATGGTGATATTTTGTAACTGGCCTTTTTTGGGGCCTTAGTAGGGCCCCTAAATGTTGTCTGATTGGGGCGGTTGAGGTGTCTATCTTTTTTATTCCTCGGTGGCCACCCATCACCACCAAAATATCCCGTGATTTTAACCAGCTTTGGTGATATTTTGTAACTGGCCCTTTTTGAGGCCTTAGTAGGGCCCCTAAATGTGGTCCGATTGGGGTGGTTGAGGTGTCAGTCTTCTTTATTCCTCGGGGGCCACCCATCAACACCAAAATATCCCCTGATTTTAACTTGCTTTGGTAATATTTTGTAACTGGCCCTTTTTGGGGCCTTAGTAGGGCCCCTAAATGTGGTCTGATTGGGGCGCTTGAAGTGTCAATCTTCTTTATTCCTCGGGGCCACCCAGCAACACAAAAGTATCCTATGATTTTTACTTGCTTTGGTGATATTTTGTAACTGGCCCTTTTTGGGGCCTTAGTAGGGCCCTAAATGTGGTCTGATTGGGGCGGGTGAAATGTCAATCTTCTTTATTTCTCGGGGGCCACCCATCAACACCAAAATATCCCGTGATTTTAACCTGCTTTGGTGATATTTTGTAACTGGCCCTTTTTTGGGGCCTTAGTAGAGTCCCTAAATGTGGTCCGATTGGGGCGGTTGAGGTGTCAATCTTCTTTATTCCTCGGGAGCCACCCATCAACACCAAAATATCCCGTGATTTTAACCAGCTATGGTGATATTTTGTAACTGGCCCTTTTTGGGGCCTTAGTAGGGCCCCTAAATGTTGTCTGATTGGGGCGGTTGAGGTGTCTATCTTCTTTATTCCTCGGTGGCCACCCATCAACACCAAAATATCCCGTGATTTTAACCTGCTTTGGTGATATTTTGTAACTGGCCCTTTTTGAGGCCTTAGTAGGGCCCCTAAATGTGATCCGATTGGGGTGGTTGAGGTGTCAGTCTTCTTTATTTCTCGGGGGCCACCCATCAAGACCAAAATATCCCGTGATTTTAACTTGCTTTGGTAATATTTTGTAACTGGCCCTTTTTGGGGCCTTAGTAGGGCCCCTAAATGTGGTCCGATTGGGGTGCTTGAAGTGTCAATCTTCTTTATTCCTTGGGGGTCACCCATCAACACCAAAATTATCCTGTGATTTTAACTTGCTTTGGTGATATTTAGTAACTGGCCCTTTTTGTGGCCTTCATAGGGCCCCTAAATATTGTCCGATTGGGGCGGTTGAGGTGTCAACCTTCTTTATTCCTCGGGGGCCACCCATCAACACCAAAATATCTCGTGATTTTAACCTGCTTTGGTGATATTTTGTAACTGGCCCTTTTTGGGGCCTTAGTAGGGCCCCCAAATGTGGTCCGATTGGGGCGGTTGAGGTGTCAATCTTCTTTATTCCTCGGGGGCCACCCATCAACCCCAAAATATCCCGTAATTTTAACTTGCTTTGGTGATATTTTGTAACTGGCCCTTTTTGGGGCCTTAGTAGGGCAGTAGGTAATAAAGGCGGATTTACCAATCACTTTGTACATGCACGTGTACACGATGCGTTTACCAACGTGGAATTCGGTGTTGAATCACATGCTTGATCACAAAAATGTTAACTGATGTTGAATCTCCCATGTTTTTTTGTGACTCCTAGATCGCACTTTTAACATTCAAATACTCGTGGTGAACACGCGTTTTTAAAAAAAAAGGTGAAATTGTACATCTTCACTTTTATCTTTCACTTTAAAAATTTTTGTCAACGTTCCCATCGCAGATCAGACCATCGATCCATTGTTGGTGAACGCGAGCAAAAAAATCTGGGCTAGATAAAAAAAACGGTTTGCGGATTCTGCATCAGTGATGCAGAGTCCGCTATTGTTTTGAGGCGGTGGGTTTTTCTCATTTATGACGTCATTAGGGGAATTCCCCACTATGGGAATTCCCAAACTCAGTTAATCGACCGATCGGATCGCTCGATTCTCCGCCAATTGACCGATCGGATCGCTCGATTCTCTTAAACTCGATCATACAGAGTTATCTCCCTTCGTCGTGGGGTGGGGGAATATCCTAGGAAATAAATAAAAGTGATAAATAGAGCTCCTGCACGCCTTGGGCGTGTTAAACCATTTCATTCGAATGTCAGTCTACAATCATCAGTCTGTGTTTTATCAAAACTGGCAATCAGGTCGCATGTCAAAGTGACATTTACTGTATAGACACTTACTGAGAACGTTATTTTGTCACGCCTGAGATGTATTATAGGTTTTTATTCAAATGAGATTAATGTCAAGTTAAATGGTTTATCTGAAAAAACTATTTCTATGGATCAAAGCGATGTTTTGACTGAGCGATTACCATGTAAAAATTTTAGAGAAAATAGCGTTGTTCAACGTGCGAGTACTAACACGGTTTTAACCCAAAATATTACAAGATATTCATGGAGTATTATTTTTCTCATATTTTTTTCTGCCAAAAAAATTCTCACCAGAGAATTTTTTTAAAATATTTTTCAACTCTTGTTTTTGACTGAGCGATTACCATGTAAAAATTTTAGAGAAAATAGCGTTGTTCAACATGCGAGTACTAACACGGTTTTAACCCAAATATTACAAGATATTCATGGAGTATTATTTTCCTCATATATTTTTTTCTGCAAAAAAATTCTCGCCAGAGAATTTTTTAAAAATATTTTTCAACTCTTGTTTTTTTGACTGAGCGATTACCATGTAAAAAGAGAAAATAGCGTTGTTCAACGTGCGAGTACTAACGCGGTTTTAACCCAAAATATTACAAGACATTCAAAATTATTTTGAGAATGACTTCAAGTGTGAGGAAATAACTACCTGTATGATTTAACACTTTAAAACGTTGTATTTATAGATGTTTATTTGAGACTAAACTCTAAGTTTCTCATTGTCGGAAATAACTGTTGATGTGATCTTTAACACGTTCGAGGGCAAAACGCATTTAAAGAAGTTTATTTTATAAATGTTTTTCCTTAACTGGTTTTTAGTTATTATATTAAAGACAGAAGATTTTTATTTACTTAAAACATAAAAATAATTATACATTTAATTTTGAAAATAATAAATAACTCATATTAGCATACTCAAAGGAACATTAACAATTAAAAACGAAAGATGTTTTCACAGATGGATCCTAGGCACCGAGATCTAATTTTAGACCAGTATGAACATGCTAAGAAGGGGATTCAGTCGGCTGATAGGAGCAGACGTCTTGGTGAGATGGAACTCAAACGCGAAGCCACAAAAATATTTAAACCCGTGACGGAGGGTCAAGAGCAAAGCAGGAAGGAGATAGTCGAAGAATTGAGACCTATAAAGGAGAGTTCTTTGAGAATGGGTTCGTTGCCTCCTAGTTTTGGAAATCGGTATTCCATTCAATCTACACCGGATTACGTTCCCACGGGAATTCAAACAGATTTGAGCAAGTCTGATGATACGGCTTCGACTATCACCACTAGTAGCGTTGCATCGTCCGATGATGATGGCGGTAAGAGAGATCAGTCGTATGGATTTTATAAGGATTCAGAGGGAAGGCTTTTTGTAGGAGACACAGAAGTAGATATTGGCGATGATGAATTGATCGTGGGTTCGAACAGATACGAATTGACTGATGGGCTGCGCAGATTGCTCCTTTACGACAAGCCCGGCGATTACACGGATCAGGATTTCGACAATTATGGCGACATTCTAGTTCAAACTCACGCCATGAAGAGAAATAACGATGCCAGAGAGACGAGACCCAAAGCCAACAGAGGTTACAAGTGGACGAAAGTGGTGAAACCCATATGGGATATGAACAAGAAGTTCGTCGAATCGGTGACTGGCAAAGGGGTGAAAACCACTTTTCTTCCGAGCGATTCCGACGCTCTGTCTCAGAGATTGAGTTTGTTGATGGCGAGCAGACGGGCTGGTAACACGGGATTAGATAATCAGATAGTTACTATATCTGACGAATTGTTAAGACAGAAGGTTTTGAATAAAAACCAGTATAAAAGGCTGATGAACGAATTAAAGGATTGATGTGTATATAATAAGTAGAGAGAAACAAACAAACAAACAAAAATAAAACAGTAAATTTTTACACTAGAATAATAAAAGTATTTAAAACAACAAAACGATTTACCAGTGAAAAAAAACAAAAATATATCATAAAAAATATGTTGGTGATAAAGAACAGGGGATACGTCAGAACTTACGTTCAAGGCGGTTCTGGCATCATCGATTCTATAATGCGAGCATTCACGAGCGATGCGGGCAGAAAACTCGCATCGACCGCGTTTGAGGTTGGTAAGAAGACGGCTTTGGATGCTGGTAAGAAAGCCGCTTCCGAAGCCAGTGGTAGGATAGCTTCTGTGGCTGGCAAGAGGGCAGCCGACGTGTTGATCGACAAGTTGATCAGTCCACTGGCGAAGCGAGCTGCGTTAGAGCGAACGCTGAAAAGTTGGAAAGATTTTAAGGATGCTGTGGCCAAGAGGTCGAATAATGAGTTCTTTCCTAAGAGCATAAGAGGTTTGATAGTGGGAAAATCGAATTGTGGAAAGACCAATCTGTTGATGAATCTGTTGTCCCGACCCGACTGGTTGGATTACGACAGATTGTTCATGTTTGGCAAGAGCTTGTTTCAACCTGAATACAGATTGCTTCGAGAGTGCATGGATCGTAGATTGCCCAAGGACGTCATAGCCAGAATCTTTGACAGTAGGGAGGAATTCGACAAGAGCGGAGCTCCACTTTTGACCATTTTGGACGGTGCGGCGATGGAGCTGATGAAGAGAAATGCATCTTCGAACGTCGAGTGTCGATTTTATGAGAACGCTAGTGATGTTCCGGATCCTAGAGAACTGAAATCGGAAGATAAGAATCTCATGAGTTTCGACGATCTGCTTTTGGAGAGACAGAACCGATGCGAATCGTATTATGTTAGGGGTCGACACAGCAACGTGGACTGTTTCTACCTGTCGCAGAATTATTTTCGATTGCCCAGACAGACGATAAGGGAGAATGCTAATTTTCTATGTCTCTTTCGCCAAGATCTCAAGAATCTCAATCACATCTACGGCGATCACGTCGCAAACGATATGAGCACGGCAGAATTCAGGAGATTCTGCAAGAGGGTTTGGGATGGTGGATTTTACAATTTCGTCATGATCGATTTGACAAGCGAATTTAATCACGGAAAATATCGGTGCGGATTCGACAAGTTTTATGTTTCTGATGATAAGATACAGCGTGAAAATAAAAAAAATTAGAAAATAATAAATCTTCAAATAATTAGTTTTGAATAAAAAAAATAAAATTAAAATATAATGTTCGAACATGGAGAATTGCTAGAATGGATAGCCGAGAATACGGCTGCGAAACAATCCATTCAAATCATGGTGAGTGGCGATTCGACTCGATTCGCTACGAAATTCGAACCTTCCATCGAATTGAATAGAGAGAAAAGTTACAAGATGGCTTTGGTGAATCTGGAGACTTATTATTCCTTTCTCAACGTCACCGAAAAGAATAACTAGTTCAAGTATTCCGACGGAGTGGATTGGTTGGAGATTCGAATTCCCAAAGGGAGTTACGACATAGACGATTTGAACAATTACATTCAGACGCGAATGAAGACGGATGGAAAGGGAAGCAACAAGATCAGACTCGCTCCCAATCCTAATACCTTACAGACGATGTTGGATTTGGAAGATAATTTTCGAGTGGATTTCAACACGGACGATTCTATAGGCAAGATGTTGGGATTCGATCGAAAGATTATCGAGGCCACGCGGCATCTGAAAATACGGTCGACATTCTCGCTGTCAATAGCATTCTGGTGAACGTGGATGTGATTGCTGGAAGCTACATGAATGGTAGCGCTCAACCGACGATCTATTCCTTCTTTCCAAATGTGTCGCCGGGTTATAAGATCATGGAGCGACCTCGAAATTTAGTTTATCTACCAGTGATTTTGGACACGTTGTATAATCTCAAAACCACATTGACGGATCAAAATGGTGAACTGTTAGATCTTCGCGGAGAAAGAGTGACGATACGATTTCACATAAGAGAAATATAAAAGCAAAAAAAAAAATAAAATATTGTGTATATATATATAGATAACAAAAATAAAATAAACGCAATATTAATTTTACAAAATTATTTTAATATAATTATTAAACAAGAAACAATTGAAGTAAATATATTTTAAAAAACAGAATTATGACAGAATACGTGGTTAAAAACGTGAACATATCTGCAGGACAGAGGAAGAAACTTAAGAGAGCGTTAACAATTCGAGGCGAGGTGGTGAGATTCAAATTCACTCACGAAGATCTGACGAGAGGTGGTCAGGATTCGATCGCCTGGACCAGAAGTCAAATCAAAAGGATGGAAAAGCAATTCGCGATGGAAGAGGGTTGATGGTGAGAATGAGTCCCGCTCAATTGAGATACAATTTGAGAATGAAAGGCGGTTTCCTACCGCTATTGGCAGGAATAGCCGCAAAAGCATTACCCTTCACCGCAAAGGCACTACCCTTTCTTGGAAAGACTCTCGGCGTGGGAGCTCTCACGGGACTCGCTAGTTCGGTGGTTGAGAAATTAATGGGTGGCAGCGGACTGTTCTTGAAGAAGGGAGGAGCCGTGTGTCGTGTCCACGTAGATGACAGCGGTAAAGGATTGCATCTAGAACCCGTTAGAGGTGGCAACTCTCTGATAGGAAACAGTCTCTATCTAAAGAGTGGACGGAACGTCGAGCGACTCGGCAAGGGTTTGTTGCTCGGTGAGAATTCGCCATTTAAGAACATACCGATTTTGAATATGTTATTATAATATAAAATTGTATAAAATATAAAATCATAGAAAGTATAAAATAATATATTTAAAATGGATAAAAAGGTGGAGAAACAATTAGACGATAATGACGAATATCACGAGACAGAGTGCGAAGAAACAAAAAAAAAATGAGATCAAAAGATGATCTCATTACTTTTTTTTTTTCCTTCTTCTTCACTAAAAATCAATCACTCTATTGTTTATATTTCCAAGTCCGTTATTAGCATGTTGACACTCGTGTCTTCTCCTTTTTCGAAAACGTGTTGAATGTTTATCTTTACTCTTTTGAGTTTTTTTACATCGGTCAACTCGCTCTCACCACCCAATTTCTTCACGAGTTCGAATGAGATGTTTGGAAATATGTAATTTCCATAGGGCAACGACAAATCGTCCTTGTCGAATTCTCTATCTTCGGCGATGACGATGTTCTGCAGATCGCTTTGGTACTCGTAAATCAAATCAAGCGTGGCTTCGTCCAATTTCAAAGGCATCTTATATTTGTCGTATTTGTGCTCTAAGCCCTTCGTCTCGACTTCGTTCAATTCGATGGGATTGTGTCGTTGTAATCTATAGATTTTATGACCGAATTTCTTATTTGTTTCAACTCGTTTCAATTTCAATTCGCATCTTTTAGCTGTTGTTGTCCTCATGATCGATTATTTAGTTTTTTGTTTTTACGAATTCTTGCAAATAATGTATATTTTAAATTTTGTATTTAAATAATAATTTGTTTAAAAAGTTTTTTTTTTGCTCTTTATATATATATAAAAAAAGTTGTTTTTTTAATTTTTAATTTTATTTAATGTAAAAGTTTTTAGTAAAAGTTTTTTTTCTCTTTATATATATATAAAAAGTTAAATTTTAAATTTCAATCTCTCTATTGTTTATATTTCCAAGTCCGTTATTAGCATGTTGACATTCGTCATTTTTCCACTTACGAAAATGGTGTGAATGTTTATCTTTACTCTTTTGAGTTTTTTTTCATCGGCGAATGTGCTCTCACCACCCGATTTGTTGACGAGTTCGAGTGAGATTATTGGATATATGTAACTTCCATAGGACAACAATAAATCACTCTTGTCGAATTCTCTGTCTTCGGCGACGATGATATTATTCAGCAGATCGCTTTGGTACTCGTAAAACAAATCAAGCGCGGCTTTGTCCAATTTCAAACACATTCGATATTTGTGGTAGTAGCACTCTAAGTCCACCATCTTGACCTCATTCAATTCGATGGGATCGTGTGGTTGTAATGTATAGATATTAAAACCGAATTTCTCATACCCTTCATCTCGTTTCAGTTTCAATTCACATTTTTTAGGTGTTGTTGTCATGATCGATTATTTGGTTTTTATGAATTCTTGCATAATAATGTATATTTTAAATTTTGTATTTAAATAATTTGTTAAAAAGTTTCTCTTTATTTCTCTTTATATATAAATAAAAGTTTAAAAAAAAATATTCTTACAAACTCAATTTTGAGGTAAAAACAATGATCAAGTCTAAACATCCGAATTATAGTCTAGAACGTGCAAGACTTCAAACGTTTAAAAATTGGCCTTCTTATCTCGCTCAAAAAACCGAAGATTTAGCCACCGCGGGTTTCGTTTACGTGGGTAAAGGCGACAAAGTCAAATCTTTTTGTTGTGACATACATTTGATGAATTGGGAACCTCACGACATACCTTTACTAGAACACATATATAATATTAAAAAAGGTGAATGTGATTATTTGAACAAGATCCTAATGTTGGGATTGATCAAAATCGAAGACGAAGAGCGGGATAGAGATAAAAAACAAAAATTATTGATGGATATGTTACAACTCGGATACACCAAGGAACAATTGTACGATGTGTTAAACAACGTGAACAAGACCCTGTCTCAATTCCTAACTTTAGAACATCTCATCAAGTTCATGGCGGAAGCGGATGAGTTATCATCACTCGTCGAAAACAAACCGAGCAAAACGTCCACTAAGTGTCTGGTCTGCGAAGGCATCGCAAATGTCTTGTTTCTACCGTGCGCACACCTGCGTTACTGTAGAGAATGTTATTCCGAAGATGAGAAAACGTGTTCGGTTTGCAAACGAGAAATAAAAGCGGTCTTAAATTGTTTTTGAATAAAAAACACATTAAAGAAAACAAAAATGAATTTAAAATTTAACTTTTTTTTTTTTATATATATATAAAAAGAGTAAAAAAGCAAAACTTTTTTAACAAATTATTTAATATAAAATTCAAAAAAAATATTCTTACAAATGAAGCAAACAGATAAAACAATGGTAAATTTAAATGAGAAAACCATACCTCAGTTAAACGAGATTTGTAAACTATTACAAATTTCAGATTTCAGAAATTATAGAACTAAATCAAAAAAAATTGAAGTCATACAAGAATATTTATGAAATGCTAGAAAGGCAAACGAAATGTCAATAGCAACGACGTCAAAAGATGCATCGGTTGTGAAAAATGAGAAGATAGTAAAAGGAATCGAAATGCCGACGTCGAAAAAAAACAAAAACGTTTCGATTGTGAAAAATAAGAAGACGACTAAACGAAAAGCCATTGAAGAACATCAAGTTTCCAAAGAAAAGAAAAGAAAAACTAAAACGAAAACGAGTGATGCACTTCAGATTCTAGACAAATGAGATATATTGAGTGAAATTCAACGAGCAATCGACGAAGAGAAAGGAGAAGAATATGTAACACGACTCGTTGCAGAACTATACCAATTGAAACCCATAGAATGGGAGAGTGCGATCAAAGGCATTTTTAAAACTTTCGACGTGGTTCCCTCGTTCAAGAAAATCGATCCGAAATTGTTCATGGAATGGGTGAAGAAAAAAGTATTGGATTTGTTTCGCGAATACATGAATGTGGGATTAAAAATTAAGATGATACTCCATTGCATAATGAATAAAATCGATGTGAAGTCCGGCGAGAGCATCTTGAAAAATGGATATTTCAGATCTAACGTCGAACCCGTATTTCGAGGTTCAGATCTATCGAACGTTTTCGAAAAGATGAAAGACAAGATGTTGACGTCTCTCGTGAATTATCAACATGAAGGTTGTAATTGGATGTTCGATGAGGTGTTGAAACTCGAAATTCACATAAATAAAAACGATCCGTTGAAAGGATCTTCCTACTTGGAATTACCGTCTTTCTTGACTAAGAAACACGCCGTGGTCAACGTGAGAAATAAAGATGATCAGTGTTTTAAATGGGCAGTCACCTCCGCTTTATACCCTGTCGAAATAAACTTCGATAGAGTTTCTCGTTACGAGGAAACTTCTAAAAATCTCGATTGGACCGGAGTGACTTTTCCAACAGAGTTAAAACACATCGAACGTTTCGAGGTTCAAAATCCCACTGTAGTGGTGAACGTCTTGGGATACGATGACGAAAATCAAAAGATCTATCCTCTCAGACAGACTTCGTATCTCGGAAGAGAAAAGATGATTATTTTATTATTGATTTCGAATGGCGACAATCGTCATTATTGTTGGGTTAAACATCCGACCCGATTACTGTCGAAACAAAATAATAATCATAAAGGAAAGATATCTTTATGTTACAATTGCATGAACATATTTAAGAGCGAAAAATCATTAGCGAAACATCAGGAATATTGCAACGAAAATCAAGGTGTCGCCGTCGAAATGCCTAAATCCAACACCATCGTAAAGTTTGAAAATCACAATAGAAGGTTAAAAGTACCATTTGTCGTGTACGCCGATTTCGAATGTTTCACCGCGAAAATGAGTTCCTGTCAACCCAACGCTCTTCAAAGTTACGTCGAAAGATATCAAAAACACATACCTTCGGGCTATTGCATTTACGTGAAATGCGCTTTCGACTCACAACATGACATGGGTCCCTTCACCTACACGAAACAGTGCGAAGACGACGACGTGGCTCAAAGGTTCGTGGAAGAGTTAGAATCGAAAATTCAAATGTTATACGACAAATTCAAAACTCCGGCGAAAATGATCATCACGCGAGAGCAGCAGGATGAAAATAACAGAACCACCGAATGTCACATATGCAAACAATCGTTCGATGAGAATTCGAAGGAAAATAAGAAGGTCAGAGACCACGATCATTATGCGGGTCTGTATCGCGGTCCGGCTCACAGCAAGTGTAATTTAAAATATCGAGACGCCGCTTTCTATCCGGTGATGTTTCACAATCTCTCGGGTTACGACAGTCATCTGTTCGTGAAAAATCTCGGCACCTCACATGAAGAATTAAATTGCATCATGAACAGCGAAGAAAGATACATTTCCTTCACGAAATGGAAGCTCATGGAGAAGAAAAGAGTAATCGACGGAGAGACGTTGAAAGAAAAAACGAAATCCATTCGTAGATGCATACCTTTCATCGACAGTTTTAAATTCATGTCGACCGCTCTGGAAAAATTAGTCGATAACATGAGCAAGGATAAATTCAAAATCAGGAGCGAACATTTCAGAGAATGAGTAGACGTCATGTTGAGGAAAGGAGTCTATCCTTATGATTACATGAATGATCTAAAGAGATTTGAAGACACCGCACTACCTTCGAAAGAAGATTTTTATTCGAAATTATACGAATCCGACATTTCCGACAAGAATTACGAACACGCCAAAAACATGTGGAAATCATTTGATATGAAAACCATGAGAGATTATCACGATCTCTATCTGAAGACCGACGTTCTGCTCTTGGCAGACGTGTTCGAAAATTTTCGAGACGTCTGTTGTCGAAATTACGATCTGGATCCCGCTTGGTATTTCACCGCACCCGGTCTGGCGTGGGACGCTCTGTTGAAGACCACCGAAGTCCAATTGGAATTATTATCCGACGTGGACATGTTGCTCATGTTCGAAAGGGCTGCGAGAGGTGGCGTCTCGATGATCTCTCACAGATATTCTGAAGCTAACAATCCCTACATGAAAGAAGGTTTCGATTCGAAACGGTCGACTAAGTACATACAGTATTGGGACGCCAATAATCTGTACAGTTGGGCTATGAGTCATCCTTTACCGATTAGAAATTTCGAATGGGTGAAGGAACCGGAAGAGATGCAAAAATGGAGAGACTATCCTTGCATTTTAGAAGTCGATTTGAACTATCCGGAAGAATTACACGACCCACACAACGATTATCCGCTAGCTCCCAAACGAATGGAACCGAACGAAGGAGACGAGGAAAAACTCATTCCCAATTTATTTAACAAATGTAACTACGTCGTCTACAGCGAGAATTTGAAACAGTACGTCGATTACGGGATGAAATTAGTCGACATATATTGCATCATTTGATTCGACGAAGAGCCTTGGATGAAAAAATACATCGATCTCAACACGAATCTCAGAACTCGAGCCGAGAATGATTTCGAGAAAGATTTCTTCAAACTCATGAACAACTGCGTGTACGGCAAATCGATGGAAAACATCAGGAAGAGAATTGACGTTCGACTCGTCACATCTGAGAAAAGAGCTAAAAAATTAGTGGCGAAACACAATTACAAACACCGAACCATATTCGCCGAAAAACTAGTGGCCGTTCACATGCAAAAGACGCACCTGAAGTTCGACAAACCATATTATCTTGGACCGATCATCTTAGATGTCAGCAAGCGATTGATGTACGAGTTTCACTACGATTATGTCAAACGAAAATTTGGCGATAAAGCCAAACTACTGTTCACTGACACGGACAGTTTAGTTTACGAGATAGAGACGAAAGACGTCTACCGAGATATATCTCCGGAAGTGGCCGAGTGGTTCGACACGAGCAATTATCCCGTCGATCACCCGTCCAACATTCAATCGAACGACAACAAGAAGGTGTTGGGTAAATTTAAGGACAAGAGCAGCGGTAAACAGATCGTTGAATTCGTGGGCTTGAGACCCAAACTGTATGCTTATCATCTAGAAGATGATGAAGAGATCAAGAAGTGCAAAGGAGTTAAAGCGTGCGTGGTGAAGAAAAACATCTCTTTCCAAGAGTATAGAGATTGTCTGTTAGGAAGTGGTCCGGTGTATAAGAAGCGAAAATCACGACTTGTATACCGAAATAGTCAACAAGATTTCGCTGGCGGCCGACGACGATAAAAGATTCATATTAGATGATAAAATAAGCACTTTGGCACTTGGACATTGGACTTTGGATCTAATTTTAGACGATATGAATGTGGATGATTGGATTCCAGATACAATTGTGGATGATAAGATTCCAGATATGATTGTGGATGATAGGATTCCAGAAAATCAAGAAGAATTAGATGAACACAAATTATAGAAATCGATAGTGACATCGAGAGAGTTAGTTTAAAAAGAAAAAGAAAAAAATAGAAAAAATAACGTCATTTTTAGTAAATTATAATAAAATAAATAAAAAAAAATATATACGCATTTATGAATAAGAAAATAAAGATATCCGTAGAAGGTGTCGTCTTACCTAACGAACCCCTATCCAACATCGATCTGTTGAATGCAGCAAAGGATTTGAAAATCAAAGATTTTCTAGGTGTGTTTTCCAGAGATGCCTTGCCGAAGAGAAGACCTCGACAATCGGAATACGGAATTTTAAATCTAGATGATTCATCGGGTGAAGGCACTCACTGGGTGACGTGGATGAAGAACGGGAAGAAGAAAAATTATTATTTCGACAGCTACGGAATCTCGCCGCCAAAAGAAATAGAGAACTATTTCAACAAATCGATGGTTCGTTACAACACGGAACAAGTGCAATCACCAGATCAAGTGTTTTGCGGTCACCTGTGTCTCTACATTCTCAAGAGATGGTCTGAAGGAGATCGATTTCAAGACATTCTCAATGATTTACATTAGAGAGATTTTTTTTTATAGCATATATAAAGATAAAAAATATTTTTTTAAAATTTTAATCGAATAAAAACGAAAAATAAAATAACATAGTTCATTTTTAATAAACTGCGTTTGAGCATATTTTTCTAAAAACAAAAAAAATCCCACAACAACATGCCAGTCAATAAATTTGGTAGAAGTGACGACGAAAAAGTCAACCTGAGAAAGAAGAGGAAGACGTTCGAAGTCGACGATGGTTACGACGTTGCCAACTTGGACGAACGTTACATTCGGAGATACGAACCTCGAGAGGAACCTTTGAACATGAACGATAAGAAGCTCTACAATCTTCCAGAGCCGATAGATCTCGCAGATGCTGCGACTAAAAAATACGTCGACAGGGAGAACGCCGATTTCGAACGAATCCTGCTGGATAATTACGTGGATAAAACCATGACCGACGATCTCGATCTGAAATCCAAATGTTTGGTGAACGTCGCGAATCCCATAGATCCCACCAATGCCGCGACCAAGAAATACGCGGACGACTCTCACGCGAGATTCAGCGAACACCTGAGAAATAGATACGTTATGAAAATGATGCACTCGGAATTGAACGCCAATTATAACAAGATAACGAACGTGGCCACTCCCACGAATCCCAAGGACGTGGCGTCCAAACACTACGTAGATCTGGAACAGAGAAAGTCTGATGGATGAGAAATGAAATCGGATCTGAATGCGGGATTCCACAAGATATTGAATCTGTCAGAGATCAATGACACGGATGCGGACTCAACCGCGGTCAACAAGGGCTACGTGGATTCTGCCGTGATACAATCGCAAGAATACCTAGAATCGCAAGTGGACGATCTCTACCTGAACAAACAATCTGGCAGAACCATGGAGAATGGCATCAACATGAGGTCACAATTTATTCAGTCTCGATCACGATCCCAAATTCGATTCCAACGCGGTCAGCAGAAAGTACGTGGATGACAACTCGGTCTGGAGAAAGGGTGACATCATGGAAGGTAAACTAGACATGGGTGGACACGCGCTCACGAATCTACCGGATCCCGTGAACATAACGGATGCCTGCACCCTGATTTCGGTGGTGGAGAAAGTCAAATATGCTAGACAATTGATCACCATGTGGGCCGAAGAGGCCGGCACCTTAGATGAGGGAAAAGCTGAGTGGTCTTTCGGAAATGGAGGTAGCGGATCGAAACATGGTCAGGTGGGATATCCCATGCCACTGGGAGGTGAAATCCTTCGAATGAGTCTGGCTTCCTCGGATTTGAATAACAGAGCGGTCGTCAATCTCATGGTGACTGGTGTGGAGAGCAATAAGAGATACAGCGTCGAAAAGACTGAGAATCAACACGCGAATGTTAGCACGTTCGGCACGCCTCTCAAAGTGAACGCCGGAGACAGGATTCATTTCGTTACGAAAACCAATAATCCCGAAGCCACCACTTCCGTGGTGAGTCTGCTGATCGAACTAGATTCTTTGAACAAACAGTGAACGCGTGGAAAATAATGAATTAAAAAAATAATGTGTGATTATTAAAAACAAAAAAAAAAAAAAAAAAAAAAAAAAAAAGTAATGAGATCATCTTTAGATCTCATTTTTTTTTGTTTTTCTTCTTCTTCACTATCACCATATATTATAATGACGTTTCCTTTTCTCTCAATTTTCAGCGTTGATTCTTCTTCTTTTTCTATTTTTCTTTTTCTTTGTGATATGATACGTTTATAACAACACTTTTGTTTATCCAAATCGTAATTATGAACGAATGTTGTGCATCTCTTGGTAACACTCGCATCATTACCATTTTCTTCAGAAGGTAGTGGTGATGGTGGAAAGCGTCTCATTCTTTTCATTTCCAACCGTCTATCCCGCTGTTTATCTAACCATTTTTCCACATCTTTTTTTTTGTTTTTTGGCTTGCAACACAGGATGGAACATCTGACGGAAACGGAGAGACGATCGCACAGGATCGAACAATCTAAGATCTGTTCGAGTTTTAATATCTTCGTCACGAAATATCCTTTTTGTTTCTCATGAGTGAATAGCACGCGATCTTTTAAATAATTCAGAACGTAATCATAAATATCTTCTTTTTTCAAACATGAAAATGGAACGTGTATTTCGTTTTCTACGTGACTACTTAGGAATTGTAACATTTTGTACGTCGAGAATGTTGAAAAAAGACGATTTTTTCTCAGATGAAACTTTTTTTTTGTTAAAAAAATATCATTAAAAACGAATTTATTTTTTTATTCTTTTTTGTTTTTTTTGTTTTAATAATGACTCATTACTTTTTTATTTTTTTTTTGTTTTTTTATTTTTTTTCACACTAGTCTCTCATCGAATGATCGACATCTTATTTCCATCCGATTCAAATTGTAATTCTCTGTCCGACAGGACCAGGGTGAAGGCTTCAGTTTTTCTCAGAACGTTCCTATCGAATTGCATCTTGATCTGAATGTCTAAGACGCTACTCTTGAGTCGTTCACTCTGTTTACTGATGTGGAATACGAACATGGGATACATCGACTTGTATTGGCCGGGAGATATGTTGGGGTTGCTCATCAATTCGTCTAGACTATGATACTTCTTTCTAAAATCAGCGGCGTCACCGTACAGTCTGCAAAAATCGTTCTTGTCGAACGACGCATTGTAATCGATTGCTGGATATCTCATGGCATTCAGAAACACTTGCATGTTTCACAAACTGCAGTGATCGAACAGCGACGCATTCTTTTCCTGAGACCCGTCCCTATCGGTCTGAAATGCAACCACGATGAAACGTGGTCTCTCGGAAGCGGATTTCACCATCAATCTCCAATCGAAGTGATTCGTGGAGGGAGGAATGCTTGCCGTGTCGCACTGTCTCATTCTAAATCCCATGGGTAATTTACTCTTGGATTCTATGATCTTGTAGAGACGTGCTTTCTCCACAATCGAAGGCTCCACATGCGGAACGAACCACGATATCTTGTGTAGAGTTATCTTACCTGCATCGGTCGCAGTGAGTCTCACTATTGCATCGTCGTTTCCTTTTCGAATCAATGTCAGATTGTGTTTGAATCCGTACATGATCTTGTTGTAATCATCTGCAAATCCGAAGATGTGTTTCAAAGGTATCCTGAATGAAAACGTTCCTTTAGGTCTGGACGTCTTGACGACGTAGCCGAATATTGCAGCGGCGCCTGCGCTAGCAGGGCCTATGGTGTCTTTCACCCACAACTGATTAAGTCCTCTGGATTTCGAAAAATCATCAGGATACGTCAAGAGTCCGAACATCGTGGTGGCCTGACCGGGATGAAACACAGATTCTATCTCTTGTCCAGATAGCATGTATTTTATGTTACTGAATAGATGCATGATGCCATTATTGGCTAGAGTAACCGTGTCATCGGCGGCGTAGTCGCTCCCATCTTCCTTGGTGAGATGTCCCTGCACCACTATGTGACTCTCGCTAGGATGTACGAATAAATCTTAAGTTTCGACGTTGATTCTTATCTCTCCTGCATTGTTCAAACTCGTTCCGGTTACCGCTTCGTATTCGTGAACCTCATATTCTTGAATACTTTCATCTTTCACTATGCTTTGTGCTATATCTAGTATATTTGTCATTTTAAAGGATTTTTAGTTTTTTTGTTTATTAATTAACTTGCTTTTTTTATCTAAAAATAGTTTTTAATTATTTTTATTATTTTTTTCTCTCTTATACATATGTGTGTAAACAAGAAAATGTCAAAGAGAGTAAATAAAAAAAAAATTTTGTCTTCTTCATCAAAACTTCGTCTTCTGTAATTGTTGTTCGTAAAACTTTCCGATGATCTCTTCTCCATCCAAAGCTTCGATTTCGTAAGTCACCGGATCGGTGTGAAATATTTTGATGATTACGAAGATTTCCGAGGTCCATCGAGGAGTATAACCCTTTTTGAAGTGCTTCTTATAAGCGTAGATTCTCACTCGATTGCCAACCGCAAATTTCGGCGTTCTAGACTTCTTCCTGATCTTAGATCTCTCGGGATATAGATTCGCGTAGACCCGTTTTTCGTTTTGAGGATCGCTAGCTTCCACGGGAGTCATCTTGATCGATCTGTGTCGCGTGTTGTTGTAATCTTTGACCAGACCGTTCAGAGCGTATATGTATTTCTTGGTCGAATTCGCCGTGAAGTATCTGTGCATCTTTTCCTTCATCGTTCAATTCCAACGTTCCACCACGCTGGCTTTCTCTTCGTTTTCGATCGAGAAGAGGTCTACCAATCGACGAACGTCCTTGTTGTAGAATTCCTTTCCCTTATCCACCCACAATTTACTCGGTTTTTGAGAAGACGAGTCGAACACGCTCTTCAGAGCCTCGGCGATGCAAGGTCCCGATTTATTCCTCAAAGCTCTGATCCAACCGTATTTGGAAAACACGTCGATGACTGTCAATAGATATTTGACGCCCTCGTTCCACCTCCAAAACGATCTCATGTCGACCAAGTCGGCAGACCAAATATCATCCAGACCCTTCACGAACACCCTTCTCTTTCGAAATTTACAAACTATGGGTTTGTGTAACTCCTCGGCCAATTCGCTCATCAATAATCGTTTCTTCTTCTTTTCACATGCGCTTTTTTTTTTGAACGCCCTATCCGAATTGACGTTTCGCACTGATCAGATTGCCTACAGCGAACATTCTATCTTCTCTCTCCTGGTCGGATTCGATATGCCTCTCAATTTCCCCAACATGTTTTTATCGCAGACATCGTTGCGAGTCTTGGTGTCGGGATGTCCGGCGTAACACAGATCATGATCGTACGCGGCCGCATCCACCCTATTCACGGGTTTGCTCCAAGATTTAGGAGTCAGATCGGCGTTGAGTCTCTTGTTCAATTTCGTTCCCGGTCCCGTGAAACTGTGACTGGGCAGATGCATTTCGAAAGGTAGATTGTCGATCATTTTATTCACGATGCCTTTACCTTTGCTCGCATTCTTTTTTTTGACGAATCGCGTCTTGACAGAACCACACATGTCGCAAATTCCGCGAAGCATCCGTCTGTCATTTTTAGTTCGCACTTCTCAAGAATTACTCATCTCGGTAACTCTCTTACACTTTACGCAATACATTTTTTAAGAGTTATTTAAATTAATTTCGTTTTTTATTTTATATATAATTTAATATTTTTTTTTTTTTTAAATTCTGTTCTTATTATATATATATTTTTTTTTTCAATCGCTGCTCTTGAGTTCTATCATCTTACTGAATTCCTCCCTGGCCTCTTTCCTCCCCTTTTCCACGAGAGAATCCTTCATCTCTTCCTTGATGATCTGACGAGTCTTGATTCTCACGGCTTCTTTCATGGCATCGTATTTTGTTTTCTCGCTCAATATCGCGAAGTATTCTCCGTCCGATATCCTACCATCTTTCAACGCCATAGAGATCATTTCGGATATCGTGTCGATCTTGGAGTCGGCCAAGACGCGAATCTTGTCGTGTTTCCTCGCCTTCAGATATAATTTCCTACTCAAAAAGTTTCTGAGCGTGCTAAACAATCCGGCGGCGAGAGCCACTCCTTCTACGGTCAACACCATCGGAATGCCGACCGCGGTTGACAAAAATCCGATGCCAGCCACGTGTAAACTCAAGGAAATCGTGATGAGTGTCGTGTCGATCGCATTGACAACTGTCACGAAACGCGAATACTTTTTCTTGAGGGAACGACGAGAATCTCTCTCTCGAATTAGATACTCTTGGATTCTATTGATTTGATCGATGTGATACCTCTCTCCTCTTTCTTTTTCTTCTAGCGACGGCGCCGTCAGCGAAACGTCGATCAGCTTCTCGTCCTCGTCGTCCACTAACGTCGGATACAATTTATTTCTGGTTCTCATTTTTTGTTTTTTTTTCTTCTAATATTAGATAAAAATTTTATGTGTGTATTTATTTTTATTTTCTACTCTCCCTTATTTTATATCAACGAAAAAAACTTAGACGTATGCTTTGTTCAGCAATAATTTCTTGATGCATCCCTTGTCTTCTAAAGTCAAACTTCTACGCGCCAATTTCAGTTCTTCCGAATCTGTGGGCTTGTCTTGATTCTTACAGAAGACTAATCTCTTCCAAAACGTGATCACATCGTTGAATTTAACGCGTTTGAACGCCGGTTCGAAATATATGACGACCATATCTTCCCTCTCCATCGTCAGACACAAATGATTCTCGTGATCGAAGTCTAGATGATCCCGACATCCGACGCATCGTTCTAACAAGATGGGACGTAGTTCTTCATTCACGCAGATTGTATATGCTCTCATCAGCATGTCTAAAAGAAACCTCGCTCTAATAGTCTGAGAATCGCTCATGATTTACGTATTTTTTTTATTATCTATTCGATTTGATATATTTATTTTTTTAAATAACTATTATTTATATATTTTTTTCTCTCTCCTATATAATATCGATCACTTCTATTTATTTCCTAGGATATTCCCTCACCCCACGACAAAGGGAGATAACTCCGTATGATCGAGTTTATGAGAATCGAGCGATCCGGTCAGTCAATTGGTGGAGAATCGAGCGATCCGATCGGTCGATTAGCTGAGTTTGGGAATTCCCATAGTGGGGAATTCCCCTAATGACATCATAAATGGGAAAAACCCACCGCCTCAAAACAATAGCGGATTCTGGATCACTGATGCAGAATCTGCAAACCGTTTTTTTTTATCTAACCCAGAATTTTTTGCTCGCGTTCACCAACAATGGATCGATGGTCTGATCTGCGATGGGAACGTTGACAAAAATTTTTAAAGTGAAAGATAAAAGTGAAGATGTATAATTTCACCTTTTTTTAAAAAAAACGCGCGTTCACCACGAGTATTTGAACGTTAAAAGTGCGATCTAGGAGTCACAAAAAAACATGGGAGATTCAACATCAGTTACCATTTTTGTGAACAAGCGTGTGATTTAACACCGAATTCCACGTTGGTAAACGCATCATGTACACGTACATGTACAAAGTGATTGGTAAATCCACCTTTATTACCTACTTAGGGCCCCTAAATGTGGTCCGATTGGGGCGGTTGAGGTGTCAATCTTCTTTATTCCTCGGGGGCCACCCATCAACACCAAAATATCCCGTGATTTTAACCTGCTTTGGTGATATTTTGTAACTGACCCTTTTTGCGGCCTTAGTAGGGCCCCTAAATGTGGTCTGATTGGGGCGGTTGAGGTGTCAATCTTCTTTATTCCTCGGGGCCACCCATCAACACCAAAATATCCCGTGATTTTAACCTGCTTTGGTGATATTTTGTAACTGGACCTTTTGGGCCCTCTCACGGCTTCTTTCATGGCATCGTATTTTGTTTTCTCGCTCAATATCGCGAAGTATTCTCCGTCCGATATCCTACCGTCTTTCAACGCCACAGAGACCATTTCGGATATCGTGTCGATCTTGGAGTCGGCCAAGACGCGAATCTTGTCGTGTTTCCTTGCCTTCAGATATAATTTCCTACTCAAAAAGGTTCTGAGCGTGCTAAACAATCCGGCGGCGAGAGCCACTCCTTCTACGGTCAACACGATCGGAATGCCGACCGCGGTCGACAAAAATCCGATGCCGTCCACGTGTAAACTCAAGGAAATCGTGATGAGTGTCGTGTCGATCGCGTTGACAACTGTCACGAAACGCGAATACTTTTTCTTGAGGGAACGACGAGAATCTCTCTCTCGAATTAGATACTCTTGGATTCTATTGATTTGATCGATGTGATACCTCTCCCCTCTTTCTTTTTCTTCTAGCGACGGCGCCGTCGGCGAAACGTCGATCGGCTTCTCGTCCTCGTCGTCCACTAACGTCGGATACAATTTATTTCTGGTTCTCATTTTTTGTTTTTTTTTCTTCTAATATTAGATAAAAATTTTATGTGTGTATTTATTTTTATTTTCTACTCTCCCTTATTTTATATCAATGAAAAAAACTTAGACGTATGCTTTGTTCAGCAATAATTTCTTGATGCATCCCTTGTCTTCTAAAGTCAAACTTCTACGCGCCAATTTCAGTTCTTCCGAATCTGTGGGCTTGTCTTGATTCTTACAGAAGACTAATCTCTTCCAAAACGTGATCACATCGTTGAATTTAACGCGTTCGAACGCCGGTTCGAAATACATGACGACCATATCTTCCCTTTCCATCGTCAGACACAAATGATTCTCGTGATCGAAGTCTAGATGATCCCGACATCCGACGCATCGTTCTAACAAGATGGGACATAGTTCTTCATTCACGCAGATTGTGTATGCTCTCATCAGCATGTTTAAAAGAAACCTCGCTCTAATAGTCTGAGAATCGCTCATGATTTACGTATTTTTTTTATTATCTATTCGATTTGATATATTTATTTTTTTAAATAACTATTATTTATATATTTTTTTCTCTCTCCTATATAATATCGATCACTTTTATTTATTTCCTAGGATATTCCCCCACCCCACGACGAAGGGAGATAACTCCATGTGATCGAGTTTATGAGAATCGAGCGATCCGATCGGTCAATTGACGGAGAATCGAGCGATCCGGTCGGTCGATTAGCTGAGTTTGGGAATTCCCATAGTGGGGAATTCCCCTAATGACATCATAAATGGGAAAAACCCACCGCCTCAAAACAATAGCGGATTCTGGATCACTGATGCAGAATCCGCAAACCGTTTTTTTTTTATCTAACCCAGAATTTTTTGCTCGCGTTCACCAACGATGGATCGATGGTCTGATCTGCGATGGGAACGTTGACAAAAATTTTTAAAGTGAAAGATAAAAGTGAAGATGTACAATTTCACCTTTTTTTAAAAAAAACGCGCGTTCACCACGAGTATTTGAACGTTAAAAGTGCGATCTAGGAGTCACAAAAAAACATGGGAGATTCAACATCAGTTAACATTTTTGTGAACAAGCGTGTGATTTAACACCGAATTCCACGTTGGTAAACGCATCGTGTACACGTACATGTACAAAGTGATTGGTAAATCCGCCTTTATTACCTACTTAGGGCCCCTAAATGTGGTCCGATTGGGGCGGTTGAGGTGTCAATCTTCTTTATTCCTCGGGGGCCACCCATCAACACCAAAATATCCCGTGATTTTAACCTGCTTTGGTGATATTTTGTAACTGACCCTTTTGCGGTCTTAGTAGGGCCCCTAAATGTGGTCCGATTGGGGCGGTTGAGGTGTCAATCTTCTTTATTCCTCGGGGCCACCCATCAACACCAAAATATCCCGTGATTTTAACCTGCTTTGGTGATATTTTGTAACTGGCCCTTTTGGGACCTTAGTTGGTCCCCTAAATGTGGTCCGATTGGGGCGGTTGAGATGTCAATCTTCTTTATTCCTTGGGGGCCACCCATCAACACCAAAATATCCGGTAATTTTTTTTCGAATTTTGAATGTCGAATAAGAAAACGGGAATAAGTAACTAAATTCACAGTACTGTTAACGGTAAGGATCACTTCTTGCTTGTTTGAGAGCGAAATGAAAAAAGAGTCACTGTTGCTGATACCCTTCAGATATTCTGAATGTTGGCGACAAGATGATGGTACCTGGTTATTTAGCTTTTTTCCTATTTCAATAAAAAAATGATTAATTTTTTTGGCAATGGCGTTAGGATTGTCAACTCGGACATCATTATCCATGAAAAATAAGGGAACTGCATGGCCATATTGGGACTTACTAATTGCCTTTCGTAATATGTCTCAAGACTTTTTGAGATTGTTTTTGTTGCACTCAAGAATCCTCTCATAGTAGGTGGCCCTTGCCATACGTATTAATTTGTTATAGAGCTTACAGTATTTTTTATATTGTTCTATGTTAGCTGGTTTAGGGATTTCAGTTTTTTTTACACAGAGTCGCCTTTTATTTATAGATGATTGGATTAGTCCCGATGTCATCCAGGGCTCTCTCTTGACGCATCTCTTGGGAGTCACCGTCACTTTCAAGGGGAATGCTCGGTTAAAACAGCTATCGAAATGAGAAAGAAATGCATCATAAGCATTGTTTGGACAGGTGTAACTGAATACATCCAATCGTGTAAGAGAGTCTTAAAATTATCAACATTTTCCCTTTTAAAGGATCGTTTAAAGCTCGTTTCTTTGTGTTGTTTGTGCTTAGGTGCGTTTTTTATGTAAAATGTAGCGAAATGATCACTCACGTCCGTGATTAAAATACCAGCCGAATAATCGTTGACGTCATTACGAAATATATGGTCTATTAATGTTGAAGATGTGTCTGTGAGTCTTGTCGGCCTGGTGACAACGGGCATAAAACCGGCACTAAACGCAAGATCTACGTATTGGTTTGTTTTATTGTGGCTCCCGAAGGTTTATGTTGAAGTCTCCCATGATGTGCACGCTCTTAGTTTCCTAGTTTAGTTTTTCAGAGAGTTTTAATAGTGTGGATAAAAACAGATCAAGGTCTGCTTTGGGTACTGTGTTGGGCCGGTAGTTAATCCCAATTATATTTTTGTACTTTGAAGATGTTTCTATGAACAAAGATTGAAGTGTTCTCTCAAACCACTGCCCCAAACAGTGGGAAAAAAGTAAAAGTAAATATTATTATTATTATTATTATTATTATTATTATTATTATTATTATTATTATTATTATTATTATTTCTTTAAAATCTTTAATGCACTTTGTGGAGAATCAATGGGCTTTTGTCGGGTGAAAGCTTCAGGCCCTTTGGGGTCTTAGATTTAGAGAAGAAAATTAAATTCAAATACCAATATCACGGCGTTGGCAAAAAGTTACAAATTTAGCTTACTGTACTTCACTTTCAGTCATAAAGCTGTATATTAACCTTTTACCCAACGCAGACGATATCAAAATTTATTATTTTAAAAATCATTTTTTAAATTTTTTTCAAAAAAGTTCAACAAAACCATAGCATGTGACCCCTCATTGGAACGAGCTCGACGAGCTCGTTCCAAAGAGGGGTCACATTATATGGTTTTGTAGAAATTTGTTGAAAAATAGTATTTTTTCAGCTGCTAAATTTGCATATTACGCGGGCTGATGTGGCCGATTCGTTGGGTAAAGGGTTAAACTGGTGTTTAAGGTCACTTTCGGTATATATATGGATACTTTGTGACAGCAATAGAGATGTAAAGTTAAGTCAAGCAATCATTTATAATATACAAAAAAATATATACTGCTCATTTTAAAGGACTCTCACCTGAGGCATTGTCACCACTTCGCGGCTCTTATTCTGTATATAACCTACCCCTGGAGGAGGTTGCGGTGTTGTTTTCGGATTCCGGTGTCCTTTGGTATGGTACAGTCCAATATGGGGGTGGGGGGGATATACACATATTGCGGGTCCCGTCCACGCATTCCACGACAGCTATGGCTCTTGTTACACTTGGAAAAATTTCCGAACGAACGTTTCGCTTTATAACTCCAGCATCAGTTGTTGGATTTGTATGTCCTTTGATGTGGTGCAGGGGCGGCAGATCGATTTTCAGAGTGTGTGTGTGGGGGGGGGGGGGGGGGGTCTGGATTGGGCGATGGATGGTCGCCGGTATGAAAAATTTAAATTCCAGGGTCCGAAAACCCCCATTTCCACGCATCTGAGTGGATATTTTGAGATTTTTCAGGAGATGTATTTGAAAGATTTCACACTTTGAGAGCCGTTAAAAAACGTCGATAAAGCAATCGAAATGGTTTCGCACGCCGAAGGCGCGCAGGGATGGTATGGGGAACAAGCCCCTTTCGACCCTCGGTGACTGTATGTGAGTTGGTGCTTGTCTGAGCGTGGTAAAGGAGTAGAAGGAAGGAGGAGGTTTAGCCTCGTTTGTTCCTTTTCCGATGTTTTTTCCTTGGAGGTGGTTGTGATGGCGTTGTTGCTTGGATTTCTTGGGCCGCTGTGATGTGCTCCTCTTTAGGACAGTATTTGTAGCTCTCTTCTAATACTGCTCTGGATCTTCGGAGGAGTTCTTCTACCGACTCATTGACAGGATCTGCCTGGTCCGGGCGTTCCGGTAGTGAAGGAAGAGGGGAGTGAGGGGTGGGAGGTGGTGAAAAAGCAACTTCCAGTTCCTCCTCAGTCTCCACTGGACGTTCCTCATCCAACTGTACCGGCTCAGGAGCCGGCAGTTGATTGGGTGTACCAGTGGGACTAGGAGGGGAACTGGCGGCTGCCTCCATAACCTCCACCCCCTCACTCAACTCTTTCTTCCTATTCCGGAATGCCTCCAAGCGCCGGGCGTCCCTGCGCTTGGTTGATGGACTTTTCTTCCTTCTCTTCGGCGCTCTCTCTTCAGGACCTCCGTGCCCCTTCGGGTGAGGACCATTGGGAGAGGGGATCCTCTCTCCAAAGGTGCTACCTCTCCCCGAAGAGGATGGTGTTTCGGCTTTCTCCACTTTCTTTACTTCAAATTCCAATTTCAGATAGACACTCCTGCCTACCTCCTGGACAGTCCAGGAGACAGGACATGAGATGCCCAGAGCTGTGATGGTTTTCTCCAATCTATCAGGTAGCTCCATGGTAGCGAGATGTACACACTTTGCAGTCAGAAGTGCGAATCGACGAATGGCCCGTCGATAAAGCATACAGATGAGGTCTATTTTTCAGCTTTGGTCGTAACGACCAAAGTTGATAAATAGACCCCACCTGTATACTTTACCAGACGTTTACAGCAATTATACTGTCTGTGGATTATCTTGTCTGGGGATGGATTTGGTACTTGTATGTCTGTAAGATTACGATCTATTTCAGTTAACCGATTTTTAACAGACTGTATACATTTTAGCGTTTGCTGCCACTTACTGCAAAAAATGACCCGAAATCCATCGAAACTGAACCAGTACAAGAGAAACATATATAGCTGGCGAAAATATGGGGGGGGGGGGGGGGGGCTCTGGATCCTCCCCTTGTTTCACCAATCATTGGTTGTGTTAAAATATATGGTTGTGTTGGATTTTCGTTCTGTACCTTCGTTGTTTTGCAGTAGTGGTTGTATGTTATCATGTTTTATCTGTTCAGGTTCTTGCAGTATTAATTGGGTATTATCGGTCCCTTTCCATACCCTCGAGTGTATATGTAAAAACACGGAATCCAAATATTACGGAGTCAGATAAGAATCCCATTTACGGAATCTCTTATATACCCTGTCTGTATGTATACAGGGAAAATGAAGCAATCTGATTGAACATTTTGAAGGCCGGATGACCAGAAGTAATGGTTCAAGGCAGGAAGAGTGGTAGAAGACTATAGTATAAGGTGACTGCTGTAGAAGCCAATGATAGGACAGATAGACCATAGACAAGTAGTGGCCTTGGAGCTTTGGGGATAAGATGGAAGCCATTAGTAAGACTACCTGTATAGGAGCCATATAGGAGCTGGGTCATAGGTATCCTTAAATACCGAAATGAAACTAAGAGTGATAGTAAATTAGACCTCATTGAGGGCTTTTCACATAGCCCTCATGACCTTATACCACTAAAAAGGGATTCCATAACCAGAGACGTTTCACAAAAAGGGATTCCATGGGATATGGCTGTTAAATACTGAAATGAGGCCAACAGGGATAGCAAATTAGACCTCATTGAGGAAGTTTTTCATGGCCCTCGTGCCCTCAAAAGAAATGATGCTATGAGGGATAGTAAATTAGGCCTCATAGAGGGCTTTTCACATAGCCCCCATGGCCTCATACTCATGACTGGAGCATTTGAGTGCACACAATAATCAAGGCCCTCTCATGCAAGAATCGTGATTAATAAGTGTTATTATAGGTAAATAATTTTCTGTATTGAAACCGAAACGAAAATCAATCAGCCTCTAAAGTAATTTCAAAGAAACTCTGGCCCAAAAATATTCAATAAAATTAAGTTGTATCTGAAATATTTCTATTAACAGTTAACTCAAACTGTTAAAGGTAGTATTCCATATACATATTTGATTAAATATTTATGTTTATTCATGTCAAACTGGCCCCTGTGAAGTTATGTTTCTTTCTTTAATTATATAATACCGTTGACCGGCTTGATGATATGTGATCTGGACGTTTCGTACTTTGTACGTTTCGTACTCTGGACGTTTCGTACCCAGTTGGACGTTTCGTACCCAAATCTTTGGTCGTTTCGTACCCAAATTTCTGGACGTTTCGTACCCAAGATTGGACGTTTCCTACCCTGAGAATTTTCAGTTATGTACCCAATTTTTGTAAGTTCAGTAACCATGTTTGGACGTTTCGTACCCAGAAATCATGGGTACAAAACATCCAAACATAATTTTACTGAACTTACAAAAAATGGGTACAGAACTGAAGACGATTTGGGGTGGGGATCTTCCGTATCACGCTTGAGCTTTTCAAATGATGGCTGCATATGTTCTGCAGGAATTAAAGGAAGAGCGAATCTTGTATTGTACTATAAGTTGCTTGGTAATAAAAATGACGAAAACCTCTTCTGAATGAACTGGATGAATTAACGAAAGTTTCAAGTTGATGGCTGTCAAAACAAACTTAAATTCAATCAAAAACAGTTATGATTTTTCATCGCGACGATCTTGTTAACTAATCACTTAACTGTTTGCTTAAATAGATTTGATTACGTGTTATTATAGTAGCTGAAGCCAACGAAGTGTATGTTTCCATTTTCTAATGTCCAGAAATTTATATTCCAATACCTATTTTGTAAAAGTGGCGAACTAGTAACAATCCGAGAATAATAAACGAATGAACAAACAATGATCAATATTGGACGCACAGATGTTCTTTAATATGAACAAATATCAACATACTGGCAAGGTACGAATGTCCATGTATATTTTAAGCGAAAGTAATTGTTGGGTTTTGCTGATGATATTGCACTGATCTCCAGTACAAGTGCTCAGCTACAGAAGAAGACTGATGACTTGGCCAGTTATCCCAACAGGGGTGGCTCAAGATCAACAGTAAAAAAACAAGACTACGCAAATCTCAGACAAGACGGCAGCAATACAGTTGGAGGGTGTAGATGTTGAGGAGGTGGAGGAGTTTACCTACCCTGGCAGCATAGTTGGCAAGAAGGATTCAACTCGGAAGGATGTTGCCAGCAGGTTAAAGAAGGCGTGGGCAGCCTTTTGCCAGCTCAAGGCAATATGGAGGTCCAAGAACCTTAGAGAGAGGACCAAAATCAAGATCTATAGAAGCAACGTTCTCTCCGTGTTGTTGTATGGGGCGGAGTGGTGGAGAGATATACAGAAAGACAGTCATCGGCTCTCTGTTTTCCACACATCATGTTTAAGGAGGATATGCAGGGTCTATTGGGAGCAGCCAGTATCAAACAGTGCACTGTATGAAAGGACTGGCCTGAGAGACATTACATCGATAATAAAAGAAAGAAGGTGGAGATGGTTAGGTCATGTCATCGGGAAGGACAGCAGCAGCATCACTCGCATAGCTCTCCATTGGACGCCAGATGATGGGAAACGGAGGAGGGGAAGGCCAGCGGAGACATGGAGGCGGACCATGGACAGAGAGATTAAGAGGACAGGGAAGACTTGGGGAGAGGTGGAGAAGATTGCAATGGACAGACGGAAATGGAGAGCCTTGGTCGCCGCCTTATGTGCCACTGGGCATGAAGAGGATAAGTAAGTAAGTAATTGTTGGGCACGAAACGCCCAATCTTGGATACGAAACGTCCAGAAATTTGGATACGAAACGACCAAAGTTTTGGGTACGAAACGTCCAACTGGATACGAAACGTCCAGAGTACGAAACATCCAAGGTACGAAACATCTAGAAACCGATGCCATGTGCTTATTCGTGAATATTCTATCATTTAGTTTTATTTTCTTTGAAAGGATTTACGTTTTGTATTCCGGGATTTTCTATATGGATTTTTAAAACTTTTTATTCTCTGACATTAATTTATGATATGAGGTGAGTACATTAATAATTCTGTTATAATTTCTCATTTTCTGCTGTAAAATGTGAGATTATTTTTAAAAAATAAAAGAAATCGGGTCAATTCGCCGAGCGTGTCAACTCGCCCCAAACATGGATCGACTCGACCCACTGCAATTTGAGGGCGACATTACACAGGGGTGTTGATCTTGAAACAAATTTCCAATTTGGGATTTTCCTTCTTCCAGTTACAGGAGTCGAACGCATCTATTTTCTGTCAACGTTGTACATTTTTTGACTTATTAAAATACGACTTATTACCATCGAAAGAAGGAGAAAACTCCACTGCTTTTGTTTATAATAGTAAAACGATTTTCGTATATTTATTGGCTGCTGTGATTTTGTCTTCTTAGATTGAGTCGCCTGGAAATGAAAGAAAACTAAAAATAAATTTAACGAGGGTGTGTTCTTTTTGCTTATCCTATCTTTGAGAACACAAGTCGAAGGTTGCAAGAAACTAAATATTTCCTAATTTTCCATTCTGTGCTTATAAGTTATAGGCAACAACAGGCTATTTAATTATTATGAGCGACAACCCATTGTCTGCCACATGTCAACCAACCTAGGGCGGTATTTTGTGTTCGTGTTTTACCTACTGATTTGGCAAGGTGACTGAAAAACGTTTTCAGTTTGAAACTGATATTGTTTGAGAAACAAGTGAAACAACTCAATAGGCTGTTTGAGTTGTTTCTGTTTGGGATAATCACATGATAATTATCGAGAAATCACGAATGAAACAACAGAAAATGTAAAGTGAACATTCATTGTTTTGTGGTAGAGCCCTTGGTTCCACTTTTGCACATATGTCTCCTGGAAAATCCAAAGTTATATTTCCCCAAATTTTCGGTATACCCATTTCACTCTGACTGAACCTTAATGTTCATATTTTCACATCGTCTTGCTTACACTTTCAGAATCCCGTGCTTCCCAATTTTGTAATTCAGTCAGCAGTCAGTTATTGGTTTCGCTTAAGTAACTCGTGCGGTGTGTAGTTTCTCTGTCACATTGTTTCCTTCTTCGAACAAGTATAAATATCAGTTGCAATTAATTTCTTCGGGTTACTTTTGAGACGAACTCAACGGGTAAGGATATCCTTCCCATTTTCTTGAGCTTCTGTGTCACCCCATTGAGATCACTAGTATTACCATCCATACGAGAGACGGAAATCCGTCTCCTAGCCTTAGGTTCCCCCATGATTCTTTTGAATTTCCAACATCCTTATACGCCGCATTAATTGATGCCAAATTTTCTAAACTTGGTCTAATTTGTGATCTGTTTAGCGTTCATAGAAAGCAGCATGTTTTCTTTCAGAATCTTTAAGTCATAGGAATTGAAGGTCACTCTTAACCACTATAAACAGAAATCGAAGGTCACGGGGTAGAAATTTCTCTATAAGTAATTCCATAAAGTGGCTATATATGGATTATAAAATAAATATTGTGATTTCTAATTATGTGTTGACTTTATTTCACTCGTTTTCTGCCAAATTGAGAACCTAGGACCTGAGGGTTGATGTAAACCCTTCCCATACGATCACGGCCGATTTATATTTTTATTGAAGTTTTGGGTTAGGTTTCCCCTCACTCACATAGGTCCACTACAGTTTACTAAAAATCTGTCTCATTGGACTGAGTGAATACTGCTCACGAAGAAATCCAAGATTTCTGATAGAACTGTTTTTAAGTATTTAGTTTGTATTTCAGGGTGATTTTATTACATATTTACTATGAAGGTGTTTAGAAGTTAATTTAGGGTGAAGCAAGTTGGATAGGGTCATAGGGTTTTGAGAATTTTAATTGAGTTTTTTTAGGTTACCTTTTTTAGTGTATTGCATTTTGTTTTCCATTTTTGGATGTTGTGGACATGGACAGTAAGTTTTCTAGTATTGTGAAGGGTGATATTCCCACTAAGTATGACGAGTATTGTGGTGCAGATGGAGGAGGAGGTTGATATCAGTCAAGGGATACAGGTACAGGGTGGCTTAGAGGTGTGTGCATGGGCAGTGTAGAATGGTGTACCTTGATGGCTGGGGGGTTGTGCTAATTACAAGGCTGGTACAGGAGATTCTGCTGATGTGGAGACATATATAAAGTTGGAGGGAGAAATGGAGGAGCTAAGGGGGAATGTAGACAAGGTGGGAGGCGGGAGTGTCAAGGGTTACACCAGTAAGGGTAGCATTTGATGGGGATTCAAAAGTGGTTGGGAGCTGGAGGAGCGAACCAGGAAGTAGGAACAGGACTTTTGATGTTGAGGATGAAGGGATGCTCAACCAGAAGATTCACAGAATAGAGAAGGGGGACAGAGAGGCATGGGTGGAGATAGTTGTAGGCTGGCTAAATGGTGTTTAGAGTGAGGGTCTGAGGATAAAGATGAGAGGGTGTCAGCTAGAGGAAAGGTAAGGAGGGTTGCTGATAGGGGGTAGATGGTGATGTGGTATAGGGCATGTGTAGCATGAAATAGAGGTTCAGTGTGTTCAGGACTACATGTCCATATGGTTCAGAGGGGATGAGGAGGTTCTTGATAATGTTGGGCGGGTCCTATCGGGTAGTGAGGGTATAAGTCAAGATTAGTCAGACCAGTAGTAGTGGAGTGATGGGGGCAGCAGAGCATCTAAGCAAAGGCCACTTTTTATGTGTACCCATACTATGTATGGTACACATCATGCTGGCATCCGGGGTGGCCATCCGTCGTTCGTCCATCCTTTGTCCGTCTGTCTGTCCGTCCATCTGTCCATCCGGCATCCGTATCCATTTCTTTGGCATTCGATAACTTGAAAAATATTGCTTGGATTGTCAAGTTACTTTATATTTGTGTTCAGGTTACTGATGTGCCGAGCTGTATAGTTTTTGGTGTAAATCTGATAATTTGATCCTGAGATATTAACTCTTTATCCTTCAAATTGAGAATTCTTCCAATCCCTTTGGCATGAGATAACTCAAAAATTATCAATCCAGTTGTCATGTTACTTTATATATATCTTCAGGTTACTGATGTTCCGAGCTATATAGTTTTTGGAGTAAATCTGTTATTTTGATCCTGAGATATTAACCCTTTATCCTTCAAATTGAAAATTCCTCCAATCCCTTTGGCATTCGATAACTTGAAAAATATTGCTTGGATTGCCTAGTTACTTTATATTTGTGTTCAGGTTACTGGTTTGCCGTGCTGTATACTTTTTGGTGTAAATCTGATGATTTTATCCCGAGATATATATTAACCCTTTATCCTTCAAATTGAAAATTACTCCAATCCCTTTGGCATTCGATAACTTGAAAAATATTGCCTTGATTGTCAAGTTACTTTATATTTGTGTTCAGGTTACTGATGTGCCGAGCTGTATAGTTTTTGGTGTAAATCTGTTATTTTGATCCTGAGATATTAACCCTTTATCCTTCAAATTGAAAATTCCTCCAATCCCTTTGGCATTCGATAACTTGAAAAATATTGCTTGGATTGTCAAGTTACTTTATATTTGTGTTCAGGTTACTGATGTACCGAGCTGTATAGTTTTTGGTGTAAATCTGTTATTTTGATCCTGAGATATTAACCCTTTATCCTTCAAATTGAAAATTCCTCCAATCCCTTTGGCATTCGATAACTTGAAAAATATTGCTTGGATTGTCAAGTTACTTTATATTTGTGTTCAGGTTTTATAATAGTAAAACCTGAACACCGAGCTGTATAGTTTTTGGTGTAAATCTGTTATTTTGATCCTGAGATATTAACCCTTTATCCTTCAAATTGAAAATTCCTACAATCCCTTTGGCATTCAATAACATGAAAAATATTGCTTGGATTGTCAAGTTACTTTATATTTGTGTTCAGGTTACTGATGTACCGAGCTGTATAGTTTTTGGTGTAAATCTGTTTTTTTTATCCTGAGATATTAACCCTTTATCCTTCAAATTGAAAATTCCTACAATCCCTTTGGCATTCAATAACTTGAAAAATATTGCTTGGATTGTCAAGTTACTTTATATTTGTGTTCAGGTTACTGATGTACCGAGCTGTATAGTTTTTGGTGTAAATCTGATAATTTGATCCTGAGATATTAACCATTTATCCTTCAAATTGAAAATTCCTCCAATCCCTTTGGCATGAGATAACTCAAAACATATCAATCCGATTGTTATGTTACTTTATATATGTATTCGGGTTACTGATGTGCTGTGCTGTATAGGTTTTTATGTAAATCTGATAATTTGATCCGGAGATATTAACCCTTTATCCATCAAATTAGACACTCCTCCAATCCATTTCTATATGTACCCATATCATGTATGGTGTACATAATGTCGGCATCCGTGGTGGCCCTCCGTCATACAGCTTTATACTCATTGCGCGAATGGGTACACATCTGACGATTTCATCGGCCTATTTTTTCCTGTTGACATCCAGTTACATTTGCCTTTAAATCTGGTGATACACCAAAGCAAAAAATAAATTATAAATTTGTTTTCAAGTGCCACAATATCTCCCCCATCTTTGATACCCCCCCCCCCCCCCCCTCTCCAAGGGTGGAACCAAGGAGAAGTTGGGTTGAAGGTTGGGAGGGGGTCTACAGGTTACCCCCATTGGGAGAACTACCTCCTTTATTGTGTGCTTGGCAGGGAATACCTAGCCCCCACATTCATTGTGGAGCACCCCCCCCCCCCCCCCATGTCGTAGAAATCCTAGTGCCCCCTCCCACCTCCTCACACACAGACACACTGACATGACAGCTATGAAAATAAAGTATTGAATTAAAACAACAAAAAGATAAAGGTTTGATTATTTATTTTCTCAATTTTTCTGTGAGAATTTTCATCCTTTCAACACTAAAAAAAGTTTTAACATGTTTCAGTACTTTGAATGTCACATTTTCTTCCTCCAGGTCACAGAAAACTGTGGAAATGTGAATACTAGGAAATTGAAAGTAGACTCTCTTAAAACATTTAAGGGAAGGAGGGGTGGAGAAATTTTGAATATAACCAGTCTAGGACAATAAGGACATCTCTGCCATGTCAAAATATCTAGAAAATAGAACTTTAATGAAATAGGTTTCATTGAATGCTATACAGGGCTGTCATGAATATTCGATTAAGCGACTATTGATCATTTACAGCAATTTTTGTAGTTTCTTTAGTCGAATAATTAGTAAATTTTTACTCCCTTTTAAAGTTTAGAAATTGAATGAACAGTTGATAAAAAAAATAATTATTTCCCAAGATAAATGTGAAGAATTGTTAATTACATGTAGGTGTGCCACAGACCTTAAAATATCAGTTTTTCACTTTCACATCATTTATTCGTCATTAATGTTTTGTTCTAGACAAACCATTTTCAAAACTGACGATGTGGTTGGTTGAGTTCAATCCTAAAAAATCTGAGAGCATGCTCATATTGCCCAAGGTTACCCCTGCTGTGCACCCACCACTATTTCTTGGTAATACCCAGATATCGGAAGTTAAAAGTCACAAGCACCTGGGAGTTATCTTAAATGGTGCATGTACATAGAATGACCACATTGAACATATCTGCGGTAAAGCATGGCCTTGTATAGATTTACAAAGGATGCAAAAGTTTACTCTTGACCGCAGTGTCCTTGAAAAGATTTACTTTGCCTTTATTAGGCCTCTTCTTGAATATGGTTGTACCATTTAGGATAATTGCATAGCGAGTAATACAATCAACCTGGAAAAAGTACAGTTGACCTCAGCAAGGATAGAGACTGGCACATCCGTGAGAGCTAGGACTTCTGCGTTGTACAATGAAACACGCTAGGACTCCCCTTCCGAATGTTTCACCATACGACGCCCCCATATATTGCTAATAAAGTACCTCCAACAGTCTCTGCCACCAGCCAATGTCTCAATCTCCGAGCAAGTAATGATCTCAGAGTTCCCTTCTGCAACACCCAACTGTACCAGTCTTCATTTATACGGAGACTACAAGCCTATGGAACGGCATACCGTTATCAATCAGAGAAAATTCATCAGTGAGTAATTGTGCAAGTTATCTTAAAAGGGGCATTCTGCGACCCCCGTCTTTTTATGGCCATGCAAAATCACGAATAGGACAAATCTATCACTGCAGATTGCGGTTGTGTTGCAGTAATCTTAGCACCCATTTATTCAATAACCACCTGTCGACATCACCCTGTGTCAGTGTGGTCTTTTGTTCTGTCCTGTGTTTGAAGAGGCACGCAAGTCAACAATAAAATCACTTCCATTCGCACCAGATGTGACAACACTCCTATTTGGCTCCGAATTCCTTACCAGTGATGAAAATTTGTCTGTATTTGAAATGGTGCAGGACTTATTCTACTTAGTAAACACTTCCAATAAATGCGACCCTACCGCTGCTCACCTTATAGTTTACAATGGGTGGAATCTGGGCCTAGTCGCCCACTGGGTGATATATCAATACAACATCTCTTTCAAGTGAGCTCCTATCATGTTATCCAACTATCTCTTCTGTTAATGGACCATCAAGCTAAACTGACGATCGGTGTCGGAGGATTTGCTTGTCTGTCCTACATGAGTTTTTAGTGAAAACCTACATCAAATGAAATATTGCGGGGTGAGGGCCTGGTTCACTATTAGCTTCTCACACTGTTGAGGTTTTTCCTTTTGGGTGGGTGGGGGAGGGGGGGCAGGGGGAGGGGGGTCTGGGATATTGTTGCCACGCTGTGTGCCATGGGGGGGGGGGGGGGAAACAATGTTTTGTATATTATTGAACAATACATTCCGTGCTAATGAACAATGCATCTTCCACTTAAGAGATATTGTTCATTTCACGGCGGTGCATGGTGCTGGCGGCAGTCCTCCGGAGTCGTGTACCATCCTGGAATGAAAAACGTTAACAGTGATCACACCTCCCCCCCCCCCTTGTCCATTAGAATATCCTCTTCTTGTACTAGCGTTAGGCTGTGATCTCCACGTGAGTCAGTTCCCAAACTGTTGTCGATCAATGTTGATGTCTTGTGCATTCAAGTTGGCCCTTCTCAAATGTCATCCTCCTCCTTCCCTCATCCTCTCATTCTACTTTCGTCATTTTTTTTTGTTTTTAAACAATATCCAACCAACCCACCCGTTCTATCTGTCTAACTGAAATTGTGTAATCTTACAGACTTGGGAGACGGTTCACATAAGCGTTCAGCTTTCTTTCGAATCGCCTACTACAACAAGTTAGTTTGATATATTATGTGTTAATTGTATTCACTTAAATTTATGTACAAAACATTCATTCCGTTTACACTTGTTTGAATGTATACAGTTAACTTGTTTTTTTTTTCAATAAATATTGTTTAAACTAAAACTGACGATGTATTCCAAAGTCACCAGTCTTCAAATTGCACAGAAGTCGTGTCAAGATGTTGCCATATAATTCATATTAAAGATTCTCTTTAAATTGACTAGTATACAAGTAAGAAAGTGCCCAACTGATTTGTTTCACAACGGTTTCTGATGTTTCATAGAAAAAAATTTTTTGTAGTTAACTCATTTTGTAGAAGGACCATTTTATAGACATGGCAGGATTTATAATATTTTTTGTCAATTTAAATCATTATTTGTGCCACTGTCCATTTACATGTACTTCATTGAATGGTTGTTATACAATGAATGAAACAATATCATATTGACCATTCAGCCAGCCTGATAATTAATTGTGGGTAGTTATTACACACTTTTAACTCAGAAATCAGTTGCATCACTTCTCTAAAACCTAAAATTCAAGCACTTTTTGCCCAAAGTATATTGCCCAAAAAACAAAGTAAATTGTTCTAGTGCTGGGAAACATATTTATATGGTGAATTGCCACAATCTGATATTGTGTTATAACTCAAGTATCGGCTGAAGGATTTTGATTTCCTTTGGTACGGTGATACATGTAGATCAGGACAGAGGAAAAGGATATCCACATAATGCGAGTTTCGTCCACACATACCGCCAGAGTTATAGTCTTTGTTAACCCTTTACCTGACATGAAAAGCAGACGACACTTGCAAAAAAAATTCTTGAATAACTAAATTTTTTTCATTTTTAGCTCAACTTTGGCAGTGCCAAATTTGAGCTTATGCTATGGCCAGTCGTCCGTCTGTCCATCAACAATTCAATACGGCTCGGGCTAGAGGCCGTGTTTATGAACCGATCTTTACGAAACTTCTTGGGTACCTTTGTTATGACCGTGGGACGAGAACGAGTGTTTTGGGGTTCGGTCCGATATTCAAGATGGCAGCCAGCCACCATTTTGTACTAACCATGCAGAAATCTGTTTTTTGCACAGAACTTCCATATGAAAGTGCTGATTTCAATAATTTTTTGTATGAATGTTTAGTACCATGGGATGCATCACATATAATACGGGTTTTTTTCTCGTACGTAAATTATGCAAATTAGACTAACTTTGATGTATTTAGTGTTACTTTCAGCACTGTAAGTGCAAATGCCAATACGGCTCGGGCTAGAGGCCGCATTTATGAACCGATCTTTACGAAACTTCTTGGGTACCTTTGGTATCACCATGGGACGAGAACGAGTGTTTTTGGGTGCGGTCCGAAATTCAAGATGGCCGCTGGCAGCCATTTTGTTCAAAATTCGAGGCAATCAGATTTTTGCGCACAACTTCCACATGAAAGCTCTGATTTGAATAATTTTTTGTGTGAATGTTTAGTACCATGGGATACATCACATATAATACGGGTTTTTTTTCTCGTGCAGAAATTATGCAAATTAGATGAACTTTGATTTTTTCAGTGCTACTTACACACAGTAAGTACACATGCATGTCAATACGGCTCGGGCTAGAGGCTGTATTTATCAACCGATCTTCACGAAACATCTTGGGTACCTTTGTTATCACCTTGGGACGAGAACGAGTGTTTCTGGGTGCGGTCCAAAATTCAAGATGGCTGCCAGTGGCCATTTTGTACGGAAATTAGGTCGAATCAGTTTTTTGTCACAACTTCTATACAGCTCATATTTATGATCTTCACGAAACTTCCTGGGTACCTTTGTTTTCACCTTGGGACAGGAATGAGAGTGTTTTGGGGTGCCTTTGTTATCACTGTGCTATGAGAACAAATATTTTGGGGTTCAGTCAGACCCACTCTGGGACTCAAAGATTTCTTTTCTAGTTTAGCATCTGACAGTCACCCACCTTTACAATACTTTACCTATACATTTGTAACAGGCTACGGTCAGTATTTATGTACAGACCGTTACAATACTTTATATGTACCTTTGTTATCAGGTCATTACCTAGATGTTTGTCATTGCTGTGTCACATACTGTACATGTACATGTCTTGACAAGTTGAGCTACAGTGTCATTGACACTTTCATTTGTCTCAAAAACATAGGTTATGACCCCTCATTGGAACGAGCTCGACGATTTATTAGAATAGCGCTGGCCGGTTTTGGCGGTTATGTTGGGCAAAGGGTTAAACTTTAAAAAAAAATTCCATACAAACGTTTTGGTGTCATAAGTGGGTTTTGTGCATGCATACTCACCACAGTTATGCCCCTTGTTAAACTTAAACTGTTCCAATAAAACTTTTGAATTGCTTTTGTCTCTGGGAATAAGTTTTATTGAATGGCAGCAGAAAATTTAATAATTCTTGTATCATTGAATGGGTCTGTGGGGGAGTTTCACCAAATTAGTCTGCATGTGTGTTCATTTGTTTGTTCAAAGTGACAGACATTTATGCTATCGTGGGAAATGTCACCACTCAGATGAGCAACATATGCAATCCATGATACTGCAGGAAGGGGCATTTACAATGCCTTGCATTTCTTTTTTTCTTGTTAATGTAAATTGTAGTTTATTAAATCTTCAAGGGAAACCATAAAATTAAACCACTCTGCTATTTCAAGCATTTTTTTTTTCAAACATTGGGTAATCCATTTTCAACATCACCAGTATCTCGAACACTGACAGCTTCCTTCTCAAAGGGCAAAACAGAAGTGGCATTATTCCTACCTTTGATCTAGAACGCTCAAAGAAGTAAATTTACTCAGTCTGATCAGTCTGGGCTGAGTCAGGTTGTTAATCATTTCTGTTGGACCATTAGTAAACTGCAGTGTCCTCCAAAATCATATTATTAATTGTTATATTATGTATAATAATATTATTTCAGTTTTGCATACAGTAGTATCTGTTCTTATGAGAATAATCGTTTAAACTTTTGCAAACCCATTTACCCCAGTATTGGCCATTTGAGCAAGAACCTCTTGCTCAGTCAGACCACACTGGGGTAGAGGGGTTTGTAAAAAACAAACACAGGTTCAACAACAATTTATTGGCAATGATTGGCTTGAATGCATTCCATGGACAACACACACAATTTACTTGGCATTTAGAGGATGTTTTGTGAAGCAAAACAATTAAAAATAGTTCAAGAGAGGAATGATGAGGAGGCTCCCGAAACCACATACAACAGCCTTTCAAATTTTCAAATATCATCTTTAAAAAAAAAAATTGGTAGGGCACCCCCTGTTATAGAATCCCGACTACGTGCCTGCCAGTTGTCCTCTCAGAAGATTTGCACATTTTTCAGTTCTGGTTTATGAGGACAGAGATAAATTCATATTTGATAATTCAGTTTGATGATGTACACAGATGTGCATCTTAAAAGAGTACACCTTCCCCCACCCCCACCCCACCCATTATTTCTAATTCACAAACTGATTGACTTTGGTCAGAACTTCAGGTAAGATTTTGGCTAAAAGAATTGTACCTGTTATGTCTTTTTGCAGGGCATATTTACATTTAGGGTTTGAACTTCAGTTTGATTTCGAATGGGGTTTGTTTTCGAAGCCGACACTCCACTCTCCGGTGGGATAACATCAGTTAAAGCTCACGGTTCCTGTTTTCCAATTCTCTAAGCGGGCTTGATCACCATTGACCAAGGAGTGTTTTGAGTAATGCCTGATCGCAGTGAAGCAAAAAGAATGTTTTTATGCCCAACCCGACGACAATTATGAAGCCGGTCTTGATTTGCAAAGCCTTGCTGTGTTGGCTACATGAGACTGACAACTCTCTGACCTGTTTCATGGTTGGCACCATGGATGGGTGCTGAGACATCCATATCTTCTACAAATTAGGAAATTACGAAACATGTTTTGTCTTCGTTTTTTCTTCTTTTTTTTTCACTCCATAGTATTTTCTGTGAAAACTGGGCAGCACTTTTTTTCATATCTAGGGGAATAGGTGACATATAGGTCCCTTGGGCCGGGTGCATCTGATTGTAAATCTTACATTTGTTATGCTGAATTGTATTGCACATGTCACGTTAATAAAGAATTACAAACAAACAAAATACACCATGAAAGTAGGGCCCTGTGAAGCTTTGAGATTCAATTTGGATTTGATTTGGATGCGAATCTTTCACAAGATTTTATTCAAATCGTTATTATGGATTTGACTTTTTGAATCCTCTCAGTTAGTTTGAACATACTCATTGAGAGGATACTGTAACATCATTGCTCTGGTGTATTTCACACTCGGAAGTCGGCAAATCGCCATTGCAATATATATTAAGAGCAGGGAAGTCCTTTATGAAATTAGAAAGACAATGGGTTTTCTCTCACTCATTATATGCACCTGGATTACTGGCTGATTTCATGGAAATAGCCTGTGCCAAGTCATTGGCCATAAAAGTCAATAGAGTTACTCCCCATTAACAGGTGAAAGGATGGTGGGGAGATGTTTACTAGCACTATTCATTTTGTGCTGATGCCAGATGAAATCGCAACCGACTTTTGTTGAATACCTCTTATTCGGCCCTACCTTTTGAACCTAATGTTATAAACTATATGTACTGACTTCCCCCCTTAAACCTCACAATTAAGCATTTTGTTTTATCTGTTTCATCTTGGATTCTTCCCTGTTTGGAGGCTGTTCCCTATGACAGAGCAAAATGCCGAAATACTTTGATGACTCTGATGACCATTTGTTTTTTCGCTGATCGATATAGTTTGGATATACACCCCAGATAATTTCCCCTGAAGCTTGTTTACAAGTTATTTGCTGCAGAAATGGATTCGATTTGGATGGAAATCTTTTGCAAGATTCAGGCTGGTATTCAATTTGAGCCAAAAACGAGGATTCGTGGGGCTTTACATGAAAGCCTTTGCAAAGTAACTTAACAAATTAACAAAGGTAATTTATCTATTGCACTCTGGCAACATGATATCATATCAGCTATTTTCACCACAGATGTGCAATACAGTGGAGCCCACTTACTTGGACATCTGTTAACCCTTTACCCAACGCAGACGATTTCAAGATTTATTATTTTAAATATAATTTTTAAAATTTTTAAAAAAAATTTCAACAAAACCATATCATGTGACCCCTCTTTGGAACGAGCTCAACGAGCTCGTTCCAAAGAGGGGTCACATGATATGGTTTTGATGAAATTTTTCGAAAAATAATATTTTTTTCAGCTGGTGAATTTGCATATTACGCGGGCGGGTGCAGGCGATTCGTTGGGTAAAGGGTTAATGGAATAACCATGTCAATTGAATATAACTTCTAAACATAAAACCATTTACAATACCATCAGTACAAATTGATCTGTTAATTGCAAACAGGTTGTTCAGTTGATTAAACCCATGCTAAATGAATAAATGAAAATGTCAATGACACTGCCACTCAACTGGTTCAAGAGACTGAACTAAGTAGAAAGCTCCAGTAAAGTAGGGTGTGTCAATGGAATTGTTGATAATTTATGTGCCAAATCCAAGATGGCTGCTGCTGGCCATGTTTTTCAATGAAATCCAGAAAAATTTGATAGCTCCCATTTAGACATCACACCAAAGCTACATATGAAATTTGAAAAAGATTGAGAGAGAAATGTGGCCGATAGGGTGTGCCAATGGAATCATTGACAGTTTATATAGCAAATCTAAAATGGCCACTGGTGGCCATGTTTTTCACCAAAATTCGAAAAAATTCAGTAGCTCCCATCTAGACATTGCCCAAAGCCACTTTTGGAACCTGGAACTGATTGGGTGAGAGCTGCAGCCTGTAGGGTGTGCTGAAGGAATTGTAGATGGCCAGAAGAATTACATACAGGCAGATAGATGGACAGACGGATGGATTGATGGACAGACAGGTGACGAATCGCAACCCACCCCAATAGCTCATACTTGACATTGTCAAGATGAGCTAAAAATCCTTTAATATCAAATTATTTTGATAATCATGGAATTTGCTTTGGCAGCAGACCTATGTGGCCTCAGAACATCTGACACAGGAATTTAATCTATTATATCTTGTTTGACAGAGCTCCATAAGTTCTGTCAAACAAAATATAAAAGAATAAATGCTCAGTCTGTCTGTCTGTGGTATACAGAAAAATAACCAGATCCCTGTTAATTGAATACTACTGTTACATGTAACTGAATAATATCCACTGGCAAAGTGGCCACTGGCAAAGCCCATGGTTCCACGGTACAAGCTAAGATGTTCAAAAAAATATTTTATAACATTTTTTGCTCAATTCTCTTATACCTTCGTAATCAGATATAATAAAGAACATCAGATGATTCATGTTTTCAATTTAATTGTACCGGTAGATGACACAGCCATACATAAAATTATAGATTTCAGAATGTGAAGCAGCCTGACTTGACATGAGTCATGATGAGTGGGCATAAAGTATCCCACAGATGTTACTCCAGCATTAAAAACCTGAGGTAAAAACTCATATATAGGGCGAAAACACAGGAAAGCATTAAAAAAAATGAGATTAGTGAAAATGCATACATAAGAAAAGTAAATCAAAGCAGATTAACCCTCTAAACACACGGATGTCAAAATATAAAAAATTCAATCTGCAAATATTACCCATAATGCAACTTTGAATTTAACCAAATCAATCTTCTTTGACAGAGCTCATCAAGCTCTGTCAAACAAGATTGAATTGGTTAAATTTCTAGCTGTATTATTGGAAAACTTGTTGTTTGAAATTTTGGTATGTTGACCTCAGGATGCAGAAGGTTGTTTAAGATTTCAGTGATTAAGACTGGGAGCGAAAGAGGGAGAAAAATGTTTGCCACACTTCGAATATCTTACTCCATCAAAGTCAAAACAGAAAGTTGACACTTTGAAAGTGAAAATTGCAGGGTTGACTGACATCACTTGAATTACACTAAACAACAAATTTACAAAAATCTCCATTCTGTATCACATCCTTCCTCTTCTTATTTTAAACTTTTCATGTAACCTTTTTTATACACTAAACCAAACTCACTGCATTTTTATACTGTACCAATGACCCAGACATAGCTGGTGCTAACTCTTAAAATATAGGGCCAAACACAAATTTTGCCCCCCAATCCCCAAAATTTGCATCTAAAACCAAAGAAAACATGTCCTGAATGGCCCTCCACACTTCACCTCTACTGCGCATGCGCAGTGTCAAGGACGCTCCGAAATTGGCGCCATTAATCATTCTCAGTTTGGCCCTTCATCAGTTAACATCTGACTGATCTTTGTGCTTGTAAATCTCAGTTTAAATGATGCCAGACACATAAATATTAGTGAAATGGTGATTCTAAGGAGGATATAGAAGGAGGAGAGGAATAATGTGTGACAGAATATTATCAGGGCTGTAACTTAAATTTTTTTAATGAAATTATGTTAAGTTACCTATTTTCGAGGCACCAGCCATTTTGTTGTCATTCTTGTTATTTAGTTACACTGATTTCAGCGTTTTCCTCTCTCCCTTTCCTTTAAGTCCCCTCTTGCTATTCTCCCATGCTTTTGGCATAGTTTCTGTAATTATTATTACTAAAATTTATTGGGAGTTTTAGCTGAATAACAGAATGAATTCTGTTCTTTTCCCCATGTTTACGTCTTCACCTATGGGTGGTTAGGCATTGTGTTCTGCATCTACCATCTGATATTCTGCAGTTTCTTCCCTGGAAGTCTCTGTTTTGCATCAGATAGTGTATTTTTGGTAACTGATTTCGGGCCTGGGTGCCTGGAGTCTTATTTTAGTGTTTTTACACTCATTGTTTACATTTACAACAGCCCTCTGTGTGAGGGGGGGATTTCTTGAAAATAATATCTTGATGTTAATTTAATCATAACTAGATACATTATTATTGTTCGTAAGTGTTGCATAAATTGTTTAAAATATTTTTAAATTTTTTGTCCACACTTAGGCTTGGGATCCATTGGGGCTCAACGTTACTTTTCAGAAACTTGGGCTGTTCTGAAAAAATATTTTTTCAAAATATTTTGACTTTATTATTTTTTCTATGTTAAAGGATCATATTATTATTATGTATTTTGATTGTCAGGGGTTGGTGCGAGTACCAGGACTTTGTTTTCTTTTCACATTGAAAGGATTTTGATCAATTGTAATAAGAGGAAGTCTTCCTCTGACTTTTATAATCATTCTATATGTAGTCAGTGTACTCGTATCAACTCCTGTTCTGTATCTGATGATTTCGATGACAACATGGGAAGCGTATGTCACGGTATGTTAGTGGGGAATTGGACATTCCGGTCCTTTCCCGGCATGGTCACTCTACTTTATCATTTTCTATTTCAGACGATCAAGATTAGGGTGATGTATCTGTGATGTCTTCCAACAGTGTGCCTCCGTCGTCACAATTAATGAAGGGCTAGCGGAAAAGTGCTCATGTTAATAAGCCAATTGCCTAAGAGGACCCCAGTAGGTTCGACGGCCTTTGACGTCCGCTAGCTCGCCCGGTGTAGCGTCCATTCATCGAATGGTTCGGCAGCCGGGTTCGTCCGTTGCGGTCTAGAAGGAGTTTTGAGGTGATGCGAGCACTATAAATCAACCAAATGCACACCCAGTGACGGCGGATTAGAGGGAGAACGGAGGAAGCCTTTTAGTCCGGTTCATAGCTCGTTCTGGTCCATCCGGACGGCGAGCGAGAGAGGCCCCTCTCTCGTACAACAACATCTGGCCCCAGATGTTGTGGTACAAAATGTTTCGCATTCGGAGCAGACGTCCGCCGCTCGGGACGCTCCGACATATAGTCAGTCCGGAGAGACTGTCAATAAGGCTTCCTCATTCTCATGGTTGCGCACACGACCGCTCTTGGCTACGTGACCTCGGATATCCAGTCAGCTTCGCCAGTCAGAGAATCATCGGCGACCAGTCACACCATCCGGTAGCCAGGGACACGAGGCCTGCAGACTCCGGACGTTCGCATAGGAAAGTGTGCGGGAGTCAACGTACACGGAGCTTCCGGCGGCATTGCATCGTAAGACCGCTACTGCACAGGCCTCGGGGACGGACGTGCTATCCTAAATAGCACAGCTTATCGCAGCATCCCAGCAACAACTGAATCTGTCGCATAATGTTTTATCCGACGATGCTGGGTCGGGACGCTCTGCAGAAGCGGGTACGGACGTCCGAAAATTTCATCCGGTCCGACGGGATACCGAAAGGGATTCGGAGGATTTCGAGCTTTCCCTTTCGGAACAACATATGCTGTTGTGTGTCATCTGACTTGATCTTCTACAGGTTCTTTCTTCGGACCAGAATGCTGCGATGCCGGATAAGAAACTGATAGCGTCGGTGGACTTAGAAATTTTTTGTTCGGTTCAGGGACATCGTCCCTCAGTTCCGACATAGTCCAATAATGTCACACAAACTTTCGAATTATTGAACGACGCTATATATTTATTATTATATGCTTGCTATTACCAAGCATTTCTGGTTTCTTGTTTGCAAAAGTTACGGAGATGTCTTTCAAAAGTCTGCCTCTGTCGTCATAGTTAATGAAGAGCTAGCGGCAATAAGTGCTCATGGAATATGTCTATCGCCTAAGAGGTCCCTTATAGGATCGACGGAGTGACATTCGCTAGCTCACCTGGTGTAGCGTACATTCATCGAATGGTTCGGCTGCCGGGTTTGTCCGTTGCGGTCTAGGAAGGAGATTTGGGTGATGCGAGCACTATAATTACTTTAGTACTCACCCAGTGACGGCGGATTGAGGACAGATCGGAGGAAGCCTGTTAGTCCGGTTCCTGGCTTGTCCAGGTCCGTCCGGGCTGTGAGCGAGAGAGGTCCCTCTCTCGTCCAACAACATAGGTGACCGCATGTTGTGGTTCAGATATTTTACATTCGGAGCATATGTCCGTCGCTCCGGACGCTCCGTTATATTGACAGTCCGAGAGACTGTTGATAATGCTTCCTCATCCTCACAGCAGTGCACACGACCGCACATTGGCTACGTGACCTCGAGTATCCGATCAGTTTCGTCATTCAGTGATTCCACGGCGAACAGGTCACGCCATCCGGTAGCCAAGGGACACGAGGCCTATACACTCCGTTCGCTCGCATATTAGTAGTATGCACGGGGTAACGATCACGGAGCTTCCAGCAGCAATGCATCGTAGGACCGCTTCTCCACAGGCCTCGGTGACGGACGTGCTATCCGAGTTAGCACAGTTTTTTCGCAGCATCCCAGCAATCGACAGTTTCTCGGTTGAATCAGGAATTATCCGACGGCGCTGGGTCGGTGTGGTCCGCGGTTGCATCAGGTACGGACGACCGAACGCTTTATAGGGTCCGACAGGATGGCAAAAGGGATTCGAAAGATTTCAAGTTTTCCCTTTAGTAGCATCAGAAGCTGCCATATATATCTTCCGGCATTTTCTTCCAGTGATTGTTATTTCGGACTACATTGCTGCGATGTTGGATAAGAGACTTATAGCATCATTGGACACGGAATTTTGGATCGGTGCAGGGACATTATCCCTGACTTACCGACACAGTCCAATAATGTCATTAGAACATGTGTATTATTTATCGACGCTATATATATATAAGCCTGCTACCAAGCATGATAGTTTACTTTCTTGTCCGCAACGCTCATTTCTGCCTTTTATCATTTATACGAATAATTTATTTTGGCAGAACAGGGCATACCGAGAGTTCATATGCGTCTAGACGGCATGGTTAAAGACTGGAAATAATCTTTTTCGCCGTCTATGTCTTTTCCAACCACAATGTTGGAAACGACAATGATGTCTAATAGACTTAACTTAGACGCTTTATCATACGTAATCCACCTTACTGAGGCGTTATCATTACATCTTCAAGAGAAAGAATTCCGGGATATGATCCTCAATGTGATTTCTTTTGAGGGCAGTAGATTGTTCACGTATAACTCCGCCCTTTAGTAGCTGCTTGGAGTTGGTTAGACGTTACGCAGCCCTAGCTACATCCACGTGCATGGATAGTAAGGTGAAGAACTCTCTCAGAGTCGCTTCGTTCTCGGAGAAGCTTCTCTTCGACGGCAACTTTTCAGCATGAATTGCTCGATTTACACGTTCTCTTGTCTATCTAGAGTAGCAAGAGATTCAGATTGGGGCAAACATTCGGTGGCTGACTCAGAGAGTGCCACTGCAGTTGCCGGATCCGAGTTTTATAATTATGACGGTTGCCAATCAAACAGGTTGGGATATAATATTGATCCCAACGGATTCGAAGTGCCAGGGTCTTTGGGTTCCGCAGTCTCTAAGCAAGCACTTATCTTCCACGGAATAATGTTTTTTTAGGCTTGCTTTATGTCATTGGATGAACATTATTCAGAAACGCATGTCCAAATCCTGTCCGTTAATTCGACAGTAGTGGCGTATCTCCGGAACCAGGGAGGCACTCATTCGTTTCCGTTATTCAATTTAATGGAAAGAATCCTTCTGTTTGTTATAGTACACCAAGTTCTGCTTCGGTCCGTCATATTCCGGGTCGTCTGATTGTATTACCGGACTCCCGTTCACTTATGGGTCGCTTGTTGCCGTCAGAATGGACTCTCAACAAACAAGTATTCAATCAGATTTGCTATCAATGGGAGCGCCCAATGATAATTTATTTACGACACAACTTGCTAATCAATTGCAGACGTATGTGTTTGCTTGTCCGGATCTCTGAGCTTATGTTGTTAACGCTCTATTGATCTAATAGGACGGAATGATAGGCTATGCGTATCCTCCTGCGCTGTTGTTTCAGCAAGTATTGCTAAGATAAACAACCACAATACATTTCTGTTGATAGCATCTCTGTCTTCACAGAGACTGTGGGTAAATTTACTCTGATGTCTACTGTGGGACTTAACGCGAAATCTTCCTCCATGAGGGGATCTTTTTTCGCTGGGTAAAATTGTGTCATCTTTATCACAACCCGCAAGGTCTCAACCTTCACGTATTCCGTTCTGTGGTCCTTATTGCATTGTAGCATTGTACTGGATGAGCTTTGGACGCGATTTCTTACTATAGGAGAACCTCTTCTTCGCTATACTATGCGGCTAAAGTGGAGGCTCTTCCGTCGTTGGTGTAGGGATCACTATGTTGATATTGTGGATCCCTCCATACTAGTCATTGCAACTTTTTTGTATACTTGTTTGACAAGATCTACTGCAGCCTGTTATTATTAAGGTTATAGGTTTATGTTACCTCATACCTATGCTCTCTATGATAGTTTACAATTGAGTCTTATGTCTCTTTATCTAAGTCAGTTAGTAACTTTTCGATAAATAGACTTAGAATCATTAGATTAAATTCCTATACGGAATTTAACTTCGGTTCTTATTTAGCTAAGTAATCATTTGAGCCTCTGGAAACAGTAGTTTTCAAATTCTGACCTTTTAGACAGTAATTCTGTTGGCTTCTCTTTTACTGAAGAGTCAGTGAGTTTCTTGCACTATCGGTGGACGATTCTCACTTTCGTAGTATCGGAAACACTATTTCCTTTACTATTAATGTTGGATTTTGGCATAAGAGTCAGGCTCCTAATTAATATCCGGGACCTATTGTTATTAAGGTCCTTCCGTCTTCGTACGGGCATAGGCCTTTACTCTGTCCGGTTAGAGTTTATGTATTTATAAACAGATATCTGTTTATTACTACGGGCGTAAGCTTCTTCTGTCTTTGATACCTAATAGAAGGACGTTACGCTCCATTCTATTGCTAATGGATTCAATTAACTATCGATACTGCTTATGGTATATCATTGACTCAGCAGTTGTGTTTGAGATTTCGGCTCATGAAGTAAGAGTTCTTCTACATCTTGGGCTTACATTAATAGTGTCGCTATTATAGATCTTTGAAGGCTGCTCATTGCGCTTAGCCATCCACATTCATGAATTTTTATCTCAGAAATATCGAGTCCATTTCTGGAGGCCTCTATTGTTAGGTCTGTTATCTACTGCTCAGAATGTCATTCATTTAACAGTTGCTACTATAGCTAGGTAGGCTGTCTGTTTCGGCAGTGACTCCGTTCTGCTGCCCTCTTCGCTCTGGGCTATTTGACCCGGGGCAAGGAAAAGGGGGGGGGGGGTGTTCCCTTGGGTCACCTGTTTTACTATGAAAACAAGCGGATACCTCCTCCGGAGTTAGTAATTCTGAGCTGTTATTGGGATGGTTGTTTAGTGAGAAGTTTATGTTTTAAAAATTCATTCAGGTCTTAGTTTTTATAGTATAGCTTTTGAATATAGCACGTGTCAACGGACATTATTATACATTCCTCAGACACTTTTAAGGAGTATAAAGAGTCTCTATTCTCTAGACTCACTTTATTTATTGGCTTACTTTAAAAATTATTAGTATAAGGATTATACTAGATATTAATAGAGTACATGGATGTATGATGCTCAATTTTGGAAGGTGTTGTATCTTTCTAATTTATCATAAATAAGAAAGATACATGTAAGGCCTAATACTTCTTTTTCCCTAGAGGGGATGACTCTATGTTATATTTTGAGCGTTTTCCATCTTGCTCTATGTCTTTGGCCCTCCAGCCTTTTTACTATTCAGCTATGTCTGGGTCATTGGTACAGTATAAAAATGTTAAAAAATTTATAGTAATTTATATATTTTTTATACTTACCAATGACCCAGACGGGGATGGCCCTCCCAGGAGTTGGGAACTCTTACCTCCCCGCTGAGTACATAGCGCTTACCAGGCACTGGTTATGAGAATGATTAATGGCGCCAATTTCGGAACGTCCTTGACACTGCGCATGTGCAGTAGAGGTGACGTGTGGAGGGCCATTCAGGACATGTTTTCTTTGGTTTTAGATGCAAATTTTGGGGATTGGGGGGCAAAATTTGTGTTTGGCCCTATATTTTAAGAGTTAGCACCAGCTATGTCTGGGTCATTGGTAAGTATAAAAAATATATAAATTACTATAAATTTTTTAACTTTTTGAAAAATGAAAAGAATTTATTGGCTTTTTCAACTTTACAAGATGCTTTAATTATACTACAACAATGTAGGTTTAACAGAGCTTGTTCAAACAAAGGATAGGCAGACACTTAGGAAGCTTTGTCTTCATAAAGGTCTGCCTAACAGGTTGTTGAACAAACACAACTTTCTCGGTTAGAAACCGTGAACCAACTGAGTATCGCAGGTCTTGAGAAATATCTTAATTGTCCCAAATTAACCATGATTATTAACTAGAGGCTCCAAGGGGCCTTAATCGCACATCTGATAAAGTTGTTAAAAGAATGAGTTCAGGTCACTTTAAGCAACTATGACTAGTTAACACTAGAGATCCCAAACATGAACCCAGGCATTTAATTTAAACAAGCTTGAATATAACACTCCCATCCCCCACCCCACTCCCTGCTGTACATACCAAATAGAAGATTCTGAATGGTAGATCTGAAGAAGATTTTGAAAGAATTTTTCTCATATTGCACTAAGTTAAAATTCAGGCTCCATAGAGAGCCAAATATTAACCCAGTGCCTTGGTTTGAACAAATGTGAATCTGACCCTACTTGGGACGATGTACATGTATACCAAATATCAAAAGATTTTGATTGGTGGATCTGGAGTAGATTTTTTTAAATGTTTTGGGGTAGTAACAAAGTTATGTCCCCTGTGTTGCTTTCCATGGACGTTAGAATTTTATTTGAACAAACTTGAATTGACACATAATGTCAAGAGGAACATGCATATCAAATTTGGTTAATATTGGTCTAATAGTTTTTGAGGGCAAGTCAAAAATGTAAAGTTCATGCTGGACAGATGGATGCTTGGACACACAGATGGATGGAAAATGATCACTAAAGCTCTTCATGAGCTCTGCTCAAGTGAGCTAAAAAGCTTATCAGAGTGATTTTTATGTGGTAGGCTATCAGACAAGCAAGTTTTGTAATATATACGTCAGTCACACTAGGATGAAATGGCCAGATTGAGGGACAATAAACTGTACTTAACTGTGCCCAAGCTAGCAAATAAGCATAATTACCTATGTAATTTTAATATTTGTATCTGATTGTAGTGGCACTAAAGAGGCAGTAAAAAATTGTTTTCAAATATAATTTTTTTTTCATCTGAGTATGCACTCAGCACCTGAGAAGACAGAGAGGGCCAAGATCCCTGGTGACAATCACATTGGCAACATGTTTTATTACCTATACATATACTTTCTGAAGCTTGGACTTTTGTGACAAGTTCCTTTTCAATTTCTTTTTTTCAGGTTAAATACGGTAGTTTCCCAATTCATGAACTGAGCTAAAGTGGTATGGAACAAGGACATGCCAGCATGGATGAGAATGTTGATCCTGCTATCAATCTTCTAGAAATGCTGGAATTGCAGTTATCAGAGACTGAGATGTTAAAAAGTATGTTCCCAGGAGATGGCGAATTCCAGATGGATGATCGTTTTGCACCAGTTGCCATAAGACAATTTATTGATGAAAAGATTAAATATGACTATTTAAATGCCAGAATTGGATTCACCGTGAAAGTTAAATCAGAAGAAAAACCAAAGGTATACAGTGGAGCCCACTTAATGGGATATCTCTTAACTGAATAACCCTGTTAATTGAATATAATTTCGCAACACAAAACCATTTGCAATACCTCCAGTACAAATTTCACATGTTAATTGAATATAGGTTATAGAGTAAACTCCTGTAAATTGAATAAAAAATCTTGTAACCTGTCAGGAAATTACCTTGACTCGTCCAGTTTTCCTTTGTTTATAGACCTATTTGACCTCAAAACATCCAATACAGGCATTTAATCTATTATATCTTGTTTGACAGAGCTCTATTGTCAAACAAGATATAATAGAATAAATGGTAAGTTTATCTGTAGAATACAGGAAAGTGACACAATCCCTGTTAATTGAATACTGTTAATTGAATACTTTTCATTGGCAAAGTGGGGGCGCGGTGGTGTTGCGGTAACCGGTTCTCGTCAGATCACCGAAGTTAAGCAACGTTGAACACGGTTAGTAGTTGGATGGGTGACCATTTCAGCGACTGATCCGTGCTCCTGCGTTGTGTCCTTGGGCAAGGCACTTAACCCCGATTGCCTACATGGGGGCACGATGATGCTGTGTACTAGGGTCGATGGGGCACGTGTCTTCAACCAATCTAACCCTGCCTGTGCCATGGTACAGAATTCAGAGTTACGATGTTGGAGAGCTGACAGCTGCTCATCGTTGCTCGGTGGTTCTCTCCTGGTACTCCGGCTTCCTCCACCCGTAAAACTGTCACCAACATGATATGACCCTGGCTGTTAAAGTGTCATTAAACCATAATAAATAAAAAAAATAAATAAAAAATTGGCAAAGTGACTATTCAATTAACAGGGTTCTACTGTATTGTTGTATGACATTTGAATTCATAGCAAATTTCCCTCTTACGCAATTAGTGTTTTACCTAACTTTTTTCTGGCAACCATTTCTGTAAGAACTACGATAAATCATTTTTCAGATTTTTAGCTGCGACTAGCAGCTCTATAAGTGGCAATGTCGGTCTGTCTGTTGGACGGTCGGTCAGTCGGTCGGTCTGTCTGTGACCAACGAGTTTCAAAACTCAATAACTTTTGAAATACTTGACGGAATGACTTTATATTTGGCATGTAAGTGTATCTTATTGATGTCTAGCCACTGTTCAATGCATGTGTTGTTCCAAATATTTTCCTTGGAGTTATGGCCCTTGATGAACTTAGAATTTTGTGACTAACGAGTTTCTGAAAGAATAACTTTCAAACTACCTGGTGAAATATTTTTTGGACTTGCAGATTGCACCACCCGTCGCAGCTACGGCATCGATGTCGCGATTTTTTGAAGTGACATGTACGTGTAGAGAAAGTCAAAGACATGCCCAAAGCTTGGATCTTAAAATTTTCTGAAATAGTTGGGCGAGAGTTAAATTTTTCCAGCAGTGTTCCCATGTCATTGACTGTAATACAAAATTGAAACCTAACTCAATATGCTTATTTTAAAACAAAAAGAAACAAAACAGGCACGAAACATTTCTTATTATTAGCTCTACTTGATCTCAAGTATGAGCTGTTGGAATGGGTTGCGATCTGTTGTACATCTGTACGTATGTCTGTATACAGTGATTTCAATTAATATTTGCATTAATTTAACCTTTTTCAAAATGGTTTTCGAATTTACTTTCTTTAAATTTGAAATTGGACTTCTAACACATACTTTGTCACTTGTTGTTCTTGCATGATCAATACAACTTTTAATAATTGCATTTACAGACCTGATTTCTTTTACTTGTATGCAATTTTTTCCTCATAACCTGAGCTTCACAGTTTGAAATATAAAGAAATGCCTTCTGCAGCATACTTCTGTTGTTTTACAAAAGTAATACAGATTGGAAGGTAATGGGACTGTTTTTACTTTGATGCTGTCTCCAAAACTTCGGGGGAGATGGGTGGAATCAATCCACCTCTCCCTCCTCCCCATGTTATCCAGAAGATAAATCCAGTTCTAATTATATGATTCTCTTCAAATTTGATATTACTTTTTTATACCCCCATTTTCAAAAAACGGTCATATTATGTAAATGGTCTATCCATCCGTCTATCCCTCCCTCCGTCTGTCTCTAAGTCCATCCATCCATCCGTCTGTCCGTAAACAATTGGTTTCTGACTGATAACTCCAGTTTGGATTATTTTGATTTCAACCAAAGTTGATATGTGTATTTTCCAGCTTGTAATACAGGTCAAGTTTGAGTATGGATAGTACCATGGGATACATCACATATAATACGGGTTTTTTTCTCGTGCAGAAATTATGCAAATTGGATGAACTTTGATTATTTCAGTGCTACTTATACACTGTAAGTGCACATGTCAATACGGCTCGGGCTAGAGTCTTTATTTATGAACCTATCTTCACGAAACGTCTTGAGTACCTTTGTTATCACCTTGGGACAAGAACGAGTCCAAAATTCAAGATGGCTGCCAGTGGCCATTTTGTACCGAAATTAGGTCTAAGCAGTTTTTTGTACACAACTTCTATACGGCTCAGGCTAGAGGCCGTACATGTATTTATGAACCGATCTTTACGAAACTTCTTGGGTACCTTTGTTATCACCTTGGGACGAGAACGAGTGTTTCTGGGTGTGGTCCAAAATTCAAGATGGCTGCCAGTGGCCATTTTGTACCGAAATTAGGTCCAATCAGTTTTTTGTCACAACTTCTATACATCTCGTATTTATGAACTGATCTTCACGAAACTTCTTGGGTACCTTTGTTTTCACCTTGGGACAGGAACAAGTGAGTTTTGGGGTGCCTTTGTTATCACTGTGCTATGAGAACAAATATTTTGGGGTTCGGTCAGACCCACTCTGGGACTCAAAGATTTCTTTTCTAGTTTTGCATCTGACTGTCACCCACCTTTACAATACTTTACCTACACATTTGTTACAGGCTACGGTCAGTATTTATGTACAGACTGTTACAATACTTTATATGTACCTTTGTTATCAGGTCATTACCTAGATGTTTGTCATTGCTGTGTCACATACTATTCATGTACATGTCTTAACAAGTTGAGCTACAGTGTCATTGACACTTTCATTTACTTCTAACCATTGCTTATTAGTCCTTATTGGAACAAACTCATCAAGCTTGTTCCATTAATAGGTCATGAGGTATGTTTTGGGGTAGAGAAATGAAAAAATAAAATTTGAATAGCAATTTTTGTATATCACGAGTGCAAATATGGCAGATTCATTAGGTAAATGGTTCTTTGAAGAATTTTCTGTGTACCTTGAATCCATTGTTATGTGTTCTGAAAAACTCCTTATCATCGGTGATTTTAATATACATATGGATGACAACAATGACAGTGACGCTAACAAGTTTATGAGCCTCTTAGAAACATTTGGTTTACAACAACATGTTACTGGGCCTACTCATACCTCTGGGCACACTGTTGACTTATCATCACAAGATGTACTAATGACTTTCAGCTTTCTGAGCCATTAATCCCATTCAGATTATCTGACCATTCATTTGTTGAGTGCACACTAGGTGTTCGAAAACCACTGACACATAAGGAAGTAACACTTCGAAAATTCAATCAAATTGTCATTAACAAGCTTCAATGTGACATCAAAAAATCAGATTTGTGTAATTCTCAGTGTGCTAACCTGGATGATCTGTCAAAATCATACAAGAACACATTGTCTTGTCTACTGGATGAGCATGCCCCTCTGAAAACAAAAACATTAATTATTCCCCCAAATATACCCTGGTTTACCAATGAACTGAGAACTCTGAAAGCTAATAGTCGAAAGCAGGAGCAAGAAAGATGTAAATCTTACAATGATGAAGCAGCATATAAGACTATTCGTAATCAGTTCTCCAACAAACTAAAAGATGCCAGAAAATCTTACTACACAACATGTGTTGAAGCTTGTAATGGTTACCTCAAAAAAACTGTTTAAAGTTGTTAAAAATCTGTGTACAGAAAAACAAAGTGTGTCATTTCCACCACACGATGACCATCAAAGCTAGCTGATCAATTTGGCAAATTCTTCATCTCAAAAATAAAATTAATTCAGGAAACAATTCAGAACATAAATGTGGACACAATTGACATCAAACAGAGACCATCAGAAAAAGAGCTTTCAACTTTTCGACCATTAGAAATCCACGAGGTAACCAAATTAATAAAAGACTCCTCAAATGCCTCATGTCAACTTGACTCAATGCCAACATCTATTGTCAAATCATGTGTAGACTCTTTGGCTCCTGTAATCACAAAAATGATCAACATGTCTCTGCTAGAAGGCTGTGTGCCTGTTGCGTGGAAAATAGCAATTGTTAATCCTCTTCTGAAGAAACAAGGAGCGGAACTTGTGTTTAAAAACTTCCGACCAGTGAGTAACTTACCGTTCGTCTCTAAGCTGTGTGAAAAAGCCACAATTAGTGATATGCTTGCTCCATTAGCGGCCAACACGTCTGGATTCAGAAAGTTTCACTCGACTGAAACAGCATTACTTAAGGTTCAGAATGACATCCTCCTTAATATGGTGTCTGGAAGGGTAACATTGCTTGTTCTTTTAGACCTTAGTGCTGCTTTTGACACTGATTGTCATAAAACTCTGCTAGAGACAATGAATTCTGATTTTGGACTTAATGGTGTAGCTGCTAGCTGTCTATCATCATACCTCAAGAATAGACAACAGCGTGTATCAATAAATGGTAATCTGTCAAAAGACTTCCATCTTGAATGTGGAGTCCCACAGGGCAGTTGCCTCGGTCCTGTTCTGTTTCTATTCTATATTTCAAAAATGTTCACCATCATTGAATCTCACCTGCCTGACGTCCATGGTTATGCTGATGACACCATGTCTATTTCTCTTTCGACCATCAATCAAGGATCAAACTAAAGCTCTAGAAACTATTGAATCATGTATTTCGGACATTTGCATATGGATGGTTTCAAACAAATTAATGATAAATGATGATAAGACTGAATTCCTAATAATTGGTTCACGACAGCAACTCACTAAAGTTGACATCAATTCAGTGAAGGTAGGAGATTCCACCATCAGTGCAAGTAACAGCGTACGTAATCTTGGTGCCTTCTTCAACTCTACCATGTCTATGGACAGACATGTTACAAATATGTGCAATAAGGCTTTCAGGGGTCTATACAAAGTTAAACAGATAAGACAGTTCCTCACGAAAGACTCCACAAAAACCCTAGTTCATGCCTTTGCAGGGACTGATATAAGCTTCATACACCGTAACCTTAAAATAGGTTACGGTGTGCCTAGCATACCGTAACCTGTAGGTTTTCGTAGTGTAGATATAAGGTAAATTATTAAGGTAATCAGTTTCCTCTCGTAACCTAATAATAGGTCTTGAGATTATAGAAACACGTAAACCTCCCCCATAACCTAACCTATAGGTTACGGCTTATGTCGGACCCTGTTTTGTAACTTAACATTTGGATTATTGTAATGCCTTACTGTTCAACCTTCCACAATATCTTTACTCTCGTCTGCAGAGAGTACTAAATGCATCAGCCCAAGTGGTATGTAGGGTATCACGATCTCAACACATCACTCCTGTCCTGAGGGATATGCACTGGCTGCCAGTCAAGTGCAGAATAATTTTCCAAACTTTATTATTAGTTTTAAAGACACAAAACAACATGTCACCAGCCTACTTAAGAAGAACTCCTTAATACCAAGAATGTGCATCAATACAACCTGAGGTCCGATGGTAAAATGTTACTACATGTTCCAAAGCATAGGTGTAAGACATTTGGAGATAGGTCATTTTCATTTGCTGGCCCTCACTTGTGGAATAATTTACCAGAACACCTAAAAAGACCGTGAAATGTCAACCTTTTCAAGAAAGATCTCAAAACATACCTGTTTCAAAAAGCCTACCTGAGGTCCGATGATAAAATGCTACTACATGTTCCAAAACATAGGTGTAAGACATGTGGAGATAGGTCATTCTCATTTGCTGGCCCTCACTTGTGGAATAATTTACCAGGACACCTAAAAAGACTGTGAAATGTCAACCTTTTCAAGAAAGATCTCAAAACATACCTGTTTCAAAAAGCCTGCAAGTGATGTTGTGGACTGTAAGATACTGTATATATTCCATTTGTATATTTGCACAAGCTAAGTAACATGTACAGCACCTTAGAATATGGTTCTACATCTTCTGAACTATAATTTTGGCGCTATATAAATGTGTATATTATTATAACAAAAAATGGCTCAGACTATTTTGTGTCTAAGCATTGCCATTGCTGGGACAGTTGGGCTGCATGCATGACATCACTCTAGTTATATGTAGCTTTGGTGTGATGTCTAGAAGGGAGCTGTCAAATTTTTCTGAATTTTGTTTAAAGAGGCGGCCATCTTGGATTTGGCATATAAATTGTCAACAATTCTATTAGCACATCCTACAGGCCGCATCTCTCATCTGATCTTTTTCAAGTTTCATATGTAGCTTTGCTGTAATGTCTAGATGGGAGCTATCAAATTTTTCTGACTTTTGTTGACAAACATGGCCTCAAGCATCCATCTTGGATTTGGCATATGAATTGTCAACAATTTCTTTAGCATACACCCCATGGGGTGCATCTCTCACACAATCTTTTTCAACACTTCTGTGGCTTTAGGGTAATGTCTACACGGTAGCTGTCATGGGTTTTTTTAATTTCATTAAAAAACATAGCTGCCAGCGGCCACCTCTGATTTGCTGTTAAATTGTCTACAGTTCCTATAGCACATCCTACAGTTAGTTATTTAGTTCAGTCCCTTCTTGGTGAAGTTAAGCTGCATTGTCATTGACACTTTCATTTTAAAGAATTACTTTCGTCTAACAGAAATAATTCTTTAAAATAATAATAATACACAGATGTTTTTCGCATACATAACTTCTCCATTGCAATATACTTGCACACAAAGGCCATATGAATCATAAGGATATTTTGCACAATGAAAATTGAGATTTAGTCAAATGGTTATCTGTATTTTTTCAAATGAGCTGCTTCAGAAAAAATGTTGACCAAAAATTTGTGCACATTTCTGGCCACCATCCTAACTTAGGGTCTGGGTAAAGTAATGTGTACAGATGTTTACCTGTGTTAATGCAATGGCTCAAGACAAGTATTCTACAATACAAAACAAGTATTCTGGAATATTGCAGCTTACTCAAAGCTTAATTAAAGACCAATGTTTTCACACACTCTCGATGTGAAAAAAGCATTACAATTCCTCCCTCACCTTGTGGAAACCCTGGAAAGTGGAGCAGTGCTTGTTTATTGAGTAATTAAGTTCTGCTTTACTGGTAAAATAGGATCTGCTTATGCCTGTGGTGCCTGATATAACCATAGATGACCTTAAACACCAATAAGTATATAAATAGTACAATTCCCAGTTGAACTGATCATGTTTTTCCTGATCTACCATCTACTAGTAATAAAAAAAAATCCAATTGGCATTTGTCTGTGTCCTGAATATGTATGCCTGCATACATGTAGGCAATAAACTGCAATGGATTATCAGGGATTCTTTTCGGTTTTTATAGAGGCTGAATATGAGGCCCTTTCCCAATGACATTTGGACAAGATTTTTTTCCGATGGGAGAAAATGTGCCAAATTTTAAAATTTTCTTATGATCAAATGGATGTAATAAGTTGATGTTTGGCATTCAGCTTCCTTTTGAGGTGCACACTAAAGTTTGTTCAAAGGAAGTTTGTGGGCAATATTTTCAGTTGTCTGGGTTGGCAAGATTTCTGGCCCTGTGCAAAATTTCTATTTTCAGAAGCAATGAGTCTATTTAAACTAATATGGTATTTGGTATTTGGTGGGAACCCAAGGAGCTTAAAGATAGAAAATTTTTCAGCAGCCCATATTTCTCAAACCATGCAGAACAGAGAACTGTTGTTTTTAATGAAGCATCCTAATGACCATTAGAACCAATCGGGCCAAAAAATATTGCAGTCGGTTGTGTCAAGGGGTACCCTATGGGGAATCGAAAAATTCCTCAGTCAACATATTTTCAAAAATTAAAAAATCTTCTTCTCCAGAACAGCCAGTCCGAAGCTTTTGATAGTTGATATACAACATATTTGGGCTTCATACAGGAGCCTGAAATTTAACCTAGTGCTATACAATGTAAGAGGAAAATTCCTTAAAAATCTTCCACTTCAGATCCACCTGTCAGAATATTTCGATATTTGTTATACAGAATCCTTAGGGGGGTTCAAATTTGTTCATGTCAAGTCCCTTGGTTCATATTAGTGCTCCCTATGAGAGCTTGAATGTTAACTCAGTGCAGTATGAGGAATATTTTTTTTTAAATCTTTAGATCAGCCTGTTACAATCTTTTGATATTTGTCATACAGCATCCATATGGAGATCAGATTCAGGTTTGTTCAAATCAAGTCACTGGGTTAACACTTAGGTGTCCGTACAGTCACAAACAGCCCCTTTTATATTGCTCTAAAAAATTTGTTCCAAATGTATTCTTACTTGAGAACTCAACTGTTTAGATGTATTCATCTTGACAGTGTTTTTAGGTCACCTGACTGAAAGTCAGTGAGAGCTTTTGCCATCACTTGGCACCCATCCAACATGGTCCGTTAACTTTTGAAACTTGTCTTCTTCTTCAAAATCACTCGGTCAAATTCAGAAATATATGGCACAGACCATCTTTGGAGTATACCCTTTCTACTTTGTTCAAATGAAGCTGCTGCCATCTTCGGGCTGGGGTTATGTCAAAAAGCCTAAAAATCTTCTTTTCATGAACCACCAGAGAGAATGCATTGATATTTGGTATGGACCTTCCTTTGGCGGTGAAGATGAAAGATTTCAAGAACCAATGGGCTGATTTGAACCAAATTTTGCATGAAGTATAATTGTGTCATATGTACTTAATGGATGCCCCCCCCCCCCCCCCCCCCCCCCCCCTAAAAAAAAAAAAATTGTCCCAATCCCGTGGGAACCCCAGGAGCTACAAATAGAAAAAATTCAAACACCCATATTTAAAAAACTCCACAGACCAGAATATTGTTTTTTTGGTATGCAGCATCCTTAGGACCAATGGAATCAGATGGACCAAAAAAATTGCTATCGATTTTGTCATGGGGTGCTCTATGGAGATGTCCATTTTAACACTGTTGGCAATGGGAAAATGCTGAGTCATCTTTCTTGTATTCCATCAACTAATTTGAAACTTGCCTTCTTCTTTAAAACCTCTTGGCCAATTTCATACATATATGGCACAGATCATCTTTGGAGTATACCTTTTCTTTTTTGTTCAATTGCAGCTGCTGCCATCTTTGGGCTGTGGTTAATGCCCCAAAAGCCTAAAAATCGTTAAAACTTTTCTTCTCATGAACCACCACAGAGAATGCTTTGATACCTGGTATGGAACTTCCTTTGGTGGTGAAGATTAAAATTTGTTAAAGGCAAGGTGATAGGTCAATATTTGAGCTCTCTGCTGAAGCTTGCCCATTTTGGGCTGTATCCATAATTTCTGTTTCAAGAAGCGATGAGCTGATTTGAACCAAATTTTGCATGTATTTTATTCGGGTCATAAGTACTTGATTGATGCCCGGGAAAAAAATGTTGGCAGCCCTGTGGGAACCCTAGGAGCTCAAAATAGAAAATTCTAATGCCCATATTTCAAAAACTGCATGGACCTGAATATTGTTTTTTGGTATGCAGCTTCCTTAGGACCAGTGGAAACAGATGGTCCCAAAAAATTGCTATCGATTTTGTCATGGATGCCGTATGAGGATGCCTGTTTTAACACTGTTGGAAATGGGAAAATGCCGAGTCACTGTCTTTCTTGTGCTCCATCAACAAGTATTCTTCTTCAGAACCTTTGAGCCAAATTAATTTTGTACAAAGCATCTTGCTGGGGTATACTCTTCTGAGTTTTTTCCCCAAAAAGTTGCTACTCCCCATGGGGATGTGATTAATACCCAAAAAGCCTAAAAATCTTTAAAAATCTTCTTTTCGTGAACTACAACAGAGAATGCTCAGGCTTGGCAATTTCAGGAGAGTGATTTTTTAGCTCTCCTTACTGCCCTCCTGAAAGAATTAAGGAGAGCGAAAAATTGCCCTCCTAAATATTTTGGTCTGGGATGATTGAGATTACATGTATTATGCTCACATTAAATTTTTGTTGTAAAGCAAAAATGTAATTTAACTTCGAAGTCACATAACATCACGTAATTTCATTTTGAAAGTGGTTGTGTGGTAAAAGGTAATGGCTGCAACCATACCCAAACACAGTTGCAATCATTTGAAGCAAAATGGGTCACAGCAATATTTTTTTTTCTGTCAGTTTCAAGTTCAACAACTGACCTCACAGTTTGAGGGGTAATTATTCAAGGAATATTGACACTATAATATACTACCATTACTACTATCCTGTCACTTGAAGCACTTGCACCAGGATGTGACTGTAGATTCCAGCAGACCTGTTGTCCAAGAAAGTCATAAGCCTACCACTACCACCTTCAACCCCCCTTGGGGAGTTGAAGGTGGTAGTGGTAGGCATATGACTTTCTTGGACAATAGGTCTGGGTACACACACAGGTCTTGTCAAGTGTGTGTTCGGTTGTTGAGTGAGACATCTAGATGTCTAAGAGATTTCGCTTTACCTTAGTAAAGTTAATAAAATCACTGATGTAGTCTGTTGGTTTCAGTTTCAATGAGTTCGTTCAACTGGATACTTAAAATGCTGTGTAAAGCTAATTGCTCTCCTAAGCTGATTGAGGAGAGCGATTTTTTGCCCTCCTGCATTTTTCAGAATGCCAGGCCTGAATGCTCTGATATTTGGTATGAAACGTCCTTTGGTGGTGGGAACTTAAAGTTTTTTTCAAAGCAAGTTGGTAGATGCTGTGTGGTAGCATGCCTATTTTGGGCACACCCATTATTTTTTATATTTCATGAAGCAATGGACTGATTTGAACCAAATATGGCATGTAGTATAGTTGGGTCATAATTACTTGATTTATGCCTGAAAATTCTTTTTCGCCTCCCCATCGGAACCCCAGGAGTTGAAGATAGAAAAAATTCAAATGCCCGTATTTCAGGAACTGCATGGACCAGAATATTAGTTTTTGGTATGAAGCTTTATTGAGGCCAGTGGAATCAGATTTACAAAAAAAGTGTCATCTGCAGCTGTGTATATGTTGTTATTAACATAAAATTAATCTGAGGACACAGGTGTTAATACTCTGGGATATGGGAGCCCACATTTTAACTTGGTGTAATGTGAGGAATATTCTTTACAACTCTTCTTCAGATCCGCCATTCAGAATCTTTTGACAGTAAGTATACAGTATGCTTAAGAGAGTCAGATTCAAGTTTGTTCAAATCAAGTCCCTGGGGTTCATATTTGAGCTGCTCATGGGAGCCCGAATTATAACTTTGTGTAATGAAAGAAAATTCTTTAAAAATTCTTCTTCAGATCCACCACTCAGAATCCTTTGATGTTTGGAATATAAAATCATTAGTGGGGTCAGATTCAAGGTTTTCAAATCAAGTTCCTACCAATCAAGACTTCAGTTATTTTAACCATTTCTACTTTATTACAGTTTGTATTTTGTGGAAATTTCTTGTTTGTATGAAGTATTTGTAATAACGTGTGAGAACTTGGGAGATGTTTGGTGGTGATTGTTTGCTCAAAACACTGCACTAGTCAGTGAAAAATAAGTGTCTAATTATTTTTTTTTTAAATACTTAAACCTCTTTGAGGAGAATCATTGGACATTCGTCAGATCACTTGGGCCCTCTTGTTCTGTTACATCTTTGTCAAAAAAGATAGAATAGATTAAATGCCCTTATTGAATGTACTGGTGCCATATAGCTCTTTAAAGTTTGCCTTAAAGGAATTAAGTAGTTGTTTGATCAATTCTCCAATAAATCACAAAAGTTTTATTCAGTTATTGCTTTGCCTAACGAATTTCCTACATCTGACCACGTAATTTACAAATTGAATACTATGAAAAACATTTCAACAAAACTTGATCATGTGCTTTCTCATTGAAATGAGGTCATCGAGCTCATTCTAGTGATGGGTGACATAATATAGTCATGCCTGGAAATAAGCAGTCTGTCATTTGCAGAGTGAGGACCCCAGAGGGGGAATTTGCTGGTGCTACCCCATACATTGTACTACAGTCCCCCAATTTATCCTCTGCGCAGTGCGCACCTCCTTCTGTTTAGGCCTGAGACCTTGATGCAGATTGAGGTTTACAGGGTAGCATCACCAAATTCATCCTCTGGGGACCTCATTCTGCAGATGACAGTCTGCTTATTTCCAGGCTTGGATATGGTTTTGTTGACATTTTGTGGAAAATTGGAAAAACAATAATTAAAATAACAAATATTGATATTGTGTGCATTGGGTAAAGGATTAACTGGATTCTACTGTATAATGACCATTATGCAAAGAACAGGTCAAATTGTACTATTATTATTATTTTATTATTTATTGGTGTTTAACTGGTTGAGTGCTGAAAGCCCAAATTTGGGCGTTACTCTGAAGTGTGGGTACCACAAGTAAAAGGCTTCATATTCTGTGGATGTTCCTCATGTCATCTTTGAAGTGAAATAATTTGGTCTGTAAGGATTTGCCTTGTTGTAATTTATGGGAGAGTGCCAATAGGCACTCTCCCATAAATTGTATCAAGTTAAAGGTATACGAAAAAACTTTGCTGATCAATATAATTTAGCACTCAACCAGTTAAGGTCACATAATGGCTAATCGTGACTGTGACAGTTTTATGGGTGGAGGAAGCCGGAGTATGCGGAGAGACCCACCGAGCATTGACGAGCAACTGTCAGCTCCTCAACATTCTCATTCCGCTCAAGCAGGGTTACAGCAGTTGAATGAAGACATGTGCACCATCGACGTGCAGTATGCCTTAGTACATGGCGTCATCATGCCCCCATGTAGGCAACCGAGATAAAGTGCCTTGCCTAAGGTCCTTACACAATGCGGGTTGTCCCAGATGGGAATTCAATTCAGGATCTCTAGCATAGAAGTCCAACAGTCTACCACTGAGCCACCGCGCTCACGTCAAATTGTACTGGGCATACAAGTATGGTAAATGGTTTGGTGTTTGAAAATTTCATGCAGTTAACAGTATTAATCAGTTAGGAAATATTCAGTTGAGTGGTCTCCACTCTACATGTAAAGTATCAGAAGACAAATCAGTAAAGATACATGTACAGGAAGACAGTCGTAAGACTATGTCAGGAAGACAGTTGTAAGACTATGTTATTCCCCACAGTATACACCTGTCTATGTTTTTGTAACCTTGTATTTTTTCACCGCATGTTTGTATTTATATGCTGTGAAATAAACTAAATTAAATTGAATTGAATTGAATTGTACAATGAAATCTTGTTTGACAGAGCACAATGAGCTTGGTCAAACAAGATTGAATTGGTTGAATTCCTAGATGCATTAGCAGCATTATGGAGAAAAATTTGTGCTTTAACCCTTTTACCTAACATAAAAAGCAGACACCTGCAAAAAAAATTCTTGAATAACTCATTTTTTTCATTTTTTGTCTCAAAAACATAGATTATGACCCCTCATTGGAACGAGCTCGACAAGCTCGTACTAATGAGTGGTCATAACCTATGTTTTTGAGACAAAAAATGAAAAAAATAATGAAAATTAATTGGCGATTATTGAGAATAGCGCTGGCTGGTTTGGGCTGTTACGTCGGGTAAAGGGTTAAAATTTTAATTATTTCAACATCAGTTTGCTGAGGGTTATATAAATTGCCAGATTGTTGACAAAAAAATTCAAATAACTGGAAATTTGTTCAGTGCAGTGGAGCCCTGATGGATTCCTGTGAAAGAAGAAGGGAATTGAAATGATTCTTGAAGAAAGTGATGAAAAATCAACCTTGATTCAGAAAAACTATAAACAGGTTGTGGAACATAAAGGGAAAAGTTCACTCTTTTCTGACAGATTTACTTGACGCTTTAAGTGCCGCTAATCTAGGACTACAACTTTGTGTATCTTTCCTTTTTCAATCCCATGTAATAAATTGTTATGAGTGTCTGTCTGTGAGCTTCAATTTTGTCCACTTACCAGGCTTGGCAATTTCAGGAGAGCGATTTTTTAGCTCTCCTTACTGCCCTCCTGAAAGAATTAAGGAGAGCGAAAAATTGCCCTCCTAAATATTTTGGTCTGGGATGATTGAGATTACATGTATTAAGGTCACATTAAATTTTTGTTGTAAAGCAAAAATGTAATTTAACTTCGAAGTCACATAACATCACGTAATTTCATTTTGAAAGTGGTTTTGTGGTAAAAGGTAATGGCTGCAACCATACCCAAACACAGTTGCAATCATTTGAAGCAAAATGGGTCACAGCAATATTTTTTTTCTGTCAGTTTCAAGTTCAACAACTGACATCACAGTTTGAGGGGTAATTATTCAAGGAATATTGACACTATAATATACTACCATTACTACTATCCTGTCACTTGAAGCACTTGCACCAGGATGTGGCTGTAGATTCAAGCAGACCTGTTGTCCAAGAAAGTCATACGCCTACCACTACCACCTTCAACCCTCCTAGGGGGGTTGAAGGTGGTAGTGGTAGGCGTATGACTTTCTAGGACAACAGGTCTGGGTACACACACAGGTCTTGTCAAGTGTGTGTTCGGTTGTTGAGTGAGACATCTAGATGTCTAAGAGATTTCGCTTTACCTTAGTAAAGTTAATAAAATCACTGATGTAGTCTGTTGGTTTCAGTTTCAATGAGTTTGTTCAACTGGATACTTAAAATGCTGTGTAAAGCTAATTGCTCTCCTAAGCTGATTGAGGAGAGCGATTTTTTGCCCTCCTGCATTTTTCAGAATGCCAGGCCTGACTTACTATGTTCAAGGTTCTTTTGTGGAACTGGTGGTGGAATTTGTTACAATGGGGGGTCATAAGCTATATTTTGATGGAAAAATTAAAAAAATAATATAATTTGAACAGTGAGTTTTGTGAATAGCGCTGGCTTGTTTTGGCTGTTATATTGGGTAAAGGGTAAATTATGACATTATCTTCACTAGTGATTCATTCTTATGACAACTAAGAGCAAATTGTTTATCCAAATTTTTTTAAAAAATCTGTTTGTCAGGCCTTTCTACATGAGCCTTTTGGCTGCCACATGCTCTCTTTTTATAACCATTGCAAACTTTAAAATAAAAAAAATTAAATGGTTTATGTCTGATATATTACCCAAGTTATTAAAATTGATAGATTTGTCCCTTGGGTGCAACAAGGCTTTAATTGCAGTGCTTTCTTGCACTCAAGGGACAAAATACATCACTACCCATGCTATTCTGTAGATTATAATGCCTGAAACATAAAACAAACCAAGAACTTGAACTTTTGATGGCAAAGAAATAATTACAAAAATAAAAAATAAATTAAACCGCCACCCACATGCAATTTTATAAAAAATGGCCTGAGAAATAGATCAACTTTGTTAGGCCTTATTTGCAATTATTTCATCTCCCATCAGAGAAACTTATTTTTTTGTCATTTTAGGAAGTAATTGAAGTTGTGTGCCGTTTTCCACATGAATATCCTGCTGTGAAGCCTCAAGTCTTTACCAGAGCACCATTGCTGTGTCAGGTGACCCATCGTCAGTTTAATGAATCATTACAAGATTTTATCAGTACTTTAGAACTGGGTGATATATGCACATTTTCTATTATTCACTGGATCCAGGAAAACATTTCAAACTATATGCATGAAAAGGCCGAAAGTAATTTAAAAAGCCATAGTAATGTTGAGGACAATGTGTTCACTAGACTTTGGATATACAGCCACCACATATACAGTAAGTTCAAGAGGCGAGATATTCTAGAATGGGCTGACGAGTTGAAAGTAACAGGTTTCAGCCTTCCTGGAAAACCAGGCGTGATATGTGCAGAAGGATACAGTAGGAATGTTGATGAATACTGGTATAGAATTAGACGAATGAACTGGAAAAAGTTGATGATAAAGGAGAAGGAAGATCATGAGATCACTGAGAAAAGTTGTGAAACATATAGGAAATTTCACAATTTTGAAGAGAAAGTTTTTGATGTGAGACCTGGCAAAGGTAGAGAATACCACATGGACCTTGGAAAATTCAGACAGTTTCTAGTTGAACACAATTGTGGGAACATATTTTCTCTTTATTTTGGAGTTGATTAAAAATATTTTCATATCATAAACATGTTCAAAAATAATCACTGGTTTGTCTTTTTCAGTTAGGCCAAAAAAGTGGTCTTGATTCTCAGGCAGTCCATCATTGAATTTAAACCTCTTCATTGAAAGTTTTTATTGGCTTGCAGTGTCTTCCAAAATTAGTATGAAATTGCGAGACTTCAAAATTTTACCTTTTTTTGGTTGATGTATGTATATTTATTTGCACATGTTTGCAGCAAGGCATGATTAGAGTGCCTGTTTATTGTTCATGTTTTGTAAACATCCAGTTGGCTATGTTCTGCAGAAAATAACTCAAATATTGTGTGGATGGTATTTCTTTTAATAAAAAGGTGCATAAATACAACAACACAAATGTATTTGATATTTCTTTATTAACTGGAGAGTGTTAAATTTTTCTTGGTTGCCAAAATGTGTTCACATGTGTCTTTGCCTTATTACAATTTTTGGGAGGGTGCCTATGCACTCTCCCATATAGTGTAACAAGGAAAATCCAAACAGATGAAATAAATTCAATTCAAAGATAATGTGAACAACATTCGTAGAATATGAAACCTTCAAGTTGTGATACCTGCAATTAGAATGGAGCACAAATACAGGCTTCCAACACTCAAAGAGTTAACAAACAAAAAAATAAACAATAAAAATAAAACCCTCCCTCCCTATCGTCACCCTCCCTCCCTCCTTGATTTTAAAAATGAATTGTTCGAGAACCAGACGTATTTTTAGCTCAACTTGACAACATCAAGTATGAGCTATTGGGATGGGTTCAATCTGTCATTCTTCCATCCGGCCAGACGTCCGTATATTCCTCAGTCCATGCACAATTCCTTTAGCACACCCTACAGGCTGCGACTTTCACCCCAAAAAGTCCCAAATTTCATACATGGATTTGGGGCAATGTCTAGATGGGCGATATCAATTTTTTCTGAATTTTGTTTGAAAACATGGCCGCCAGTGGTCACCTTAGATTTGGCATATCAATTGTCAGTAATTCCGTTAGCACACTCTACAGGCCACCTCTCTTACCCGATCAGGCCCAGATTTCATATGTGGCTTTGGGACAATTGTAGATGGGTGCTATCAAATTTTTCCGAATTTCGTTGAAAAAACATGGCCACTGGTGGCCATCGAAGATTTGGCATATAAATTGTCAACAATCTGTTAGCACACTACACGCCACATTTCCACCCAATCTTTTTCAAATTTCATATGTAGCTTTGGTGTGATGTCTTGATGGAAGCTATCAAATTTTTCTGAATTTTGTTGAAAAACATCTTGCAGCCATCTTGGATTTGGATATAAATTGTCCGATAATCCCTTTAGCACACCCTATTGTCCATAGCTTTTGTCCCGATCTGTCCCAAATTGCTTTTGTGGCTTTGGGGCAGTGTCTAGATGGGGGCTATCAAATTTTTACGAATTTCGTTGAAAAACATGGCCGCCAGCTGACATCTTAGATTTGACATATAAATTGTCAACAATTCCATTTGCACACCCTACTGGCTGCATCTCTCACCCGATCTTCTTCAAATTTCAAATGTAGCTTTGGCGTGATGTCTAGATGGGAGCTATCGATTATTTTTTAATTCTGTCAAAAAATATGGCCGCCAGCAGCCATCTTGGATATAAATTGTGAACAATTCCATTAGCACACCCTACAGGCTGCATCTCTCTGAGCTAATCTCATCACTCTCCGTCCGTCGTCCGTCAACACCATGTTTTGGTCTCCTCCTCCAAAGCCACTGGGCCAATTCTAGTGAAAGTTTGTGTGAGTGATGGTCCCAAAGGGGCATTTCATTTTTAGCTTAACTTGACATAGTCAAGATAAGCTATTGCCACCACGCGTGTGGAAGTCTGTGAGTCTGTTCACATTTTCCTTTAGCACGGGCTACGCCCCGCAGTTCTTGTCTGATCATCACGAAATTTTATATGCAGGTTTGGGGTCATGTCTAGATGAGAACGTCCCCTTTTGGTCGTGATCGGGCAAACGGTATGGCTGCCCAAGCCCAAAACCCGAAAACCATTAGCACAGTCTACGGGTCATATTTATGAAGGGATTTCATTGTAACTTAGTAGGATGACTCCAAATAATGTCTAGATGAGAACGTCCCATTTTGATCGCGATCATGCAGCCTTGATGGGTGCCCGAGCCCAAAAACCTTTAGCATAGGCAAAAGGTCATATTTATGGAAGGATTTCATTGTAACCTGTTAGGTTGACTCCATATAATGCCTAGATGATGACATCCCCTTTTGGTTGTGATTGGTCAACTGTGATGGCAACAGGTGCCCGAAGCCCAAAAACTTTGAGCACAGTCTACAGGTCATATTTATAAAGGGATTTCAGTGTAACTTTGTAGGATCACTCCAGATGATGCCCAGATGAGATTGTCCCCTTTGGTTGTGATCATTCAACCATGATGGCTGCCCGAGCCCGAAGCCCAAAAACCTTTAGCACAGTCTACAGGTCATATTTATGAAGGGATTTCATTGTAACTTGGTAGGTTGACTTCATATAATGTCTGGATGAGAACGTCCCCTTTTGGACACGATTGGACTGTGACGGCTACAGGGGCCCGAAGCCCGAAAACCTTTAGAACAGTCTACAGGTCATAATTATGAAGGGATTTCATTGTAGCTTGGTAGGATGACTCCAAATAATGTCTAGATGAGAACATCCCCTTTTAGTCATGATCATTCAGCCTTTATGGCTGCCCGAGCCCAAAGACCTTTAGCATATTCTACAGATAGTATTTATGGAAGGATTTCATTGTAACTTGTCAGGTTGACTCCATATAATGCCTAGATGATGACCTCCCCTTTTGGTCATGATTGGTCAACTGTGATGGCTACAGGTGCCCAAAGCGTCCAAAGCCCGAAAATCTTGAGCACAGTCTACAGGTCATATTTATGATGGGATTTCATTGTAACTTCGTAGGATCACTCCAGATGATGCCCATCTGAGAATGTCCCCTTTTGGTTGCGATCATTCAACCATACCATTATGGCTGCCCGAGCCCGAAGCCCGAATACCTTTAGCACAATCTACAGGTCATATTTATGAAGGGATTTCATTGTAACTTGGTAGGTTTGACTTTATATAATGTCTAGATGAGAACGTCCACTTTTGGACACAATTGGGCAACTGTGACAGCTACAGGGGCCCAAAGCCCGAAAACCTTTAGAACAGTCTACAGGTCATAATTATGAAGGGATTTCATTGTAGCTTGGTAGGATGACTCCAAATAATGTCTAGATGAGAATGTCCCCTTTTGGTCGCGATCATTCAGCCTTGATGGCTGCCCGAGCCCAAAAATCTTTAACATAGTGTATAGGTCGTATTTATGGAAGGATTTCATTGTATGTTGTTAGGTTGACTCCATATACTGCCTAGATGATGACATCCCCTTTTGGTCATGATTGGTCAACTGTGATGGCTACAGGTGCCCGAAGCACGAAAATCTTGAGCATAGTCTAAAGGTCATATTTATGAAGGGATTTTATTGTAACTTCGTAGGATCACTCCAGATGATGACCAGATGAGAATGTGCCCTTTTGGTTGCGATCATTCAACCATGATGGCTGCCCGATCCCAAAGCCCGAAAACCTTTAGCACAGTCTTCAGTTCATATATATGAAGGGATTTCATTGTAAATTGGTAGGTTGACTTCATATAATGTCGAGATGAGAACAGCCCCTTTTGGACACCATTAGGCAACTGTGACGGCTACAGGGCTGAAGCCCAAAAACCTTTAGCACAGTCTACAGGTGATATTTATGAAGGGATTTCATTGTACCTTGGTAGGATGACTCCATATAATGTCTAGATGATAACGTCCCCTTTTGGTCACGATCATTCAGCCTTGATGGCTTCCCGAGCCCAAAACCCCAAAACCTTTGGCATAGTCTATAGGTCATATTTATGGAAGGATTTCATTGTAACCTGTTAGTTTGGCTCCATATAATGCCTAGATGATGACACCCCCTTTTGGTCATGATTGGTCAACTGTGGCGGCTTCAGGGGCCCGAAAACCTTGAGCACAGTCTACAGGTCATATTTATGAAGGGATTTCATTGTAACTTTGTAGGATCACTCCAGATGAGATTGGCTGCCCAAAACCAACGCCCAAAAACCTTTAGCACAGTCTACAGGTCATATTTATGAAGGGATTTCATTGTAACTTGGTAGGTTGACTTCATATAAAGTATAGATGAGAACGTCCCCTTTGGACGCAATTGGGAAACTGACGGCTCCAGGGGCCCGAAGCCCGAAAACCTTTAGCACAGTCTACACGCCATATTTATGAAGGAATTTCAATGTAACTTGATAGGATGACTCGTTTTGGAATAATTTCACTGTAACTTGGTAACTTTCGTTGATATACGTTAACTGTGAGGGCCACATACATTAACTGTGAGGTCATATTAACCCACCCCCTGAGCTGCAGTGTCATTGACACTTCCATTTTTAGCTCCACTTGACAAAGTCAAGCTGAACTATTGCCATCACTTCTCGTCCGTCGGAGTATGTACGGATGTTAGTACGTACGTCCACAATTTCCTTTAGCACACCTCACAGGTTGCATTTATGATCAGATCGCTTTGAAACTCGGTATGCTTGTTTGGGGTGACCTCTAGATTGGTGCTATCTATTTTGTTCAATTTCCGTCAAAAAATGTTGCCACGGCCAACGTTCTTAGAACTTAGTTTAGTCAGACCTCAATATTTCCCTTTGGCACATCCTACAGGGCACATTTATGATCGGATTGCTTTGAAACCTGGCATGCTTGTTTGGGGTGATCTCTAGATGGGTGCTATCGATTTTCTTCCATTTCCGTCAAAAAATGTTGCCACGGCCAACGTTCTTAGAACTTAGTTTAGACAGACCTCAAGATTTCCCTTTGGCACACCCTACAGGACACATTTATAAACGGATTGCTTTGAAACTTGGCATGTTTGTTTGGGGAGACCTCTAGATGGGAGCTATATATTTTCTTCCATTTCCGTCAAAAAATGTTGCCACGGCCAACGTTCTTAGAACTTAGTTTAGTTTAGTTTAGTCAGACCTCAATATTTCCCTTTGGCACACCCTACAGGGCACATTTATGATTGGATTGCTTTGAAACCTGGCATGCTTGTTTGGGGGTGACCTCTAGATGGGAGCTATCGATTTTCTTCAATTTCCGTCAAAAATTGTCGCGGCCAACGTTCTTAGAACTTAGTTTAGTCAGACCTCAATATTTCCCTTTGGCACACCTTACAGGATACATTTATGATTGGATTGCTTTGAAACCTGGCATTCCTGTTCGGGGTGACCTCTAGATGGGAGCTATCGATTTTTTTCTTCCATTTCCGTCAAAAAATGTTGCCGCGACCAACGTTCTTAGAACTTAGTATAGTCAGACCTCAATATTTCCCTTTGGCACACCCTACAGAGCATATTTATGATCGGATTGCTTTGAAACCTGGCGTGCCTGTTTGGGGTGACTTCTAGATGGGAGCTATCGCTTTTCTTCGATTCCACGGCCAACGTTCTTAGAACTTAGTTTAGTCCGACCTCAATATTTCCCTTTGGCACACCCTACAGGGCACATCCATGATCGGATTGCTTTGAAACCTGGCATGCTTGTTTGGGGTGACATCTAGATGGGAGCTATCGATTTTCTTCAATTTCCGTCAAAAAAATGTTGCCGCGGCCAACGTTCTTAGAACTTAGTTTAGTCAGACCTCGATATTTCCCTTTGGCACACCCTACAGGGCACATTTATGATCGGATTGCTTTGAAACCTGGCATGTTTGTTTGGGGAGACCTCTAGATGGGAGCTATCCATTTGCTTCCATTTCCGTCAAAAAATGTTGCCGCGGCCAACGTTCTTAGAACTTAGTTTAGACAGACCTCAATATTTCCCTTTGGCACACCCTACAGGGCACATTTATGATCGGATTGCTTTGAGACCTGGCATGCTTGTTTGGGGTGACCTCCAGATGGGAGCTGTCGATTTTCTTCCATTTCCGACCTTCAAAAAATGTGGCCGCTGGCAATGATCTTTGAACTTAGTTTAGTCAGGGATCAATATATTCCTTTGGCATGCCCTACAATGCACATTTATGATCAGATCGGTTTGAAACTTTGTATGCTTGTTTGGGGTTGCCTCTAGATGGGAGCTATCGATTTTCTTTGATTTCCGTCAAAAAATGTTGCCACTGGCAATGACCTTCGATGAACTTAGTAAAAACTTAGTGCAGTTAAACATCAATATTTCCCTTTGACACACCCTGCAGGGCACATTTATGATTGGATCGCTTGCAAACTTGGTGTGTTTGTGTGGGGTGACGTGACATCTATATGGGAGCTGTCGATTTTCTTCCATTTCTGTCAAAAAATGTTGCCGCTGACCTTTGAACTTAGTTTAGTCAGACCTCAATATTTCCCTTTAACACACCCTTCAGGGCACATTTATGATCGGATCACTTTGAAACTTGGTATTTGTGTTCGGGGTGACCTCTAGATGTGAGCTATTGCTTTTTTTCATTTCCATAAAAAATTATTGTCGTTATCACCAGTCTTTGAACTTATTGCATTCGTTCATCAACTTATCCCTGTTGCCCTCTCTGCAGGGTATATTTATGAATTTCCATAAAAAAAACCCAAAACCATTGCCACAAGCAATGACCTTCTACTTAGTGCATTTGTGCATTAACATCTTCCCTTGGCATGCATCAGAGAGCACATTCATTATCAGGTTGTTTTGAAACTTTGTATGCTTATGCAGGGTGACAAAGATAGGAGCTATTGATTTTCTTTTCATTTCCATCAAAAACTGTTGCTGTTAGCAACAATCTTTGAATTTATTGCATTTGTGCATCAACATTCTTCTTTGACATGGCCTACAGGCCATATTTAGGGGCGCGGTGGCTCAGTTGGTAGAGGTGCAGGCTGCAAGCCGAGAGGTCCTCGGTTCGAATCCCACCTGCGGCAACCGCGTTGTGTCCTTGGGCAAGACACTTCACCCCGATTGCCAACATGGGGGCACGATGACGCTGTGTACTGAGGCGTACTGCACGTCGATGGTGCGCATGTCTTCAACCAATCTAACCCTGCCTGTGCCGCGGTGCAGAGTTCAGAGTTACGATGTTGGAGAGCTGACAGCTGCTCGTCGTTGCTCGGTGGTTCTCTCCGGGTACTCCGGCTTCCTCCACCCGTAAAACTGTCACGGTCACGATTAGCCATTGTGCATAAGTATGTGACCTTAAAACACCAATAAATAAATAAATAACAGGCCATATTTATCATAGGATTGTTTTTGAACTTGTGCTCATTAGGCAAGACCTTTAGATAAGAGCTATTGATTAGCATTCATTTCTGTGGAAAAAAGTGGCCATTTACAATAACCTCTGAACATACTGCATTTGTGTATCAACATTCTGCCTTTAGCCAGTCTTACAGTTTACATTTAAAAATGCATGGATTACTCTGACGTTGTGCACACACAATGCTGTTACGTTGATATTTCATCAAATAACATTGGTACCCTCTTATAACTTACCAAGTTCAAGTTTGTCAAGTTGAGCTGCAGTGTCATTGACACTTTCATTATTTGTCCTCGTCAAAACGTGTTTCCAGACCTTTTGTTTTTGGCTCATGACTTACCTTGGCTCATACAGAATTTGAGTACTGTATGTTGGAGTAGGTGTGCATGTATGTGATCTTTAAATCTTGAAGGTTAGTGTTATGTAATGGAAGTAAGTCAGGATATTTTGCCAGAAGACAGATTTTCATTTTTATGACCTGATTTGTTTGCTAATTTACAGTGGTGCTTTCCTTGTCGAATGTGGGGGAATGCTATTCCCTTATCTTTGTCTAAGTGGGGATGCTGTTTCCCTTCAATTTCAAGACCTGGAATGGCTTGATCTTCATGAATAGCCAACACAACCAGAACTAAATTGTCTTGCTAGTTGCACTAAACCAATTTCATCTGTGTGTCACTCATGCACCCTCGCCCAGAATACATGGTTACTTCTCTTGAAGAGTTTGGGGCAGTGAATTTCAAATTTTTCACCGAGATGGCTCCCAGACCTATATTATTATATCATCACTCTCAAACCTAGGATCTCAAATTTTTCCGACTTGATGGACCAAGTGTAATTTTTTTTTTTGTGTTTGACCATTGGTACAAAATTAAAACCTAACTCAATATACTTCTTTGAAACAGTAGGTCTGAAACATTCGTTTATTATTATTTTAAAGAATTACTTTTGTTTATTTACCTGCAACAACCACTTTCATACAAAGGATATGTGAAACATGAGTGGATTTTTGCACAATGAAAATTGCGGTTTCGTCAAACGGTAAAACTTTTTTTCTTCAAATTAGTGGCTTTCAGAGAAAATTAAGGCATTCAGTGACTAACAATTTTTCAAACGTACAATAAAAATTTCTACTAGGTTTGGTCTGTACAGCAATGCATATTATCAGCTTAATTAAGGAAGGGAAACAAGCAAACGCCATAGTTGGCCAACCAAAATATTTGTGAAATATGCAGGCTAGGCAAAAAACATATTACAGATATGATGTATTAAAGATATTTATTGTCATCAGAAAACTATGTTTAAAAATTTGAGAATGATTCATTGAACAGTTTTCTTTGTAACTTGATGACAAACGGATAAATTATAATGAAAAAACAGTAAAAATGGGTAAAAAATGAGGTCACTTTCTGAACCTAAGTGAGATAACATCATTGGAATGCTACACGTATATGTGATATCTGAAAATGATTTGTTGAACAGTTCACCTTGTACTTGAGTACCGGTAGTTTCTCGGGTGCAAGAGGGAATCCTATGACACTAAGACCCTGGAAAAGATAGAAGTCAACGGAAAGCTGAGCTTATTTTTACAGACCATAATTAAGGTGGAAAACCACCAGAAGGCGAGATTTACCATCATATTTCCAATAATCCTGGGGCAGACCCATCACACCCCCAGCAATAGTGAAAGATACACACCCTTCCTGAACCATGATTCATGCCCACAGGCTTCAGTGGCCCAATCAGCCTTAAATTCTGCTGGACTGGTCTAGGGATCAGTGGCAGCTCCAGAAAATGTTTTCTGTGGGAGGGAAGTAGGAGACAGGTTCCCTGTAAAAAGAGAGGGTGGGGAGGGGCAAGTGGCCTTTCAGGATCATAGCATTGCATTCAGATACCATAGACATCATCACTGGATATGTACATCTGCTGGGTGTGTATGGGAATAAACTAAAGGGAGACAGTGTGAGGGTTTATGAGAGGAACAGTTGGGGGGGGGGGGGGGGGTCAAAATCTACATTTAGTATTACTGGGTGACACCAGTACCATGCTATCAAACAGAGGAAGTAGTCATCCTGAGATGCTGACTCAAAATCAGTTCAACCTTCAGAAGTAAAATATATTTTTTGGGGAGAGTGGATTTTTCTAAAACACTGTGGAGTCGTATTTCCACCTTATGATACCTGGAGCTTCAGTCAACAAGAGTAGTAGAATCAGCAGTAAAGTTTCAGTTGAAGGACCACTGGATTATATCACGTAGCTGATGATTTGTATTTCCTGAGCTTTTCTTTGTGCCTAGCGTAAACTCCCCCAAACCCTCCAAGTGTGTTTTAGTAAACGATTGTCCTTGTACTACAAATGTGTCCAATAATTCGGTGTTCAAAGCTCACTTTTAGGCCTTTGGCTCATTGAACTGCAGAGCCCTCCCTGCCACCATCATTTATTGAAGATAACGTGGAGTTTAGTGACCCCATCCACATTGCTGAGAAATTCAACAGTTACTTCACCAATATTGGAAATCGAGTAATCAACAATATGGCAAGCTCCACTCATCGATTCTCTGATTACCTAAAAAACAGTGTCTCCGATTCATTTTTCATATCACCTACAAGCAACGAAGAAGTCATATCCTCCATAAAAAGCCTTTCCACAAAAACTTCGGCTGGCCAGGACAATATTTCTCCTAAACTACTTAAAGAAATTATACACGAAATAGTCGTTCCTTTAACCCATATTATAAATACGTCATTTTCGACTGGAATTGTCCCATCCAAAATGAAAATCGCAAAAGTAATACCAATTTTTAAATCTGGCGACAAACAGTCATTCGACAACTACCGTCCAATAAGTATTTTTCCCTCGTTTTCAAAAATCCTAGAGAAATTAATGCATAAAAGGCTAAAGCTACGGTCCCACCGACGACGCTGCTGGCCGTTAGTCGGCGTTTCATGAATTATCTTTTTTTTTTAAAAATCTGGCGTTTCTCCAAGTTTCATTTCAAACTTGATGAAATGTAGGTATCTACGTTAAGCTAACACTAGATGTAGGTTTAGCCTACGCATGTCTACGTCTAAAAAGTAAGATGCAAGTTCGCTTGAAGTTTCTCTACATCCAGATTGTACGTTTCATGCGCGTTTCATGAAGTTGAAAGAAAGTTTCATGAAGAAACGCCGAGTAGGTGTTGGGAAAATTATTTTTTGTCATAACTGATCCACTACGTTTAGGTCAAGTTTGAAAGGTACAGGCTACGCTCACAAAGTACAACGCACGCATGTAAAGTACAGGCTACGCTTTCACTACGTTTTGTCAAGTTTTTAAGGTCACCGGGTACAAACGCCACGTTTGGGGCATAATTTTAAACTCTTGAAAAGTTTGGAATTTTGACCCTACGCTCGCAATCATCTCCACGTCTCATCTCGCTTGTTGAAGTACAACTGACGCTCCCCTACCGTTTCTCAACGTTTTGACAAGTTTTTTTTTCCATTTTCAGACGTAGGGTTGACGGCACGTTGGTGGAACCGTAGCTTAACAAATTTCTTAGATGACAACAACGTTATTTATAACTACCAGTTCGGATTCAGAAAGGGGCATTCAGGGCATTCAACATTTAATCCAATAATGCATCTTATCAACCACGTTTCCATGATGAATAACAAAGAATCTAAAGACTGCACACTATCCATGTTTTTAGATTTTTCTAAAGCCTTTGATACCATTGACCACGATATACTCGTTAGGAAACTCGGAACATTACGGCATTAGAGGTATAGCTAATTCTTGGTTTCAGAACTACCTCTCTGGGAGGTTCCAATATGTGCAATTCACGAGTGAATCCTCTGGCCTACTAAATATTACTACATGGGTACCACAGGGTTCTATACTTGGCCCTCTTTTGTTTGTACTATTTATTTATGACATTTGTGAGTCTACTGACATGAGCATCCTATCATTCGCGGATGACACAACAGCTTATAAGTCTGGGGACGACCTCAATCTCCTAATGGAGATGGCCAACAATGAATTGTCAAAAATCAACAATTGGTGTTTAGCAAATAAGTTATCGTTAAATGCTAAAAAAACAAAAGTTATACTTCTTCACCCTCAAAACGACAACTATAAATACAACAACGCACAGCCCAAAATTTCCCTGAACAACTCAGACACAATATTTGCAGGTAATAATAGTCATGACAAATTCATAAAATTTCTGGGAATTAACCTGGACAAGAATCTTAAATTTAATAAGCATGTATCTGCTCTCTGTACAAAGCTATCCAGGGCAATTTATATTCTGAGAAGAGCCCAAACTTTTCTGCCGCTCGAGACATTACGTCCACTTTATTTCACCCTAATTCAAAGCCATTTAATTTATGGGATCCAAATATGGGGTAACACACCACCAAGCAAACAAATTCTGAAGTTGCAGAAAAAGGCTGTTCGTATCATAGCGAACAAAAAGTACAACTCACATACGGATCCCCTTTTCAAACGTTTGAAAATTCTCAAATTTAACGATTTGCACAAGCTACACTCACATCTATTCATGCACGACTGGTCAGAGCACAACCTTCCTGTCAGTTTTGAAACTACATTCCAAGAGTACTCAAACCCCTCAGGCTTGAATACAAGGCAATGTGGAAACCTGAACACACATATACCCCGCACCCAGTTCTCAGCCTCTCTTCCATATTTTTCTATTCCTAAAAATTCCTAAAAAGTTTATTAATTGATTAACTGATTAATTAGTTGAGTGCCCAATTGTTCAATTGACTGATCAACTGATTAACCAATTACTCGATTACTCATTCAATGGGCCAAATCAAAATAACGAATGATAGAACATTCTGGAGTTTGATCCATGATGAAGAAAATTTTAACCAGTTCCAATCAACTCGATCTCAAAATAAAAGGTAACAACTACTTGCTGTCCAGATATAGCTTATTTAACCTTAACATTTGCCATTCTGTTCTTTTAATTCATATTATAAGATTGTCCAGGGGGTGACATTCATTACATGTACACTGCATTGAAAACTTGTGTTCAATTTTCTAAGCAAATTAATGCCCACTTCGTCTATAAATACGCTGGCAGGAAAAAAAAACCCGCAAGTTCAGTTTTGGTAATATACTATCCAAAAAATGTTACCCCCTCCAGTACCTGTCCGCATACAATAAATGGGTAAATTCTCATGAGAGAAAACCTAATATTTCTAGTAGGGGGAATATGCCATATTAGTGAAAGAAGGGTTTCTAACGCCTTTTTTATTTGAATGAACATTAGGCACCGCGGGCGTCATCACAACGTCAACAAAGGTCAAGTTGTTCAGTATCTGGTAGGACCGTCTCGATCATCTCTAACACATTTTAATCGGCGTAGCACGCTGTTGATGACCTTCCGAATTTCTCTCAATATGATGTTGTCCCATTCCTATATAAGCGCACGACGCAGATTATCAATGCCATGATATGGTGGCTGTCTCTTTACCACTCTCCTGTCGAGCATGTCCCACATGTGTTCTATCGGGCTGCAGACCGGGCTCTTGGCAGGACAATCCATCCAGGTCACGTCCTGTTGCATATCTTTGAATGCTCGCCCTATTCTCGCTCGATGAGGCCTGGCATTATCTTAAAAATGATAAAATCGATTTCCAAGGAAACGGCGACCGTAGAGGATGGCAATCGGTTCCAAAATAGGGTTCCTGTACATCTGTGCGTTCATGTTTCCGTCGACGATGAAGTGGAGTTTTGCCTCCAGTGCACGCACCTGCCCAAACCAAGATGCTTCCGCCACCGAAACGGTCAATGGGCTGTACATTCCTCTCAATTCCCGAGAAGCGCAACATACAGTGACCTAAACCGTCTGGTCAAAAACGGACTTAACGCAGTACAGCATATGTCAAATATGCACGGTAGTGAAGCGATCGGGGCGCGGTGGCTCAGTTGGTAGAGGTGCAGGCCGCAAGCCGAGAGGTCCTCGGTTCGAATCCCACCTGCGGCAACCGCGTTGCGTCCTTGTGCAAGACACTTCACCCCCATTGCCCACGTGGGGGCACGGTGGGGGCACGGTGACGTTGTGTACTAAGGCGAACTGCACGTCGATGGTGCACCTGTCTTCAACCAATGCTAACCCTGCTTGTGTGGAGATGGTATGTTGGGGAGCTGACAGTTGCTCGGTGGTTCTCTCCGAGTAGTCCGGCTTCCTCCACCCGTAAAACTGTCACGGTCATGGTTAGCCATTGTGCAGAAATAAGTGACCTTAAACACCAATACATAATTTAAACACCAATACATAATAAATAAATAGTGAAGCTAACAAATGTTCACTAGTTTGGAGGATCTATGATGTCCGATCCGATAGAGGAATGGGGGGACATCACAATAAGAATTATTCGTATACCACACTGGTTTTATACAGTCGGGGGGGGGGGGGGGTGCTTAACTTTTTTTGGACAGTATATATATTTTTTATCCGTAGACCAAATGTAGTAAAATTTGATACATAGCTACCTCGGTGTTCTGTCTAAAGAGTCTTTGGTTAAAATTTGGTCAACCATGACCACATGTGATGATGCATGCTTTCAACAAATGTTTCGACAAAGCGTGTATTCGGGGCACACTTGAAAACCATACCACCTCGAAGTTTTGAACAGTACAGATCATTTACACAACATTTCATTTCAACTTGATTGAAAAGCAAAATGCTGCGAATGTCCGAAGTTGATAGGGGTAGGGCTCTTGCTCTAATTATGCCCAGCAATTTGGGGTCCATGAGTCAACGATAGCTCGTTTAGTTTGGCGTCTCAGAGCCACGGAAAGATTAGCTGATCGTGCCGGGACGGATATCCGCACGTCACCTCGTCAAGATTGAAGCATACGTCTGTCACACCTCTGTAACTGATTTCAGACGCCGAGTCAGGCTGTAAGCACTCATGGTTGCTGAATGTGTCCATGAACAGTTAGGAATCGGTTGCAGGAGTTCAATTTAAGGCCACTTCGTTCCTATGTTGGTCTGCAACTTACGCCCAGGCGATATCAATGTCGATTGCAATGGCTGCGAACACATGCACCAAATCGGTTTCACTTGACCCACTGGAGACCGTAGACGTGTGTTATTCACTAAAGAGTTTTGGTTCACACCTTACACGTCAGATGGACGACAATGTTGCTATCGACGTCGAGGTGAGCGATATTCTGACGCGTGCGTTACAGAAAACGACAGATTCGGGGGAGGGTCTGTTATGGTTTGGGGGAGGGGATTTCTCATGGCTTGAAAACACCTCTCATGGTCATCCAGGCAATCTTATAGCCATAAGATATCGGAATCAAATCCTCATGCCTCACGCCCTTCCACTTATCCATGCACGTAACCTTACGCTGCAGCAGGATATTGCGAGGCCACACATTGCTAGGGTTGGTCGTGACTTCGTGACTTCCTCAACCAAAACCCAGTACTCGATTGGCCACCCTGCAGTCCAGATTTGTCCCCAATCGAGCATTTGTGAGATGAGCTGGACAGGAAGGTCAGCAAGCGATTCAACATCCCAAACAACGACGCTCAGCTCATGCCGGCCCTTCTTCGGGAGTGGAATAACATCCCACAAAGGACCATTAACAACTTCATGGGGTCAATGGTAAGGAGAATTAGAGCAACGACTGAAGCCCAGGGTGGGCACACCCACTATTGATTTTGATCAGGAAATGGTGTTGGGTAGCCACGTTTGAATGTTATCCATGAAAATGCCGTCTGTGTTAAGACAACAAAACTCATCAAAATGTAATGTAGTGAGTAATGAAGAAATAACATCAAAATCCAAACAATGAAATAATCATCCATAACACATTTGAAATATTTACCACAGAAAAAAACTTGCGTTTCTTTTTTCCGCTAGTATAGATTTTTCACCTCATTGACTGTCATTGATTACACTGTGGTAAAAAAACTATCTAGCTGTGATGGCTATTATTGTTGAGAAGCATGTTTAATTAAGTTGGAAAGAGGGTGGATTGGGTACTTCTCCAAGTTTGTTTGTAAGAAGCTGCTAACCCCCTTTGCAGTGCTCTGAGAACCCAAAATTCTTTAAAAATCTTCTCATGAACCACTAGTCACAATGCATTGAGATTTGGTACTTACTTCCTTTGGCAATGAAGATTCAAGTTTGTTCAAAGAAAGGCTTTTTGGGCAATGTTTGGGTGTGTGATGCAAGGGGCGGCAAGATTAAAGTTCCTACCCAAAATTTCTTTTTTCAGAATCGGCTAAATTGGCTTGCAGTAATATTTGGTGGAATGTTCTTGATGTATGCTATTTTTGTTGGTTATAAATTTGTGCTTCATCACTGGAATGACTCCAGTTTTAATTGGTAGAGTGCTAAATTATTTTTGGTCATCCAAATTTGTCCACGCCTCTTTTCCTTGTTACAATTAATGGGAGAGTGCCTAGAGGCACTCTCTCATAAATTGTAACAAGACAAATTCTCACAGACTAAATAATTTTATTTCAAAAATAATATGAAGCACACCCACAGAATATGAAGCCTTTGAGTTGCGGCACCTTCCTTTCAGAATAAAGCCAGCACTCTACCAGTTAAGTTTGTTCATTCATTGGTATTGAAAGCAACTTTGAACAGCTATGGCTATACAATGTTTGCATTATGAATATTGTGCCTCTCATTACTGACAATGAAACAGTCAACCTATATAGGTTGCAGTAACACTGGCACCATTCATTTTTACTTTTCTAACATAGTTAGTTAGTTAGTTATTGGTTTTTACGGTCACATACTTCTGCACAATGGCGAATCATGACCATGACAGCTTTACGTGTGGAGGAAGCCGGAGTACCCGGAGAGAGCCACCGAGCAACGGCGAGCAACTGTCAGCTCCCCAACATACTAACTCCACACAAGCAGGGTTAGCATTGGTTGCAGACAGGTGCAGAAACGCCACCGTGTCCCCACGTGGACAATGTGGGTGAAGTGTGTTGCCCAAGGACACAACGCGGTTGCCGCAGGTGGGATTCGAACCGAGGACCTCTCGGCTTGCAGCCTGCACATCTACCAACTGAGCCACCGCGCCCCCTTTTCTAACATACAATTGAACTAAAAACATGACTCACTTCTAAGAACCAAAGTGTTTGTTATTTATGAAAATCACTTTTTCAAGATTTCACAAACGAGTTCAAACAACAATCATTTCCGTGGTGGTTGGAGTATAAATTGACTATTTTTATTTTCTCGCGAAGAAATAAGTCATCAAAAACATAATTTCCCTTTGTGTGATTTTGAGGGATTTTTAGTATTATGTTATTTAGACATATAATATGCTTCGTTCAAAAGCAAACTCTTTTGTATGGCAATTTTTGGGGGGTTAAGTATCAGAATGATTGGACTATTTGTGCTTAACTGTTAGAGTGCTGAATTATTTTTCAAAAATTATTTGCAACATGAGTATTTTGTTCAAAGATACAATGCTACTAGCAAGGCGATCCTTAGTTTCGCAATATTTTGTTTAATAATAATTGTTTTGTTATTATTTATTGGAGAGTGCCTGTGGGCACTCTCCAATAAATTGTAACAAAACCGTTTTTATGAACATTTCTTTATCTACTGCGAAAGGGGGCGAGGTGGCGTTGCAGTAACCGGTTCTCGTCAGATCACCGCAGTTAAGCAACGTCGAGCCCGGTTAATCATTGGGTGGGTGACCGTCTGAGCGATCAAATCGGACTCCCGCGTTGTGTCCTTGGGCGAGGCACTTAACCCAGATTTTTCACGTTGGGGCACGATGACGCCGTGTACTAAGGCGTACTGCACGTCGATGGCACGCATGTTTTCAACCAATCTAACCCTGCCTGTACTGCAGTGCGGAGTTACGATATTGGGGAGCTGGCAGTTGCTCGTCGTTGCTCTGTGTTCTCTCCGGGTACTCCGGCTTCCTCCACCCGTAAAACTGTCACGGTCATGATTAGCCATTGTGCATAAGTATATGACCTTAAACACCAATAAATAAATAAATCTACTGCGGCTCAAATGACAAGCTAATGCACACATTGTAAAGCCACTAAAGCACTTTTCAGTAGAGCCCTTCTAGTGGCTTTTAGCACTCTACCAGTTAAGATAACTTTTCAGCATCAAAAGCAATATCATTATTACACAGTTTTTATCTAGCCTGCTTTAGCAAATTCAAGACAGGTGTTATTAGGCCACCAACAATAAGTTATAACTTTGAAGATATTTCAATGAAACTTATTGGGGTATACCCCACCATGATCTAATTTGGCCCAATCAAAACCATGCTACTAGGTTCAAGATCAAGGTCGTTGTTACAAAAAATAGATTTTCATGTAAAGGTTAAGTTTTCTGATCAAGCCAGGGTCACATCGTGTCTGGCAGTTTTACAGGTGGAGGAAACCAGGGTAAACCAATGAGTAGCAACAAGCATCTGTCAAACTCCCCAACTTACTAACTCTGCACAAGCAGATTTAGCGGTTGAAGACAAATGCACCAGCGATTAGCAGTACGCCTCAGTACACAGCACCACCACGCCCCATTAAGTGCCTTCCTCCAGAATACAGTTACCACTGGTCAGGATCGAAACATCGACTAAGAGTTGGAAGATATTTCCATGAAACTTTATAGGGATATGCCCCACCATGATCTGATGTGTGATAACCAAATCCACGCCACTGTGTTTAAGATCAAGGTTGCTGTTATTAAAAATAGAATTTCACTTCAAGGTTAAGTTTTGTGGTCGAGTTTTTTTTTTCAAGCAGCAAAATCTTTTTAACCATTGAAGATAATATTTTCTGAAACTTTATGGGATTATTTAACATGGTGAGGTGAATTTTTTTTTTTTTTTGTAGTGTGGGGAGGGGGCAAATTCCAAGTAGTGTTGTGTCCCCTCACTACGCTTGATACATCACTGCAAAAGGTCACAGAACTATTTATGTATGCAAATATTGATTTACAGTGTTTCCAGCAACAGTAAAATGGGAAGCGGAAAAGTAAACACGGCAAGATGTGTACTACATATGCCATCAAAATAGCTGGTGACTGTTTTGAAATACGGTGTGTTTGCAAAGAAATTATTACATTTTGTAAATTAAATACCCCAAGTTGCAAAAAGCAAACTTTTAACACCCAATAGTCTTTTAAGGGGGTGCAGTTGTTGAATGATAAGGTGTTCATTTCTATGCAAGTCTCAGGAATCCCTCTTTCCAAAAAGTAGCAAAACTAGGTTTGAAAACTTACAATGACCCTTGTTTGAACCTGAAAATTTCTCTACTAAAATGTTATGCTAATTTCATAAGTTCTGTCAAGCTTTATGTTTCAACTTAAATTTCATTGTTGGTTCACAGCAAGTCCAAACGTGGACCCAAACACTGTAATATAATTTTTGGGGTGCTAGTGGCAGTGGTAAGTGATAATTTAGTATTTGTTTAAATGAACTGTGCCAACGAATGACTGAGTTGGTAAACTTGAGTTAGATGTAAATGGGAGTACATAAGATTAATGTTTGTTCTAAAGGAGGTTTTTTGAGGCCCGGGAAGGGGAGGGGGCCATTTGGGCAAATTTGTTTTTGCTTGAAAACAAAATTAAAAATTAGAATTTCGATTGATTTAAAAAAAAACTTTTACTCTTGGTCGGTGAGGGGGAGGAGATGGGGCTAGGGGTTTGGGGATGGATCAACTGGGTGATTTTTTTTCTTTTTGCTTCATAATGAGTTTGGGTGATTTGGGTGGGTGATTTTACTCAAGAAAAAAAAATTCACCCAACATCCCTGCCACCCCTCTCTCCTAGCTAAATTGGATTAACTATATTGACATGTAGATGCTGAATGTGACCATAAATTCTTCTTCAAACAATTTTATCAGGAGAGCGATTAAGGCCCCTTCCCCTTGTGTACTCTTGTTTTTTAATACTTCTGTGTACATCCAATTTTTGGCTGAATGACATCCATAAACTTCTTCTCATAAACCCCAACTTAAACAATATTTCCTGGCATCCTGGGCCCCAACATCCCCACACCAAAAGTAAAAAAAAACAGAGGCCCAAGTGAGCCCCAAAACGCTCACCTGGCTCAAGTTGTCAAAAGAGATGAGTATATCGGTAAGTGATCGGCAGCTAGTACAATTTTTAGCTTAACTTGACAAAGTCAAGATAAGCTATTGCCATCACGCGTGCGGAAGTCTGTTAGCCTGTTCACATTTTCTTTTAGCACCCCGCAGTTCTTGTCTGATCGTCACGAAAGTTCATATGCAGGTTTGGGGTCATGTCTAGATGAGAACGTCCCCTTTTGGTCGCGATCGGTCAACCGGTATGGCTGCCCAAGGCCAAAACCCGAAAACCATTAGCACAGTCTACAGGTCGTATTTATGAAGGGATTTCATTGTAACTTGGTAGGACGCCTCTGTATAATGCCTAGATGAGAACGTCCCATTTTGGGCATTATCTGCCAACCGTGATGGCTGCCCAAGCCCGAAGCCCAAAAACTTTTAGCACAGTCTGCAGGTAATGTTTACTATGGAGGGATTTCATTGTAACTTGGTTGGATGACTCCTTATGATGTCTAGATGAGAATTTACCCCATTTGGGCGTGATCTGCCAACCGTGACGACTGCCCGAGCCCAAAACCCGAAAACCTTTAGCACAGTCTACAGGTCATATTTATTGAGGAATTTCATTGTAACTTGGTGGGTTGACTTCATATAATGTCTAGATGAGAAAGTCCCCTTTCGGACGTGATTGGGCAACTGTGACGGCTACAGGGGCCCGAAGCCCGAAAACCTTTAGCACAGTCTACAGGTCATATTTATGAAGGGATTTCATTGTAACTTGGATGACTCCAAATAATGTCTAGATGAGAACGTCCCACTTTGATCGCAATCATTCAGCCTTGATGGGTGCCCGAGCCCAAAAACCTTTAGCATAGGCAAAAGGTCATATTTATGGAAGGATTTCATTGTAACCTGTTGGGTTGGTTGACTCCATATAATGCCAAGATGATGACATCCCCTTTTGGTCGTGATTGGTCAACTGTGATAGCTACAGGTGCCCGAAGCCCAAAAACCTTGAGCACAGTCTCCAGGTCATATTTATGAAGGGATTTCATTGTAACTTCGTAGGATCACTCCAGATGATGCCCAGATGAGATTGTCCCCTTTGGTTGCGATCATTCAACCATGATGGCTGCCCGAGCCTGAAGCCCGAAACCCCTTTAGCACAGTCTACAGGTCATATTTATGAAGGGATTTCATTGTAACTTGGTAGAATGACTTCATATAATGTCTAGATGAGAACGTCCCCTTTTGGATACGATTGGGCAACTGTGACAGCTACAGGCGCCCGAAGCCCGCAAACCTTTAGAACAGTCTACAGGTCATAATTATGAAGGGATTTCATTGTAGCTTGGTAGGATGACTCCAAATAATGTCTAGATGAGAACATCCCCTTTTGGTCGCGATCATTCAGCCTTGATGGCTGCCCGAACCCAAAAACCTTTAGCATAGTCTATAGGTCGTATTTATGGAAGGATTTCATTGTAACTTGTTAGGTTGACTCCATATAATGCTTAGATGATGACATCCCCTTTTGGTCGTGATCGGTCAACTGTGATGGCTACAGGTGCCCGAAGCCCGAAAATCTTGAGCTCAGTCTACAGGTCATATTTATGAAGGATTTCATTATAACTTCGTAGGATCACTCCAGATGATGCCCAGATGAAAATGTCCCCTTTTGGTTGCGATCATTCAACCATGATGGCTGCCCGAGCCCAAAGCCCGAAAACCTTTAGCACAGTCTTCAGTTCATATTTATTGAGGAATTTCATTGTAACTTGGTGGGTTGACTCATATAATGTCTAGATGAGAACAGCCCCTTTTGGACACCATTAGGCAACTGTGACGGCTACAGGGGCCTGAAGCCCGTAAACCTTTAGCACAGTCTGCAGGTGATATTTATGAAGGGATTTCATTGTACCTTGGTAGGATGACTCCAAATAATGTCTAGATGAGAACGTCTCCTTTTGGTCGCGATCGTTCAGCCTTGATGGCTGCCCGAGCCCAAAACCCCAAAACCTTTAGCATAGTCAAAAGGTCATATTTATGGAAGGATTTCATTGTAACCTGTTAGTTTGACTCCATATAATGCCTAGATGATGACATCCCCTTTTGGTCGTGATTGGTCAACTGTGACGGCTTCAGGGGCCCGAAGCCCGAAAACCTTGAGCACAGTCTGCAGGTTATATTTATGAAGGGATTTCATTGTAACTTTGTAGGATCACTCCAGATGATGCCCAGATGAGAATGTCCCCTTTTGGTTGCGATCATTAAACCATGATGGCTGCCCGAGCCCAAAGCCCCAAAAGCTTTAGCATAGTCTACATGTCATATTTATGAAGGGATTTCATTGTAACTTGGTGGGTTGACTTCATATAATGTCTAGATGAGAACGTCCCCTTTGGACGCAATTGGAAGATGGAAGACTGACGTCTACAGGGGCCCGAAACCTGAAAACCTTTAGCACCGTCTACATGCCATATTTATACCCCCCGCAAACAAATTTTTTTTTGGGGGAGGGGGGAGGGGGGTATATTGGAATCACCCTGTCTGTCTGTCCGTCTGTCCGGGCCAACATTGGGGGTTTGGGGATATTATTATTAGGGGCTACCTCCAAATTAAGGTAGTGTTAGGGTTAGGAGTGGGGGAGGGTTAGGGGTAGCCCCAGAGTAGAGCTTAATGCTGGGGAGGGTTAGGTCACGGGGGATTAGGGTTGGGGTCAGGGGTGGGGTTTTAGTTTTAATAGCCCCTAAAGCGAAAAATAGCTCCTAATCCTATTGGTTTGGCTATGGTGTGGTTGGGTCAGGGGTGGGGTGGGGTGGGGTGGGGTTAGGGGTAGCCCCAGAGTAGGGCTTAAGGTTGGGGGTTAGGTCCCGCTGGTAGGTGGGTGGGGGTTAGGGTCTGGGGTGGGCTTTTAGGGTCAGGGTGGAGTAGGGTTAGGATGTGGTTTTTGGGTTGAGGGTGGGGTTAGGGTTAAATATAAGTTCTAGGGTGGAGGGGTGGGGTTCTGGGTAAAATAAGGTTTTGGACATACAAAATGTTTTTTGGTAGCCCATAAACCCGAAATGTTGGAGCATCCGTCTGTCCATCATTGTAAGCGGAACTCCTCCTAAACAGTTTGAAGAATTTTCTTGAAACTTTACACAATGGAAGAACTTCATATGAAGATGTGCATGAAGCAATATAATTCCGTTCTGACAGGCGCGGGGGTATCACTTTGTGAGCTTGCTCACAGTACCTCTAGTTATGAAGGGATTTCAATGTAACTTGATAGGATGACTCGTTTTGGAATAATTTCACTGTAACTTGATAACTTTCGTTGATATACGTTAACTGTGAGGGCCACATACATTAACTGTGAGGTCATATTAACCCACCCCTCAGCTCTTTAGTACAGTGTACACCTCATATTATTTTTATCAAAAACGTAGCATACAGGGAACAGAAATGAACATATTCCCAATTATCACAATTCTTGTCTTATTTCATAATCCTTTCATAAACATTGAACATTATCCTTTTCATCATACACAACACACAAGTTAAGCTACAGTGTCATTGACACTTTCATTTGATTTGCTTTGACACAACCAAGGACAACTTTTTGGGGCATTCATTTTTGCATTCATTTTTGCTGGTCGTAGGAATTATGGAAAGTTTCCAAGGCAAACACAAAGCTCTATTCTGTGAAGTATTAAAAAAGTGTCCGAACAAAATTTCTCTTTTCCACCCCCTCACCCCACCCCCCCCCCCCCCCCCAACAAAACAAAAAAAATCGGCATAAATGAAGTACCTATGATCCAGTTATATACTACATGACAAATTTGGTTCATTTGCCCTTCCTTCCTGATCTAATAAAATATCATTGTCCTGTGTAGTTGAAGTCGATTTTTTTGGAAAAAAAACATAGAAGTTTCAAACGCCAAATTTGGTTATACAATGAAGGTGACTTTGATGAGCTTAACAACGCACTTCCCTGCTATTCTCTTTTTCTAACCCTCACCTAGATAATCTGGTCGGAAACTTCAGTTCTAAAGTCTTAGAGATAGAATCGATCTATGTCCCAAATAAATTAATTACTGTTAGGAGAAAAGAACCTAAATGGATGCACAACGAAATTAGACTTTTAATACGTCGCAGGAAACGTCTTTATCGTATTGCCAAATCCAATAATCGCCCGAGGCCTGGGAAAGGTATCGTATAATGAGAAATGAAGTTGTTTCTGTAATAAGAAAATCCAAAATAAATTACGATAACAAGATCCAAGCTACCCTGGACAGTACTGCAACCAATTCTTCTAACTGGTGGAAGACAAACTGCTCCTGGGAAATAACCGGACTGAAATTCCAAATTTACTGCATTCCAACAAAATATTATCATTGAATGCGGACAAAGCCGAAGCGTTCAACGACTTCTTTTGTGGAATCTCATCTATTGTGGATATTCGCGCTTGTCTTCCTCGTACGATATTCCCCGAACGCCCGACGCTCAGCAATATACAATCAAGTCCAAGGGATGTGCGCGACTCTTTGTTGTCTCTCAACATTTCAAAAGCATCGGGACCTGATCGAATAAGCCCACGGCTACTGAAATATTGCCCTTCCTTGATCGAACCCCTCACCATGTTATTTAATATTTTGCTTGGACAATCGTACTTTCCCGCTCACTGGAAAAAAGCAAATGTTATCCCTATCCTGAAAAAAGCATATTGTCAAATTACCGCCCAATATCCCTGATCAGTTGCTTAGGAAAAGTTTTTGAAAGATATAACTTCAAAAAGGTTTGGTGTTTCATAGACGAAAACAAAATCTTAAGTCCCTGCCAGTCGGGATTTACTGCGAGTGACTCAACTGTTCTACAACTTACCGACATCTATATGATGCGTTCAGCTGCGCACTTGATGAAGGCAAAGATGTGTGGGTTGTATTTTGTGATGTCAGTAAAGCCTTTGACAAGGTCTGGCATAAAGGACTGATTTATAAATTGAATAAAATAGGTATTACAGGAGAGCTCCTTACTTTCTTCAAGTCCTATCTCAGTGATCGCCTACAAAGAGTAGTCGTAAATTCTAATTCATCTTCCTGGAAAGAAGTTGTTTCTGGCGTTCCACAGGGTTCCAATCTTGGTCCAATTCTGTTCCTGGTCTATATTAACGACATAACTGTAGGCCTAACAAGCAGCATACGCTTGTTCGCAGATGATATAACTCTTTACTTAATTGTTGAAGATCCTCGCCAGGCATCCTGTATTTTGAATAACGATTTAGTCACAATAAAACAGTGGACTCATTCATGGTTAGTAGAATTCAACCCTGGAAAAACAGAAAGCATGATCATATCACGTAAGAAGGTCCCGGTTGATTACTCTCCCCTTGTAATGACCAATATCCCCATTAAAGAAGTCAAAGAACATAAGCATTTAGGTGTAATCCTCAACTCTAATTGTAAATTGAATAACCACATAGAACATATCTGCGCAAAGGCCTGGTCTCGACTGGACCATCTTAGGAAAAATAAATTTCTTCTAGATCGTAAAACACTTGAGAAAATTTATTTTGCTTTCGTGAGGCCCCTACTTGAATATGCGGATACAGTTTGGGACAATTGTACAGAAAATGACTCAGAATCTTGAACATATTCAAAATGCAGCTACCCGAATTATTACTGGTGCCACACTGAGTGTCAGCAGAATCTTATTATATGAAGAAACTGGTTGGGAATCACTGCAGTCAAGACGAGAAAAACATAAGCTAATACACTATTTTAAAATGTATCATAATCTTGTACCGTCTTATATTTCCAATAGAATCCCCACACCAATATCAGTGAATCAAATACGTGATTTACGTCATGCTCAAAATCGCCGTGTCCCTTTCTGTCCAACCAAAAATTATCAACTATCATTTATTCCATCAACAACTAAACTATGGAATGATATCCCTGTCAACATCAGAGAAAATAGCCTCATTATAGATTTCAAAAACTATCTAAATCAGAACGTCCGCCGAGCACCACCATTCTTTTACAATTCGAGATCCCGCAAAAGCGCAGGTATATCACTGCAGACTACGGTTACGGTATAGTCATCTTTATGAACATCTGTTTGTGAACCACCTGGCCACCTCGACAAACTGCATATGCGGTGAATGCGAGATAACTTAACATTTTCTTCTAAAATGTCCAAACTATAATCGAATAAGAAGTGATACACTGTGCTTACTTCCTTTCATGTTTGACTGTAATACCTTGCTGTACGGATGTGAGTTTTATCGTGCTCGCGATAATCGAATTATATTTGAAGCGGCGCATCAGTTTATTCTTAAATCTGAGCGCTTCACTTGGTGTTTGAATATCCATAAAAGGTCGGAGGATGGACCGCTTCTGTAAATATGAACACTCAACATCGTTACTCCTCGAGTTCGAGTTAACGAAAAATCAGTATCAATCGAAATGATGGTACCCCGCTGTGTTTTTTACCCAAATCCTTCTTCCCCTATGGCCACTCCTACCATGGTGTTGACACGGGTTGCTTAAATCCCCAAACGTCATGAGAGCAGAGGACGCCACGTTACTGCATTTTCAAATAACTGTTTTCACTATACTTATATTACATCACTCAGTGTCGTGGATGGAGTGGAGTGGAAATTCCGCCCAAGCAATAGTTACAAATCTGTTGCAAAGCACGGTAAGAGCAGGCAAGGCTTCGGACGACGGACCTCCGGGTTGAACCCGGAGTCCCGTTGGCCGGAGTATTGCTTGTGCTGCATGTCGTAATGTACAGAACTTGAAGTAATACATTGGATGATAGTTCCGCTCTGCGGGTGGTTTGGTTGCAATTCGCTCTCCACGTGCTGTAGTTATCTGGTAAAATACTAGCTAGTTTGCTGAACCACTCCATTCCTGATACTTTACATACAAATGGCTGTTAGTTATGGTCTATCACAGAATACCTAACTCTACCTGACCAGGTGGGAGTTATACTATCTGACCTTTGGACCTATATTGGCCGGATTGTAGTTCTTGACTGTACTGCAAATGGTAGAAAAGTACATTTAGTTTTTTGAAATTCGTGGCACTTCTCTCCTCCGTAAATACACGTGCCTATTTGAATACTATTGTTTCATTCTGACATTCTTATTCTGATGTTTCTGTGCTGAGTCAGAGGCAGTACTTGATAAACATTACTGAAAGTTACTTACCTAAGAAAAACTATCGTAAAAACCGACAATTATCCAGATACCTCAACTGAATAAAGTACGGAACGGTAGTGGTTCAGGAGCATACAGTTATCAATACCCATTTAAACCAAAACCCCTTTCTACCATTTTTCCCCATTTTCTTCTTATCTTCATTATTTAGTTAACAACATATAGAATTATCTCTTATTTCCCCCTTTACCAAACCTATTATTAAATCATAACTATAACTTGAAAGTTTAATGAATAATTTCCCATTATAGATTTGGACGGTAATCTTGATTGTATGTGTACCTGTCTTCTCGACTGTATTAAGTTCAAGTGTTCTACTGGTGGAAACAACCTCGTATAAGCTTACAGCTTACTGTTGGACCCACACTTACTATAACTGATATAATTGTATATATTTGAGAACTGGAAATAAATATTGTTTAAACTAAACTAAATTTGGTTCACATTTGCCCATTCGTTCTGGAAATAGAAATTTTGAGTGGAGCCCAAATTTTGACCTACTGAGTTCGTTTTCGAAAAACGTGAATCTGCATCACTAAAGTAAGTTCCATAGAAATCTAAGTATTATTGCGAGTGGCTTATGAGAAGAGGATTTTTAAAGCATTTTAGGCTTGTGGTGCATAAACCCCACCCCAAGGGGCATACTAACGTTTTGGGGGAAACATCAGAAGAGAAAACACCACCAGCCAGAAGATGGCAGCAGCTTCCTTTGAATAAAGTGGAAAGGGTATACTCCAAAGATGGTCTGTGCCGTAAATGAATTTCATATAAATCAAATACCTATTGCCCACTTATGCAGCATATCAAATTTTGTTAAAATCGGGCTAAGAGTTCTAAATAGTGAAATGAAAGTGTCATTGACACTGTAGCTTAACTTGACTGTGTCTAGTGTTTGATGAAAAGGATAATGTGCAATGTTTATGAAAGGATTATGAAACAAGTCAAGAAATGTGATAATTGAGAATATGTTAACTTCTGTTCTCTATATGCTATGTTTTCAATAAGAATGATTTGAGGTGTAGCCTGTACTAAAGAATTGAGGTCTGGGTTAATGTAGCCCTCCAAAACGAGTCATCCTACCAAGTTACAGTGGAATCCCTTCATAAATATAACTCGTAGACTTTGCAAAGGAATGTGAGTCAAGTGATAGTTCGGCCGTCACGGTTGACTGATCATGACCAAATTAGGAGAGTCTCATCTAGATATCATACGAAGTTATCCTACCAAGTTACAATGAAGTCCCTTCGTAAAAACAATCTGTTGGCAGTTTAGTTTTAGTTTAGTTTATTTGGCAGTATACATTCAGAATACATAAATTTGACATATAATAATAATAAAGGAAACATTTGATAAATTAAACGCCGAGGAAACATTTAAACACATAGTTTGTATACCACTGGGAGAAGTTATAGCCAGATTGGCTTTCTTCTCGACTTCCCCTGAAAACAATAATACGAGCACGTTGTGTAGGTCCTGTTAGTTGGATGATGAGCAGCGAACGTGGGGTTTTGTCTGCATCGCAGGCTGTTACAGTGTGTAAATGATCTTTCGTCTCTGCCGAATGTAATAGTACAAGAAAGTTCAAAAGAGAGAGTCACAATTGGGTAGAGGAGTAGTGCATAGTCGTACGGGACAATGATCGGGACGAGGCCTTTTGGGTAGCTTGCTGAGAATCAATGTAAAACTTGTTGAAAAGGGTTGAGACGAGTTTCCCGCCCGAGTCGCCTTTTCAATATGTGGAAAAGAAAACAAGAAACAACAAAAAGTGTGGTAGTATACTATATCGTACCATACCATGTAATATAATGCCACGACATACTTACTCTGACATAGTGTGTTAGATTTTGTCAACTGTAAACTAGAATAGAATAGGATTTAGTTTATCATGCCATGTTACACTACACCATGATATCGTGCTTTGCAATACCACAACTAGGCACAATTTGCAGAACATTCTGTGGCACTGCCATGCATGCGTACCAGTACTACAGGGTTATGCTACATAGTATGGTTGTAATTCCTGGACATTAATATCCACCTCTGTGTGGGATTGTAGGGAGACGAGAAAAAACCAAACACAACAGACGTATATAAGCTGCTAGCTGGACGGAAGTATAATTAATGAATGTATATAGGTTAAGACTAGTGTCCAGTGCAGTCGGGACAAAAAAGGATTATCACATTCCACTGTTTGTGGATAAGAGGTCACCAGTCTAAAAATTTAATCCATTTTTGAAATGCTTACGGTTAGTTATTGTTCGAAGGTCTTGACCTAGCTCGTTCCTCAGTTTAGGGAAGAGGTATGGTGGAAATCTTTCTATAGATTTAGTCCTTGTTCGACTAACGCGAAGATGATTATATTGTCTAGTTGTTCTGTTGGAATAAGTACCGGTACTTTCGAAGTAAGAATTGAATGTAGGTGGTACAATTCCATGATGCCAATCAAAAACGAAGAGTAAAGCATATAGCTTAAATAGGACCTGAACTTTGGAAATTTGGAATTTATGAAAGAGAGGGATCGTGTGGGAATTGAATTTTTATTTCCTATTATTCGAATTGTTCGTTTTTGTTTTAGAAAAAGTCTGTTTATATGTTTGGAATTTCCCCTGACTTGAATTCCGTACAATAAGTGACTTTGAACAAGAGTGAGATACAGAGTTTTCAAAGCCACTTGGGGAAGGGAAGTTTTCACCTTGTTTAGGGCGTAATTTTACTGCATAAATAAGAAACATGGTTTTTAAAGGACAGTTTATCGTCTAGTTCTATTCCTAAGAATTTCAATGGTTTTTTTTTGCGTTCATTGGAGCCTACTCGTTCAATTATTTGATTATTGATAGACAAATTGTCCATAGGGGACATGCCTGTAGTTATCCTTGTGACAATGTAGTTTGTTTTCTTATGTTCAAGGACAGTCGATTTGTGCAGCACCATTCATATATTTTATGCAGTTCGTCGTTAATCTGTGACAAACCTTCATTGGTTTTTGACAAAGATGAATATCCCGAAGCGTCATCAGCAAAGGATAGAAGTTTCAGTGACGTTGATTCATTTATATCATTTATATTAAGAAGGAACAAGACCGGACCTAACACTGAGCCCTGTGGGACACCAGTTTTAATGTCAGTGAGGTCAGAATTATTACCATCGTAATTTACATATTGTTTTCTGTCTGATAGGTAGCTTTCGAACCAATCTTTGGTAAGACCCCTGAAGCCATACCACTTTTTTGTAACAGTATATCATGATTTATGGTGTCAAAAGCTTTTGAAAGATCGAGGAAGATACCAAGAGTACTTTCTTTTCGTTCGTTGTCCGCCTCTGCTACAAATTTTAAAAACTGCATTATTGGATGGAAAGCAGAATGTTTTTTTTCGAAATCCATATTGTTCTTGACAAATGATATCAAATTTGTCTAGGAAACTTATGACTCTCTTCGATACATTTTCCAAGACCTTCGAAAACGTTGGTATGATGCTAATGGGTCTATAATTGGTAAGCAAGTGTTTATCGCCGTTTTTGAAAATGGGAATTACTTTTCATTTTGTTGGGCACTGAACCACAAATAAATAAGTTATTAACGATATAGGCAAGAGGAGTAGCAATGATATCTACTGATTGCCTTAACAGTTTGTTGATATATTGTCAACATTTTCGCTGTTTTTAGCCTTCATCGAGTCAACAATCTTAATGACCTCAGTGCGACAGGTTGGCGTCAGATAAAAGTTATTTGGAAAACGTCTTTTCGTGTAGTCAAGGACTGGCCTGTCAGTATTGGATATACGTTCGTTAATTTCTTTACCTATATTAGCAAAAAAAGAATTGAATTCCCCAGCAATTTCGTTTGGGTCACATACTTCATTATTATTAATGGTAAAAAACGATGGGAGACTATGAGTTTTTTTAGATCTATTTATACTACTATTTAGAATTTTTCTGGTGGTGCGTATATCGTGCTTGTTCGCTTCAAGTATTTGTTTAAAATACGAAGATTTGCTGCGTTTTTTCACTCTATTATATATCCTGCAGTAATTTTTATAGTTTAGTTTATTTGTCATTTATGGTTTTTCAACATCTTGAGGTAAAACTTCTTTTTAGTATTTGCTGACTTTATGAGTCCACTAGTTATCCAGGGTTGTCGTTTTAGTTTGTTTTTTTTTGCGTGGTTTTGGCTGTGTTATGGGAAACGATTTAGTAAATGCATCTAGGTATATGTCAAGTTGGGATCCTTTTCCTCCATGACTATAGAAAAATCAGACTCCGCCAAGCGAGTTTTGAAGTATTCTACTTTTTGGGGATTTATTAGGGGTTACCCTAGTTGGCTTGGTAATAAAGGGCAAGCAACCTTGGCTGAATAAGAGGTCAATGAATTCACCAGTTTTTGGATGGGAATCCATTTTTAGAAAATCTATATTGAGGTCTCCCACGAGATAGCATGTTTTCTTTTCACGATTCAAAGTGTCTAATATTTCATTTACTCTATCCATGAAAACATCGATATCCGCTTTAGGTGGGGTATTGGGTCGATAAATAACTCCAATTATTTTCTTTGATTTTACTATTTCGATAAAAATTGATTCAAAGACGTGTGGGATAAAGATAGACAAGTCATGTCGGATCTTATAATCAATGTCATTTAGAATAAAAAGTCCTACACTACCTCTACCGTCATCGTTCTCGGATCGATTTATTTTTAACATCGGATGGTATCCTGGCAGACTATACGAAATGTTGGTCGGAATACGAAAGATTTCCGTTAACCCTATTACATCGAAGGTGCTCTTGGACTGGAGCAGATTAAAAAGCAGGTCGTTTAATTCATCTCAGTGGGAGCTGAGGCTTTGACAATTTATGTGGAACAGAGAGAACATCTTACTTAAGACTTTTAAATGTTGAGTGAAAGATGTCCGGGAATAGTATTGGCATTTACATTCGATTCCATCGAAGGGGGATTTGTCTTCATCATCTGCACTAACGTTTCTTTCATTATATAATTTAATAAAATCAAATTCTGTTTGCGTTTGGATCTCGACTATGTTTATGTTACCCGCCATCGAGTGTTTGTAGGCCATTCGTTCCCGAATTTGCACAATTTATGATTGTTACTGTAGGAAAAAACCATTAAATATACCCAAGGCTCAGAATTATAGTTGTCCAGGCCGTAGCCAAGTCCACACTGCTCACCATCAACATGCCACACCTTACAAAATAAGCTTACAATAAATGCGATTTTAATGGTTATCTGCATAGAAGGACCATAGAAAGCGAGATCTTTAGGGGAGGTCCATTGTATCGGGCCAATAACTATTGGAATAGTTTTATGTGTTACAGAACAAGTTATCTGGAAAAAAAAATTATCTGAAACCTTCTAACATATAGTTAGAAGGTCTCAGATAATTTTGGCGAGTTCATCAAGGATATTATTTCAGTACTTGTGAAGTGCTGCACTGTGTTCGTGTGATAGCTTAAGGATCTGAATCGATGTTGAGTCTGTCAGCGATTCTGTATGGGTGCATTCTGCTGATAAGTATCTTTGATACAAAGGAGACTTGCTCTTAGGCCTTTTTCTATAATGTGGAATAAGACGATCGTTCTCACAGTGGCTGCTTGGTTGGTTACCAGACTTATTAAAAGAGGGGAAATATCGTTCCCACCTTGTCCAGAGATCCAGACATGTATGTGAGTTTCGATCCCTGGACAAGATATCGACATCGAAGTCATTTCAAATTAGGATTCAATAACTAGAATGAGTCACCCCCCCCCCCCCCACCTCTACCCCCTCCCCCACCCGGTCTTGGTCGCAGGTCAATGAGCCGGCATCCCGGTCGGTTCAATTAATCAACCTACCAATCAATCAGTCAGGCAGTCAATTAATCCAACAAGCAGTCAATCAAGCAAGCAACGAATCAACCAATCCAGTAAATTGCTCAACCATCCAGCCAATCAATCGATAAACCAATTAACTAACTAATCGATCGACTGACCGGTCGATTGGTCGATCTATCGGCCGATCAACCGATCAGTCGACCGATCAATCGATCGATTGAGTGTTTCATACATTTATTTACTTAACCCTCCATTGATCCATTCATTCATTCGTTCATTTTAGTTGAATACATGTTTCATTAGACGAGGAAACGCATTTAATACATAACTAGGCCATTAGGTCTGAAATGAGTTTTGAAACAGGAACTTATATACACCTGAGTGCATCATTGGCATTACACTCAGTTTGACTCCTTATGCATAGTTTGTCTAATAATTTTGCAGCAAAGTTAACAGGCTGTTGAGCCGGGATGGGGGTTAATTTAAAATGTCTTTTTATTAAACAAGGGAACGTATTTACAACATCACTAGTCAAACAAACAGATATGAGCTTTGAACACAGTACTAAAGGAATGTAGGTAACGTGACCAGGCGGCGGTAATGGCTGCCCGATCGTGACTAAAATAGAACAATTGCATCTAGACATCATACCGAGTTATCCTTCCGAGTTACAATGAAATCACTTCATAAATATGAACTGTAGACTGTGCTAAACAAATCTAGGTCACGTGCGTGTGCAGCTATCGCGGTTGACCGATCATGGCCAAAATAGGACGTTCTCATCTAGACATTGCACTGAGTCATCCTACAAATATGCAATGAAATCCCTTCATAAATACGACCTGTAGACTGCGATAAAGGTTTTCGGGTTTCGGGGCTGCGCAGCCGTCACTGTTGACCGATCGCGAACAAAAGGGAACGTTCTCGTCTAGACCTGATACGGAGCCATCCTACCAAGTTACAGTGAAATCCCTTCATAAATACAACCTGTAGACTGCGCTAAAGGTTTTCGGGTTTTGGGGTCGCCTAGCCATCACGGTTGACCGATCGCGACCAAAAGGGGATGTTGTCATCGAGACATGACCTCCAACCTGCATACACAATTTTGTGATGATCGGACAAGAACTACGGGGTGTAGGCTGTGCTAAAGAAAATGTGAACAGACTCGCAGACTTTCGCACGCGTTATGGCAATAGCTTATCTACAAGCTACAAAACTGGAGGTGCCAAAAAGTTTGCCCCTGACAGGCTGACTACAAATATTGAACCACAAATTTCATTCTTGACCCCAAAAGGAAGCAGAATACCAAACAAGAGGCCCCTGGCCCCATGGGGCCTGAAGCGCTCAGCTTGAACAGAACCCAAGATAAACAGAGTCCAAGAATTAATCTACATAGGATCCATTGTCAATCATTGAGTCCCTCAGGAAAGACTAGAATAGTCCAAGCATTCTGCCTTTTCTTCAGTTAATCATAATGTAAAAAGTGGAGCTCCCCTATGGAATCGCTTGATACCACCTGTTTGGATTAATCTTATTTACACACCTCTATGGGTTACTTAATAAAAAAAAATCTAATTCTTCAGCTACATGGCCAATTCCGGCTCCCATAGGGAGCCTAAATATTAACCCAGGCACTCGATTTGAACCAACTTGAATCTCACTCCACTAGAGATGCTGTATACCAAATATGAAAGTATTCTGACTCGTGGATCTGAAAAAGAAGATTTTTAAAGAAATTTCCTCATACCATAGGCAGCCCAAATATTAACCCAGGGACCCGTTTTGAACAAACTAGAATCTGACTCCCCGAGAGGTGTAAACCAAAAACGAAAGGATATTGACTGGTGAATCTGAAGACGATATTTGAAGAAATTCCCTCATATTGCACTACGTTAAAATTTGGGTTCCCATGGGGGCCCAAATATTAACCCAGACACCCAATTTAAACAAACTTGAATCTAACCCCATAGAGGTGTTGTATACCAAATATGAAAGCATTCTAATTGGTAGATCTGAAGAAGATTTTAAAATATCCCCCATATTGCACTAAGTTAAAATTTGGGCTTCCATAGGAACCGCAAATATTACCCCAGAGACTTGGTTTGAACAATCTTGAATCTGACCCTCATAACAATGGTGTATACCAAACATTAAAAGATTCTGTCAACCGGGGCGGCTATGTGGGTTCGAAGCCCCAAAAGCTTTAGCACAGTCTACAGGTTGTATTTATGTAGGGATTTTATTGTAACTTGGAGGATGACTCTGTATAATGTCTAGATGAGAACGTCCTATTTTGGCCGTGATCAATCAACCGTGACAGCCGTACAGGCACATGACCTAGATTTGTTTAGCACAGTCTGCAGTTTATATTTATGAAGCAATTTCATTGTAACTTGGAAGGATAACTTGGTATGATGTCTAGATGAGACTCAAATTTTGGTCACGATCGGTCAACCGTTACTGCCGCCTGGTCACTTGACCTAGATTCCTTTAGCACTGCTTACAGGTTGTTTTTAAGAAGGGATTTCATTGTAACTTGGTAGGATAACATGGCATGATATCTTAGTTTAGTTTAAACAATATTTATTCATGAGAAAATATGATGCATACATATAATAAACTACAAGATGATTGTCATACAGAGTGCACAATACAATAGTATGCATTAAAGTAATGAGTCAAGGACGAGATTTGTTGAAAGGATTCAGCAGTAAGCTTTTAGCTTGTATAAGCCGTCTCCGTTTGGATTACTGACGAAATTTAATAGTAGCAGCAGGCACTAAGTAAAATATTGTTTAAAGATGAGAACCAGAGAGATTAAGGAGGGCAATAGAGAGAACATCAGAATGAGATGGGAAAAGGAACTTAACCCCTTACCCACCACGTGCAGCAGACGAGATTTGAAGAATAAATTTTTAAATAACTGGAAATTTCCAATGTCCGTCCCAGAATCACAGCTCATGATACCCCACCGGAACGAGCTTATCAAACTCGTTTCAATGAGAGGTCATAAGCCATGTTCCCGAGACAAAAATTGAAAATATAAAAGGATTTAAATAGCGATTTTCATGGATTACACTGACCGTTACATTGGGCAAAGGGTTAACTAGGAAACATGGGAACAACCTGAATTCAGCGTTCGCTACCAGAGGATATTCAATAGGGCAGCCTCAATGAATATATCGGGAATGGTGTGACAAGCAACACCGGAAAAGTCTATGAGTGCACTGTTATTTATCAAAGCGTCCACTCCGCATGATAAAGTCCTGCACGCCTCTAAAGACAAGAAGGTTATCATTATTATTCAATCGTTCGGATCCAAATAGTAGTGTGTAGGGCTCAAGAGTAAATGGCAACGCATTGATTGTGGAATTACGAGCATCGTCATAGATTGGGCAGTGCATGAGAAAGTGCTCAGTATTTTCGAGATCCCCACACTGGCAGCGTGGAGATGGTGAGAGATGGTTATCGTAAAAGTGGGCGTTGATATTACTGCAATGCAGGCGCAATCCTGCAATGATAAATTTGTACAGCACGAGATTTGGCTCCATAGTAAAAAAAAATGGTGGTCGCAAATTCGCACTATTTATAAACGTTTTGAAGTTTATGAGTGAAGAAATTTCTCTTACTGATAAGGTAACCTCCGGGATAAACGAGGACTTAAATAAATTGGTGTGACAAAAGGGAACACGGTGGTTGTTTTCCGATCGGAGATTATGGCTTTGGGTAATAGATGAAATAATTGGTGGCACCTTATTGGAGATATAAGGAGGTGTTAATTTGTGATACATCTTAAAAAATTGGATAAGCTTGTGCTTTCGGCGTCTTTTTTCCAGTAAATCCCAGTGAGTTTCTGTGTAGAGAAGGTCTTTACTGCAGCTCACAGTGGCGCCAGTAACTATTCTTGCTGCAGCTACTTGTATTTTCTCCAGGTCCGCAGCTTGAGTTGCTGAGAAGTTGTCCCAGACAGAGTCCGCGTATTCCAAAAGAGGTCGGACAAATGCGAAGTATATCTTTTCAAGGACTTTCCGGTCAAGTGTAAACTTATGGGCCCTGAGCATGTCAATACGTGTCCAGGCTTTAGCGCACACATAATCGATATGGTCATTCGTGGTATGATATCTTGATGAGACACTCCTATTTTGGCCATGATCGGTCAACCGTGAACACTGAACCGTCCCGTGACCTTGATTCCTTTAACAAAGTCTACGAGTTAATTTATGAAGGGATTTCATTGTAGTTTGGTAGGATGACTCGTTTTGGAATGATTTTACTGTAACTTGGTAACTTCGGTTGACATAAGTTAACAGTTGAGGCCACATCATTCAAATCGGTCCAGTGGTTCTGATTTTTTAAAATTTGGGCAGGGCCCCAAAACCTGCCCCTCCCGGGCTGATTACAAATATTGCCCTCCAAACTTCGTTTGAACAAACTTAGATCTTGACCTAAAAAGGAAGCTGTATAACTCGAGGCACTCAAGAGCCTGTAATCGCTCACCAGGCAGAACGACCGGGTCAACTTTTCTAGTCATTCACATCGACTTACGAAGTGGTTATCTCCCCTGATTGCTAAGAATTGGTTGGCAAAATTTAACACAAATTGAATGGGGGATTTTTATAGTTCTCAAAATTATATAAAAACCTTTGAAAGTTATATTCGCTGTGAGCAATCCTTTAAGAACAATATATATGCTCTCAGTTGGTGATATTATCAAACGATTTCATTCGACCATTTTTTTCCGTTGATTTAAAATGCTACTCTTATTGCCTGTATAATTAAATGTAAAAAATTATAATGTAAAATAATAGAAAATTGCTTTTTCGTCAACTTTTAGCGGTTATTATATATTTTTTTGCTTCATATTAGCAATGCTGTGCGCATACCGGCATATAATATAGATATTGTCCTCTCAAATCATATAAAAAATATACAAGCTGGCATTTGCCCCTTTTCCCTTAGATGTTAAAACCAAGAAAAAGTTTATTGTAGTAAAAACTGTTAAAACCGCAGTCCACAATATCAGATAGGTTTGCGCGTGAGTACAAATGAAAAGGTGCGATAACCCCTTAGCGTCTTAATTAATTTCTGATCAACCAATAATTTGAAGCTTGTCACAAATTTAACCAGAATGCCTTATTGTTCATTGAAGTCTATAAATACATATATGTGTGTTTTTTCTACAATAAGAGGACAGTTTGCGTTGCTATTTTCAATGTCACACAAATACTAATGATTCTGTCCGGAGATTCCTTTAATATCTGCTTTAAAAGCGAATGGCTCACACATTCACAATCTGGAAACGAATTTCTTACACTTACACCATTACCATCACATTCGCACCTTGGACTCCGAGGTGCTAACAACTGAACAATGGAGCTTCCACTTGTTATTCAAGACACACTTGTCAGAGTGAAGGCTACCCTTGCCACCACCTGGAGTATCCAGGTGCTCAAGGGTAAAATTCACCTGACAGTGGATTTTGATAGAAAATCGGAACCGCCGTCCGTGGAGAGGTGTAGTACCTTTCGTGAGGGGATTTCTCCTCACACTGGTCACCCTCCTAGTGATGCGGATAAGCTGGATGAAGGCCGCCGGAGCAACACAGCTACCAAGAAGAAGAGGACGAGAAAGAAGGGACCCTCCGCCAGACGACGAGATGCCCGCCGAATGACGGAGTTTCTGGAGAAGAAGAAGAAGGAGAAGGAAGAGAAGGAGGCAAGTGAGGGCGTCAAAGGGTCAACACCTGTCACCCCTGACCAACCCTTGTCCAGCTCGGCACCCCCCCCCCCCTCCCAGGAGGTGGGTCCGGAGGACTATGGGTCGTCAGGTGACAGATCGATCTCCAACCCATCTGACTCTTCATCTGAAGAGAAGATGGTCAAGACGATCTGTCTATGGTACACGAAGTTGTCCCAGACGACGCACCTTCCACCCCTCCAGCTCTTGCTTCTCCGGCTTCTTCGGACCAGGAGTCTGACCAGGAGGAGAGCATCCCGGATTCCGTGGAGGCATTCCTCGGGGAGGAGATCCCGTGCGAGTACTTCCGTGCAACACTCCAGGAGATATACAACAACCAACAAGAAGCAGGTATCTCATCCCAAATGACCAGGAAAATACTGAATATGATCATCGGACATTACAACAGCTCTCAAAAAAGTTCTTAAGAAACAGCAGCAAGGATCAGGCCGTACACCACCAAAGAAGAGCCTACTCTTCCCCCTGATCCGAAAACACCACCTACAACTATCTCACCGACGCATCCTCCTCCTCCCAAGAAAAACCGCAGGAGACACAGACGTCGCTGATTACCTTAACTCCTTCCCTTCTTTTCCACATCCAGACAAGCCAAAAACTTATACAGTTAAAGAGGGTCGAAAGGGGCTTGTCCCCCAAACCGTCCCTGCGCGCATTCGGCGCGCCAAACCATTTCGTTCTATTCACAATCTGGAACCGAATAGAACCCACTCTCTAACAGTCTGGAACCGAATAGAGCCCACTCTCTAATAGTCTTAATGGCGTTGAGGGATTGAGTATTGACAATTTATCACTCCAACTTAACTGCCGCGAATTCTAACCGCGTGCATACCCCCTCAGACCCCATTTGAGGCAATAGGAAAGCAAAGGCCTGTGTGATCCAAGTGAAATAAAATAAGGTTAACCGGGTCGCAAGGGATTTGTAAATCCCACATCGTCCCTGCGCGCATTCGTCGCGCTAAAACCTTTCATTCATTCATTCAATTCACAATCATGGCTATATGTGAAAGCCTGTTCTCCCCTGCACCGACCCCACCCAAAGTAACTCAGAATAACTAAAATTGCAAATTCAGACACGAATCTTAGCGGAGGAACAAACAGGAAAGAAACACCCTAGTGGCTATTTGTGAAAACCTGTTTTCCTCTGCACCGACCCCATTTAAAGTAACACTAAATAACTAAAACGATAAATTCAAATAGGAATCCAAGAGAAGGAACTAACAGGAAAGAAACACCCTTGGGTATGGTATTTTGTGAAAACCTGTTCTCCTCCCTCTACAGCAATCCCACTCAAAGCAATTAAAAATAACTTCATCTTCTGCCTCGGGAGCACAGCCCGTGGCACCGCACTGAAGAGAGCTCTAAAGCTCTAAAAACCATTACCTCTTCGCGATATACTGAAATCAACAACAAGAACTGAAATCAACAACAAGAACTAAAAAGCTTATCTCCATCACAACCACCTCCTAAAAAGAAGACCCGCAGGAAACATAAACGTGGATAAGCTGCTTCCTTCTCCTTTACGCCGCTCGAACATGGCGCAAAAAATCTTATGCAGTTAACGAGGTCGAAAGGGGCTTGCCCCACAGCGTCCCTGCGCTCCCACGGCGCGCTAAAACCATTTCATCTCATTCACAATCATCACATCCATTACGGTTCTGGTTCATCATTCACACTTCTGACATCAGAGCGTGAACAATTAATTAGCCATGGATTGCCTGCCTAAGGAAATCAAGGACACTTTGCTGGTGCTGTATGCTAGCTCACTGGAATGTCCACGTTAAAAATAAGATGAAGCCCACCTATGGGAGTGGTAGCACCTTTCGCGGGCCCACCCGCACTGGTCCACCTCCAGAGGAAGGGAAAGAAGACTGCCACCGAGACACCCGTGGAAGACAAGAAGAAGCAAAAGAGGAAGAAGTCACCATCCACCAAACGCCGGGACGCCAGGCAAATAAAGGAGTGGATCGAGCGAAAAAGGGCTGATACCGGGAAACAGGAGACGGAGAGGGTGACAACTGTCGACTCACCTCCAAAACCTGCATCACCAACCCCAAACCGTACCTCTACACCAATGAGGTCGGGAGGAGGAGAAGCAGCAGGTGGAGTCTGATGAGATGGAGGTTATCCAAACCGTACCTGCATCTCCAGTCAACCCCCACCAATCGGACCACAAATCCAGTTCGACCTGGGACTCAGAGTATGAAACTGTGACGGTAGAAGACATTCGTTCGTTCATTTCCTCAAGATTTTCATCAGCCTTCCAGGAAAGTGATTACAATCATATTCTGGAAAAATTAAAAGAGTCATAACTTACTTATACACATTGATCGTAACACACATAGATTTAAACCTAGGAAAATGACGCAGTTCACCAAATCATCATCAGCATTTAACACTCAGGAAAAGAGAAGAGACGAGAAGAAGGATGACAGGAAAAACAAGAAGGACAGGGAGATAGCTGCAAGACGAGAGTCAGCAGGAAACAAGGTTAGTGCTGGTATTTCTAAAAATTCCGGGGGGCAAGCGAATAGGGAGTCAGAGGGGGGCAATGAGTTTCTGGGAAAGCAGTTAGAAGCTCTAACAAAGCAGATTGCCGAATTGAGGGAAGAACTCAAAGCAAAGGATGTCGAGATGAGGGAGGCGCTTAGGGCCAAAGACCTCCAAATTTCTGAGATGCTAAGAAATTCTTTTATTATGCCATCCCCACTATCACCTGGATCTCCAGCTAAAGAGATCCAAGTAGTGGCAGAAATCCATTCTGTTCCAGTCAGTAATGAGTCCGGCCCGATAGAGGTCCAGGCTGCCTCTGAGGGCATTCCTTCTGAAAAAGAATGCAGTAGCGCCAATAGCGTCAACAATAATGCCAATAGTCGTGGTGTTGGAAAGACAAGAGAAAAAGAGAATCCACAAGTTCAGCAGCCACAGCATCGGAGGAGGGTAGCAGCCCAAAATCTTATGCTGAGGCTGCACGTGCTCGTGGAGTCAACTCCAAAACAAATACAAAAATCACATTGGATCCTCTGGGAACCAAATTCTTTAACCCGGATAGAGCACTATCACAGTTACTTAACACGCAGGCTGGTGGGACAGGTTCCAGTCACGATACTGAGCACAGCGAGGAGCCTGTTCCCGCTAGTAGCCCCGGCAATATGAGCCAAAAGGGGGGAAGAGAGACTACGCATTCTGTGTGAATGAACAACTGGGTCGCCTCTTGTTAGAACGATGCGTCGGATGTCGGGATCACCTAGACTTCGATCACGAGAATCATTCGTGTCTGACGATGGAAAGGGAAGATATGGTCGTCAAGTATTTCGAACCGGCGTTCGAACGCGTTCAAATCGACGAAGTGATCGCGTTTTGGAAGAGATTACTCTTCTGTAAGGATCGAGACAAGCCCACAGTTTCGGAAGAACTGAAATTGGCGCGTAGAAGTCTGACTTTAGAAGACAAGGGATGCATCATGAAATTATTGTTCAATGAAGCATACGTCTAAGTTTTCTCGTTGATATAAAAATAAGGGAGAATAGAAAATAAAAATAAATACACACATAAAATTTTTATCTAATATTAGAAAGAAAAAAAAACACAAAAATGAGAACCAGAAATAAATTGTATCCGACGTTAGATGACGACGAGGATGAGAAGCCGAACGGCGTTTTGCCGACGGCACCGTCGCTAGAAGAAAAAGAAAGAGGAGAGAGGTATCGCATCGATCAAATCAATAGAATCCAAGCGTATCTAACTCGAGAGAGAGAGAGATTCTCGCCGTTCTCTCAAGAAGAAGTATTCGCGTTTCGTGAAATTCGTCAACGCGATCGACACGACACTCATCACGATTTCCATGGGTTTACACGTGGCTGGCATCGGATTGTTGTCGACCGCGGTCGGTATTCCGATCGTGTTGACTGTAGAAGGAGTGGCTCTCGCCGCTGGATTGTTTAGCACGCTCGGAAACTTTTTGAGTAGGCAATTATATCTGAAGGCGAGGAAACACGACAAGATTCGTGTCTTGGCCGACTCCAAGATCGACACGATATCCGAAATGATCTCGATGGCGTTGAAAGATGGTAGGATATCGGATGGAGAATACTTCACGATATTGGGTGAGAAAACGAAATATGAAGCCATGAAAGAAGCTGTGAGAATCAAAACTCGTCAGATCATCAAGGAAGAGATGAAGGATTCTCTCGTGGAAAAGGGGAGGAAAGAGGCCAGGGAGGAATTCAGTAAGATGATAGAACTCAAGAGCAGCGATTGAAAAAAAAATATATATAATAAGAACAGAATTTAAAAAAAAAAATATTAAATTTATATATATAAAATAAAAACGAAATTAATTTAAGTAACTCTTAAAAATGTATTGCGTAAAGTGTAAGAGAGTTACCGAGATGAGTAATTCTCAAGAAGTACGAACTAAAAATGATAGACAGATGCTTCGCGGAATTTGCGACATGTGTGGTTCTATCAAGACTCGATTCGTCAAAAAAAAGAATGCAAGCAAAGGTAAAGGCATCGTGAATAAAATGATCAATAATATACCTTTCGAAATGCATCTGCCTGGTCACAGTTTCACGGGACCTGGAACGAAATTGAACAAGAGACTCAATGCTGATCTGACTCCTAAATCTTGGAGCAAACCTGTGAATAGGGTGGACGCGGCCACGTATGATCACGATCTGTGCTACGCCGGACATCCCGATACCAAGACTCGCAACGATGTCTGCGATAAAAACATGTTGGGGAAATTGAGAGGCATATCGAATCCGACCAGGAGAGAGAAGATAGAATGTTCGCTGGTCGGCAATCTGATCGGTGCGAAACGTCGATTCGGATGGGGCGTTCAAAAAAAAAAAGCGCAGAAGAAGAAATGATTATTGACGAGCGAATTGGCCGAGGAGTTACACAAACCCATCGTGCATAAATTTCGAAAGAGAAGGGTGTTTGTGAAGGGTTTGGATGATATTTGGTATGCCGACTTGGTCGACATGAGATCGTTGTCGAGGTGGAATGAGGGTGTCAAATATCTATTGACGGTCATCGACGTGTTTTCCAAATACGGTTGGATCAGAGCTTTGAAGAATAAATTGGGATCTTGCGTCGCTGAGGCTCTGAAGAGCGTGTTCGACTCGTCTTCTCGAAAACCGAGTAAATTGTGGGTGGATAAGGGAAAGGAATTCTACAACAAGCACGTTCATCGATTGGTCGACCTCTACTCGATCGAAAACGAAGAGAAAGCCAGCGTGGTGGAACGTTGGAATCGAACGATGAAGGAAAAGATGCATACATACTTCACGGCGAATTCGACCAAGAAATACATATATGCTCTGAACGGTCTGGTTAAAGATTACAACAACACGCAACACAGATCGATGAAGATGACTCCCGTGGAAGCTAGCGATCCTCGAAATGAAAAACAGGTCTACGCAAATTTATATCCTGAAATATCTAAGATTAGGAAGAAGTCTAGAATGCCGAAATTTGCGGTTGGTGATCAAGTGAGAATCTACGCTTATAAGAAGCACTTCGAAAAGAGTTATACTCCTCGATGGACCTCAGATATCTTCGTGATAATCAAAATATTTCACACCGATCCACTGACTTACGAAATCGAAGCTTTGGATGGAGAAGAAATCATCGGAAAGTTTTATGAACAACAATTGCAGAAGACAAAGTTTTGATAAAGAAAACAAATTTCTTTTATTTACTCTCTTTAACATTTTCTTGTTTACACACATATATATATATAGGAGAGAAAAATAATAATAAAAATAATTAAAACTATTTTTAGATAAAAAAAAAGCAAGCTAATTAATAAACAAAAAAAATAAAAACCCTTTAAAAATGACAAATATATTTCTCAGGTTTCGCTGAATCTCGCGTGAGAGTCGTCCACATATTTCTTGGTCACGGCATCTGTGGGATCTATGGGATTCGCGACGTTCACCAAACGTTTAGATTTAAGATTGAGATCGTCGGTCATGGTTTTATGCACATAATTATCAAAATCGGCGTTCCCCCTGTCGACGTATTTTTTAGTCGCAGCATCTGCGAGATCTATCGTCTCGGGAAGATTGTAGAGCTTCTTATCGTTCATGTTCAAAGGTTCCTCTCAAGGTTCGTATCTCTGAACATAACATTCGTCCAAGTTGGCAACGTCGTAACCATCGTCGACTTCGAGCGTCTTCCTCTTCTTTCTTAGGTTGACTTTTTCATCGTCACTTCTACCAAATTTATTGACTGGCATGTTGTTTTGAGATTTTTTGTTTTTAAAAAATATATTTCAAACGCAGTTTATTAAAAATGAATTATTTTATTTATTTTTATTTTTCGTTTTTATTCGATTAAAAATTGTTTAATAATTTTTTTTTACCATTATATGCTATAAAAAAAATCTCTCTCTAATGTAAATCATTGAGAATGTCTTGAAACCGATCTCCTTCAGACCATCTCTTGAGAACGTAAAGACACAGGTAACCGCAAAACACTTCATCTGGTGATTTCACTCGTTCCGTGTTGTAACGAACCATCGATTTGTTGAAATAGTTCTTTATTTCTTTCAGCGGTGAGATTCCATAGCTGTCGAAATAATAATTCTTCTTCCCGTTCTTGAACCACGCCACCCAGTGAGTGCCTTCACCTGATAAATCTTCTAGATTTAAAATTCCGCATTCCAATTGTCGAGGTCTTCTCTTCGGTAAGGTATCTCTAGAAAACACGCCTAGAAAATCTTTGATTTTCAAATCCTTCGCGCATTCGACAGATCGATGTTGGATAGAGATTCGTTAGGTAAGACGACACCTTCTACAGATATCTCTATTTTCTTATTCATAAATGCGTATATACTTTTTTTTATTTATTTATTTTATTATAATTCACTAAAATCACGTTGTTATTTTTTTTTATTTTTTTTTTTATTTTTCTTTTTAAACTAACTCTATCATCTTCCATAATCTTGAATCCGTCTAATTCCTCGACTTCCATAATCTTGAATCCGTCTAATTCCTCTTGATTTTCTGGAATCCTATCATCCTTAATCATATCTGGAATCCTATCATCCACAATCATATCTGAAATCCTATTGTCTCTAATTAGATCCGAAATCCAATGTCCGCATGCCAAAGTGCTTATTTTATCATCTAACATGAATCTCTTATCGTCGTCAGCTTTCAGCGAAATCTTGTTGACTATTTTGGTATACAAGTCATGATTTTCGCTTCAAATCGATTTCATAGTCTTATACACCGGACCACTTCCTAACACACAATCTTTATACTCTGGAAAGAGATGTTTTTCTTCACCACACATGCTTTAACCCCTTTGCACTTCTTGATCTCTTCATCTTCTAGACGATAAGCATACAGTTTGGGTCTTAAGCCTACGAATTCGAGGATTTGTTTACCGTCGCTCTCGTCCTTAAATTTACCTAACACCTTCTTGTTGTCGTTCGATTGAATGTTGGATGGGTGATCGACGGGATAATTGCTCGTGTCGAACCACGCGGCCACGTCTGGAGATATATCTTGGTAGACATCTTTCGTCTCTATCTCGTAAACTAAACTGTCCGTGTCGGTGAACAGTAGTTTGGCTTTATCACCAAATTTTCGTTTGACGTAATCGTAGTGAAACTCGTACATCAATCGGTTGCTGATATCTAAGATGATCGGTCCGAGATAATACGGTTTGTCGAACTTCAAGTGCGTCTTCTGCATATGAACGGCCACTAGATTTTCGTCAAATATGGTTCGGTGTTTGTAATTGGGTTTCGCCACTAATTGCCACTAATCCACTAATTTTTTAGCTCTTTTCTCAGACGTGACGAGTCAAACGTTGGTTATCTTCCTGATGTTTTCCATCGATTTACCGTACACGCAGTTGTTCATGAGTTTGAAGAAATCTTTTTCAAAATCGTTCTCGGCTCGAATTCTGAGATTCGTGTTGAGAGCGATGTATTTTTTCATCCAAGGCTCTTCGTCGAATCGAATGAGGCGATGTATGTTGACTAATTTCATCCCGTAATCGACGTATTGTTTCAAATTCTCAGTGTAGACAATGTAGTTACGTTTGTTAAATAAACTGGGAATGAGTTTTTCCTCGTCTCCTTCGTTCGGTTCCATTCGTTCAGGAGCCAGCGGATAATGGTTGTGTAGACCATGTAATTCTTCTGGATCGTTCAAATCGACTTCTAAAATGCAAGGATAGTCTCTCCATTTTTGCATCTCTTCCTGTTCCGTCACCCATTCGAAATTTCCAATTGGTAAAGGATGACTCATAGCCCAACCATACAGATTATTAGCGTCCCAATACTGTATGTATTTATTCGACCATTTCGAATCGAAACCTTCTTTCATGTAGGGATTGTTAGCTTCAGAATATCTGTGGGAGATCATCGAGACGCCACCTCTCGCAGCCCTTTCGAACGTGAGCAACATGTCCACGTCGGTTAATAATTCCAATTGGACTTTGGTGGTCTTCAACAGAGCGTCCCACACCAGACCGGGTGCGGTGAAATACCAAGCGGGATCCAGATCGTAATTTTGACGACAGACGTCTAGAAAATTTTCGAACACGTCTGCCAAGAGCAGAATGTCGGTCTTCAGATAGAGATTGTGATAATCTCTCATGGTTTTCATATCGAATGATTTCCATACGTTTTTGGCGTGTTCGTAATTCTTGTTGGAAATGTCGGATTCGTATAATTTTGAATAAAAATCTTCTTTCGAAGGTAGTGCGGTGTCGTCGAATCTCTTTAGATCGTTCATGTAATCGTAAGGATAGACTCCTTTCCTCAACATAACATCTACTCGTTCTCCGAAATGTTCGCTCGTGATTTTAAATTTATCCTTTCTATTGTTATCGACTAATTTTTCCAGAGCGGTCGACATGAATTTAAAACTGTCGATGAAACGTATGCCTCTACGAATGGATTTTGTTTTTTCTTCCAACGTCTCTCCGTCGATTACTCTTTTCTTCTCCATGACCTTCCATTTCGTGAATGAAATGTATCTTTCTTCACTGTTCGCGATGCAATTTAATTCTTCGTGGGAGGTGCTGAGATTTTTCACGAACAGATGACTGTCGTAACCCGAGAGATTGTGAAATATCACTGGATAGAAAACGGCGTCTCGATATTTTAAATTACACTTGCTGTGAGCCGGACCGTGATACAGACCCGTGTAATGATCATGGTCTCTAACCTTCTTATTTTCCTCCAAATTCTCGTCGAACGATTGTCTGCATATGTGACATTCGCTGGCTCTGTTATTTTTGTCCTGCTGCTCTCGCGTGATGATCATTTTCACCAGAGTTTTGAATTTGTCAAATAACATTTGAATTTTCGATTCTAACTCTTCCATGAACCTTTGAGCCATGTCGTCGTCTTCGCACTGTTTCGTGTAGGTGAAGGGACCCATGACGTGTTGTGAGTCAAAAGCGCATTTTACGTAAATGCAATAACACGAAGGCGTGTGTTTTTGATATCTTTCGACGTAACTTTGAAGAGCGTTAGGTTGGCAGGAACTCATTTTCACGGTGAAACATTCGAAATCGGCGTACCCGACGAATGGTACTTTTAACCTTCTATTGCGATTTTCAAACTTCACGATGGTGTTGGGTTTGGGCATTTCGATGGCGACACCTTGATTTTTGTTGCAATATTCCTGATGTTTCGCTAATGATTTTTCACTGTGAAACGCGTTCATGCAGTTGCAACATAAACATATCTTATGTTCATGTTTATTATTTTGTCTCGACAGTAATCGGCTCGGATTTTTAACCCAACAATAATGACGATTGTCACCATTCGAAATCAATAATAAAATAATCGTCTTTTCTCTTTCAAGATACGAAATCTGTCTGAGAGGATAGATCATTCATTTTTCATCGTCGTATCCCAAGACGTTCACCGCTATGGTGGGATTTTGAGCCTCGAAACGTTTGATGTGTTTTAACTGCGTTGGAAAAGTCACTCCGGTCCAATCGAGATTTTTAGAAGTCTCCTCGTAATGAAAAACTCTCTCAGGATGGATTTTGACAGGGTATAAAGCAGAAGTGACTGCCCATTTAAAACACTGATCATCTTTATTTCTCACGTTGACCATGGAGTGTTTTTTAGCTAAGAAATACGGTAATTCCACGTAGGAAGATCCTTTCAATGAATCGTTTTTAGTTATATGAATTTCGAGTTTCAACACCTCATCGAACGTCCAATTAGTACCTTCATGTTGATAATTCGTGAGAGACGTCAACATCTTGTCTTTCATCTTTTCGAAAACGTCTGATAAATCTGAACCTCGAAATATGGGTTCGACGTTAGATCTGAAATATGCATTTTTCAAGATGCTCTCACCACACTTCACGTTGATTTTATTCATCACGCAATGGAGTATCATCTTAATTTTTTGTCCCACGTTCATGTGTTCGCGAAACAAATCCAATACTTTTTTCTTCACCCGTTCCATAAACAATTTCAGATCAATTTTCTTGAATGAGGGAACCACATCAAAAGTTTTAAAAATGCTTTGATCACACTCTCCCATTCTACAGGCTTCGATTGGAATAGTTCCGTGACGAGTCGTGCTACATATTCTTCTCCTTTCCCTTCATTGATTGTTTGTCGAATTTCGCTCGATATATCTCGTTTGTCTAGAATCTGAAGTGCATCACTCTTTTTCGTTTTAGTTTTTCTTTTCTTTTCTTTTGAAACTTGATGTTCTTCAACGGCTTTTCGTTTAATCGTCTTCTTATTTTTCACAATCGAAACGTTTTTGGTTTTTTTTCGACGTCAGCATTTCGATTCCTTTTACTATCTTTTTCTTCGTCTCATTTTTCACAACCGATGCATTTTTTGACGTTGTTGCTATCGACATTTCATTTGCCTTTCTAGCATTTCGCAAATGTTCCTGTATGACTTCAATTTTTTTTGATTTAGTTCTATGATTTCTGAAATGTGGAATTTTTAATAGTTTACAAATCTTGTTTAACTGAGGTATGGTTTTCTCATTTAAATTTTCCATTTTTTTATTTGTTTGCTCCATTTGTAAGAATATTTTTTTCGAATTTTGTATTTAATAATAATTTGTTAAAAGTTTTAAAATTGTTTATATATATATATATGTTTTAATTCCTTCAAAAAAAATTTTTTTTCATGAAATTAAGCCATTTTTTATGTTCCTTAACGTGAAAAAAATTGAATTAATACGAGAAAAAAGGACGTTAAATTTAAACTTTTTATTTATATATAAAGAGAAAAAACACTTTTACAAAAAAAATGTTCACATTAAAGAAAATTAAAATTAAAAAAAAAAATTTTTTTTATATATATAAAGAGCAAAAAAAAACAAAACTTTTTTAACAAACTATTATTTAAATATAAAATTAAAAAATATATATTATTTGCAATAATTCATAAAACAAAAAAAAACAAATAATCGATCATGACAACAACACCTAAAAGATGCGAATTGAAATTGAAACAAGTCGAAACGTATAAGAAACTCGGTTCTAAAATCTATAGATTACAACGACATGATCCCATCGAATTGAACGAGGTTGAGACGAAGGGTTTAGAGCACAAATATGACAAATATAGCATGCCTTTGAAATTGGATGAAGCCACGCTGGATTTGTTTTACGACTACCAAAGCGATCTACAGAATATCGTCATTGCCAAAGATAGAGAATTCGACAAGGACGATTTGTCATTGCCCTATGGAAGTTACATATATCCAAACATCTCACTTGAATTCGTGAACAAATCGGGTGGTGATAGCACGTTGACCAAAGTAAAAAATCTCAAAAAAGTAAAGATAAACATTCAACACATTTGCGACAAAGGAGAAAACGCGAGTGTCAACATGCTAATAACGGACTTGGAAATATAAACAATAGAGAGATTGATTTTTAGCTAAGAAGAAGGAAAAAAAAAGTAATGAGATCATCTGTAGATCTCATTACTTTTTTTTTGTTTTCCTTCTTCACTATTGCTCATATATTATAATAATGTTTCCTTTTTTCTCAAATTTCAGCGTCGATTCTTCTTTTCTTTTCTTTTTTTTGTGATATGCTACGTTTTTATAAGAACACATTTGTTTATCTGAATCATAATTATGAATGAATGTTGTGCATCTCTCGGTAACACTCGCATCATTACCATTCTCTTCAGAAGATAGTGGTAATGGTGGAAAACGTCTCATTCTTTTAAATTTCAACCGCATATCCCGATCGTTATTTAACTCTTTTATCAGTTCTTTCCTAAGATATCCATCATTAGCGTCTAATCGTTTTTCCACATCTTTTTCACACTCTATCTCACAATATTCATCATTAGCATCTAATCATTTTTCCACATCTTTTTCGCACTCTATCTAGTGATATTCATCATTATCATCTAATTGTTTTTCCACCTTTTTGATCTATTTTATATTATTTTTTTATACTTTCTATGATTTATATTTTATATAATTATATAATTTTTACATTATATTAACATATTCAAAATCGGTATATTCTTAAATGGCGAATTCTCAACAAACAACAAACCCTTGCTGAGTCGCTCAACGTTCTGTCCACTCTTCAGATAGAGACCATTTCCACTCAAAGAGTTGTCACCTCTAACGGGTTCTAGATACAATCCTTTTCCGCTGTTGTCTACGTGGATGCGACACACGGCTCCTCCCTTCTTCAAAAACAGTCGGCTGCCACCCATTAATTTCTCAACTGCCGAACTCGCGAGTCCCGTGAGAGCTCCCACGCCGAGAGTCTTTCCGAGAAAGGGTGGTGCCTTTGCGGCGAAGGGTAATGCTTTTGCGGCGATTCCTGCCAATAGTGGTAGGAAACCACCTTTCATTCTCAAATTGTATCTCAATTGAGCGGGACTCAATCTCACCATCAACCCTCTTCCATCACGAATCGCTTTCTCCATCCTTTTGATTTGACTTCTGGTCCAGGCGATCGGATCCTGACTGCCACTCGTCAGATCTTTGTGAGTGAATTTGAATCACACCACCTCGCCTCGAGTTGTTAACGCTCTCTTAAGTTTCTTCCTCTGTCCTGGGGATATGTTCACGTTTTTAACCACGTATTGTGTCATAATTCTTTTTTTTTAAATATATTTTCTTCAATTGTTTTTTTTGTTTTAATGATAATTACATATATTAAATAATTTTTGTAAAATTAATATTGCATTTATTTTATTTTTTTTGTTATTTATATATATACACAATATTTTTTTTTTTTTGCTTTTATATTACTCTTATGTGAAATCGTATCGTCACCCTCTCTCCGCGAAGATCTAACAGTTCACCATTTTGATCCATCAACGTGGTTTTGAGACTATACAACGTGTCTAAAATCACTGGTAGATAAACTAAATTTCGAGGTCGCTCCACGATCTTATAACCAGGCGACACGTTTGGAAAGAAGGAATAGACCGTCGGTTGAGCGCTACCATTCACATAGCTTCCAGCAATCACATCCACGTTCACCAGAATGCTATTGACTGTGAGAATGTCAACCATATTTTCAGATGCCGCGTGGTCTCGATACATCTTTCGATCGAATCCCAACAAATTGCCTATAGATTCATCCGTATTGAAATCCACTCGAAAATTATCTTCCAAATCCAACAACGTCTGTAAGGTATTAGGATTGGGAGCGAGTCTGATCTTGTTGCTTCCCTTTCCATCCGTCTTCATTCGCGTCTGAATGTTAATTATTCAAATCGTCTATGTCGTAACTTCCTTTGGGAATTCGAATCTCCAACCAATCCACTCCGTCGGAATACTTGAACGAGTTATTCTTTTCGGTGACGTTGGGAAAGGAATAAGTCTCCAGATTCACCAACGCCATCTCATATCTTTTCTCTCTATTCAATTCGATGGAAGGTTCGAATTTCGTCACGAATCGAGTCGAATCGCCACTCACCACGATTTGAATGGATTGTTTTGCAGCCGTATTCTCAGCTATCCGTTCTAACAATTCTCCTTGTTCAAACATTATATTTAATTTTATTTTTATTTTTTCAAAACTAATTATTTGAAGATTTATTATTTTCTATTTTTTTTTATTTTCACGCTCTATCTTATTATCATCAGAAACATAAAACTTGTCGAATCTGCACTGATATTTTCCGTGATTAAATTCGCTAGTCAAATCGATCACGACGAAATTGTAAAGTCCTCCATCCCAAACCCTCTTGCAGAATCTCCTGAATTCCGCCACGCTCATGTTGTTTGCGATGTGCTCGCCGTAGATGTGATTGAGATTCTTGAGATCTTGGCGAAAGAGACATAGAAAATTAGCGTTCTCCCTTATCGTCTGTCTGGGCAATCGAAAATAATTCTGCGACAGGTAGAAACAGTCCACGTTGCTGTGTCGACCCCTAACGTAATACGATTCGCATCGGTTCTGTCTCTCCAAAAGCAGATCATCGAAAATCATGAGATTCTTATCTTCCAATTTCAATTCTCTAGGATCCGGAACGTTGCTAGCGTTGTCATAAAATCGACACTCGACGTTCGAAGATGCATTTCTCTTCATCAATTCCATCACCGCACCGTCCAAAATAGTCGAAAGAGGAGCTTCAGTTTTGTCGAATTCCTCCCTACTGTCAAAGATTCTGGCTATGACGTCCTTGGGCAAACTACGATCCATGCACTCTCGAAGCAATCTGTATTCAGGTTGAAACAAGCTCTTGCCAAACACAAACAATCTGTTGTAATCCAACCAGTCGGGTCGGGACAACAGATTCATCAACAGATTGGTCTTTCCACAATTCGATTTTCCCACTATCAAGCCTCTTATGCTTTTGGGAAAGAACTCGTTATTCGACCTCTTGGTCGCGGCATCATTCCAAGACATATCTTTAATGTTCATCTTTGTTTTATTTTTTTGTTTGTTATTTTAGATTTTTTCAAACACAATTTTTTATGTTTTTCAAACTTAGTTTTTAATATTATTATTTATTTATATTACACCGTCGCGAGTTCTCTTCAATCCAGATCCACTCGTCATTTTGGCTAAATCTTGTATGGGTACCACAGCATCCTTAAAATCTTTCCAACTTTTCGGCGTTCGCTCTAACGCAGCTCGCTTCTCCGGCGGACTCATCAACTTGTCAATCAATGCGTCGGCTGCCCTCTTGCCAGCCACAGAAGCTATCCTACCACTGGCTTCGGAAGCGGCTTTCTTACCAGCATCCAAAGCCGTCTTCTTACTGACCTCAAATGTGGTCGATGCAAATTTTCTACGCGCATCACTCATGAACGCTCGCATTATAGAATTGACGATGCCAGAACCGCCTTGAACATAAGTTCTGACGTATCCCCTGTTCTTTATCACCAACATATTTTTTTTATTTTATAATATATATTTTGTTTTTCACTGGTAAATCGTTTGTTGTTTAAATACTTTTATTATTCTAGTGTAAAATTTACTGTTTTTTCATTTTATATATTTTTGTTTGTTTGTTTGTTTCTCTCTACTTATTATATACATCAATCCTTCAATTCGTTCATCAGCCTTTTATAATGGTTTTTATTCAAAACCTTCTGTCTTAACAATTCGTCAGATATAGTAACTATCTGATTATCTAACCCTGTGTTACCAGCACGTCTGCTTGCCATCAACAAACTCAATCTATGAGACAGAGCGTCAGAATCACTCGGAAGAAAAGTGGTTCTCACTCCTTTCCCGGTTCTCGACTCGTCATACTTCTTATTCATATCCCATATGGGTTTCACCACCTTCGTCCACTTGTAACCTCTGCTGGCTTTGGGTCTCGTTTCTCCGGCATCGTTATTTCTCTTCATGGCGTTGGTCTGAACCAGAATGTCGCCGTAATTGTCGTAATCCTGTTCCGTGTAATCTCCAGGCTTGTCGGAAAGGAACAATGAGCGCAGTCCATCAGTTATTTTATACTTATTCGAACCGATGATTAAATTATCATCATCCTTTCGCACTTCGGTGTCACCCACAAAAATTCTACCATCCGAATCCTCGCGAATTCCAAACAACAGATCTCTCTTACCATCATCCTCGGACGACGCGATGCTATCAGTGGTGATAGTCGAAGCTTTATCATCACTTTCGCTCAGATCGGTTTCGATTCTCATGGGAACGTAATCCGGTGTAGATTGAAAGGAAAACTGTTTCATAAAACTACCGGGCAACGAACCCATTCTCAAAGAACCCTCTTTTATGGGTCTCAATTCGTCAACGATCTCCTTCTTGCTTTGCTCTTGAACCTCCGGCACGGGTTTAAATATTTTTGTGGCTTCGCATCTGAGTTCAATCTCTCCAAGACGTCTGCTTCTGTCAGCCGATTGAATGCTCTTCTTGGCACGTTCATATTCGCTTAAAAGCTGACCTCGACGTTTGGCATCCGTCTGTAAAAACATTTTTCGTTTTTAAATTATTAATATTCCTTTGAGTATGCTAATGTGAGTTATTTTATTATTTTCAAAATTAAATGTATAATTATTTTTTATGTTTTAAGTAAATAAAATCTTCTGTCTTTAATATAATAACTAAAAAAACAGTTGAGAAAAAACATTTTACACGATAAAACCCATATAAATGCGTTTTGCCTCCGAACGCGTTAAAAATCGCATCACCAATTATTCACTCAGTGTCGAACTGGGAAAACTTGAAAAGTTTGAAAAGTTTTAGTGCATAAGAAACCGGTTTCTGATTTAACGCATTTGAGAATAATTACGTCTGTTAAAAGGATTTCATTCACATCTCAAATCATTCACTCTGTGTCGAATTGAGAGAACTTTGAAAAAGTTTGAAAAGTTTTAGTACATAAGAAACCGGTTTCTGATTTAACGCGTTTGAGAATAATTACGTCTGTTAAAAGGATTCATTCACATCTCCGAACATTATCACGAATATATTAAAAATTTACCACTCAAACCTAATTGAGTGGAAAAATGCGTTTTATTATCTATTATTAAAACGATCCATTAAACGAAAACCTTCATTCACACCACAACAGAAACATGAGTGTCAATTCTACGAACTATTTTTATTTGAATGAAACATTCTATAAAGTGTTTTATTAAAATTTATTTCACAAAATTCGCAGTGACAAAACGTAAACAAACGATTTTTTACCTTCGATTTTTTCTAATTTTTCTAAACTCAATTTTTTTTTTCGTTTACTTGAAACAAAACATGAATGTCTATTTTTTTTACAGATTATGTCTGACATCTGTCAAGATGTTAGCCGGTCAGCGTCCCGGCTCTTCAAAACCCAAATATCCGAATCTTTAATTAAAGCCGCAATCAACGTCCAATAAAGCCACTAATCACCTCCATCCAAACACCGCGACTAAATTTCAACCCTATCATGAATAAGTTACAAATAGCAGTGTGGAACGCTAGAAGCGTTAATAACAAAAAGCTTCAGATCAGCCGATACCTCAAAGATACAGACATTGTCTGTATCTGTGAAAGTTGGTTTCAACTCAGTAAAAAATTTTCAGTTAGCGGGTTCAGCACTATTAGAAGAGACCGACATATCACTAAAGGTGGCGGCGTTGCTTTTCTAATAAAGCAGAACATCAAAACTAAAACAATAAAAACCAATCACCTCGACGCAGAGGTGATTGCAACTGAAATCACAGTCGACAATAAAAACATCGCGATTGTTTGTTATTATAACGACCCAAGCAAAATTGTTTCTGACACTGTCTTTGAATTCTTCACGAGGAAATACAAACAATGCATTTTCCTCGGCGACTTCAATGCCAAACACCTGTACTTTGGCAGCAACAAAACCAGCCCCAACGGTGAAGCTCAATAACAAAAAAAAACATAACCTCCATGTGGTTATGAACAACTCAGCAACCTATATCAGTAACAACCCACTATTTTCATCTGATATCCTCGATCTAATTATCGCCAGTGATTCGATGATAAACCACATCGATGACCACTGGGTCGGCGATAATGACTTAAGCAGCAATCACCTCCCGGTCCATGCCTCACTGCAGCTAGGAAACGGCCCACTAAGGTACCCCCCCCCCCCCACGCTCCGCAGAAATTTTAGAAAAATTAATTGGAATCTCTACCGCGAAATCATCGATGTCAAACTCACAAACACCCCCACCCACCCCCCCCCCCACCCCATCCAATGCAGCGGAACTCGAAACCCAATGCGAGGGCATAGAGAAAATCATCAACTCAACCCTAAACGAAATATGTCCAAAAGAAGAAATGCGCCCCTGGAGAAATACTATCTCGGGCGACACACTGTCACTAATCAAAACCAAACGTAGAGCTCTTCGCGCTCTTAAAACCGAAACTGACCCCGGTAAGAAAGCTGACCTCAAAAAAACATATAACCGCCTTCATGGCGAAGTCAAGGAAGCCCTCGAAGCTGAAAAGCAAGCCAACTGGGAAAAGGCAACAGGCAATCTAAACGGGGTCCAAGATGCAAAAACATTCTGGGACTCTTTCAAAATCCTAACTGGGCAAAAAAACAAGGGCAGCAAAGCCTCTGCCAAACCTCTTAAAAGGGAAGACGGTTCCTTCACGCGCACCGACAAAGACAAGGCCGACACTTTTGCCGACCTCAGTAGTTGGGGGAGGCATTATAGACCAAAAATCTGTAACTTATAGGCCAAAACTTATAGACCAAAACTTATAGACCAAAATGTCTGTAACTTATAGACCAAACATGTATGCACTGGTGGCACAGTGCATACATGTTTGGTCTATAAGTTACAGACATTTTGGTCTATAAGTTTTGGTCTATAAGTTTTGGCCTATAAGTTACAGATTTTTGGTCTATAATGCCTCCGCATCATGCATTATGACCAGCTCTTATAGTACATTTTTGCTTATAAGTTTATCACTGGAGGATAAGGGAACTGTTTTTGTCTTTTTTATATAACAAAGACTTGGTTGTGTACATGAGAAGATCTCTTTCTAATAGTGTGGGTAGCCCTTAGAAGGGCTGTTTTAGTTTTTGATGTAGTGCAAGTCACTCAACAGTTAGCAATATTTTTCATGTATTGCCCAAGACCATCGAATCGAACCCGTTTCTTTTTTTTAGGTTTAACAATATCATCAGATGATTCTTCCTCTGGAATAGGTTGTTGAATTACTGTATCTGTTTGTGTGGATGTAGTCACTAACTGATTCTGTGCTTGACGTCCCCTTTTTCTCTTAGGTTGAGGTGTCGGTTCTGCCAACTCATGTGGTACTGTTAAAGGAAGAGATGACACTTTGAATTCTATAGGAACTGTAATCTTATCAGCTGAGAGAACAATCTTTTGGTGAGATGATTTCATGTCTTGTAGAGTCTCCAAGATTTTCTGTAATAATGTTTCATTTTTTTCATCTTGTGAAAAAGTACTATTCACCCTCTTATTTGGTATGGTATCCTTTTGGTTTGGTATTCTCTGCTGTGTCATCAATGAGTTGTCAATACGAATTAAATCGTTAAAATCATCTAGTATATTGTATTCATCCATGATTGAATGCAGAACAGGCGATTGCTTTTTATCAAATGAATTGTCTGGAATGTGTGTTAGATTTTATAGACAATGCGAGGATCGTAAATGCACTGGAGAACGCTCACGCGACAATTTTTGATCGAGTGCGGGAAACGATTGTTGATAACAGACGTTTACTATCACAGCCGTCCGATGTCAACAATCGTTTCCCGCACTCGATCGAAATTGTCGCGTGAGCGTTCTCCAGTGCATTTCCGATCCTCGCATTGTCTATAAAAAGAAGGTGAGTTGAGGATTTGGATACATTTCATCATCTGACTAAAGAAAATCATCTTTTGACAGAGAGGAAAAAGACATGGAGCCAACGAAGATCAATTACAGTTCCGTAGAGAGTTATGAGAGAACCAAGAAACAGAGAGCCGATGAAGAATTCGCCTTGGCTTTGAGAAAGTGGTGGTCGGCAACACTTTCGATGGAAGAACAACTTAAGAAGATTGAAGACCACCCTTTCGTCAAAGCCGCCACACGTCCGTTCGGGGAGATCCAGTACAAGAATCGACCTAAACACTGGTTTGATCTCCCCGTACATTTGCAGGAGGAAGCTCTTGTAGGACGAAGCTATGCATGGGAACAAGATTGCTTTACAGATGAAGAGATGCTAGCAACAACCATAGGCGTGTGGGAAGGTGAATTCTTCACCGAAGCAGAGATGGCTTTACCAAACAGCTCTCTACGGAACTGAAGATTTTTAAAAACGGCCCTTTTCAGGGCCAACCCACACTATTAGAAAGAGATCTTCTCATGTACACAATCAAGTCTTTGTTATATAAAAAGACAAAAAACAGTTCCCTCCCTAGAGTGTGACCCAATGTCTATATTAATTTAAAATCATTTTATATTAGGGGTTATCCATATGGTTTTGGGTTTTGTCATCTCTCCACCCTGTGTATACAACTTCTATAAATGGGGAAATTTTGTGTGTCTTCTTGTGTTTTGTTGTAAGTATAAGGAAATTATGCTTACAATAAAACACAAGAACACATGCACAAAATAAAAAAACTTAGTGATTCGCGTTGTGGTCGAACTCTCTGTGATAGTTGTTTTTTCTATAGTAAGAATAGTATTCATTGTATGTTTAGCAATCAAAATTATCTCTACAGTATAAACTGTATATCAGGTTACACTATAAAAGTTTTTGATAAGTATGCATACAATATTAAATCCTAATACTCTCAGTGAAAAAGAGAAGTGACTCTTAACTCTTTTTTACTGTCGGGAAATAATAGGGACACGGTGATAAAAAAGGGATTATAGGACTAACCTAACAAATTCGACAAAACTATCACAAAGGTTTTAACAAAAGACAAAACTGTATTTAAAGTTGAATCATTATATTGAAATGAACTCTGAACATATATACACCGAGATCTGAGTTTGCCTATCCATGAGAAAACCTATTTACATCAAGATTCTTTTTTATGCTAGCTTTTTTATTTGATACCCAAGATTGTTTTTTGAAAACAATCTTGGGTATCAAATAAAAACTGATATCACTCAAGTGATCTGATCTTGAAACAAATATAAAAAATAACTAAAAACCCTATCTCTCTGTTACACAAATGTCTGGCGAAAATTATATAATAGATGATTGACTTTTAATAAAAAACTTAAAAAACTAAAAGATGTAAAAAATTACCTCTGTGGGATTGTTTTGACACCTGATATTTATTACAGTTATTTCAAATAATGTCTATAAGTTTGCTCAAACCATCGTCGAACATCTCTATCATTCTCTTGAAAATTTCTTGGATCAAATTTGATAGTAAGAACTGTCTCTAAATCATATCCTCTTGCAAGATGATCTAAAGCAAATATACAGTACATTCCACACACAACAGTAAATTCACTTTGTAGTCTCATTGTATTTATTGTCCAGGAATCTGTATTTTTCACTATGAAATTGTATATGTCTCTATCTAATGGTGGTAAACCATATGAATCAAAGTAGATAGCAGAATGATTGTCTTTAAAATATATTGCTATCCAATGTTCTCCTGGTTCTTTTGATGAATCTGTGTTCACAATATATGCTTGTCTGTGTTTAGGTTTTCGTTTTGGTAACAAGTCTTTTGAACACACTTTTCCTTTTAAGGATGATAACCTTTGAGAACTGTCAAGTATAGTTTGTAATTGTATGGTTTTCATCTTCTTAGCCTTGAAAAAGGCTGGCACGGAGCCATTAATCAAGATATCCTGTATAATATGACCAGTCTCTTTTAACTAAATCTGCCCACTTTTGAATGTCTTTTTGGCAGTCTATTTCAAAGTCTATATGAGCACAATATTCTAATAAGTTTATTTTTCTTGCTCTCTTGTGTAGATTATATACTATAGTCACTGGACACACTTTCTGTAAACACTCTGCAATGTTCATATCTATTAATGTTGTGTTGGTTCGATTTTCTTCTTCACAGATATTTTTCATTTTCTGTTGAATAGATTTTGTCAGTTCTATCACTACACATTCTTGAAATAATGTTTGTATTTTTTCTTTACACATCTTGCAATGTTCACACTGACTCATCTTGTTTAATAGTCAAATATCACTTCTCTGAATTTGTTGATTTCTATCTCACTATCAAATTCTGCATAGACAACAACGTTGATCACCTCTGGAAGAGCTTGAGCAAACTGAAGTTCAAACCTAAGATTGCCAGACTTTATTGGGTGAGCCAAGGGCCCACTACTACTCTGATCAGGTGTCAAATCAATACCCCAAAGGGTATACCCTTTTGCATAATCCTGCAAAGATAAATTAAATGATTGATTTTGTCCAAAATAGCCCATAGCTTCAAACAATGATAAATATGAATTTAGATAAAGTCCACCTTCAAAATTCGGTTCAAAGGGACGTGCTTTAATGGAATGTCCATCTATTGTGATTTCCAACTTATTCAAATCGAAATGTTGAAAATTAAATGGATTACTGCCAACATCTCCATTTATATCTCTATTACTAACTAAACCAAGAATAATTCGTTTTGGCATCTGTTTATGAAACAGATAGTCTTCTATTTTTGAACGAAGACCACTTCCAATAGTAAAAGTTTTAATTTCACTACGTCTTATGGGCATTTTATAATTTGTTCGATCTATTTGTGCATTAAGATCATTCGCAAATTTTGGAAATAAATCCAATGCCGGTATTCTGAATATGGCTTTTTGAATTTCTATTTTTCCATGTTCACTACCAATCAAACAAAATTTAGTTGGAGCACGATGCAATTTAATTCTCATCTCAACTCCATTTGGTAAATACTTATCTTGCACAAACAGATCTAAATGCAGTTTTCCTCTTAGTTGTACATTTTTGCTACCACCAATTATTTTAGCTCGCTCGGTCAAACCTTTGTTCGACGAACCTTTACTAGTTTCTGTGAGGTGTCCAGGAGTATCTCTATACCACAACTCACTAGCAGCTAGATGTGTTTTTTTCACATCTTTTGAATAACTAAGAAAATTCTCAAAATATGCTCTATAAGGATAAAGATCTGTATTGGTGGTGATAAGATTGCCGTTCAGTGTAACATCAATTTTACTGAACATGCTATGAAAAAAATTATTGATAGGAGCAATTTGTGTATCTCCAGCCAAAACACTCCCATCTTGTTTTGTAATTTTAAATTGAACTTCAAGTGTAGATGCTGCAAGATCTAACCACTTGGTTGTTTGTCTTGGAATTAAAAATTCTATTGGTGAAGAATTATTTAAAGATGCAATAGGAAATTGTTCAATTTCACCAATATTTTCTATACCACTTGATGTTGGTGATACATTATCTGGATCAAAACTACTACCAAAATGTTCGCAAGATCCATGTAACATCATGATTTTTTTCAATCAAATATATCAAGTGGTCTTGATTTTCGTTTTGAATAAGCTTGTCTTTGACGTGTCTTACCTCTACGAGAACGAACCACAGACTGACGTTTTCGTTCTTGTTTTTGTCTTTTTATACCTAAAGCAGATTCACCAACTGATTTCAAAAGATCTTTTCCATGAGTTAATAAAATGTCTTTAGGTGCTTTACGTTTTTTTATCAATTCATTTGCTATTTCTAAACCATGTCTTAATCCATCTCTCTTTAAGGTTTGAAATGCATTTTTGCAATTGGTTTTATAAATGGTGCAGCTGTTCTTATTGCTGTGCGAAAAATAGACCCTAATCCATATCCATATTGCCGTGGTACACCTTGATACACCGGCATCATTTTTTTACAAATTTAATTTATGTCTCTGTCTGAAATGCAACTTGACAACTGTCTTGCCACTTGCAAACTGAATGGGTTTACCAGTGTTCCCATTTATATTTATACTAATCTGATCAAAATAAGATTTTGATACTGGTACATAATGTACATTATCAAATTCTATATGAGTATGTAGAGACTCTTTATGTGATTCAAATGGAATCACACGTAAAATAGGTGCTTCAATATCACCTAAAAATGTATAATCTGCTATGTCAGAATAAATAAAGATTTGATTGAAATCCACATTTAAGTCCACATTATATTTAAATGCACCTTTTGATGTGTTAGGAAAAATGACAGGAAAAATATTGTCTTTACATCCCAATTTTTGTAATAAACTTTCTGACATTTCAGTACCCACTTTCCCAATACTATTTCCTACTATTTTTACACGCCCTTGGAGAGTTGAAAATCCAACATGAAATAATACATCAAATGATTTAAATATGTCTCCAAGTTTTTCTTGAATTTCTGTTTGCATTGCATCTATGACATGAGCGCCATTTGAATATGCACCTGATAAAATATTTAATTCAACAACAGCAACACCTTTGTGTAATGTATGTTTCAAATTCGTTTTATTAATACGATTTGATATTTTGCTATCTGTTACAATGATTTTAAAAACAGATTCTTCATCTGTAATATTTTTTGCTTCCGAAGGTAAAATTACTTCAACTAATCCCACTTCCCAATGTTCTTTATCAACATGAATGGGTTTAGATAATTGTGTTTGAAAACAACATTGGCTATTACTTGGAAACATATCCATAGAACTATCACTGAGAAGTGTTACGTAAAATGAATTCATTTTTCTTATCTTGTGGTTGTTTCAAATATTTTAAACCTGGACTTGGAAGAATATATCCTAATGAACTACTTAATAACACTAACCACAATTCTTTATCAGGGCTTTGTAAACTCAAATGTGCAATGGCAGTAATTATAATACCATAAATGATAATAATCTGTGTGAAATAAGTGACTTGATTTTTTGCAACACGATTTCCACAAATTTTAAATTGTTGACTTTGTTGACTTTGTACATCAACACTTGTGGTTTCATTAGGTAATGAAGTTTCATTTAATGACATATTCTTTTTATATCAAATCTGATTCTGCTATCCAACTATCAAATTTCTTTGGATAACCTTCCCAATGTACTTTAAGTTCTTTGATTATTTTCTTTCCCACACGTCTTGACCGTCTATTAAGAATTGATTCAATTATATATTTTTTATCATCTTTTATACTTTGAATTTCTTGTGGATAAAATGTCCCTTGTATATTTTCACCACCCATATCTTCAAGTTTATAAGTGGGTGGTATTGTATGTTTTACATGAGTAATTTTAAATAACTCTTTTGTCCAATTTGGTAAATACCCTTTTTCAAATGTACGTTTGGTTTTATTAATACGTACTATATCACCAACTTTAAATTGTATTTTTTTCTTTTTAGACTTTTTTTTACCATACAAATGTTGAGATACTTCTACTTCATTTTCTAATGATACTGAAGCAGGAGTTCTCTGAATACTTCGATGAAAACTATGATTATATCCTTCAACTAAATTTTCCAACACATCAATGTACCTTAATGTACGTTTGTGTGTAAAATATTTCCACATTCGTGTTTTCAATGTACGTTGAAAACGTTCAACAATACTAGCTTTGGTTTCAGGATTTTCTGTTGTGAAGAAATGAATGTTTTGTTTCTTTAAAAATTTTTGCACGTCTTTATTTTTAAATTCAGAACCTTTATCAGATTGTAATGATAATGGTTTACGTCCAGAAGTTTTCAAAATACTCTGAAAAGATTTTGTTAATGTCTCTCCTGTTTTATTGTGAATGGGTATTACCCATGCATATTTGGAAAATACATCAATAACACAAACTAAATAACGAAATTGGTCATTGTAAGATTGTAAACTTTGTAAGTCTGCTAAATCAATCTGCCATTGATGATCAATACCACCCACTATAGTCTTACGTCTTGAAAATTTTTTACGGATGGGTTTATGTAAAGTATAAGTTCTTTCTCCTTTCAACCATTTTTTCACTTGATCAATTGTGATGGAATTATCTTTACTATGAGCTGCTTTGTACAATTTTTGTATACCACCATAACCAGCAGGATGTTTTGTATTGTAATATATTTCAGTTAATAAATCATTCAATAAGCTTCCCATTTTTCAGATAATCTACGTTTTGTCAATTTACGCTTTAGTACTGACTTTGGTGTGTCTTCACTCCACTGCACTCTATGACCTCGACGAACTTTACGTTTTGGAGGGGATGATTGAGGAGTTTCAGACCAACTATCTTCTGGAGAACTTTGATATTTACTGGGTTTGGGTATAGGTTGTCTATTCATCCATAACCAACGTTCACGATTACCAACAAAATCTTGAGGGATATTTATATCTTTTAATCCACGACTAAACATTTCCCATCCACTCGGTTTAAAACCTTTTCGGTGTCTGAGAACATCATTGACTAAATCTATGATATTTGAACCTTTTATGACTTCTCCATCATAACTTAATACACCCTGATCATCCCAACTCATGTGTGGATGAGATGATAAAGCAGATAATAATGAAGTTGCTTTACGTCTCATTGTAACAGGGACACTTTCTATAATACGATCTCGTAAAAATAATGATTTTTCTCCTGACTCAGGCAATGGAACCAATGTTGGTTGTAATGCTTTCTTATGTGACATTTGAAATTTTTGTAAGGTTTCCCCATACTTTTGTTCTTTCTCACTTTCGGACAACTCTGAATTTCCTAACACAGATGATAAATCATTTTGAAGTTGTGCAGTATTTGTAACTTGTGGGTTAGGGGGTAATCTTGGTCTTTGAGCTTTTTCATTTCTAAAACGTTGCATATCTTCTAACATTTGATAAGGTACAATAGCCATCTTTTTCATATTTTATCGACTAATTTATTTGCAAGATTTGTTGCAACTCCTATAGCAGGTCCAAGTAAACCAAGTAATGGTAAAAAACCACCTTTTTGATTTAAAATTTGTTTTTTCTTTTTAAGAGTTATTGATTTACTAGCGAGTGCTCGTAGTTGTTGACGCTTTGGATGTAATTTTTGTTTCTGACTTTTTGTTAGATGTATGTTGCCTTTTAAAAGATTATGACAGCATTCTGACACACAATTAATTAATTCTTTAGGTGCATTTTTCATAATTTGTTTTTGAAATGCTGGAGGAGTTTGACTTAAACCTATTAACATACCACCATATTTTTTAACTAAAGGAATTTTTTGTTTCTTATTTTGTCTCACCATCTTGCTCTTATAGAATCTAACGATTAAATGAAACAAATATAAAAATGTAATGCTATTTATATATGTGCAAAAAACTTTATATTATTTAAAGTAAGACCTTATCCCTTTAACAGGTTTAGGTGTATTTAAAGCTGTAAAACGTGCCATTGTGGGAATCTTTTCTTTTAATGGTACATGTTGTGTATTTTGTACAGAATACATTGGTTCATGATTTTTAACACCATCTTTTGTTATTGACACTACACGTGTTAACTTAAGTGGTGATACTTTTCTTTGTCTTTGAAGATTTTTCACAAGTAATGCTTTTGTTTTTGTAGATGGAGATCTATGAGGGGCAATTTCAAAATTTGTGTACATATATTTAGGTCCTACCTTTCGTTGATTTTTTATCTCTCTAGAGGTTGATGAATTATTTGATCTTTTCTTGGGGGATTTTCGTTTCCTTTTAGGTGACTTTTGTTTCTTACTCTTTGTTTTTTTGAATGGTGAATAGAATGATCTACTTGTCTTATGACCATCCCATTGAATTAAATTACGAATGATAACACCACCAAAAAATCCACCACCTCCTGGTTTTAAAATAATGTTTCGTTTTGTTGCAAGATCAACTCTGGGATTTGCAAGTTGTTCAAGATCTTGTTTATGTTTATCCATATAAGTTAAAGTTTGTTTTGGCAATTTAATTTTCTTATTCAGTATGATTCTACTTGCTAATGTAAACCATTTTAAAATTTTCTTAAAACCTTTCTTAAGTAATTTTTGTCTTGCAAATGGACTTGTTTCTTGACCAAGTTGTTCCAAAGATTGTATGAATGATACCATGATGATGTGTAGTCGTTGACAAACTTTGACTAACTAACATCAACTCATTAGAACATGGGGAATTTATAGTTTTGTATAAATGATGGGACCACGTTCATTTTGTGTTACCCAAGGATGAAAAATATCAGTTCTTAATCTCAAAGACTCAGGAGTTCTAGGATGAAAATCAATTAATAAATAACCATGATCAATACTTGTTGCATCTTGATAACATGCATTTAAATGTGGTAATTGAACTTGATTTGCCAATACTTTAATTTGCCCTTTATCTCTGGTATTTTGAAATAAAATCATATAATGTGCATTTAAACTTATGGTACGACTAGATTTAGATTGTTGAAACATATTTTGTGTAATGTAAATGACACTTGCATTTCTATGATGTCCTTTTCGTGTGAACCATAATTTAATTTTTTCTTCATCTTTATCTCCTAACATATCATCAAAAACTACAAGATGGGGAATAGTGACATCACTGACAATTTCATATTCATCATCAGGGATACCATCTATGAATTTAATATCTTCACTTTCTTTAAGTAAAGTATATGTATTTTGCCATTCTTTATAACACCAAATGATTTTTTGTGGGGGAATTTGAAATAAGTCATGTTTCATATCAATAAGCTTTTTGACAAATTCTGTTTTTCCTGAACCACTAGGTCCCGAAATAAAGATATTACAAGGGTGTTGAAACAATAAACATTCACTCGATGCCATAATTGTATTTGTGTGAATAAGAGTTGTCAAATCATTCACTTATATGCTTTCTGATTCCATACCTTCTTCATGTCTTTTAGTAGGTATTCGTTTTAAGGGTGCTTTTAACTCAAATACAGTTTCTGAAGAATCTATTCTTCTATCTATTTGTGGTACACATTGTCTATACAAGTAATTAATGATTTCTTTATCATAAATTATATTACCCCACACAACTCTTGTCCAAATATTTTCTATATTATCTTTGTAAAAAGCATTCATGATTTGTAATGCATTACAAAATTCCCCATACATTTCATCTTTTCCCAATTGATTATGAATAAACTCTTTTGTTATTGTTTGATAACCAGGAGTGATCAATTGAAATGCATATAATAATGCCTTACGTGTAATCTTGTTGTCTAACATACGTCTTACTGGTTCCATGGTTGAAATCAAAGTGATGATTCTTTTGTCTCTTCTGATGTATTTTGTCCATCAGGTACTATATTACCTGATGCACAAAATACATCAGGACGGTCAGGAAAATCATTTCCTGCATTATCTGAAAACATTTTATCAAACTTAGTTTTGAATTGTCCTGCAGCTTGTCTTGCAATTATGGTACTAAATGATGTACTTTGATCATTTAGCACCATGAGTGCAAATAAAGACTTAGAATCTGGAAAATCATCTAAACACTTGTCATATTTTTTCATTGTTGAAAATATTTGATTTAAAGTGAATCCATAATCCATCACTGATAATATTTTATCTGGGGGTGTTTGCATACTTGTTGGTGGTTTGTATAATTGACAATTTCTTATCAATTGAATATAAGAACAATTTGGTGACCACTTAACATGTTCTTGCAAAGGAATATCTTTTTCTTCCCAATTCATTAAACCTTGTCCACATACAAAACATTTTACTTTACCATCTCCTATATAGAAAAATCCAGCTTTAGCTAAGTCTTCTTTCTTGGATTTTAAAATAGGGTTTGTAGTCATGCTAAAACTCGAAAGTCTTCTTAACTCTGACAAGTATATAGGATAAGTAGGATTGAGTGGTAGAGACATCTTGCCTGCTCAGTGTTCAAAGTTGAAATGAGAAATCTGAAGGTTCTTTTATACCTTAGGCCCATAAGGTTTTGTGTCATATTTATCCACTACAAAATGGTTTGTGTACACAGATCTGAATGTTTTGGTTTGTAATTCAATTGTGACATGTCTGTTCTTGTTCAAACTTGAAATGAGAATTCTAAAGAGTAATTTTTATACCTTAAACCCATAAGGTCTTGTATCATATTTATCCACTACAAAACGTTTTGTGTACACAGATCTGAATGTTTTGGTTTGTTTTTCACTTGTAACTTGTCTGTTCTTGTTGCGTTTAATTCTATGTGTGTATTCAATGTTCATTTTATAATTATGTCTGTCTTGTACACATTCCACCATGGATTCAAAATTGACTTTCTGTGATGTATTGTAGTCTAATGTGATTCCTTTAACTTTACATGAAGTGTGTATTTGACCATCTTTAATGTATTTGTAACCATAATTTTTGGGACCTAAACCTACATATTCAATAATTTTTGCATCTGGATGTTCATCTGTCCATTGACCTAACCTACTGTTTATAATTTGTGGATTCCAAAGTGTGGGGTTATGGATGTAAATACAACTGTCTGTGTCAAAGTATAATACCCGTCTACCCAAACGTCCTATTACTTTATATAATTCCATTCGTGCATAAGCTGTGACAAAAGATGCAACTGCAACATTAGCTGATTTGTGAGGTTCATAAACATCTGTAGATTTTGTGTAATTGACTAAAATACATTTATCATGATCAAACAATTCAACATTTTTAATAATGATGTCTTTATCTTGTATCAGGTCAAAATATTTGGATGGGTCTTGTATGTATTCTGTTTTTGTTTTTAAATTGTTTTGTGCACTTTTCCCCCATAAACAGTTTAACATGGTTTTAGCAAATGATCTTTGTCCTGGATTTTTTTCAATATTTTCCAAACGTATGTTTTCAATTTGTGCATAGTCTTTCTTAAATGTATCTTTGTCTGTTTCTGTTTTCACCCAATCTGGATATCCACTGGCTTCTTGTTTCATTTTTAAATATTTGTTCACATAATGTTTGTAAATTTCTGAAGACCATTCTTCCCAATGCCAAATCTGATAAGTGTCAAGTAATGTGTATCCCATTCCCAATGCTTTAAAAAGTTCAATAGATGTCCATGTACCTGTAATACTGCGTTGATCTGGTGTGTGTTCACATTTGTCTAATTCTTGTTCTGCACATGTATTGCAAAGTGTAAAAACCATTTTCTTGTTGCAATGAATTGGTAATACTGGCATGTGTAGAGATTGTGGTGGTAAAACTTTACATTTGATAAGTCCCCTGTACTGTCTTATATTATTCATGTCTATGTTTTCTTTTGTGAGTATATTTGGATGACCTACTGGATATTCTCTGTGTTTATTGACATAAGGATAGAGTGAACAGATATCTATGTATTTTATTTCATTGTCTGTGCTTTGGTCTATTTTATGATGTAATTTAATGGCATTTGTTCTCCCCCCCAAATAATGCTTCACGTGGTTTAATAGGATCCATGTTTGGAAAAAATGAATTTAATGTTGATTTTACTTCAGGATTTGATTTGCAAAAATCATCAAGTTCATGTTCCCATGTTATTCTCATGTTATACCCTAATGATTCTAAATGGTGTATGCGTTCCTGTGTATTGTTGTAGAGAGTTTGGTAATTTAACAAATTGACTGGATTTTTCTCATGTCTGTTGTCTTTGTAACATGTTATGCACCCATGCCACATACATCCATAAAATTCAAAGATTGTATTTGTGTCTTTGTGAAACCCATCAACATAATATCCCCCTATTTTAACTTCTCCACCATTGAGTGCATGTTGAATATGTATGTTTTCTTCCTGTGCAACTGTCTGTAAAAATCTAATGGCTTTAATGGAGTATTTGACTTTAGCAGGGTAACCTATGTCTGAAATGATTGCCATTTTGTTTTCTGGAAGTGAATTTTTTCTCCAAGCTTTTGTACATGCATCGGCTAAGGTAAATGCTTCTCTCAAAGGATCTATGCCATCACTATCTATAAATTTTTGTCTGAATTCCCCACACCCCCTACGCAAGATATCTACATCTGATTTACAGTATAATTCCATTTCTTTTTGAAAATCAAATCTGGCATTACTAGTAATTTTTTGTTTGTACCACTTGATAAAATCTTCCCTATCTGATGGAGACATTGAATCTGGCATATACAATGTTGAATCTAAATAAAGACCAATATAATTTTGATAAGCTTGTGTGTTTGCCAAATGGGGAAAATAACCTTTTGCTAATTCTGTCAAGCCAAATGTTTTGGGAAATTGTGCCAATCTCATTGAAAGAAAATTTAAAGAATCTATAAGTCTAATACTACAAGCTTTAAGTGAAAGAATTTTGTTCCCATTCATAATTACATCAGGAGTTGTTGTACCAGTTTCAATGAGGTGTCTTAAAATAAATTGTCCATCAAAACCTCTTAAATTGTGAGCAATAGCTGTTGTCCCTTTATGTTCCTTACTGAAAAGCCAATCACAAAAATCTGATAAAGTAGATTCCCCTTTAAATATTGATTGCCTATATCCAAATTTGTCACAGGAAATACATTCTTGATCTATAGATTTGCAAATACATTCCCCACATGCACGATGAGCAACACAGAAATTTGGGATATGAACTCCTGAGTCTTGTGTGGTTTCAAAATCAAAAAATACAAATGGAATGTTTGGTAATTTTTCATCCTCGGGTGAAGTGTATTTTGGAATGAAACATTGGTGATCAGAATTAACTATTTGTTGACAATATTTACATTTTTTGAATCCTTCACAGATGTGCTTTCCTTTTGTTGGATATATTAGTGAATTGCATGTTTTACATTTTTGAACTAATTGACAAATTGTTTTTTCTTCTTTTCCCTTTCTAGTGATATGGTTATTATAGCATGATAAACTTCTAAATTGTCTATTGCAACTGTAACAGGTAGTGGGATGTTCAGGAATACATTTTGTTGGAGCATAGCAAATACAACCAAAAGGGCACATGTGACGTTCTCTCTGTTGGACCCCTTTACTGCAAAGTTCACAATAGTAGGAGCATCCTAAAAACCCTTTAATTGTTGTGATAGTATCAAAATGCTGGTCATGGTGGTAAATATGAATAACTTTACTATCAGTGGTGGTAACTGGAGGTTTGAATAAAAATTCACTTTTTGCATACTGTGGATGAATTTTGATGACATACTCTGGGTAAAGCAGGTCTTGTATTTTATAATATTCTTCATATCCACAAGGAATATTATAATCAAGACCTGCTTTGTCCATCAATGTCTTAGCTTCCAACTCTTGTGTCGGTCTATCAGAATATCTAATATTTTTCCATTTCTTTTGCCAAAGATCAGAATTATCTCTATCAACATGACACTTTCCCACTACAATGGCCCGTGCGAGACACACTGAATCATTAACATTTTTAATTTCAATAATACTTTTCTTGTTTCCCACCATTTTATCAACAGATGAAAATGAAATTGGTGCGTGTCGCCCAGACCCTTGTGGTAGAGAAGTGTGTGTTATTTCTAAAGATAATTGCCCATCATGGATAGTAAAGTTATCATTTGATTGTACAACTTTTTCTATTTCATCTAATATGGTGTTACCAGTGATACCCGAAGCCTTAGTAAATGGAATAAATATACCTATTTCTAATCCTGGGTGGTTAACTGATATTCTCATCGGATCATTGTCTTCTACTCCACATTCTTCTTTAATATCGTCTACCAAACTGTCAAATACTTTTCCAAGGGTGTCAAATGGATTCTTTTGATTGAATTGTTTGAATGTTATTCTGCATACATGGGATTTGGAACGGAATTTTCTTGATGTTCTTTGTAGGAGTGGGTGAATGGTGTATATGTCCCTTGCTGACTCTACTCTCTGCTTCTTGTTATCTACTTCACTCTCTGTCTCACTATATTCTTCAATGGCTCTCTTCATCTTTTCTTCTATCGTCTTCTAGCTTTTGAAAATATGTCTTGTCTTCTTGAAGTCAAAAAAACCCAAGTGTGAATCATCCTAAGATTCTTCCTCCTTTTATACTTCCCTTTAATGTACATTTAAATGTGCATTTAAATGTACATTTAATACCCCACTGAATTATACTGTTAATAAATGTTTCTTATACACATTTGAAAAGTCATAAAATGTAATCCATTCACTCTATGGGACAATTCCTATGGTAAATATTTTATTTGTTAAGTGTATCTTTCAGTCAATATTTAACAACAGCAATATAGTATCCAGAGATTATTGAGTGTAAGAGATAGCATAACTGTTTGTAACCAAATGAATGTATATTTAAACCATTGTGTGCAAATGCACGTTATGGAACATTTAAGTGTACAATTAAATGTACATTTAATACCCACTGAATTATACTGTTAATAAATGTTTCTTATACACATTTGAAAAGTCATAAAATGGTATCCATTCACTCTATGGGAAATATTCCTATGGTAAATATTTTATTTGTTAAGTGTATCTTTCAGTCAATATTTAACAACACCAATATAGTATCCAGAGATTATTGAGTGTAAGAGATAGCATAACTGTTTGTAACCAAATGAATGTATATTTAAACAATTGTGTGCAAATGCACGTTATGGAACATTTAAGTGTACAATTAAATGTACATTAAAAAAGTATAAAAGGAGGAAGAATCTTAGGATGTTTCACACTTGGGTTTTTGACTTCAAGAAGACAAGACATATTTTTGAAACGCTCCAAAAGTTAAAGATGGATAGAGTTACAGATCCAAGATTAGAAAAAGCAAGTGATGCTAAAAGTATTTACTATAAACCATCTAAATGGGGAGAAGTTAGAAGACTTGTGAATGAACTTTATAAATTGATATCAACACCTAAAGAGATGATTTGTTCCATTTGTCATCAGAAAGGACATTGGGCGAGTACATGTTCAGACAAAGGGCCATGTTTTTATTGCAATGAGAGAGGACATTGGATAAATGAATGCAGATTGAAAAAGCTATCGAATAACTCTGTGTCTCAACCAAGATGGGGTTCACCAGCTGTTGATCAACGAGGACCGGTAAAAGTTTATCCATGGTCAGAATACATAAAGCATACAGAAGATAGATTACCGATTACAGGTTTCAACATACAACTTGATGAAAAAGACATTGACAACCACACTTTACAGGGGATGAGCACGCTACCATTACCACCACCTCCCCATATAAACTTTACAAATAAGAAAGTTGACTTAGCAGAACCTGTGTTACCAGAGTTTGATGATAATGATGATACATTATTATATAATATGGATATACCCAAAGAAACAAAAATGGAAATAGATGATGAGTTAGAAGTATTATTTCCAGAGAAAGAGGAACCACCAAAGAAAGTTACAAGAAAACGAAAAGCTAAAGACAATAATTCTAAAATAGGAAAACTTGCCAAGAAACATTGAAAACAGTTTTTGAAAGTGACATTTTCATAAAAGACATTTACAAAATCTGTAAATATTCATGGAATAAAAATTTCGGATTTTGAAAAAAGGTAATATTATTTTGTTGTTATTTAAACAGGGGAAAATTTTTTCCAACTCACGATTTTTTAAAAATAAAAAAACATTTTTCATAACATTCATTTGCAAGCACAAAAAATATTTTTGTGTTTGCAAATGAATGTTATGAAAAAAGTTTTTTTCATAACATTCATTTTGCAAACACAAAAAATATTTCTCTTATAAAATAAAAAACTTGCAAGACAGAAAATAATTTGCAAACAGAAAAAATATTTTTTGTGTTTGTAAAATGAATGTTATGAAAAAGTTTTTTTCATAACATTCATTTTACAAACACAAAAAATATTTTTCTTATAAAATAAAAAACTTGCAAGACAAAAAAATAATTTGCAAACACAAAAATATTTTTATGTTTGCAAATTATTTTTGTTTTTTACCTAAATGTTTTCACACAAAAACATTTAGGTAAAAACAAAAATAATTTGCAAACACAAAAAATATGCCATGACAGGGAAATCTAGTGTGGGAGCTATGAGGTTAACCTCTTTTGAATTGAGTAATGAAATTACAATTGAACAAAAAAAGTTCAATTCATTCCATTGTGGTAGCACTGAAATGTGCCACTCAAGTGTGTAAACGTGATATCTCTTTTTAAGAATATGGTGGCCCTTATAAGGGCCGTTTTTACTAAACAAAAAATGTTTAGTTTACCAACTTTATTCCATTTCTCTTTGCGGCTCTCTTGACATCCTTTTGATTGACGAGATGTTGTGATCCTCTTCCCCTAATTGTTGCATAATGATAGGTATCTCTTATCAATTTTCGAACAAAACAGTGTAAGGCTTCTTCAGCTTCATCAAGTGACAATGGTGAGATATTATTCACCCCAGCTTTTCTTGCCAATCTTCGCAAATTACTCCTTGGAATAGTATTACGCTCCTCTCTCTCCATCTTCACCTCTTCTGGTGGAATAGTATTGCAGTCCTCTCTCTCCTTCTTCACTTCTCGTGGCCCACATTCACCTTCTAGTGATGGAATCTTTACCTCGATGGATAGCTCAATTCTCATGATTGATGATAAGAAAAATGACGTTATGATATCTCCAGCAGTGTTTTTATAGACAATGCCAGGATCGAAAATGCACTGAAGAACCCTCACGCGATAATTTTATCGAGTGCGGGAAAAAATTGTTGATAACAGACGTTTACTATCACAGCCGTCCGACGTCAACATTTTTTCCCCGCACTCGATAAAAATTGTCGCGTGAGCGTTCTTCAGTGCATTTCCGATCCTCGCATTGTCTATAAAATCTAACACGCATTCCAAACAATTCATTTTGAGACAACATGAAGTTCTCGCTAGAGATGAATGAATACAGAATGTGGAGGTCCGGGGAAATGTCTGACGCTGATTGGAATCGCCGATTAGAAGAAGAATCCATCAGAGTAGAGAGAGAGAAAGCACGGAGACGCCAATTAGCTGAAGATATTTTCGGTCATATGAGGAGAAGTGGTGGACCTCAGAAATACACTCGACAGTGGGGTCAGCAGCTTATTGATGAGTTGGAGCGAAAGGCAGGGATAAGACAGTTCTTAGCTGTCCGCGGTTATGAACTGGAGAAATACCAGGTGAAGAAAGTTGACTTGTATCCTGATCTTAATTGGCAGCCAGAAAGACGATATAAAAAATGTGAAGTTAAATCCAATAACCTGTATCCAGATTTAAGTGAATTCTCATGAGGATTCCTACAAAATCTGGATACAAGTTATTGAATTTTATCTTGACAAAAAATCAGGATACAACTTAAACTCATTCATCCTATTTCTTATTATCTCTGTTTGTCATTCTAACCTATCAATAATTTGTTACTCTCACAAATGAGTGTGATTTCAAAATGTGCCTTCGTGGCAGCCCTTCTAAGGGCTACCCACACTATTAGAAAGAGATCTTCTCATGTACACAACCAAGTCTTTGTTATATAAAAAAGACAAAAACAGTTCCCTTATCCTCCAGTGATAAACTTATAAGCAAAAATGTACTATAAGAGCTGGTCATAATGCATGATGCGGAGGCATTATAGACCAAAAATCTGTAACTTATAGGCCAAAACTTATAGACCAAAACTTATAGACCAAAATGTCTGTAACTTATAGACCAAACATGTATGCACTGTGCCACCAGTGCATACATGTTTGGTCTATAAGTTACAGACATTTTGGTCTATAAGTTTTGGTCTATAAGTTTTGGCCTATAAGTTACAGATTTTTGGTCTATAATGCCTCCCCCAACTACTGACCTCCTAAGAAAAACGCATCGGCCGTATCAAGGCACGGGCAATGATGACGCCGCCATTAATGCGATCGATGACCTCATCAATGAACATCCCGAAATCTACCGTGACCCCAAATTCGATAACGAGCCAGGAGACGGGGATGACCTCGTCACCTCCATCACCAATGACGAAATCACCAACGTCATAAAAAAATGCAAAAATTCCTCCTCACCCGGCGAAGACGAAGTAAGCTACAAAATTCTAAAACAAAGCCCAAACTCCCTAATCGAAAAACTAAACAAACTGTTCAACGCATGCCTCACCCATGGCTACTTTCCCAAATATTGGGAAAAAGCCATCGGTATCATGATACCAAAACCTGACAAGGACCCCTCCGATCCAACCAGCTACCGCCCAATCAGCCTCCTCAGCTGCATTGGTAAGACATTCGAACGAATCCTTACCAATCGGTTCAGGGGGCACCTTGAAGACATCGATTTTTTCAATAAATGGCAAAGAGCCTATAGAAACCGTAAAGAAAGTATCGAACATGTCTACCGACTAGTCACCCAAATGAAAACCGCTATCAACAATCAGTCTCGAGCTCGTAACTACTGTTATTGTACAAAATTTGCCATGATTTACTGTAGTGTCTGTGAAAACAATCCGCCAACTCCCGAGGCCTTATTTACTTTTACCCATACTAATATACAGAATATGCTATGTTTACGTAATGTTACGATATCGTTACTCAGGACAACTTACCCAAATAGAAATGTCGCTACCCAGGAGTGGCAAGGAAAGCCCCCCCCCCCCCCCCCTTGTCTTCTTTGTATAATAAATGGGATAGTAATAGGAGAATGTACCTTACTCTTTCCAGTCATTACAGAGACCCCCCCTCCCCTTCCCATATGCACTAGAACCAATGCTTTAAATCCCGGAATTGCTGACAAATAATCAAAACATGTATTTCCTGACTGATTAATGTCTCATTTTGTTTTCGAAGTTTGGCTGGAAGGCGTTTTAAATTCGTTCCGGTCTGTATTTGGATGACTGGAGTTTACCCTGGCGTCGGTTGGGTGAAGACGCTCACGTTTTATTCGGGGTGCGATTTGTACTGAAGAATGTGATAAATTGTTTTCACCACTTACTGGGTCATATTGATCAGCAACTCCAAAACTAATAAGCACCTTCTTGTGTGTGAGAGTATATATATCCAGTCTTGTGACGCCTGGTTGGTAAGAAAAGCGTTCAATCACTATTCAATTGGTGTCAGTACACAGCGAAGCGATTACAAGAGGTTCCAATTCAAAAAATCATTCCCTTCCATATTGTCAGAATTTGGAAGTAACAAATTTGGTTTTAGTTGTTGCTCATGTCATCCGGCTTTTTGTCACACTATCTTAATTTAATAATTTATGAAGACAAGCATGAGAACTGCCAGAGGGTTTTCAGTTGATGGATCACCGTCCTAATTCGGTAGCCCACCAGTAAGTGGCCTCTTGTGATCCTTTAGCTTTGACCAAAAAGGTGAATTTTTTGTCGAGAGGGAAATGTACCCCTTGGGTGCCTTATATTTTCCTGGCTTGGCGTTGTCATATTACTCTTGCAAATCTGAATTCAAATACACATAAATAAACTCTCCTTCATTCAAGATATCTGCTTGTTAAGAAAGAGCACCGAACCCGAACTTTTCATTGTCGAACGAGAGTTGGTGTCGGTTCGCCCGTAGGTGGTAAGGCATATTTACATATTTTGCATTTTAATCGATTCATGTGATGCGTGGATGGAAATCACCTGTTGTGATTTCCAGCAGGGCATTTTAAGTCTGAATCCCCACCTGTTATTTTCGTTCCTAATTTTCATAAAAAAAAAACACAATCCGGAGACAAAATTTATTTTGCAGAAAAATAATTGACAGCATTCAGTCTTGTGACGCCTGGTTGGAAATTAAGCTTAGCTCTTTCCAACCGGGCGTTGCAAGACTAGATCTTGTCCCCTGATCTATATTTTTGAATGAGGATTCTATTAAATGAGCTATCTCTGACGTAAAGCTAATTTAGAAGTTCTTACTATGTAGCTCCAGGCTGCTGACAGCCTATGTTTTCTAATGTATCCGGAGCCCGGGTTTTCAGACTTTGTAATGTAATCCGGAGGTATATTACAAGTATTTTACATATCAACCAGGGATAACATCTTCTTGCCCCTTTGTGCTCTATGCAGTCCGGAGACAAAATTTGTTTTGCAGAAAAACAATTGACAGCATCCAGTCTTGTGACGCCTGGTTGGAAATTAAGCTTAGCTCTTTCCAACCGGGCGTTGCAAGACTGGATCTTGTCCCCTGATCTATATTTTTGAATGAGGATTCTATTAAATGAGCTATCTCTGACGTAAAGCTAATTTAGAAGTTCTTACTATGTAGCTCCAGGCTGCTGACAGCCTATGTTTTCTAATGTATCCGGAGCCCGGGTTTTCAGACTTTGTAATGTAATACGAAGGTATATTACAAGTATTTTACATATCAACCAGGGATAACATCTAATTGCACCTTTGTGCTCTATGCTATTATCATCGCTTTATCGTTGGACACTTAACTGATATATTTCTGTTGAAACGTTCTACAAAAAATCGTTATACAGTTCGTGGAGGATGTGTTGTAGCTGGTTCGCCGGAGGTGTGGTGTTATCACCGAAGGTGTCACTTTCTAGTTATGTAATATGGACAGAAAAACGGGCAATGTTCAGCCGGTGGACCTCCGGGCACAGCCCTGAGGTCCATTAGCTGAAGCTTTGCTTGTGATCGTGGTGCTTTGCAACAAATTTGCAGTTATTGGCTGGGTGGAAACGCCAAGGGGTGATTTTGTTGTGGGACAATGTCCACGTACTGTATTGGAAAGCACGAAGTTCCGTGCTCTCACCTTACTAAATGGCCTTGTAGGTAAAACAGCAGTTGAAACTGGTGCCCAAACTAGGCAACTCGGTGATAAACGAACTTCTGTAATACTTTTCACTTAGCCGATATCCCCAGGTTCGTATCACACGCCATAATGTGGTGTTTTATGGTAGTTTTTGTAAATACGTTTTATTTGATTGTCTGTTTCTACAGCGTTTCCCTGTTCCCTCATTTCGTTGATACCATGTCACCACATAACACCATGTCACCTGACTGTCTCTCGCTAGTCGCCATTCGTAGAGTTTCCGCCGTACCCCAAATTCTAGCTGCTCTGCCACCTCACTCTTCAAATAACTGATGACACAACTATGGCGATCAGTATAGAGCAGTACAGAGCGGCTGTTGGATATCACTGCAACGTTCTTGCATTCAAGAGTAGGTTCCCTGTTAAAAAACATCCTGCTAAAAAGTTATTCTACAATATACCGAAAATCGAGGTCCTTCTGAAGTTGCTTGCGTGTATTATCTTCTGTGTTCTGTTTATATCAGGTGACATAGAAGTTAACCCAGATCCCCCAAACCCAACCCAGATAACAACGCTCTCTGTTATTCACTATAATATTCGAAGTATTAGAAACAAACTAAGTTTAATAGTTGATGATGTTGATGATGCTGATGTAATCTGTTTCACCGAAACTCACCTAGATCCCAGTTTTAGCTCCGACAACGTGTTGCTCCCTGGCTTTTCTCCACCAGTGAGAAAAGACCGGAACCAACGCGGTGGGGGAGTGGCAGTTTATTTTTCTAAACAAGTCAAATTTAAACGAATGCCTCGGTTAGAGTTTGATCAATCGATGCTTTGGTTCGAAATCACAACCGAAATGAAACTTATGTTATGCGTAGCTTATCGCTCAATTCAGTTTTCTACCGAGGGCTACTGGATGAAACTTGAACGCGCAATTGAGGACTCATTTTGTACTAACCCATCACTGGTAATTACTGGCGACTTGAATAGCGATCTACTCGATCCATCAAGTGCACTCAACGAGGTTATTGATACATTTAACTTAAGAAACACCATAACCGAACCGACGCGGACCACTTCTCACTCAAGCACTTTACTTGACCCAATGATAGTCAGTGATAATGTCAAAGTCTTAAACAGTGATGTACTGGACCTCGGGGTCTCCGACCACAAGGCAGTTTCCATGACAATTCAGACTGGTATTACAAAACAGAAATCAACGACAAGACAGGTCTGGAATTATAACAAAGCCAACTTTCTTAAAATGAATAATTTTATATCCCAGACAGAGTGGCAAACAATCATTAATAGTAACAACAGCCTAGACACTTCACTTCACAACTTTCCTACACGGTTTCTTGAAATTGCAAAAGAATGTATACCGTGCTACGATATTACTGTTCGCCCTTCTGATAAGCCATGGTTCGATTCTGCACTGCGTCGGGAAATTCGGAAGAGAGACCGCTTAAGGCAACGAACCCTAAAAAGTAATAATTCCACTACTTTTGAAAAATATAAACATATCCGTAATAAGGTAAATAATATGAAGAAAAAGGCTAAATCTACATACTTCTCTAAATTAGACACTTCTCTCTCTATAAACCGCGACCCGAAAACGTTTTGGCATACCGTTAAACAACTATTATGTAATTTTGATAGTAAGTCTCAAGTTCAGCACCTTGAAACTGTGACTGACGCTGGAAATTTGGTAACTATATCCAGTGATCAACAAATGGCTAACTTGCTTAATACAAATTTTCTGAAAAATAGCGAAATCCACGACGAAGGACATGACCTGCCCATCTTCCGTTCCAAGATCCAAGAAATTCTTTCCGACATTAATGTTACGGAAGCAGACATCTACGAGATACTGTGCTCGCTAGAAATCAATAAAGCAGCCGGCCATGACGGCATCAGTAATCGAATGCTGAAGGAGACACGGCAAACTTTATGCAAGCCACTCCTATTATTATTCCAGCAGTCACTTACTTCTCGCACGTATCCATCAGACTGGAAGCTGGCGACAGTTATACCAATCTTCAAGAAAGGCAACACCCACGACCCTAACAACTATAGGCCGTTTCTCTTCTTAGTTGTGTGAGTAAAGTTATGGAAAAGGTTATCTTCAAGAAAGTATTCGACCACTTTCACAACAATAATCTGTTCTTTAAATACTAATCTGGCTTCCTACCGAAACACAGTACTGTATTCCAGCTACTAGAAATCTACCACAACTTATGTTTAGCCTATGACAACCGTCTCTTCTCACTAGAGGTTTTTTGTGACGTATCAAAAGCATTTGATAGAGTCTGGCATAAGGGGCTTATTTTTAAATTGAGGCAATATGGTATTACAGGATCCATCCTGGAATGGTTCGAAAGCTACCTGAAAAAACGTCAACAACGAGTAATAATAAATTCTGCTTATTCTGACTATCTCCCCGTTAAGTGTGGAGTACCGCAGGGATCAGTGCTGGGACCGCTACTCTTTTTGATTTACATCAATGACATTTCTGAATGTATGTCCTCTGCAGGTTCGTGTAGGCTATTCGCAGATGACACATGTATAACAAAAAACAATTCTGATCTTGATCAGCTCAGTATAGATATTAACCTTGAACTTAATGTTGTATTAGAATGGGCTAAGCAGTGGCTCGTAAATTTTAACCCGTCAAAAACCAAGGTTATGCTATTTACCAGGAAAGCAGTAGCCGTGAGTCCAGGTGTGAGATTTGGGGGGACATTTCTGGATCTCACAACTGAACACACACACCTCGGACTAACATTACAAGCTGACTTGAACTGGAAAACACATATTTCCAACATATGCAAGAAAGCTAACTCTAGGCTTTCCCAGTTGAGAAGACTTAAATTTACACTGAGCAGAAAAACTCTAGAAATAATGTACAAGTCTTTTATACTTCCAATAATAGAGTACGCAGACGTAGTATGGGCCGGAGCCCCCGATTACTTACTTTCTAGACTAGATAAAATACACACGGAAGCCGGGAGGACAATAACTGGACTCAATAGGTCGGTACCATCTTCGAGAGTACTTTTCGAACTCGGCTGGGAAACCCTAGAACAACGACGAAAATTGCATAAGATGGTGACCTTCTTCAAAATTATTCATGGGGATACCCCAAAATACCTCCTGGAACTATTGCCCCAGTCATTCCAAGACTACTCGCCATATAACACACGTGCTCGTTCGAATTTCAAAATTCCTCTGATGCACACTGAATTATTCAAAAATTCTTTCATTCCATCTTGTATCTCAGAGTGGAACTCCCTTCCTATGGATATAAAGAACCTGGAATCTTTAAGTGAATTTACTACGTTTTTCAAAAGCGAGGTATGTAGGCCACCATCGTATTTTGGAATCGGTTCAAGAGAGATGAACATACTGCATTGCAGACTACGTAATGCATGCAGTGATTTAAATTTTGACAAATTTCAAAATTATATTCACGACACAGCAAACTGCTCGTGTGGCAACGGCCTAGAAGACGCATCACACTACTTTTTTGTCTGCCCAAGGTATACCAATGAAAGATTAATACTACAACAGGACCTGGCCAACATCACAATTAATTCTGTTACGGATATCCTCTACGGTATCCCTAACATGTCACCATCTGCAAATGACCATCTATTTCGAGTAATACAAAAGTATATCAAAGCAACCAATCGATTCAATACCTTTGAGAATATTCATTCAGGAGGTAGTTAGTTCTATGTTTCCATGCCCCCGGAAAATAATGTAATGTAGTGCTGGTCTACTATGGTGGACAGTGCCGCATCTTTGGAAAAATTGTTCTGGTAGCCATTGAGTGGTGTGCAGGTCGCTTATAGTGACTGGCTTGATTAAGCCTTTGCCGGAAGTAGTGATCTAAATCTGCCAGCGCTTTTCATATAATCACTAATTTCTCTTTTTTAACCTCAAAATATAGCTTGCGTCTCCTAATTGGAGCGAGCTCGCTCAGCTCGTTCCAATGGGGAATCGTGAGCTGTGTGTTTGGTACAGAGGATGGAAAAGGGGCAGTTATTCGAAAGGTTTAGTTGCAAATTCCCTCTGCCTTTCTTGATGGGTAAGGTGTTAAATACGATTGGAGGAGATCTTGACTTACCCGTACCGTGTTTATGAGATAGCTGCACACGTTGGATCTGATCATATATATTAATGTCACGAATATACTATTGTCACGTGAGAACCATGGGGTTCTATCTTCCGGTGGAAGAGAGAGCATTGTGGTTGTCAGATGACGATATATCGCTAGACGTAGCTTACCTTCTTTATATGTGATGACAAAACATTGCATGCACCTTGCAGTGATGGGGATTTTCTGGAGCAATGCGGCCTGGTGAGTTGGCTGGAGACAGTTTGATATTTGATATTTGTTTGATGAGTACAAGGTATCAGTCCCCCTCTTTTTTCCTTCTCTTTTCTTTCGCTGAATATCTACCATATTAACACCATTGCAATCTTGAATAGCGTATTGTTTATTATGATGTGTTTATATTAAAAAAAAAAAAATGCTGCATTTACTTGTTAATCGTATACAAAGGAGAGGACGTGTTTTAAGTGTTGAGCACTTGTTGTCCAATCCTTTTTGTTTATTTTGACAAATAAAATATGTTTAAACTAACAATCAGCAAATAGGCGCGGCAGTCCTGTTAGACGTCGAAAAAGCATTTGACTCCGTTTGGCACAATGGAATGCGCTACAAATTATCAAAAATGAAACTCCCCAAGAAATTGCTCAGATTACTATCCTCTTTCTTAAATGATCGCGAAATGAAAGTCAGAGTGAACAATGAAATGTCTGACAGTGTCCCCCTTGAAGCAGGCACCCCCCCCCCCCCCCCCCCAAGGATCCGTCCTAAGCCCCCTCCTTTACATCTTTTATGTAAATGACCTTAACTTCTCCGAGGATTGTGTTCAAGTCTCCCAATTCGCGGATGATAAGGGCCTCTGGGACTCTAACAATACGGCCAATCTGCTCCAAAAACCCCTGCAACGCGCTCTCGGTGACCTAGAACAATGGTGTGCCAAATGGAGAATTAAGCTAAACGCCAATAAAACCCAACGAATCACCTTTACCTGCAAGAAAAATAAACTTGATTTTGACCTAAAACTTATGGATAACACCCTCCCAGAATGCAAAGAGGCGAAATTCCTGGGCATCACCATTGATCAAAAATTGTCCTTTAACAAACACACCGACGACATGGCGAAAAAAAGCTACCAAACGCATTAACTTATTGAAAATGCTAAAGGGAACTTCGTGGGGAGCCAACCAGTCCACCCTACTCAAACTATACAAAGCCTTTGTGCGCCCAGTACTCGAATACGGTGCAATCATACTTACTGACCTCAATCAAACTAATATGGGAAAACTCCAGAAGGTCCAAAATCACGCGCTTAGAGTTGCCCTCCGCGCCCCATGGGACACACCCATCAAAACACTCCACGACAGGGCCGATATCCCCACCATTAAAGACCGCCGAGCCACCCTGGCCGCGAAAAATCATGACCGGTTAGCCGACAGCGAACTAATCTCCGAACTTGGAGCCATTTGCGAAAGCCGACAAAAGCCCAAAAATTGCAATCAAAATTAAGACCGCTCGAAAAAACTAGGGAACGAGAAGGTGAACTAACAGGCAGAGTAACAGCTTAACTGTGGCATTCTACCAGAAAGGGCTGCCTTCACCGACTCAACTAAAACTACTTCGGGATTAAATATTGTTAAAAAACTAAATAAATAGGGAACGAGAAGGTGAATAAACAGGCAGAAAAACAGCTTAACTGTGGCCTTCTACCAGAAAGGGCTGCCTTCACCGACTCATCTAAAATTACATCACGATTGGATACTGTACATCTCACATCCGGTCGGGGGGGGACGGCCCACACAGGACGCTCGCGATACCAGGCGCGAGCGTTTTGTGTGGGCTGCCCCCCCCCCCCTTCGGCTGGGGGTGGGATTTGCAGTGTTTAATCGTGATCCAAAATAAACTCAAACTAATCTAAATACGGTCGAAACCAGCGAAGGGCATAACAGAAACACCCTCGGGTGTGGTTTAGTGTCTAAACCTGTTGCCCTCCCGCTACAAACTCACTATCACCCTAAGAAGGTGATCTAACTGGCAGATTTACAGCTTAACTGTGGCCTCCTTCCAGAAAGGGCTGTCTTCTCCGACTCAGCTAAAGATTAGATCACAAAATTAAAACATAATGTGCCACTTTTATCTTTTTATTTTTACATATTCTAATGAAAACTAATTCTGCCTTCTCCTTTTAAGCCGGTACACAGACGATGCTTTTTGACCAGCACCCCAATAACCGCTGTGGACAGTCTAACCGTTATGGAAACGGTAACCCCCATGGTTCCTGAACATCCTCCACTCCATCCCTAAAAGTGGTCGACAACTTTTAAGGGAGGCGAGCGTTGGTCCTGCGTCCCGCCTCTGCCCCTTTTTGTAAGCGCATTGCGCATCTTTTTATCCCAACACATTAGGATTACAATGTAGGCCTGCCACTGAACCAGGGAAGTTCGGATCTTCTTCTTGGTGGTCCCCGAAATGGGTCGTTGTTGTTTCCTTCAAAGACATCCTATCAAACAGAGACAGTCTGAGGCAGATTATACTTGCCAGTGATGGCCATCACTCAATATCATCTCCGAAGTGGCAGACTATACTTGCCCGAAAATCCAGATCGACTGCACCCTCGGGGAGAGATAATACCTTTGTGAGAGGACCCAACCTCTCACACTGGTCCTCACCCGAGGGTTCAACCGACATCAGTCAAAGAGACCATCACGCCGCAACCGGTGACACCTGCCGAGTACCTGAACCTAGCTGTTCCTCCTTCAACACGAGTAGACATGTGGAAATTAGTCATTTACAGTCAATGAGGGTCGAAAGGGGCTTGTTCCCCATACCGTCCCTGCGCGCCTTCGGCGCGTTAAACCATTCCATTCGGAGATTCCTTTAATACCTGCTTTAAAAGCGAATGGCTCACACATTCACAATCTGGAACCGAATAGAGCCCACTCTCTAATAATCTGGAACCGAATAGAGCCCACTCTCTAATAATCTTAATGGCGTTGAGGGATTGAGTATTGACAATTTATCACTCCAACTTAACTGCCGCGAATCCTAACCGCGTGCATACCCCCTCAGACCCCATTTGAGGCAATAGGAAAGCTAGGCCTGTGTGATCCAAGTGAAATAAAAAAAGGTTAAACGGGTCGCAAGGGATTTGTAAATCCCACATCGTCCCTGCGCGCATTCGTCGCGCTAAAACCTTTCATTCATTCATTCAATTCACAATTATGGCTATATGTGAAAGCCTGTTCTCCCCTGCACCGACCCCACCCAAAGTAACTCAAAATAACTAAAACTGCAAATTCAGACACGAATCTTAGCGGAGGAACAAACAGGAAAGAAACACCCTAGTGGCTATTTGTGAAAACCTGTTTTCCTCTGCACCGACCCCATTCAAAGTAACACTAAATAACTAAAACGATAAATTCAAATAGGAATCCAAGAGAAGGAACTAACAGGAAAGAAACACCCTTGGGTATGGTATTTTGTGAAAACCTGTTCTCCTCCCTCTACAGCAATCCCACTCAAAGCAATTAAAAATAACTTCATCTTCTGCCTCGGGAGTACAGCCCGTGGCGCCGCACTGAAGAGAGCGCTAAAGCTCTAAAAACCATTACCTCTTCGCGATATACTGAAATCAACAACAAGAACTGAAATCAACAACAAGAACTGAAATCAACAACAAGAACTAAAAAGCTTATCTCCATCACAACCACCTCCTAAAAAGAAGACCCGCAGGAAACATAAACGTGGATAAGCTGCTTCCTTCTCCTTTACGCCGCTCGGACATGGCGCAAAAAATCTTAAGCAGTTAACGAGGTCGAAAGGGGCTTGCCCCACAGCGTCCCTGCGCTCCCACGGCGCGCTAAAACCATTTCATCTCATTCACAATCATCACATCCATTACGGTTCTGGTTCATCATTCACACTTCTGACATCAGAGCGTGAACAATTAATTAGCCATGGATTGTCTGCCTAAGAAAATCAAGAAAACTTTGCTGGTGCTGTATGCTAGCTCACTGGAATGTCCATGTTAAATATAAGATGAAGCCCACCTATGGGAGTGGTAGCACCTTTCGCGGGCCCAGCCGCACTGGTCCACCCCCAGAAGAAGGGAAAGAAGACTGCCACCGAGACACCCGTGGAAGACAAGTAGAAGCAAAAGAGGAAGAAGAAGTCACCATCCACCAAACGCCGGGACGCCAGGCGAATAAAGGCGTGGGTCGAGCGAAAAGGGGCTGATACCGGGAAACAGGAGACGGAGAGGGTGACAACTGTCGACTCACCTCCAAAACCTGCATCACCAATCCCAAACCGTACCTCTACACCAATGAGGTCGGGAGGAGGAGAAGCAGGAGGTGGAGTCTGATGAGATGGAGGTTACTCAAACTGTACCTGCATCTCCAATCAACCCCCACCAATCGGATCACAAATCCAGTTCGACCTGGGACTCAGAGTATGAAACTGTGACGGTAGAAGACATGACCCTGGGAACGTACATAGAAAGCCTAGACAAAATCGCCACTGAGCGCTTCGGCGAACTCAAGCTGGATTTTAATGGTACCTCTGATGACCTCTGGGAATACCTGAAAACTCAGAAAGGATGGGCTAATGGAGCATACGATTTTCTTCAAAACAAACCTGGACAACTGCAACTTCCACAAATGGCTGCAACTGAAAACCACAAGAACAACGGCTTCTCCTACCCAGCCACCTCCTGCTAAGAAGAAGCAGAAACGGAACAAGCGCCACTGAACACCTGACACTTTCCTCCTTTGACGCGCCCAGACATAATGCCAAAATTCATTCTACTGTTAATGAGGGTCGAAAGGGGCTTGCCCCACAACGTCCCTGCGCGCCTTCAGTGCTAAAAAAATATTTGATTTCCTTTCACAACCATGGCCACTGAAAGACAGCTACGTTCACGTTTACATTTTGACTGGAAAAAAATTGCATATGGAGAAAAGCTGCCACGCCCGATACGAACAGATACCTCGGTGCCAAGACATATTCTACCCACGCCTTGTGAAGTTGAAAGACTAATAGAAAAAGATGGAAAGGTGAGATTTATTTCAATAATAACTCAATAAAAGTGCGTACAAATGGGAACGCAGGACAATAAGCCACCGACCAAAAAGCCACCTGATTAAAAGCCAGTTTTTAAGGTCGGACAAGAAAACAGCGGAGAAAAAACCCGAAAAGGCGGACAAAAAACACAGTTGATATTTTTTTAAATATTTTTCCATTGCTACGTTACATATTTCAATATTGCAAGAAATAATTATTTGTTTATTGCATATTTGGAGGAAATTAGTTATTTTGCTATTTATTATACAATAATTTAGTCAAATATTAAATAATTTATCTGTTATATATGTTCTGTTATATATTATATATAAATACAAAACCCACATAAGACAAGACCCACATAAGGCAAAACCCCATCGGTTCGCGTAATGAAAAAATAATAGTGAGGGTATTTTGAACAAGAAATCTAATCTTTCATTAAATTCTACAATTTAAAACTTTATAAACAAAAATTGTGAAAGAAATTTAAATTTAAAATTTATACTATCTTAAAAATAAATCCTTTCAATAAAACCATGCAAATACGGATGTCATTGGAACTGGCTCAACGAACCGGTTCCAATGACATCCATATTTGCATGGTTTTATTAAAGGTTATGCGCTATTATATAGCCATTGTTGCTGAAAAGGTTGTACATTTTCTGGGCGGTTTTGGCTTTTTTGTTAAGTAAAGAGTCAAACATATGTGCACATTTTTTTTATTTATATAAATTTATAATGAAAGTGTCAATGACACTGTAGCTCAACTTGTTTAAGACATGTACATGTGAAGTGTGCGACACAGCAATGACAAACATCTAGGTAATGACCTGATAACAAAGGTACATGTAAAGTATTGTAACGGTCTGTACATAAATACTGACCGTAGCCTGTAACAAATATATAGGTAAAGTATTGTAAAAGTGGGGTGACAGTTAGATGCTAAACTAGAAAACAAATCTTTGAGTCCCAGAGTGAGTCTGACTGAACCCAAAAATATTTGTTCTCATAGCACAGTGATAACAAAGGCACCCCAAAACACTCGTTCCTGTCACAAGTTGATAACAAAGGTACCCCAAGAAGTTTCGTGAAATCAGTTCATAAATACGGACTCTAGCCCGAGCCGTATTGACATGTGCACTTACTGTGTATAAGTAGCACTGAACAAATCAAAGTTCATCTAATTTGCATAATTTCTGCAAGAGAAAAAAACCCTGTATTATATGTGATGTATTCCATGTTACTAAACATTCCTACAAAAATTTATTCAAATCAGAACATTCATACAGAAGTTCTGTACAAAAAACTGATTGCACTAATTTTGGTACAAAAAGGCTGCTGGCGGCCATCTTGAATTTTGGACCGCACCCAAAAACACTCGTTCTCGCCCCACAGTGATAACAAAGATACCCAAGAAGTTTCGTAAAGATCGGTTCATAAATACGGTCTCCAGCCTGAGCCGTATAGAAATTGTGTACAAAAACTGATTGGACCTAATTTCGGTACAAAATGGCCACTGGCAGCCATCTTGAATGTTGGACTGCACCCAGAAACATCGTATCATATGTGATGTATCCCATGGTACTAAACATTCACACACAAAATTTTTCAAATCAGCGCTTTCACATGGAAGTTCTGTGCAAAAATCTGATTGCACCTAATTTTGTACAAAATGGCTGCCATCGGCCATCATGAATTTAGGACCGCACCCCAAAACACTCGTTCTCGTCCCACGGTGATACCAAAGGTACCCAAGAAGTTTCGTAAAGATCGCTTTATAAATACGGCCTCTAGGCTGAGCCGTATTGGCATTTGCACTTACAGTGCTGAAAGTAACACAACATACATCAAAGTTAGTCTAATTTGCATAATTTACGTACGAGAAAAACCCCGTACTTTATGTGATGTATTCCATGTTACTAAACATTCATACAAAAATTTATTCAAATCAGAACTTTCATACAGAAGTTCTGTACAAACAACTGATTGCACTAATTTTGATACAAAATGGCCGCCGGCAGCCATCTTGAATTTCGGACCGCACCCAAAAACACTCGTTCTCGTCCCACTGTGATAACAAAGGTAACCAAGAGGTTTCGTAAAGATCGGTTCATAAATACGGCCTCCAGCCCGAGCCGTATTGGCATTTGCAGTTACAGTGCTGAAAGTAACATTAAATAGATCAAAGTTAGTCTAATTGGCATAATTTATGCACAAGAAAAAAACCCGTATTATATGTGATGTATCCCTTGGTACTAAACATTCACACAAAAAATTATTCAAATCAGCACTTTCATATGGAAGTTCTGCGCAAAAATCTGATTGCACCTAATTTTGTACAAAATGGCCATTACGTGTACAGTCCCTGTAAAAGTTGTCTTCCAAATTACCCCAGTTGTTACATATGATTACATAATACAGTCAATGTTAATCCGGTTCAGTTTCCGAAAGGAATGATTTTGCGCGCTGAAGGCGCGCACGGACGATATGGGGAACAAGCCCCTTTCGACCCTCGGTGACTGTAGATGATCTTGATTGTCTAGGCGTGGCAAAGGAGGAAGGTAGAAGGAAGCAGCTTATCCTCTTCTATGTTTTTTGCGGGACTTCTTCTTTGGAGGTGGTTGTGATGGAGAAGAGTTTGTAGAATCTTGTGGTGGATGTGGTGGAGATGAGTTTGTCGGGTCTTGCTGGTTTCTTTTGTTAATGAGATCTTTGGCCATTCTGGAGATTTCATCCGAGCGCTTATCACCATCTTTGCACTTTTCCTGGAGCTTATTGCACTGCGCCCTCAGTTCCCTTGCTTCTGTTATCAGTGCGGCCAGTGTTGGTTGGTTGGCAGAGTCTCCCTTGCCCGGGCTGTCCGGAGGCGAAGGAAGAGGGGAGTGAGGGGTGGGAGGCGGTGAAAAAACAACTTCCAGTTCCTCCTCAGTCTCCACTGGATGTTCCTCATCCAACTGTACCGGCTCAGGAGCCTGCAGTTGATTGGGTGTACCAGTGGGACTAGGAGGGGAACTGGCGGCTGCCTCCAGAGCCTCCACCCCCTCACTCAACTCTTTCTTCCTATTCCGGAAGGCCTCCAAGCGCCGGGCGTCCCTGCGCTTGTCGATGGGCTCTTCTTCTTTTTCTTGTGTCTCTTTTCAGGGCCTCCGTACCCCTTCGGGTGAGGACCGGTGGGAGAGGGATCCTCTCTCCAAAGGTACTACCTCTCCCCGAAGAGGTTGGTGTTGTTGTTGTTGTTGGCTTCACAATTTCATATTCCACTTTCAGGTGGACGCTCAAGCCTATTTCCTGGATAGTCCAGGAGACAGGGCATGAGACGCCCAGAGCTGAAATGGCTTTCACTGGTCTATCTGGTAGCTCCATCGCTATCTAGGTGTTGTTCACGCTCTGAAGTCAGATGTGTGAATGATGAATGTGAATGATTTGCCGGTTCAATTGATCCCGAAAGGAAATGATTTCGCGCGCCGAAGGCGCGCAGGGACGATATGGGGGACAAGCCCCTTTCGACCCTCAGAGGCTGTATAATTTTGGTGATGTCGAGGCGTGGCAAAGGAGGAAAAGGAAGGAGGGAGAAGGTTTATCCCCTTCTTGGCTTTTTCCGGCTCTTTTTCATAGGTGGATGAATGAATGAATGAATGGTTTTATTCAGTAGTGCCACATGTATACAATCAAATCCAAAAATATACATAAAGGTAACATTATTCACAACTACATGATTGCACCACAGGGAGATGACGTAGCCACTAGTGGCTGTCTTCCCGCCATTCCCGTTTAAAAAAAGGTGAACAAGAAAAGGTGAAAAAAAACAAAACAAAACAAAACAAAACAAAAAAAAAAAAAAAAACAAATACGAAGAAAAGAAAAGAAAAAATGAGAAAAAAAAAAGAAATGAATGAGAAGCAGACATGAGAATCGAGGCAATCCTGGCAACAGCGTGTTCTCCAGTAGGAGGTCAGTTTATGTCCCTACTATAAAGGATATGTCAGGCTGGTTCTTTCCATAATGTGAAAAATCTATTCTATGTTTCTGGGATGTCAGGAAGATTGAGTTCAATAGAAAGGTAGCGATGAGATAGACAGAGCTACGGTCGACAGTCGGGGCATACTGGATTGTTACAGTTGATATGTAGTGAGTATGAGCTTAGAAATAATTCAGTTAAAGTTTTTTTTAATAGTGGTCTTGAATAATTTTGAACGAATGGTTCAATATTGTTCCACGTTCTAGGGAAAGTGTGTATGGGAAGATTAGCAGAAAACTGAGTCCTCGGTTTATCTAGGCGTAATTTACCTGACTGTCTGGTGTCCATACCTGAGGGATTTTGGTATATTTTAAAGGTATTCTCAAAACTTTCAGGCAACATTTTATTTTGCCAATCATGCATAAACAGCTGAACGTGAAACTTATACAGGTCTGTGAATTTCAAAATACGTTGGTTTCTAAACAGTGGGTCGGTGTGCGCATTGAATTTTTTGTTGCATATAATTCGCATGGCTTTTTTTTTGCAGTTTTGTGAGCGCTCTAGTGGAGGGCGAGTGCCCCCAAATTTGAATACCGTACAGCATGTGACTGTGAATTAGCGAATAATATAATGTTTTTAAGCATTTTTGTGGCAGAATCCTTTTCACTCTATTTATGGCATAAATAGCCCTAGAAATTTTAGAGCAGACAACCGAAAGATGGTGCCTGAAGTTCAGATTTTCATCCACATAGATTCCTAAGAATTTGACAAATTTTTCTTCTTGGTTATTTGCGATAGGGGAGATGGTTGAATTGTTAAGTACAATTTCCCTATTTCCAATAGAGTAAGTATCCCCCTGAGGATGTAAAATGATGAACTTTGTCTTACTTTCGTTGAGGACAAATTATATATCTTGTTGAGTTCGTTGTTTGCTAATTCTATAATCGCGTCCAAGTTATTGCCAGTCGTGTAGGCAGTAGTGTCATCGGCATACGGTAACATTTTCATCGACGTGGAATTTATAATATCGTTGATATAAATAATAAAAAGAAGCGGTCCAAGGATAGACCCTTGCGGAACACCAGTAGATATGTCCAGAAAACCAGAACAGACATTTCTGAATGATACCGATTGACATCTCTCTGTGAGATAATTTTTAAACCAGGTATTCGCATGCCCTCGAATTCCATAGACTTCTAACTTTTTAAGTAAAATCGAATGATTTATGGTATCAAATGCTTTAGAAAAGTCGAGAAAAAGAGCTAATGTACAGTCTTTTGTTGGCTGATCGTTCATTTCGCCGACGGTATTACAAGATGTAGTACCGGATGTATTGTTGAGTGTGCCTTTCTAAAACCAAACTGATGTTGATGGATTATCTTTTTATCCTCCAGGAAATATGTTAACCTAGCATACATTAATTTTTCTAGTATTTTAGAGAATATCGGTAAAATACTAATGGGTCTATAGTTGTTGAATAGCTGTTCATTGCCAGATTTGAAGACGGGAATTATTTTAGTTGTTTTCATTTTTTCCGGTACAATGCCAGTTGAGAATGAAAGGTTAATTACGTGTGTTAGGGGTTCAACTACTTCATATATGATTTCCTTTACCATTTTTGAGGACATATTGTCAAGGTCTCGACTCGGTTTTGGGTTTAGTTTTTTTGTGCACTGAATTACTTCGTGTGGAGTAGTTGGCACAATAAAGAAAGATTCTGTGTTCCTTCTCTCAATATACTCGGAAAAAAGACGAGAGGGAGGAGGCAATGACTCACTAAGTTTTTTGCCAATGTTAACGAAATATGAGTTAAATTTAGTAGCTATTTCTTCGGCGTCGGTTATTTCAACATGATCATCGACGAATGTCGATGGGGCGGTAAGGGTAGGGTTGGATTTATTAATTACTTTCTTTAATATTTCCCACGTTTTTTTCATGTTATGTTTGTTTTCTCGAAGTATAGTGTTATAATAATCTGTTTTGCGAGCTCGTTTTAGTCTGTTGTAAATGGTGCAGTACGTTTTGTATTTCAATTTGTTTTGCATTGTTGGGTTTTTTAATTTTTTTACATACAGTTTGTTTTTTTCCAATGAGGACTTTAAAAGACCCGATGTTATCCACGGTTCACGCTTTACAAATTTGAGGGGAACTTTAACAAGTTTTTCTGGAAATGCGTGGTCAAAGGCTGCATGTACAATGCCACGAAAAGTATTGTAGGCTTCATTCGGACATGATGCGTTCATAACGTTTGAGAAATCACTTGCGGATAACAGGGATTTGAAATGGTTAATGTTTTCCTGTTTAAATGATCTTTTTGGAGTTTGAACGGTGTTAGTATGTCTTTTAGCTGATTCGTCAACATAAAATGTTGCAAAATGGTCGCTTACATCAGTAATAATTATTCCAGATGTTTGTGATTTGATTTTATTGCAGAAGATATTGTCGATTATAGTGGCAGAGTGGTCCGTGATTCGCGTTGGTCTCGTGATAGCAGGCATAAATCCAGCACTGAATATAATATCTATGAATAAATCAGTTTTTGTGTGTTTGCAGAAACCCAGTAGGTCAATATTAAAATCACCCATAAGATAAACAGTTTTGTTTTGGTCACCTCGCATATCTAGTAAAATCGATAGTTTTTCAAGGAATAAATCAAGGTCGGCTTTAGGGGCTGTGCTGGGTCTATAAATGATTCCAATAATTTGTTTTTCCTTCGTCGCAATCTCAACGAACAGGGACTCAAATACATGTGGGATAAACACAGATAGATCTTCGCGAATTTTAAATGGAATACTGTCTTTAATAAAAAGTCCCACACCTCCCCTACCGTCGTCGTTCTCAAGTCGCTGTCGTGTGGTCAAGGGATGGTAACCATCAAGTGAGTAGGTAATATTTTCTTTTATACTAAATGTTTCTGTTAAGCCTATTACATCCAAAATATTGGATTCGGATTGAAGATTACATATTAAGTCATGCAGGGGTTCCCAGTTAGCATTAAGACTTCGACAGTTAATGTTAAAGAGACTAAGTGTGTTGGGTATTTTTGAGATCTCATTATTAAAGCGTTCCGGCGTATAATATTCGCAGCTACGTTTCTCAATGGTATAGGGTGCGTTCAGTTCGGCCGCTTCGTTATGGGTGATTGCATCGTTAAACTGGGTAATAAAATCAAAGGAGCTGCTGCTCTGTATCTCATCAAATGTCAATGTGTTAGCCATGATCAAGGATCCGGATGATAGCCATACTATTCAGAAAGATACCAAACGGTTTAACAACAATGTTTAATCTGATATTTTTCAAGACGAATTGTGAGCTGTTGTCAGGATTGTGAGATACAGCAAGCCTCAGAGAAGGATCGCCTCTTAGATAAATCATGATCAGCTTTCCTTTTAATATTCAACTAGTTAAGCTGGTTTTGATAATTTTTTAGAATGGAATTTGTTATGGGCATCGTTAGAATACATCATACATCAGTGGGTGTGGTATAAAAATGTGTCATGTATAAAACAATATCAGTGTAGTAATGCACATGTCTGGACAAAAATACAGACATCACATACAGAATACACAAAATATAGCCAGTCAAGTATGAATATGAATATGTGGGAGGATAATAGTGGCCGTAGGACTCTTAAACGTTCTCTTTAAAGTTCAGTAAAGTAATTAATAAATTAAAGTAGTTAAAATATTACGGCGTCATGTTTCTTCTGTGAGAGTGTCTAGCATCACATGGAGAAACATTTTCTCAAAACCAGCCTGTTCATAAACAATTGCTGGGTTAGCGTTCACCAGGAATGGGAGCATTTTCTAAGAAAAAGAGTTGTAAAGGTATTTAGACTGTAAACATTGTAAATATTAGCAAGTGAAGATGAGGAAGGTATGTTTCTCCAACACTGAAAGAGTATGTTCATTAACCATCGCTGTGTTAGGGTTCACTGGTGAACGCTTACTAACGTTCCCAAATAAACCCCAGCAAAACTATTTTAGTCCAATAATCCCCCCCCCCCCCCCAATGACACCGCCGATGCTAATGGCCAACGAATCCAATGTCCATTAACATTAGGATCACTGACCATCATCCTCGGCGGCCGCTTCGTTGGCAACAGTATTGCCAGCACCACCAAACGCAGTGGGTAAGGCTTTCAATTTCTATTCCTATTTTTTATAGCCTTAAATGTTTTCAATGCAATTACCGTATAGGCACACAAGGCGGGGCATATTACTTGATGATGACCTCGTTGTAAATATCGATAAACAATTCTAGGGAAATTCGATATTTACTTTGTCTATTTCTATATATTCATATTCATACTTAACTGGTTTAAGGGGCTACCAAACCGAAACTTTTCAGAATTTCACGTTACACTTTCGTTTGCAAATAAAAATAATAAGCTTGAACCATATCTATCAGGTTATATACCGTTTTCTTCATTGCGAGATTTTCTAGTTTGTGGTTGAGAAATGTTGTAAGTATTGTTCAGTTTTCGATGCATGCTCGGGTTACATAATACTGGTGTGCATTAGCAACAAAGCAATTTAAATAGCACAAGGAAAGAAAATACCTCTCAGGTACATATACTTAAATATATTTGCAACAATATCCGGGATATATTTTTCATATTTTCTGTGGATAAATTATGAATTTGTGAAAAATGTGATGCCGTCTGTATTTCGAGGAACGAATCTTGTTTGTTTACATTCTGCAACAATCCACGTGCCAGGATTATGCGATCAGTAATCAATAAAAATGAGAATTACAGCACTCTGCAAATCTTATCTTGTTAATATTAATTTACTGACTTCTAACATATGCTCTACCAATCAAGTACACTTTTTTTGGAAAGTCATAATTAGTAAGAATTTTGAAAAAAACTTGAAACAGACCACTGTAACAGAATATTATATACATGTGCTCTGTTTGTTTCTTGATTTAGTCGCGTCTGTCACGCTGGAGTAACCGACCAATAGATGTACACAATATCTTGCGTCGCACGATTTGATTGTCTTGTTTGGGAAGTTATTCTGCCCATTTTTAATCGCGTCATTCGAAAATGTAAACAATGATTCTGTTGTGGTTTAGAATTTACCACCTTGAAATAATTTGCTCAAAAGTGGATTTCTTCAACAAAATAATTGAAAACTATACCCGGATGTTGTGGACATAATACGTAAGTATACATATCTGAGAGGAATTTGCTGAAGTCGCACTATTCAAATCGTTCTGTTGCTAATACACATGAGTATTATGTAACACAAATATGCACCGAACAACGCACAATATTCACAAACCTTTTGAACCATTGCCTAGAAAATCTCCTAACGAAGAAAACGATATACAACATAGTACATATGGTTCACGCAAATGATTTTTATGGCAATCGAAAGTTTCTCTTGAAATACTAGAGAGTTTCGGTTTAGCAGCCCCTTAAATGGTCGCCGTGTATAAGCGTAAATAAACTACCTCGAAAAAGAAGATTTTGTTACACGGACAAAGTATTACAGCATGTGGTACATCCAACCTGACTGGGTGGCCTAATATGGAAATTATTACTATTTTCAGGTTGTAAATACTTGTGTTGGTTGTTTACCTGGCCACATGTATCAGTAAACCACAACATTAGTATAACATTAGTATAAACGCTACATGGATCAGATTTGTAATTGGTGGGATTTTATTGACCATTTGATTGCAATATTTGGAGTCGGACAAACGAAAATAAAACAAAGCAATTAAAACCAATTGCTGACGAAGGAATAACGAGAGTTATTCTCCTTAGTTGTGTGACATCGTTTTTTCCAGGCTACCGTTTATCTTCACTGTGCATTATTAAGGACGAAAATAAGCGGACAAAAATTCAAATTCGAAGTAGATTTTCAACTAAAATAATACATGGACCCGTAATTATTTATCTACTAATCTTGATAGCAGATTACAGCACTAGTAAGACCCGAGAACTGCAATCACGGCAAATAGATGAGTATGAGTATAACAGTAAGGGTGTTTTCGATGAGGGGAGGGGTGGGGGTAATAATCTATATCGAGAAGAGACCAAGACTGGATTTGATTCAAATAGATAACAGTAAGGGTGTTTTCGATGAGGGGAGAGGTGGGGGTAATAATCTATATCGAGAAGAGACCAAGACTGGATTTGATTCAAATAGATATTTAGGTATCATTAGTATAGGCAACCGCATTTGTATATTTTCTATCATTGTTGTGGGGGTAATAATCTATATCGAGAAGAGACCAAGACTGGATTTGATTCAAATAGATATTTAGGTATCATTAGTATAGGCAACCGCATTTGTATATTTTCTATCATTGTTGGGAGGTTATCAAATTATAAAGCCCTGAACAAATACAAATGTGTCGAGAGCAACTATACAACAGTTATGGGCAAAACTCTAATGAGTGTGGCAGCATTGTTAAAATTGATTTTCTTGCTCAAAGCGTACATAAATGACCCACAAGACAACAGTTACTGAAAATGTATATCTAGTCTAAAAATAATTTATGGGGTTTACAGTTTTCTCCAAAGTAACTATACAACAGCTGTGGGAAAAAACTGAAAATAGTGGAACAAGATTACTGAAAAAAGCACTCTTACTGAAGGCCAAAGCCGTTCCCGGAAGAAAGCAGACAAACAAACTGTGTTTTTAAACACAAACAGAACGTTTCTCTTTTTGACAGACATTGACATTGACAGAAACTTGTGTGAAATGACTGCTATGTATAATGAGGTATAATAATGTAATGTGTCACCTACATGGCTGCTCTGGGTTTCAAATTCACCCAGAATAGCCAAGTATATAACATAACCCTGCATGTTCAACTTTCAGATTGTGGACCAAGAACTCTGCAAGTATCCCACTATGTATTTCCCAGTAGCATAATCTAACCAGTAATCTGAAAAAAACGTGATAGTCTTTATAACAATTATTTAAAGGATATATGTTTCCACATCCAATAATGAAGGTTTTTACCTGGACTAAATATTACAGAATACAAATAGTAGAGGGATTCAGAGCTATATATCTGTGAACTGTCTACTGGGCATTATGTATGTTTACTTGGACTGAAAATTACAGAGTACAAATAGTAGAGGGGTTCAGAACTATATATCTATTGATTGTCTACATGGCATTATGTATAACTTGATTTCACCATGCACCAGCATGACAATCTATAGTGGAAGCGTATACCTGGACTGAGAATCATTTAATAGGATTTACACTTTTGTTCAAAGCATCCATATAATAGTTGTGAGCAAAACTGCATTTGAGTGAAACAGCATTGTAGAATAAACATGCTCAATCTAAATATACACAGCTAACCAACAAGACAACCTATATGGAAACTATACATGTACTGAAAATTACTTTTATAGAGTTCACCGTTTTGTCCAAGGCAGTTATACAACAGTCTTGGGCAAAACTGTAATATGGAGAACAGCATTACTGAAATTAACATTCTTACTTAAAGCCAACAGAAGTGACCTACTGAATAACACTTAGTGTAAATGTGTGCCTGTACTGAAAATTATACAACGGTTTTGGGGCAAAGCTGCAAAGTGTGGAACAGCATTACTGAAATTAACATTGTTCCCCAAAGCCTGTGCCCGGACTGAAACTGAAAATTATTGCAAGGCAAGGCAATTATACAGCAGCTTTTGGGCAGTGCTGCAATGTGTGGAATAGCATTACTGAAATTAACATTGTTCCCCAAAGCCTACACAGGTGACCCTCAAAACAACAGTTAGTAAAGATGTATATCTGGCCTAAAAATAATTTATTGGATTTACAGTTATGTCCAAAACAATTATACAACAGTTGTGGGCAAAACTGTAGTATGTTGAAGAGCATTACTGAAATTGACATTCTTATCAAAGAATGTAAATCCAATAAATAATTTATTGGATTTACAGTTATGTCCAAAGCAATAATACAACAGTTGTGGGCAAAACTGTAGTATGTTGAAGAGCATTACTGAAATTGACATTCTTATCAAAGTCTACATAAGTAACCCACAAGACAACAGCTATTGAAAATGTATATCTTGCCTAAGATAATTTGTTGGTTTTACAGTTTTGTCCAAAGCAACTATGCAAGTCGTGGGCAAAAATGTACACTTCTATACAAATCACCTATACAGAAGTTGTGGGCAAAACTGTAATGAGTGAAACATTCTATTCAAATCACCTATACAGAAGTTGTGGGCAAAACTGTAATGAGTGAAACAACATTACAAAATAAACATTTTTACTCTAAATACACACAGCTAACCAACAAAACAACCTATGTTTAAGTATATACCTGGTCTGAAGATTATTTTATAGGATGCACATTGTTGTTCCAGGCAATTATACAACACTTTTGGAAAAAGCTGCAATGTGTGGAGCAGCACTAAATAACACTTAGTGTAAATGTATGCCTGTACTGAAAATTATTGCAAGGCAATTATACAATAGTTTTGGGGCAAAGCTGCAATGTGTGGAACAGCATTACAAAGCCTACACAGGTGACCCACAAAACAACAGTTAGTAAAGATGTATATCTGGCCTAAAAATAATTTATTGGATTTACAGTTATGTCCAACACAATTATACAACAGTTGTGGGCAAAACTGTAGTATGTTGAAGAGCATTACTGAAATTGACATTCTTATCAAAGTCTACTGAAAGTTATTGCAAGGCAATTATACAACCGCTTTTGGGCAATGCTGCAATGTGTGGAACAGCATTACTGAAATTAACATTCTTCCCCAAAGCCTACACAAGTGACCCACAAAACAGCAGTTAGTAAAGGTTAGTTAGGTGGAGGTTGGCATGGTGATGGTGATGAGGCTGGTGGAGGTGTTGGTGAATGTCCTGTAAGTTCCCTAGATTCCTTTATCAGTTGTTCAGTTCTGGCGGATACTTTTAGAGCATTTTGGATGATGAGGTCTATAGGATCTGTTGGCTGTTCATCTTCTTCTTCATCCGCTCCGGGGCTTTCCGGTAGTGAAGGAAGAGGGGAGTGAGGGGTGGGAGGCGGTGAAAAAGCAGCTTCCAGTTCCTCCTCAGTCTCCGCTGGATGTTCCTCATCCAACTGAACCGGCTCAGGAGCCGGCAGTTGATTGGGTGTACCAGTGGGACTAGGAGGGGAACTGGCGGCTGCCTCCAGAGCCTCCACCCCCTCACTCAACTCTTTCTTCCTATTCCGGAAGGCCTCCAAGCGCCGGGCGTCCCTGCGCTTGGTCGATGGACTCTTCTTCTTTCTCTTGTTGATGCTCTTTTCAGGTCCTCCGTGCCCCTTCGGGTAAGGACCAGTGGGAGAGGGGATCCTCTCTCCAAAGGTGCTACCTCTCCCCGAAGAGGTTGGTGTTGATTTCTTTTCAATTTCGAACTCCAGATTCAGGTGGACGCTCATGCCTTTTTCCTGGATAGTCCAGGAAATAGGGCATGAGACGCCCAGAGCTGAAATGGCTTTCACAAGTCTGTCTGGTAATTCCATGTCTAGCAAGGTGTTCGCGCTCTGAAGTCAGATGTGTGAATGGCCGGTTCAATTAAGAAACGAAATGATTTCGCGCGCCGAAGGCGCGCAGGGACGATATGGGGGACAAGCCCCTTTCGACCCTCGTTGACTGTGTAATTTTGGTTTTTGTATATCTCGGCGTGTCAAAGGAGGAAAAGGAAGGAGGGAAGAGGTTTATCCCTTTCTGCCCTTCTTGCGGCTCTTCTTCTTAGGTGGAGGTTGGCTAGGTGATGGTGATGGTGATGAGGCTGGTGGTGGTGTGTAGGTGCCCGCGTTGATTTTTTCTCGGAGCTCTCTTGCTTTAGCCCGTTCTGCCCTTGCCAGCTCTAGTTCTTTCATGATGTCTTCCCTAGTGAGTGGTGGCTGTACCTCCCCCGGGCTTTCCGGTAGTGAAGGAAGGGGGGAGTGAGGGGTGGGAGGCGGTGAAAAAGCAACTTCCAGTTCCTCCTCAGTCTCCACTGGACGTTCCTCATCCAACTGTTCCGGCTCAGGAGCCGGCAGTTGATTGGGTGTACCAGTGGGACTAGGAGGGGAACTGGCGGCTGCCTCCAGAGCCTCCACTCCCTCACTCAACTCTTTCTTCCTGTTCCGGAATGCCTCCAAGCGCCGGGCATCCCTGCGCTTGGTTGATGGGCTCTTCTTCTTCTTCCTCTTTTCAGGGCCTCCGTGCCTCTTCGGGTGAGGACCAGTGGGAGAGGGGATCCTCTCGCCAAGGGTACTACCTCTCCCCGAAGAGGTTGGTGTTGTGGTGTTCTCTTCTACAACTCTAAATTCCAGGTTCAGATGAACGCTCTTGCCCATTTCCTGGATAGTCCAAGAGATGGGACAAGAGACGCCCAGAGCTGAGATGGCTTTCCTAAGACGATCCGGCAATTCCAGGTTTTCCATTGTTATATGCCGGTTCAATTAAGATCTCTGTGTCTATTTGTAGAGGAGCTTTTTATGAGTGGGCGGAGCTAATTAATGGGGTTTTCCAGCACTGGTCTGATAAAGATTAACACTTTTGAGATGTCGTTTATAACCTTTCTGCCAACTTTTATTTATCAAATGTTATTAAATATCTTTTTGAAATTTATTCTGTATTTTGCTATAATTTATTGAGAATGCATATATATCAATATATTCAATTAATTGTAATTTGTAACAAAAACAAAAAATCACATTAAAATAATCTTGGCATATAAAGTTCAAATGGAGAAATATTCAAGTCTAATTACTGTGTAATATTCATTTTTGCATTTAACACTTTACGTGACATAAATGTAAAAATCGGCCAGCGCTATACACGAAATTCGTCATTCCTGTTTTTTTTAGGTTTTATCTTAGTTTTTTGCTTTCAAAGCATATCTTATGACCTCTGACTGAAACGAGCGCGTAGCGTCTGTTTCAATCAGGGGTCATAAACTGTGTTTTGGAAGCAAAAAATATTTTGACAACTGTTGTGGGGGGGGGGTGCGTAATCTGTTATTTAGGGGGCGGGGGACTTTAAACTATAAGGGTGTCAAAGCCTGCTCTTACTGGACGTCGACTCGGCACATGTACATACGGCGATCTTAGGTGGAAAACATGGTCTCTCAGTGTGCTGCAAGACACGGGGCTGTAGAAATTGTTTTGTCTTTTTCTCTTTTTTTGCAACTATCTATTCAAAACACCACTGGATGTTTTCCAATAAATTGTCGCAAAAAAAAAAAAAAAAAAAAAAATTAAATTCAAGCTTTGTTGTTGTGATATAAAGTCTACAAAGAGTTAAATGGTGGGAAGTCGCCCATGGGAGAAGTCGGCCAAAAATAAAGTCAGCAACTGAGGTATGCCCCTAAGTCAGTCCACGGATTAAATCGGCCCAGAGCTTTTTCGTAGTGCTAATATACATGTGCACGGTTAACTTAAGTGACAGGCCGAATGTTAGAAATTGTATTTTTTCTCACTGTGTTGCAACTATTTGTTGGAAAACACCACACGAGCGCTGTTTGTTTCCTATAAATAGATTCAAAATAATTTCAACATTTGTCGTAGTGCTAATAAAATTGTTAAATGGTAGGTGGAATGTTAGAAACAAAATTTTCTTTACAAGTCGCAGTGCAAATATAAAAGTATATAGATATACATAATTGTAATTCAGTTTAACCAGTTTCTGATGTTGGAAATCTCAAAAGAATAAACTTCATAGGAGTAATTTATGCTTTATCTATTGTCACCTGTCAATGTTTTCATTGCGATCAGAGGCTGTTTCAGAAACAATCAGTAGCTATTGTCGGCCCTTGTTTTACATCTTTGGAAGGGTAATTAAAAGGTTAGTTCGGATTAGGAAATGTTATTGATACCAAATTTTATTGCTGCCGCGAGCACTCAATAATTGATCATGTCAAGTGTTGTGTTTTATTCAGTCATAGTACAAGAGCCCGGGTCTACTTTTCTCAGTGGTCCAAAGCAACAAACCTCAAGCTATACGCATCGTTTTTTAACGAAATATAAAATATATGTATATGTTTCTTCAGTTCAGACGGGAAATTGAAAACTCTCCCAAATTCTGCCAATTTATAATTTTTAACTGATCTCGGATACATTCAGACACATCGCGTCCCATCTCGCCACATAAAGAAGGGTGTCTGCTGAAACACTCGAGGAGTGAGGTTTCCACTCACAAAATATGCTCTCAGCTTCGGTGAAAAAGGGACACCGAGCACAACATATTTCTACAGATAGACCGTAGGTTGTCGTTCAAAGAACCCTCAGTTCAATGAAATGCTTCTTTCACATGGGTTAAGACGATATATGTGTGAAAATTCCACTCTGTTAGTGTTTCTGTTTAGAATTTCTCTCCATGTACCGTTGATGGGTTCCAGGATATCCACAATTACAGTCTTGGTCATCCACAGTGTTTCAAAGGCCTTGCATGGTTCACTGTAAAGGAATATTCTGTTCACCTGAACAATAGGTCGAACCGCATGCTGGACGAAACTGTGTTGGAGAGGAATTGACTCAGATTTCTCATCCCATGTGTTATTCATTCATAATAGACGATTTCAGCACAGCGCCATCTTACAACCGGGAACCGATATGTAGGTGCACGCGCGGTTTGTTTATCAAATTTGGTTCCACATCTGAAATCAGTCTGGAAATTATTTTGGTCTGTCAGGAAATTTTGTTCCGCCCCATACGGCGAGGAGCAATACCTATATCGCACTTGCATATCCCACTTGATGCTGCATGAGATTCCCACCCCACCCAAGTTCACCGGGATTTTTTAACATGCCTAGGCCCACAAGTGGTAGGCTTACAGCAACACTGAAAATTAGAGACAGAAACACAGACATTAAATGTTTGTGGGATTGGCCTATGCAACTGCACCCTTTGATGGCAAGATGGTAGGCCCATAACAGTCGGCTCTCTGCCTTCATTGAATTTGTACTTAGCCTCCCCCACCCCAACCAACCAACCAATCAGATGATATCTATACTCGACTGATCTTCCACTGCATTTTTTTTTTACCAAGAACATTTTTTTTTTTTGGGGGGGGGGGGCAGATTAACATTCTGCACCCATCTTTTGGGTATTCTTTTTGTATTTTTGCCCCGCCAAGTTGAGTGGGAAGATCGCCTTGTAAACATGGATGCTTTGCCGCGTCACTGGTGCGAGTTTGCAATGGACCGGCTCGTTCTCTGCACACCTTGAAATCCAACATTACCCGTTGAACGCTTCTTTTTTTATTGAAAAATGTTGTATATCATCCTCGGAATAAAGGGGATGTCGTAATTCGGAGTTGCTGCGCATCCCGCCCTCAGGCCCCACTGCTTAGTCTAACCACAGACGTCTGGAGACCTAAGTAATATCACATCACCCCCAATGTCACACCTCCCTCTTATATATGCCCCCCCCCCCCCCCACACACACACACACTTCCAAAATAAATAACACACAGATCTGGGTATTATATATTTCGAGGGGGGGGGGGGGGGTACATATAAGAATGAGGTGTTTTAAGGTAAGGGTGATTTAGATCAGGTTGGTTTCCAAACGTCTGTGGACTAATAACTCTTGTAATTTGGCCCGTTCAGTGGGTAACGAAACTACGTTGTTCTCAACTTGTTAAGTCGACGGCAGATGTCCTTCATGCGAATACCTGGAAACGCAACCAAATTGTGTAAAGTTCTTTTTCATTGCCCGGAATATGTCTACCACTGCAGAATAAAAAAGGTGTGTATTTGAATGACTCTTTTCGAAAGGTTCTTCAACCTGTTACAAAGGTGATTTTTTTATTATTTCCATTTTTGGCGTAACTTCGCTAATAATAGTCGGATTTTAAAAATTCAAGGACGAAATCGCACTGATTTTTACTCAATATATTCGAAACGAAACGCGTTTTTAAAATTTCCCTATGATATTAAAAATAGTATTTGCCCGACTGGTTGGAAAAATGTGCAAATTGGTATCCAAAAATTACGGGATCAAAGAAACACCGACATCGACAAAAAGTAACGACAAGGTCTTCACAAATATTCCTGCGAGATCGAAACTGCTCTCAAAAGTAATATTGTCCGATATTTCGAAATAAATTTTAACGATTTTATTTTTATTTGTATAGTTTGGAAGCGATGCGCTTTTTTCCCTAATTACCAACGGCTGTTTTGCAGAGAAATCTAAATTTTATAGTAAATTTCCTTTCTTATTATACCTACCACAATTGTTTACTTCAGGCTTGCACTACAGTGAAAGTCCATAACTCGGATAAAATACTCTCTATTTTTGTCTTTCCCAAGCAATTTGGGAAAGAAAAGTGGTGCAAAAGCACCAAGAAAAAATAAGCCAAAACTGGGTCGAGTGCAACCGGCGCAGACCCAGTATGGGATGCTCTCTCCCAAGTACAACTCCACGACTTCCGTTGCCAGTGCGTCTCTAAAGACTCATTCTTTTTGAATCCGTCAACGTTAGAGTTATGTGATCAGCGGGGAGGAAAGATTCTTTACCCGTAAAGAAGACGGGAGGGCCTCCATGTAAACAATTGTGGTAGGTATAATAAGAAAGGAAATTTACTATAAAATTTAGATTTCTTATCAACCTAGTCACAATTGTTTACTTCAGGCTGAATAGACAATAGGCTGGAGGGAATCGCATAACCAACCCACATATAACCCCAGTGCACTGGAACCGTGAAGCAGAAGGAAGAGGTCCCGAGGCTTATCAACCATAACGTCGCAATCATTGGTAAAGGACAATGAAAAGAGACATATGGGCCTGTGTGACACACAGACAGAAAAAGGGCAGTAACAGCACAAGGCTGAAACTGACCTTCAAGAAGCCTAATGGCTATGGCAGACAACAGCCTGAGCAGAAGAAAGAGGACCCAGGGCAAAAAGGTCCTCCGACTGCTCCTGCAACTGGCGCAGATAAAAGGTGGAGAAAGTAGAAGCATTTCTCCAGTAGGCTGCCTGCATAACATCCGACAACTTGACGGAGTTAGAATAAGCCCAAGAGGTGGATAGTGCCTGCACCTCGTGGGCAGAAATACGATTGGTAATGCAATCGCCAGCTGCTAAACGACCGTAAGCCGTACGAATAGCAAGACAAATCCATCGAGAAATGGATTGAGGAGAGATCTTCTGTCGACCCGGAATAAGAGACAGAAAAAAACGTTTCCTGCCTTTCCGTATGAAACGTGTCCGATCGAGATAAATGCGAATAGCACGAACCGGACAGAGCAAAGGGCGATTACCCTCAACAGAAGGAAGAACCCTGAAACAGATAGGAGGAGAAGTAGTATCTGGTAACTGATTCTTGGCCAAAAAGAGCAATCAGTGGTAAAAGTAACACTGTTGGGAGAGCTCCTAAAAAAGGCCGGGTCAACCGAGAGGGCGTGAAGCTCACTAACCCGTCTGGCCGAAGCAAATGCCATCAGAAAAGCCGTCTTATATGTGAGAAAACGCATATCCACCTGGGATAAAGGTTCGAACGCCCGCCCCCCCCCCCCCCCCCAAGCAAAGCAGCACCCACGAAAGATTCCATCGTGGAGTAAGCTGCAAAGTCCGAGGCCTTTTCAAAGAAAAGTGCCGAACAAGCTTGGAGAGGTAAGGATTAGTGCCGATACGACGCTTCCCCACATAAGAAAAAGTCTCTGAAAGCATGGACCTGTAACCCTTGATGGTAACAGGCTGGAGACCCCGAGAATCAAACAGATATACCAGAAACTCCGCAATCTGTGAAATCGAAGAATTGGCATAATCAACAGAGTGATCAGCACACCATCGACAGAAGACCTTCCATTTAGCTGCATAAGCTAAACCAGTGGAGTGCCTCCTTGAAGAAGAAATGCACTCCACTGCTCGTCTCGAAAAACCTCTACGGAGGAGACAGGACCTGACAAAAGATATGCGTGAAGGCACAATTAAGTCGGGTCGACGTGAAACCTCCTCGGGCGACCTTGACAAAGAAGGTCGCGACGTAGCGGGAGACGTGCCGGAACCGCCGCCATCAGCGAGTGGAGCTGATTGATCCACACCCGCTGAGGCGACAGGGGAGCGATCAGAATGATTCGACAACTGCAGGTTCGAATTTTGGCTAGAACCTGAGGAAGAATCGGAACCGGCGGGAAGGCGTAGCCGACTAGACCGTTCCAATCGAGTGACAGAGCGTCCACGGCAAAAGCCAGAGGATCTGGACACGGGGACACGAAAGTGTCCACCTGATGGTTCCAACGAGTCGCAAAGAGGTCGATGTGGGGACGTCCCCAGAGATCGCAAAGCGACTGGAACACTGCCCCGTGGAGCATCCACTCGGTGGAAATAACCCTGCCCTGTCGGGACAGGGAGTCGGCTAGGACATTTAGACGACCGGGGATGTGACGAACAACCACTCCGGCGTGAACATCCTGAGCGAGCAGTAGAAGATCCCGAGCTAATTCGTACATCGGAACCGAGTGCGTGCCGCCCTGGTTCCGAATGTAAGCAACCACTGTCGAATTGTCGGATAGCAGAAGGACCTGGCGATTCGACAGGTGAGGGATCCACTGCCTGAAACTCAGAAGAAGAGCAAGAAGCTCCTTCTGGTTAATGTGTAGAGCTGCGTGATCCTGGTCCCACATCCCGTGTAGTGAAAGACCGAGAGGATCCAACGTCGCACCCCATCCGAGATCGCTGGCATCTGCCGTTAGAACGCCATCGGACGTGGGTAAGTCCAATGGAACACCCTGCGTAATCCACTGAACATCTGTCCAGGGAAGAAAGTGAGGATACAGAGATTCCGGAAACGGAAGCACCTGATCCAGAGAATCTACATTCGGCCTCCAACGACTGAGCAGAAAGTGTTGGAGAGGTCTGACACGCAGCCGACCCAGAGGAATGAGATCCGTCACCGAACCGCAGAGACCGATCAGCTGGAGAAAACTCCGAGCGGTCGCGGACGTGGACTGGGGCAGAGTCAGAGCAAAAGCTGAGAGAATCACAGCCTTGGCCTGGGGAACCGCTACCAAATTGAATTGGGTTTGGAAAGACATCCCCAGATGACAAAACGACTGAGAAGGGACCAGGTCAGACTTCTCCTCGTTGACTCTGAATCCGAGCGACGTGAGCAAGCTCAACAGAGTGGCGACATCCGACTCCACTAAGGCACCATTGGAATGCCTCTGGAGGATATCGTCCAGATATGCCGAAGTAGTCACCCTGGACTGTGTGCGATGGAACGCTATCACATGCGACATCAGTCTGGTGAACGCCCAAGGAGCCAGGTTGAGGCCGAAAGGCATGGCCTTGAACTGGTAAACTCGTCCCAGAAAAGCGAACCTGAGATACTTCCGTGACGCCCGATGCATCGGAACGTGGAAGTAAGCGTCTCGCAGGTCGATGCTGGCAGCGAAATCTCCCTGGTGAATTGATTGGCGGACCGACCTGAAAGTCTCCATGCTGAACTTGGGAGCAATGATAGACTGGTTCAGGATACTCAGATCGATAACCGGTCGGAGTCGGCCGTCCTTCTTCGGCACCAAGAACAGGCGGGAAAAGAAACCCACTGACTGAATGTTCTTGACGACCTCGATCGCCCCCTTTGCCAGGAGATTGCCAATCTCCGTGGACAAAAGTTCCCGACGTAAAACGTCTGAAGGAACTGTGGTTGGAAGAGACACCGTAGACAGAGTGGGGTGCCGTCGGAAGGATATTCGCAGCCCGGACCGAACAACATCTAACACCCACGGATCGGATGTGATGGTGGCCCAATGGTCTGCGAACTCTGCTATCCTTCCTCCAACCTGGGACGAGTCGAGGTGAGGACCTTCATTCCGAGCCCCGACTCGAGGAGAAACCACCTCCCCTACTAAATGAAGAATCCTGAGACTTCCCTCGATTCTGCCGCCCTTTACCCTTACCCCTTGAGTAAGAAGTAGAGGCGGCGGCAGAAGGACCAGCCTTTTGCTTCACAGAGGAAGCAGAAGGGTACTTGTTAGGCTTGGAACGGCCCTTGCCTCCCCTAGAAAGCTGATCGAGCTGACGAAATAGCAGCTGATCTTTGGAATGACGTAGGACGTCATCCCGGACCGTCGACACGGAACCATGGAAAAGTTGCGGACCTGCCAAAGAAGCAGATCGAAGAGCAGCACGCTGCTCCTCGGGAAGGGATAGTCCAGTGTCCAGCACAGCGTCCCTTCGAACTAATTCCAGATTAGCCGTGTTACAGGCATGCGTGTGAGTAAGATGCATAAGCGCCTTGGACAGCACACGCAAAGGAGCCTGTACCTCGTCAAACTTATCTGAAGGCAGATAAGCAGCCAAAGCTGAGACGACGTGATCTGAGAGAGAAAGCATGCCAAGCATCTCTCTAGATAAGCCCAACGTGGACTCCAGAGTCGTCATTGGAATGACGGCAGACTTGGGCTTGGAAAGCCCGAGGGAAGTGGAGTCCTGATCCAGAACCGTCAAAGTCTGGCAGACCGACGGATTGGCGGAATCGTAGGAACGATAACGCACAGGAGGCAAAAGGTGTCAACCCTGGTGAAGAACGAAGTCTTCAGAGCCTTGGAATTCAGCTTGGAGTCCAATGCTGAAAAAGCTTCAACCACCTGTACCGACTGGCACGGTCGAAGGCGCCCAGAAGCAGGTTGCTCCATAGGCTGTTGGCGCGCGACCGATGATCGCGGCCAGGCTGACACTGTCGGCTGGTTAGTAGGTTTGAGATCAGGCAGAAACCCAAACACAAAGTCAAGAGCTGCCCCCAAGTCCGAAGACTGCTGGCTCTCGACTCGACATCAAGCATGTCGGACTCCTCCCCAGAGTCGGAAGACACATAGCCCATCGTGGGCAAACCAGCCGACGCCTCCCATGCCTGTTTCCAATCCCGGGAGGCGGCGCCATAGGAGGCACCTGGAAACCACTCATTGCCTCGCTGGAAGCAACAGGAAGGCTCTTAGAAAGAACCTGAGTGAGCAAGGAGAGGGCCTCCCTAAGCTCACTGCCCGTTCCGACCGGTTCGACAGGGGAGCGAACCGGCAAAGTGGCTTCACCTCTGACCCTCTTAACCAGCGAAGGGTCACGATCCTCCAAAACACCCGACGCGGGACGACGGGCGGCAGCCGAAACATCTGAAGGCAGACGTGTATAGGGGTACGAGGCACCCCGAGGATCAATATGGCGAGAATTCATGAGAGTCACCGCGGACCTCTGCGGGACAGAAGGTCCAGGCTGCACAAAAGGCGTTGGTCCCCCAAAACTGGTCGTGAGGCCAGAATGAGTGGACGGGAACGCCACGGAGTTCATAGTGTCTCCACTAAGAACATCCGAATCCAAAGACACAACTGTGGTGCTCGACGGCGAAGAGACCACAGAGATGGGTTCGGCCGGCAGCCCCTTCCGACTTCGCCGAGTTGAAGTCAGGGAAGGCTGAGGCCGATATCCCACGTCTACAGTACCGGACATTCCTGCAGTCCCCCGCAGCGAAAAGCCGAGGCCGGCTGAAACTGACGACGAAGCAGACGGACCAGCAGTAGTAGTAGATACGTCGGGAGTCGTTGAGGCTGGTGAAATAGTGGAGAGAGCACACTTGCTCGGCTCCGAAGGAGGAGTCACAACCCTAGTGACAGCCTCAGATGTCGACTGGAGGGGGACCGTAGTCCCGGAACCAGGCACCTCTTCACCAGAACACTCAACGGCTCCCACAGTATCCACTACAGGAAAAGACTGCACATCCCCCACGGAGGAGGAATAACTCTCACCAGACAAGGTCGGCTCGGGAGCCCTCGAACGACCACGTTCTCCTTTCCCGCGGGAGCGGGAGGCACGGCCACGAGAACGAACGACACGGTTAACTGACGCCCAGAAAGTGGATGACCATGATCCACAGACACCACATGGCCGCTCGGCCGAACACCCATTACAGGAGGAACAAGACGAATGTAAATCGTCCACATGCTTTGGCAGCAGGCATTGCCCACAAGGAATTGTCCTGGGCATGATAGAGGTGAGAGGAGCAGAGAAGGTGAAATCAGAAAACAGAAGAACACCCCCAAAGAAGAGAGAAAGGTGACAGAAACAAAGACCCCAGACGGTCGACCGGGAACCACACAACAGGATGACTACTCTCAAAAGAAAGAAGAAAAACTGTAGTAGTGGTATCCCGCTGACACCTAACTCTAACACAATTAGAAAATTTAGCAAATAAAGCATTAACAATAATTGTGAAAAATAATAAATCCGAACCGCATGGCACACGAAATTCGCGCGCGACTCGAGAGAGAACAATTAAATGTACATTATGGAGATATAATATTGAAGAGAATATAAAAAACACTGTTCCTGAGAATACAAAGGATACACTGATGCACAATGAATCAGGAATCATCAAACATCGAGCTGGATAAACACTAATAAGCGTGCAAAAACATCTCGACACGAAGCGGATTATAAAAAGAATGAGTCTTTAGAGACGGTATATGCGCACTGGCAACGGAAGTCGTGGAGTTGTACTTGGGAGAGTGCGTCCCGTACTAGGTCTGCGCCGGTTGCACTCGACCCCGTTTTGGCTTATTTTTTCTTGGTGCTTTTGCACCACTTTTCTTTCCCAAATTGCTTGGGAAAGACAAAAATAGAGAGTATTTTATCCGAGTTAGGGACTTCCACTGTAGTGCAAGCCTAAAGTAAACAATTGTGAGTAGGTTGATAAGAAATGATGTATGGAGGTCCTGTTTTGTGTCGGAAGCATAACCTTGTCACAACACTGGGAAACACTTCGTGCTAATTATAACCGATAGTACGTCTTATTGAAGTCACGTGGTTGGGTTTTGATACCCCATCTGATAGAGCAGTTAGTGGGGAGTCGATTGGCAGTGTTTTACAGGGAGTGTACACGTAATGGCTGTCAGCGGCCATCTTGAATTTCAGAACCCAGTATTTCGGACCCCAAAACTCTCGTTCTCGTCCCACGGTGATAACAAAGGTATCCAAGAAGTTTCGTAAAGATCGGTTCATAAATACGGCCTCTAGCCCGAGCCGTTTTGGCATTTGCAGTTACAGTGCTGAAACACCAAATAAATCAAAGTTAGTCTAATTTGCATAATTTGCGCACGAGATAAAAACCCGTATTATATGTGATGTATCCCATGGTACTAAACATTCATACAAAAAATTATTCAAATCAGAGCTTTCATATGGAAGTTCGGCGCAAAAATCGGATTGCACCTAATTTTGTACAAAATGGCTGCCAGCAGCCGTCTTGAATTTCGGACCGGATCCAAAAACACTCGTTCTCGTCTCACAATGATAACAAAGGTACCCAAGAAGTTTCGTAAAGATCCGTTCATAAATACGGCCTCTAGCCTGAGCCGTGTGTACGGCGCGACGGACAGACGGACGACGGGCCATGACATTACCTCAAATTTGGCTTCGCCAAAGTTGAGCTAACAATAATTATAATGCAAATAATTCATGTAAAGGGGGGGGGGGGGGGTGGCATATTACCATGGCAATTTCCTACACCCTATAAGACTACTATCGGTAAGGTACACGGCTTCACACGAAGTCGGGTACCCGAGCGATATTGGTCTTGAAGAGACTACGGATAGTTAGTCAGAAACTAAAGTGGACTTTTTTCTACTAAAGAACTAAAAAGTTTCAGTGTTTTGCTTCCGAAACATAGTTTATGGCTCCTCATTGGAACGAGTTTGTCGAGCTTGTTCCAGTGAGGGTCATAAACTATGTTTTGGAGGTAATAATTGAAGAAAAAAACAATTAATTTTTTTTCTTCAGTTTTTTTATTATTTAGCAGAAGATATTTTAAGTGTCGTCCGCGAAAGGTGTTGGACCTCATGTGGTAAAAAGGCAGTTGGGTGGACAGTGCAAAATATAAACACCCTCAAAATCAATACAATCCTCTGGTATTTTAATCAAATTATCCATTCTGTTGATTGATTGCAGAATAAACTGTCTGACACCTTCATTCTCAGCTGATTTCTCTCACCGCTTCCGACAACTATTCCCTGACGATCAAGATTTCATTCACACCTTTCAGAGGTTCAATGTGGTCTCCCTATATACCGAATCTGACTTCAAATACCGAATCTGACCTCAAATAAATTAAACGTTTTTCCTAATGGAATTGTTGGTTTTGAGTGGGCCTAGTGGGTATATAATTATTTTAAAATAAAACTGTCACAGTAAATGTCCATGAATTTCATGTAACGGTGGTTATTGGTGAAACGGCGCAAGTTCAGTTTTCGAACATCACCCAATTTTCTCAGGAACAGGATGTGGAACAGTAACGGGTACCTAATCTCAAGAATGCAAGAACAGAGAGAAAGCACATTAATCCACGCAAGTGAATAAACTTTATTCCAATGTTTGCCCACCATAACAACACACTAATCATACCCTTTAAACCCCTGTGCCTCTCGTCTATATAATTTGTAAAATGTGTCTTTTTCTCGCCTTTATCAATTTTCATTGAATTCACAGGAACAGTTACCGCCGGAGGGGAGTAAATTTCAGCAGCCAACTAGATGAAGTGATTGTGCCCGCACAATACACAGGATTTTCCTCCTATTTTTCGTCTCAAAATTGAGAAGAACGCAGAAAAACGGATTTTTGATGAGCCTATTAACACATTGACGGTCGACGATATAATGTCAAGATTTTTTTTACAGAAACCCTGTTGTTTGATGTAAATCACTGGGGTCTTCTCGTTTGACCAGCAGCTATTGTTCAGGAGAGAAGTGTGATAACTACCATGATATTTGGAAGGTTGTTGTCGGGTTTCGGGGTTAGTACAGAAAAATTTGCGGAGGGGGTAATGTCCAGGGGGTAATGTCCAGAGGGTCATAGACTCCTAGTAAGGACGAAGTCTACCCGAGAATATTTTGCAAAGTTCAGTACTCTTAAGATTCAATCTGAGGAGTTGTAGCATGTGCTGCCCTATATTGGAGAGCATTTGTGGGGGCTCTAAGTTGTATGAAATTGCACTGGGTCAATTTTTTTTTTTGGGGGGGGGGGGCATTTAGGGGACTTCCCCCCCCCCACGCCCCCCTTAATACCGTGGCTATACTACTGAATCAAAACAGCAGCAATGTCGGCAGGATCTCTATGCAGTATGCCCGCTCCCAGAGGACGCATCTAATGAAATTCTGTACTGACCGCCAAGGCTCCATACATTGGAACAACCATAGACATTTCAAACTGCGCGTTATACTATGTCGACCTCATTAAATGTCAACGAGTGGACGACAGTTGGCAGTAAATCCATGTCACTTGTAATTCCCATTTAGAAGTATAATTCCAGGCCTTCGTGGTGCTGTATTACTTTTGGCTTCCATGTCAGAATGTTAGGAAGCAAATGGGTTTTTGCAGGTAGGTAACTGTCCGGATATTTCCTGTAATCAAAGTTTCAATGATTTTTAACTCAAAACGTAAAATGACACTGAACGCCTACCCTGTATAATCTAAAAGCGCATATTTTTCTGAATATAACTGTTCTCTGTCATAAATGCACGTATTTAGATCCGAGTGCCAGCATGTCTCAATGTGACAGACGACACAAATTGTCATTACGCCGTGTTGAGCAGTGCAGAGGCTTCTAACCACGTGAAGTGAATAACAGTGCGTTTTTGAAACAGATGGCTTCGGCAAGAGAATGGTGATGAGTACTCTCCCTTGATGTGCAGAGCTTTGTTTTCAGCATCGGATTCCAAGTTTCCTTTCTTGCCTTCACAATTCCGTTTTTTGAAACGTTTTGTTTTCTAAATAACAGCATATCAAAATATTTCTTTATTGCGTAAAACTTCTTCCAATATATTTACCACTATGTATTGTTCTTTGGGGGGGGGGGTCTCCAAATTTCTTGCCGGTACCCAAGGTAAACTATTTGATATTTGTGGGACATCACTATTCACTGGATTGGCAAAGCTCAACTAACTTCGTGTCAACTCAAGAAAGTCGCCCGCTTTTAATGAATTAAGGTGGAACAAAAATGGCCCATCTGGACCCATTTTAGGCGGAACATTATGGCCCTCCTGCCATTCTGACAATGACAAACATGGATTTGTATGACCACAACATGTGTAGGCCTAAAATCAAGATTACCCAATCATGTATTCTGTTGTCACTTTAGGGGAATTCCACCAGACGTTGGTCATATTTCCCCAACCCTTCCTGTTGCTTCTTATCTACATGTACGTCGCAGGGTAGATGAATAATTCTCAGTTATTTATCTATGCCGTGAGCTCTTATGGTGAAAGCCTGAAATTGAAACGCGGTACCAGAAGGCAACTTCCCCGGCCCGAAGTCAGCATTATTTAAAAAATCGACATGGGTGTGGGGAGAAGGGGGAGGAGACAATTCTGTACCTAAGGCTAATTCGAACTTGGACCCAAAGTCCGTAATATATTGGGCATACCCAAAACGCACAGTTCCACCGAGGTGAGGGAGGGTATTGGAGGGGGGTCCTCCCTTCCCGATTTTTCTTTAATAAGAGTCTCTGATAACTATTCTAGAGCCTCATAATGCCTCATTTGAGGATTGTCATGGCTCTGCGTTTAGTCAGTGGTTAACACAATAGGCCTGCTTTTTAAGCGAACGATCTTTTGGTTCGCCTGGAGGTCGCCTGAATTGAAAAATACGCGAACGAAAAATGGGTTGCTTCGAAATCCCCGACGGTTCGCGCAAAGTTTTTGATGGTTCGCGTAAATATTGTTTGTAACGATGAGCCGTACACGTGTGAGAATTGTTCCAAATCGCTTCGTGGATTGCCGCAAAAATTTGATACAGTCTGATTCGGTAATGGCAGGCAGGCTAATTAGGGATGTGTCGCTATGTAATGTCTACACAGTTAGTAACAATCTGGCAATACCGTCGGAATTGCCACCGTCATCAAATTCAATGAGGACGGGGGAGGGAATGAGTAGCTGGAGTCATATTCCCATAAAAAATAACAGACTCTCAGTGTTTTACTTTCGATTTCAGTTTAGGATACAAAATACCATGTAACATTATGAACAACGTTCACTGAAATTGAGGTCGCCGGGTGCAAAATGATCAAGGTTTTTCAGACGTGTTTCCTGGCTTGGACGCCAGAGTCTATAGAGTCTAATCTAATGCGTGTTTGCCTTGGGTGGGGTTGGGCAGTCGCGTCGGGTAGTTTTACTGGTGGAGGAAGAGCCTCAACATCCAAATTTTGAATAACGGCCACTTTAACCCGCCTCGTAGTACAGTTTTGTCAGGTCAAAGTGGTGATCTAAAAAAAAAGTTTGTTTTTTGATCAAAAATTTTCAGTCCAAACCGGACCAAAAAATTTCCAGGTAAAAAAAAAATTGTTTTCGTCTCAAAATTGAACAAAACACATAAAAAAAACAGAAACAAAAATTTCCGAATTTTGGTCTAAAAGTCCGAACCGGAGTGGTAGTTCTCCAGCCATCAGAAGCCAAGTGAAATAAAACCCTATTCCCATTTGGTGAGGAAAGGTTTAAAGATACCGTGAATGTTGCCATTTCAATCACGGAAGCCTTATACGATTCAAGAACGCCCAGTATTCTCATGCCGAAAAGAGGGTGTACGGACCGTTGAGCGGCCGAGAGTGTATTTTGGCGACCGCCCGAAGGCAAACTCAACAAAATTGTACTTCCAAACTACGGGGAATCTTTTTACCTGTATACGGTCTACACATTCTCAATCACCACCGCTTTTAACCCACTCCGGTAGTACAGTATAATTAGGTCAAAGTACCAGTCTGAAGACCGATTTTTCGTTTTTTGGTGTAGTGCAAAAAAAAAAAAAAATTTTTTCGTCTCAAAAGTGAACAAAACAAAAAACAAAAACAAAAATTTCCGGATTTTGGTCGAAAAGTCCGAACCGGAGTGGTAGTTCTCCAGCCATCAGAAGCCAAGTGAAATAAAACCTTATTCCCATGGGGTGGGGAAAGGTTTAAACAGACCGTGAATGATACCATATGAATCACGAAATCCTTATACGAGTCAAGAACGCCGAGTATTCGCATGTCAAAAAGAGGGTGTACGGACCGTTGAGAGGTCGAGAGTGTACTTTTGGCGACCGCCTGAAGGCAAACGCAACAAAATTGTGCTTCCAAACTACGGGGAATCTTTTTACCTATATATGCGCTACACATTCGCAATCACCGCCGCTTTTTACCCACTCCGGTAGTACAGTATAATTAGGTCAAAGTACCAGTCTGAAGACCAATTTTCGTTTCTTGGTGGTGGTGTGTAAAAAAAAAAATTTTTTTTTTCGTCTCAAAATTGAACAAAACACATAAAAAACAAAAACAAAAATTTCCGAATTTTGGTCGAAAATTTCGGAAGTCCGAACCGGAGCGAAAATTTTCAGTGCAAAAAAAATTTTTTTTTTTCGTCTCAAAATTGAACAAAACACATAAAAAACGAAAAAAAAAATTTCGATTTTTTGGCCGCCATTTTGGATTAACGAAAAATCGAAACGAAATTCTTTCGATTTTTTTTTATAAAGCGGTATTATTTCCTTCAATTTGGAACACTTTTAGAGGGCTCTTTACATTTAAATCTCGATATTTCAATCCAAAATGGCCGATTTTTTAGATAACTTTCCGTTTTGTGAAAAATTTAGGCAGAAAACATAAAAAATGGAAAAAAATACCGATTATATTTGTTTTAGACAAGAGTAATTCTGACAAGTCTGTCAAAAAATTAAGTCGATAGCTTTTTTCTTTCATGAGATATTGGCCTCGAAGCTTTGGGCGTTTTTGCCCACCAAGAAACATTTTCCCCCAAATACTGATGGTTTTATTTATTAGAACTCATGGCCGTCATTGATAGTGCAAAGTTTTAAAAAAATCTTAAAGACCGTTTTCGAGAAAACTCTTTCCCCGATGTGTTGGAAAAAAAAAAAAAAAAGAATAATAATCTTGGCAATAACAAATAGATTTTCCTTTCAGGAATATCCAAATAATCTTGGCAATAACAAATAGATTTTCCTTTCAGGAAAATCCAAAATATTTCTGTTCGACAGGTTTTATTTATTTATTAAACATTCACCAGATTAGTACCGATTACAACCTGTTGTTTAATGTTGTTTCAGTGAACTATTAATACAAGATGTAGTTTATTAGGCTTTTCCCTCTGGAAAAGACTATTGTTTTTCTACGGATTATTATTTATTTTTTTTTTTTTGGGGGGGGGGGGGGGTATTTTTGGGGTTTTTTTGGGGGTTTTTTTCCACACATTTTGTCCGTACGATTCAGAAGCCATTTTCGAACCGATTTTCACGAAATTTTGCACACGCATAGAGGGGCACAAAATCTAAAAATGTACCGAAGCGGAATTTTCGATTTAACCCTTATTTCGTCAGAATTGGAAAAAAACTGCCAAAATTGGGGTTTATCGGCACTTTCTCGAAACACGTCTTGTAGATTTTTTTTATACATTCGTAATTGCTAGACCTGTCTGTGACACGCCCTTTGATACACACGACATATCAGGCGATGCATATGGTAACCCTCCACAGGCTGCCAAACATCAAAATTTTGATGAAATAGGCCGGTTTCAGGCCCCCACTGGACCCAAACAATACATGGGAGATAAACATAATTTCCTTTATTGGGGGTGGAATTCACCGAGGATCATTTTTGTCAGTAATAAGGGTGTTCAAAAAACCAAGCGTTAACCCACTTTGGGCTGGTTAAATAGCAATACCCCCATAAAGCTCAAAAATTTGTGTTTTCCGTGGATTTCTCTAAACGAGTCTTGTAGATTTTCAAGAAAAATTTGTCACTCCCAGGCCTTGGTGTGACATTAGAAGTTGCATGGACAAAATACTGCGGTGAGTATTTGTTAACCCTCCACGGGCTGCTAAAAGTCAAAATTGTGATAAAATGGGCTGTTTTTGGACGCCAACAGCACCCAATGGGTACGCCACAAAGAAACGTGCCTTCTTTTATCGAGCGCACAATCTATACTCAAATATTTTTGTAAGTAGTAAGGGTATTCAAAAGTCGAAGTCTTAACCCATTTTGGACAGGCTAAAGAGAGAGACCCCTTAAAATCTTAAAATTCCCATTTTCTGTGGATTTCTCTAAAAACATCCTGTAGGTTTTCAAGAAAAATTGACTACTCGCAGGTCTTTGTGTGATATTACAAGCTGCATGGACAAAATATTCCGGTGAGCGTTTATTAACCCTCTAGAGGCTGCCAAGCATCGTAATTTTGTTGAAATGGGCTGTTTTCAGGCACGCACATCACCCAACGTGTACCTGAGAAATAAACATAATCTCCTTTGTTGGAAGTGGAATTCACCGAAGACCATTTTTGTAAGTAATAAGGGTATTCAAAAAACCAAGCGTTAACCCATTTTGTGGTTGTTAATAGTGATACCCATCAAAGGCTTAAAAATTTATGTTTTCCCTGGATTTCTTTACAAACATCTGGTAGGGTTTTCAAGAGGAAATGGCCATTGATAGGTCATGATGTCACATTACCAGTTGATTGGATAAATTATTCCGGTAAGCATTTGTTAACCCTCCATGGGCTGCTAAATGTCAAAATTTTGAAAAAAATAGTCTGTTTTTGAACAACAACAACATCAAATGGGAATACAACAGAGAAACGTAACTCTTTTACCGGACGCAAATCTGACAGGGAAACATTTTTGTAAGTAGTAAATGTATTCAAAAATCAAGGTCTTAACCCATTTTTGACTGGTTACCGAGATATACCCCTCAAAAGCTTAAAATTCCAGTTTTCTGTGGATTTCTCAAAAAAAAAATTTCAAGAGCAATTGACCATTCGCAGGTCTTCGAGTGACATTACAAGTTGCATGAACAAAATGTTTCGGTAAGCATTTGTTAACCCCCCAGAGTCTGCCAAGCATTGACATTTGGAGAAAATGGGCTGTTCTTGGGCAACCATAACGCCAAATGTGTACCTACAAGATAAACATAACCTCCTTCATTGGAAGTGGAAATCACCGTCGATCATTTTTGTAAGTAATGAAGATATTCACACAACCAAGCATTAACCCTTTAGAGCTGGTTAAAGAGAGATACACCTCAAAAGGTTAAAAATTCATGTTATCTGAGGATTTCTTTAAAACCATCCCGTAGATTTTCAGGAGAAAATGGCCATTCTCATATCTTAGTGTGACATTACAAGTTGCATGAACAAAATATTCTTGTAAGCATTTGTTAACCCTATGCAGGTTCTCAAACATCAAAATGTGGTAAAATAGTCTGTGCGTACCCACAGCACCCGAAGTTGGGAGGAGAGATCAAAATAAGTGGAAGTAGAATTCACTGAGAATTATTTTTGGAAGTAATAAGAGTATTCCAAAAACAACACTTAACCCGTTTTGGGCTGGAAAAACAATGATACCCACCAAAAGCTTAAAAATCCTGTTCTCCCTGGATTTCTCTGAAAACATCTTGTAGATTTTAAAGAAAAAATGGCCATTCACAGTTCTTGGTGTGACATTACAAGTTGCATGAATAAATATTCCTGTTGGCACTTGTTAACCCTCTACAAGCTGCCAGGCATCAATATTTTGGATACATTTGAGATAAAATGGACCATTTTTAAAATGACACAGCACTCAGTGAGTATGTGTCAAACAAACATAACTCCTTTTGTCGGTCATTGACTTCTTGGACGACGATATTGACATTAACCCATTCCACCGTTAATGATGGTTTTTACCTAAACAATTTTTTATCAAACTGTGTCATTTGAGACTACTATCTTCACCTTTCTCATAACATCAATGAAGGAACTTCAGTGAGACAGTTAAAATCAATTCATCAGACACTGTGGGGCCATGACAAATCATGGAATCTCATCGGGAAAAGCCATGATTCTCCAGAATCATAAAGTCTAGTTGTTACATGATTCCATATCAAGTTATTTTTGAAAGATAATAAATCAAACAATTTGCTTTAACGTGTTATTTTCTTATAAAATCCGACATGAAGAGGGTGGGGTTGATGCTGTCACTGCGCACCGTACTATCGGGTGGGGACGTAAATCGCTGGCTTATGTGCAGGGAGAGACACCCTGTGCATGCTAAAGATCTCTCTGTGGTAGCCTAGAGCAGAGCTGCAGTTATTCGTCCCACAAGCCTAGCTGACAAAAACAGAAACAGTGAAATATCGCTAACGGGGGTCGCAAGGGGCGCACAGTACCACTTCGTTCCCCGCAGGCACACAGCCGTAAAAAACTTTCTCTACTTGGCGGGGGGAAATGACTGACAGACTGACCATCATTTTTTCGGAACAGTGGAGGGAGGGTATTTGGAATTCTAGGACAACCAGATATGCGTACCATAAAATTAGGTGGTGCTCGAAAACTGAACTTGCGCCGTTTCACCAATAACTACCGTTACATGAAATTCATAGACATTTACTGTGACAGTTTTATTTTAAAATAATTATATGCCCACTCAAAACCCACAATTCCATTAGGAAAAACGTATCATTAATTTATTTGAGGTCAGATTCGGTATTCGAAGTCAGATTCGGTCAGATTCGGTATATAGGAAGACCCGTTCTATGTTATTCGGATCACAGCTGGACTCCAGTATTTACAAGGGGAGATAACTTTCCCAAGAGTCAATGTCAATGACGACAAAAGTTGAGTATGACATTTCCCTCAGTTATTCTAACAAAATCAAAGAATGCAGCTGGCTGCCATGCTACTTCATCTGCGCCAAACAGAATGAGGCTCATTGGTAGAGGGTGTTCCAGTCATCAGTCATGTGATGTTTCAAAACAATTGGCTTTGTAGTTTTCGAGAAGATTTTTCAAAATCGACCAATCAGAATCAAAGAATGCCTCTGGCGACCATGTTTTTAATCCAACAGGAACAAAATGAGGAACGGTTGTAGAGAACCTCTCATAGACCATGCCTACCAAGTTTCGTTCACATCAGCTCAGTAGTTCCAAAGAAAGAAGATGACAATGTGATTTCTCATAGGGTTTTTATCGTAACTATAAGTCGCAATTGCGGCCTTGTTTGCGACCCGATCAACATTAAATGAGGAACATTGGTAGAGGGTGTCCCAGTCATCAATCATGTGAAGTTTCAAAACATTTGGCTTTGTGGTTTCAGAGAAGATTTTTAGCTTAACTTGACAAAGTCAAGATAAGCTATTGCCACCACACGTGTGAAACCCCAAAACCTTTAGTACTGTCTACAGGTTGTATTTATGAAGGGATTTCATTAAAGCTTGGTAGGATGACTCGCCTTGGAATAAATTTACTGTAACTTGGTAACTTTGGTTATACATTAACAGTGTGGGGCCACATCAACCCATGTCTTAATTTTTTAGTACAGGCTACACTCAAATTATTCTTATTGAAAATATAGCATACAGGGAACAGAAATTTACATATTCTTAATTATCACAATTGTTGGCTTATTTCATAATCCTCTCATCATAAACATTGAACATTATCATTTTCATCAATCACTACACACAGTCAGCTTAAGCTAGTGTCGTTGTGCCTCTGGCGGCCAGGTTTTCCATCAGATGGGAACAAAATGAGGATCGTTTGTAGAGGACGTTCCATAGACCATTCCTGCCAAGATTAGTTCACATCGGCTCCGTAGTTCCAGAGAAGATGAAACTGTGATTTACTGTAGGGTTTCTGTGGTAACTATAAACTGCAATTGTGGCCATGTTTGCAATCCGATCAACATTAAATAAGGATCGTTGGTAGAGGGTGCCCCAGTCATCAATCATGTGAAGTTTCAAAACATTTGGCTCTGTAGTTTCAGAAGAAAGGATTTTTAAAAAAAAAACACCAACCAGAATCAAAGAATGCCTCTGGCAGCCATGTTTTTCATCCGACAGGAACAAAATGAGGATCAGTCGTAGAGAACCTCCCATAGACCATTCCTGCCAAGGTTGGGTCACATCGGCTCAGTGGTTCCAGAGAAAAAGATGAAAATGTGAAAAGTTTACGGACAGCGACGGACACCAAGTGATGGCAATAGCGCACATGGCCCTTTGGGACAGATGAGCTAGAAATAGAATCACTACATCCATTGGTTCAAAAGGAGATTTTTAAAACTAGATATGTTGTATACCAAATATAAAAGCATTCCGGCCTGTGGATCTGAAGAAGATTTTTAAAGAAATTCCCTCATATTGCACTAAATTAACATTTGGGCTACCACAGGGAGCCCAAATGTTAACCCAGGACCCCATTTAAACAAACTTGAATCTGACCCCCCTTGAGATGTTGTATACTGAATATGAAAGTATTCTGACTGATGGAACTGAAGAAGAAGATTTTTAAAGAAGTTTCCTCATATTGCACTAAGTAAAAATTTGGGCTACCATAGGGAGCCCAAATATATACCTAGGGATCTGATTTGAACAAACTGAATCTGATCCCCCTTGAGATGTTGTATACAAAATATGAAAGCATTCTGACTGGTGGTTCTGAAGAAGATTTTTAAACATTATCCCCCATATTGTCTTAAAAATATGGGCGATTGAAATTATTTCTAGTTTTAGCTCCTGGGGTTTCCATGGAGACACAGGAAAAAATGTTTTTGGCATGAGTCAACATACTTATGACCCAATAATACCACATACCAAATTAGGTTCAAATAGGACTATCGGTTCAGAAAATAGAAATTTTGGGCGGGGTCAAAAATTTTGCCCCTGCCTTTACACAGGCAAATAATATGCTTCACAAACTTTGTTAGAACAAATTTGATTCTTCACCTCAAACGGAAGCTCCATACCAAATATCAGGACATTTGGTATGAGATTTTTAAAACGTTTTGGAGCACCACCGCCCCTGGGGGCTGGGCATGTTGAGTTAAACAAAAACGCAATGCCCCTTCCGGACCATCACTCACACAAACTTACACTTAATTGGCCCAGTGGTTTTGGAGAAGTCCAACAAAACATAATATTTCAAGACGAACGACGGACGGAGAGCGATTTCATAAGCTCAGCTTGACTACGTGAATGATCACACCACACTCAAAATCAAACCCATCTGGTTACTCTGGTATATTGTCCACAGAAAGTTATATTCCAAGTTTGATTGAAATCGGACACCTATTACTCAAGTTAACCTCCGGAAACCAAGATCAACATGTCTTCTAAGTCGGAAAAGGGCCGTAGCTCTGCCCCAAAATAACAGACAAAGCCCTCCATCAATCGAAACCTGTATTATGTGGTTTTAAACCAATGTAAAATGAAAGTGTCAATGACACTGTAGCTCAACTTGTCAAGACAAAGACATGCACATGTATAGTATGTGACACAGCAATGACAAACATCTAGGTAATGACCTGATAACAAAGGTACATATAAAGTATTGTAATGGTCTGTACATAAATACTGACCGTTGCCTGTAACAAATGTATAGGTAAAGTATTGTAAAGGTGGGTGACAGTCAGATGCTAAACTAGAAAAGAAAACTTTGAGTCCCAGAGTGGGTCTGACTGAACCCCCAAATATTTGTTCTCATAGCACAGTGATAACAAAGGCACCCAAAACACACTCGTTCCTGTCCCAAGGTGAAAACAAAGGTACCCAAGAAGTTTTGTGAAGATCAATTCATAAATACGAGCTGTATAGAACTTGTGACAAAAAACTGATTGGACCTAATTTTGGTACAAAATGGCCACTGGCAGCCATCTTGAATTTTGGACCGTACCCAGAAACACTCATTCTCGTCCCAAGGTGATAACAAAGGTACCCAAGAAGTTTTGTGAAGATCGGTTCATAAATACAGCCTCTACCCTGAGCCGTATTGACATGTGTGCTCACATTGTGCAAGTAGCACTGAATAAGTCAAAGTTCATCTAATTTGCATAATTTCTGCACGAAAAAAAACCCCTTAGAATATGTGATGTATTCCATGTTACTAAACATTCATACAAAAATTTATTCAAATCAGAACTTTCATACAGAAGTTCTGTACAAAAGACTGATTGCACTAATTTTGGTACAAAATGGCTGCTGGTGGCCATCTTGAATTTCGGACCACACCCCAAAACACTCGCTCTCATCCCACGGTGATAACAAAGGTACCCAACAAGGTTCGTAAAGATTGGTTCATAAATATGGGCTCTAGTCTGAGCTGTATAGAAGTTGTGTACAAAAAACTGATTAGACCTAATTTCGGTACAAAATGGCCACTGGCAGCCATCTTGAATTTTAGACCGCACCCAGAAACACTCGTTTTCGTCCCAAGGTGATAACAAAGGTACCCAAGACATTTCGTGAAGATCAGTTCATAAATACAGGCTCAAGTCTGAGCCGTATTGACATGAGTACTTAATGTGTGTAAGTCGCACTGAAATATCAAATTTCATCTCATTTGCATAATTTCTGCACGAGAAAAAAACCCGTATTATATGTGATGTATCCCATGGTACTAAACATTCACACAAAAAATTATTCAAATCAGCGCTTTCATATGGAAGTTCTGTGCAAAAATCTGATTGCACCTAATTTTGTACAAAATGGCTGCCATCGGCCATCTTGAATTTCGGACCGGACCCCAAAACACTCGTTCTCGTCCCACGGTGATACCAAAGGTACCCAAGAAGTTTCGTAAAGATCGGTTCATAAATACGGTCTCTAGCCCGAGCCGTATTGGCATTTGCACTTACAGTGCTGAAATTAACACCAAAAAACATCAAAATTAGTCTAATTTGCACAATTTACGCACGAGAAAAAAACCCGTATTATATGTGATGTACCCCATGGTACTAAACATTCATACAAAAAATTATTCAAATCAGAGCTTTCATATGGAAGTTCTGTACAAAAAACAGACTTCTGCATCATCGGTACAAAATGGCGGCTGGCAGCCATCTTGAATTTCGGACCGCACCCAAAAACACTCGTTCTCGTCCCACGGTCATAATAAAGGTACCCAAGAAGTTTCGTAAAGATCGGTTCATAAATACGACCTCTAGCCCGAACCATAGCCAATTGTTGACGTACGGACAGACGGACAGACGGGCCATGACAATAGCTCAAATTTGACTTCGTCAAAGTTGAGCTAAAAAATTGTTTCATTTCGTTCACTCAAACTAAAGTTATTGCCCGGAAACCATATTCGGGACGGACATTCTGGATGGACATACGGGACGAATGTACGGATGGGCGGTTGAACAAGGGTAACACTTAATGTCCCTTTGCCAAATTGTCAGGGGCATACTGAAAGTGTCAATGACCCTGTTGCTTAACGTGCCTGTGTGTTGTGTTTGATGAAAAGGATAATGTTCGATGTTTATGAAAGGATTATGAAATAAGTCAAGAATTGTGATAACTGGGAATATGTTAATTTCTGTTCCCTGTATGCTATGTTTTCAATAAAAATAATATGAGGTGTAAACTGTACTAAAGAATATTTATTTTTTTTATTTATTGGTGTTTAAGGTCACATATATTTGCACAATGACTAATCATGACCACAACATGAGTATCAACTCAAGACCAGGGTTGAACGTTAATAAGCCATGTTGCCCATTTTAGAGAGGGTTTGCACCTCCCAAGCACCGGTGACTGGGTCCTATTTTATCAGCAAAACAGAGCCTGTTTACCGCAGTAAACAGGCACTGCTTCACTTTCCGGGGTTCCCGCGGGGAGTACTAAATAATTGAGGGGTGGGTTAATGTGGCCCTCATAATTAATGTATGTGGCCCTCACAGTTAATGTATGTCAACGAAAGTTACCAAGTTACAGTGAAATTATTCCAAAACGAGTCATCCTATAAAGTTACAATAAAATCCCTTCATAAATACGGTCTGTAGACTGTGCTAAAGGTTTTCGGGCTTCGGGCATGTGTAGCCATTACGGTTGACCGATCGCAACCAAAAGGGGGTGTCCTCGTCTAGACATTATACTGAGTCATCATACCATGTTACAATGAAATCCCTTCATAAATACCTGTAGTCTGTGCTTAAGTTTTTCGGGTTTTGGGTTCGGGCAGCCGTCATGGTTGAATGATCGCGACCAAAACAGGACGTTCTCCTCTTGGCATTATTTGGAGTCATCCTACCAAGTTACAATGAAATTCCTTCATAAATATGACCTGTAGACTGTGCCAAAGGTTTTCCGGCTTCGGATCCATGTAGCCGTCACAGTTGACCAATCACGACCAAAAGGGGACGTTATCATCTATACATTATATGGAGTCAGCCTACCAAGTTACAATAAAATCCCTACATAAATGCGACCTATATACTGTGCTAAAGGTTTTCGGGTTTTGGGCTTGGGCAGCCGTCACGGCTGAATGATCGCGACCAAAAGGGGGCGTTCTCGTTTTGACATTATGTGGAGTCATTCTACCAAGTTACAATGAAATCCCTTCATAAATATGACCTGTAGACTTGCTAAAGGTTTTCGGGCTTCGGATCCCTGTAGCCATCAGAGATGACCAATCGCGACCAAAGGGGGACGTTCTCATTTAGACATTATATGAAGTGAACCTTCCAAGTTACAATGAAATCCCTCCATAAATACGACCTGTAGACTGCTAAAGGTTTTCGGGTTTTGGGCTCGGGCAGTCGACACGGCTGACAGATCGCGGCCAAATGGGGAAGTTCTCATCTAGACATAATAATAATAATAATAATAATAATAATATACACATTTATATAGCGCCAAAATTATAGTTCAGAAGATATAGAACCATATTCTAAGGCGCTGTACATGTTACTGAGCTCGTGCAAATATACAAACAGAATATATACAGTCCACAACATCACTTGTAGGCTTTTTGAAACAGGTATGTTTTGAGATCTTTCTTGAAAAGGTTGACATTTCACAGTCTTTTTAGGTGTTCTGGTAAATTATTCCACAAGTGAGGGCCAGCAAATGAGAATGACCTATCTCCAAATGTCTTACACCTATGTTTTGGAACATGTAGTAGCATTTTACCATCGGACCTCAGGTCGTACTGACACACATTCTTGGTATTAAGGAGTTCTTCTAAGTAGGCTGATGACATGTTGTTTTGTGCCTTAAAACTAATAGTTAAGTTTTGAAAATTAAATTATTCTGTACTTCGCTGGCAGCCAGTGCATATCCCTCAGAACAGGAGTGATGTGTTGAGATCGTGATACCCTACATACTACTCAGGCTGAGGCATTTAGTACCATCTGCAGGCGAGAGTTCTGGTATTGTGGAAGGCTGAACAGTTAGGCATTACAAAAATCCAAATATGAAGTTACAAAGGCATGAACTAAGGTTTTTGTGGAGTCTTTGGTGAGGAAGTGTCTTATCTGTTTAACTTTGTATAGACATCTGAAAGCCTTATTGCACATATTTGTAACATGTCTGTCCATAGACATGGTAGAGTCGAAGAAGGCGACAAGATTACGTACACTGATACTTGCGCTGATGGCGGAATCTCCTACATTCACTGAATTGATGTCATCTTTAGGGAGTTGCTGTCGTGAACCAATTATTAGGAATTCAGTCTTCTCATCATTTATCATTAATTTGTTTGAAACCATCCATGTGCAAATGTCCGAAATACATGATTCAATAGTTTCTAGAGCTTTAGTTTGATCCTTGATTGATGGTCGAAAAGAGAAATAGACCTGTGTGTCATCAGCATAACCATGGACGTCAGGCAGGTGAGATTCAATGATGGTGAACATTTTTGAAATATAGAACAGAAACAGAACAGGACCAAGGCAACTGCCCTGTGGGAATCCACATTCAAGATGGAAGTCTTTTGACAGATTACCGTTTCTTGATACACGCTGCTGTCTGTTCTTGAGGTATGATAATAGCCAGCTAGCAACTACACCATTAAGTCCAAAATCAGAATTCATTGTCTCTAGCAGAGTTTTATGACAAACAGTGTCAAAAGCAGCACTAAGGTCTAAAAGAACAAGTAATTTTACCCTTCCAGACTCCATATCAAGGAGGACGTCATTCTGAACCTTGAGTAATGCCGTTTCAGTCGAGTGAAATTTTCTGAATCCAGACGTGTTGGCCGGTAATGGAGCATGGCTCAGCATGCATATCACTATGTAACATTAGCTGGTCAATGGTGGCTTTTTCACACAGCTTAGAGAAGAACAGTAAGCTACTCACTGGTCGGAAGTTTTTTAAACACAAGTTCTGCACCTTGTTTCTGCAGAAGAGGATTAACAATTGCTATTTTCCACGCATCAGGCACATATCCTGATAGCAGAGACATGTTGATCATTTTTGTGATTTCAGGAGCCAAAGAGTCACGATTTGACAATAGATGCTGGCATTGGGTCGAGTTGACACGAGGCATTTGAGGATTCTTTTATTAATTTGGTTACCTCCTGGATTTTTAAAGATCGAAAAGTTGAAAGCTCTTTTTCTTATGGTCTCTGATGTCAATTTTGTCTACATTTATATTCTGAATTTTTTCCTGAATTAATTTTATTTCTTTTATGAAGAATTAGCCAAATTAATCAGCTAGCTTTGATGGATCACCGTGTGTTGGAAATGACACCCTTTGTTTTTCTGTACACAGATTTTTGACAACTTTAAACAGTTTTGTGCTGTCACCATAACAAGCTTCAACACATGCTTTGTAGTTAAGATTTTCGGGCATTTTTTAGTTTGTTGGAGAACTGACTACGAATAGTCTTATATGCTACTTCCTCATTGTAAGATTTAGATCTTTCCCGCTCCTGCTTTCGACGATTTGCTTTCAGAGTTCTCAGTTCATTGGTAAACCAGGGTATACTTGGGCGAATAATTAATGTTTTTGTCTTCAGAGGGGCATGCTCATCCAGTAGACAAGGCAGTGTTGTTGTATGATTTTGTAGATCATCCAGGTTAGCACACTGTGAATTACACAAATCTGATTTTTCGATGTGCATTTAAGCTTGTTAATTTCAATTTGATTGAATTTTCGGAATGTTACATGATGGTTTTCGAACACCTAGTGTGCACTCAACAAATGAATGATCAGATAATCTGACATAATACGGAGTCATCCTACCAAGTTACAATGAAATTCCTCCATATTAAACATGACCTGCAGACTGTGCTAAAAGTTTTTGGGTTTCGGGCTTGGGCAGCCATCACGGTTGACAGATCATGACCAAAAGGGGACTTTCTCATCTAGATATTATACAGAGGCAAACTATCAAGTTACAATGAAATCCCTTCATAAATACGACCTGCAGATCGGGGGGGGGGGGGGGGGGGGTCTTCCAAAAAATTCCGGACACAAGGCCGGGGTGGGTAGTCGGATGGGGACCAAAACACCTTTTTTCCTGGAGTTGCAATTTTTTTCCTGGTGTTTTTTTTCAAATTATTTTCACATAACAAGGCTATATTGTTGTTTAGTAGTCTAAAAGGCACCTGTTTGTCAGGTAGGGTTAGTGAATAAGGCCCCACTAGGCTGATTAGGGGATTTGTTCTCTTTTTTGTAAATTAAATTAGATGCATTAAAGAATTGTGTACACCAGTTTGACTTAAAACAATAAGTGGAAATTTATGAATTTTAATTTGGGAATGGTTAACATAATTTTCATAGCTGAATCATCACGGCACAATTTGGATTTTACAATGAGTAGCAATGTGTTTAGCAGAACATCTAAAATAATGTAAAAAATTTACGGAAAATAATCTAAATGCCCAGTTTCTCTGAGTAGAGCTCTTGTAACCTGAAACTAATGAAAATTCTCATTGTGCATCTTTGATATAAAACCCCACTTACTTAATTCAAGCTCATAGTGATAGTACCAGGGTTTTCACAGAGGGTTTGTCTGGCTATCTCGTGAAAACATGAAACAAAAGTTACAGTTAAAATTTGAATTGAAAACTGACCCTGACTGAGCCAGAGTATATAGATGAGTAGCTGAGCATAATACTATGCAGCAAAAGAAGATTATTTTAATCCTTTATTTGATGTTCACAAAAATAGTCTAATTCTTACATTATATGCTGTTAATGCCTGTTATATGCAGAAATCAATGCTGACATTTTTTCGGAGACGGACCAGGACGGACAGTGAGATATACAATAGTGTTAGGTGACAGATTTTCAGCTTTCCTACGCTATCTACTATCTTTTGAGTAATGGCAATTGGCTGAAACCTCAAGCCTAGACACTTAGCCTGTAGTCAAGTCATTAAAATTAAAACTTCTTCACTAAATTTAAACTGTTTCTTCAGTCTCGGAACTTAACGCATGAATGATAATTATTATGAGAGCATTGAGGCCAGAACTTTCAGTTGAGCATTTGTAATTCATGCATTTCAATAATATGCCAGTATACACTACGCCATAGTGTATATAGGCATATTATTGAAATGCATGAATTACAAATGCTCAACTGAAAGTTCTGTCATCAGGTATTAGAACCACCAGAACATAAGGACTGAAACATACACCTATATACTGCCAAAACAACTACAATTCTGGTATCTATCAGTGACCAGTGCATCAATCAGTTCCTCGAAAGTTTTCTCACAGCGAAAAATAACAATGAAATTTTTCCCAGTAAAAATAAATGCGTGCTTGATAACAAAGGAGTTAATAACAATTTTCTTTAATGAAATCTAAATGCCTTATTACCTTCATCTCTTCTCTTCCCACAAGCTGATGAAAAGGTTGTCCCGCGGTATTCCGGTTTTTACATCACCCCATTAGCCTACGATAATTGTACTGGCCTACTAAGGAATGCGTATAAAAATTGTTTTGTTTTTTTTTATTCGGAAACACTGTTGATTCGATTAGGATTCGGAAACACAGTTGATGACGGGTTAAAACAACCCGAGACAGAACTCTTGGGAGTTTGATCCATGATGTGGAAACAACACTCAATTTTAATGTAAAGAATGTAAATATAACATAACAACTACCTGTTGTCTGGATCGACTACATTTAACTTGAATTTAACACTTGCCATTTGCCATTCTATTTTATTTATTATTTTGATTGTCTTGGGGATGACAGGAAGACAGTCGCAAGGCTATGTCATTCCCCACAGTATACATTTATACATCATTCAATAATTTTGTAACTTTACTCTCTCTCTCGTTTGTATTTGTATGCTGTATGCTGTGAAATAAAGATTGAATTGCTTCTGTTGATGCTGGTTGATGTGTACATAATTAGTTTAGACAGTAGATTAGGATTCAAATTAAGGCAAGGATTGACGACTGGAAGCTCAGTGCAATAATTTTTCATTACCCACTGTGGTGATACACTGAAAAAATATAGGTAGTGGGGTGGGTTTCCAAAAGTGGTCAGAGGAAAAAAATATTTTTTTTGCACGTGGGTGGGTGGGTGGTGGTCAAAAGGTGGAAAAAAATATTTTAGGCCTTGTGTCCGGAATTTTTTGGAAGACCCCCCCCCCCCCCCCTGTACAGACTGTGATAAAGGTTTTCGGATTTTAGACTCGGTCAGTAATCTGGGTTGACCGATCGCCACCAAAAGGGGAAGTTCTCTTCTAGACATGACTCCAAACCGGCATATGAAATTTCGAGACGACCGCACAAGAACAACGGGGTGTAGCCTGTGCTAAAGGAAAATATTAACAGACTCACAGGCTTTCGCACGCGTGGTGGCAATAGCTTATCTTGACTTTGTCAAGTTAAGCTAAAAACGTCCACATATATTGCTAAATATTGAATCTGATTCATAAACCATAACTTGATTGGAATTCACAGGCATTTTCATAGAAGTGCCTCTGGATGAGAGGTGCAAAATTCAGAAAACAATATAGTTTAAAATTTATACTCTCTCTATGCATCGCTAATTTTTGGCTGGAAATAGCAACAACCTCGCAACACGACATGAGAAAGAACAACTGCTGTTGAGCTTCTGATATGTGCCCAAACCCTGACAATAGTTACTGATTAAGAGCTCCATGTGGCGTTTACTTCATTCACTTTTGAATATGCAGTCTCACAACTGTCATCCCCCACCAGCTAGTGGGAAGGGAATTTAGAAATTGGTTCCATCCACCCTTCCATATGCATTTTCTTTCATCCACACATCCTTTCATCTGTCTATCCTTTTCCATTTCTTGTTATCATATTTTTAAGGAAACCACTCAAATTCTTTTCCCAAATTCAATAGATACCTTTTGGATGATATCATGAATGGGATTGTGAACCAGCTGCATGTGTAGAAGTATTTTTCAAGTTATTGACCTGGTTGGACTTAGTTGGTGAATGGGCGACTGGCCATTCATTTTCTTGTCATCACAATACCATTTACGGTCATCACATTTTGAAGACAAGAGGCCCCAAGGGGCCTTAATTGCTCACCTGGCAACGTGGTTCAAATAAGTATTTTGGGTCACATTCAGTTAGTCATGGTTCGAATCAACACTAAAGAGGAATGAAGTCATGAAATTATTTATAACTCTAGTGTCCATGCCAGATGGTTATCATAGGTTCTATCAGCTGTAGACAAGCACTGCCAAACTTCCAAGGGTTGTTATGTCACTACAGTTTGAAAGGCAAATTTTATGGAAAAACATCAAGGAATGGATTTGAACAACCTTCAACCTAGCCTCCCCCCCCCCCCTCCACCCTATAGAGCTCAAATATTAAACCAGTGACTTGAATTGAACAAACTTGAATCTGATCCCCCTTGAGATGATATAGACCAAATATGAAAGGATTCTGACTGGTGTATCTGAAGAGGAAGATTTAAAGAAATCTCCTCATATTGCACTAAGTTAAATTTCGGGCACCAATAGAGTGCCCAAATATTAACCCAGGGACCCTATTTAAACAAACTTCAATCTAACATTCAGTTAGTCATGATTCGAATCAACACTACAGAGGAATGAAGTCGTGAAATTATTCATAGCTCTAGTGTCCATGTCAGATGATTATTATCATCATAGGTTCTATCAGCTGTAGACAAGCACTGCCAAACTTCCAACGGTTATGTCACTACAGTTTGAAAGGCAAATTTTATGGGAAAGCATCAAGGAATGGATTTGAACAACATTTAACCTAATCTGCTCCCCCCCCCCACCCCAGAGAGCCCAAATATTAGGCCAGTGATTTGAATTGAACAAACTTGAATCTGATCCCCCTAGAGATATTATATTCCAAATAAGAAAGGATTCTGACTGGTGGATCTGAAGAAGATTTTTAAAGAAAACTCATACCATTTTTTCATTTATTGGTGTTTAAGGTCACACGTTTTTGCACAATGACTAATCATGACCACAACATGAGTATCAACCCAAGACCAGGGGTGAGCGTTAATAAGCCATGTTGCCCATTTTAGAGAGGGTTTGCACCACCCTAGCATTGGTGACTGGGTCCTATTTTACCAGTAAAACAGAGCTTGTTTACCGCAGTGAACAGGCAATGGTTCACTTCCTCGGGTTCCCGCGGGGAAAATCTCCTCATATTGCACTAAGTTAAACGTCAGGCACCAATAGAGTGCCCAAATATTAATACAAGGACCCTATTTAAACAAACTTCAATCTGACCCCCATAGAGATGTTGTATACCAAATATGAAAGCATTCTGACTATTGGGTCTGAAGAAGATTTTTTAGCTCAACTTGACAAGTATGAGCTTTTGGGATGGGATGTGATCTGTCATCCGTTGGTACAATGTCAAGATGGGAGCTATCGATTTTTTCGAATTTTGTTGAAAAACATGGCCGCCAGTGGCCATCTTGGATTTGGGAATAAATTGTCCAACAATTCCTTTAGCACACCCTACAGGTCGCAGGTCTCATCCGATCTGTCCCAAATTTCATATGTAGCTTTGAGGCAATGTCTAGATGGGAGCTATCAAATTTTTCTCGAATTTTGTTAAAAAACGTTGGCCGCCAGCAGGATATTGTCTAGAATTCCATTAGCACACCCTGCAGGCCGCATCATTCACCCAATCTTTTTCAAATTTCATATGTAGATTTGGTGTGATGTTTAGATGAGAGCTATTGAATTTTTCTGAATTTTGTTGAAAAACATGGCCGCCAGAAACCATCATGGATTCAGATATGAATTGTGAACAATTCTGTTAGCACACCCTACAGGTCGCATCTCTCACCTGATCTTTTTTGAATTTCATATATAGCTTTGGTGTGATGTCTAGATGGCAGCTATCAAATTTTTCTGAATTTTGTTAAAATATATGGCTGTCAGCAGCCATCTTGGATTGGCATTTGAATTGTCAGCTATTCCATTAGCACACCTTGCAGGCCGCATCTCTCACCCAATCTTTTTCAAATTTCATATGCAGTTTTGGTGTGATGTCTACATGGTAGATTTTAAATTCTTCTGAATTTTGTTGAAAAACGTGGCCGGCAGTGGCATCTTGGATTTGGCATATAAATTGTTTAACAATCTTTTTTTCGGAAGATATTCTGAAATGGGAGTGCATTTTAAGGATGATCTTTCAAGCTATTGGAATTGCTGATAATTTATATGCCAAATGCGGGAGTGCGGTGGCTCAGTGGTAGACTGTTGGACTTCTATGCTCGAGGTCCCGAGTTCGATCCCCGTCTGCGAAGACCCGCGTTGTGTCCTTGAGCAAGGCACTTTATCACAGTTGCCTACATGGGGCACGATGACGCCGTGCACTAAGGCGTACTGCACTTCGGTGGTGCACATGTCTTCAACCTCTGTAACCCTGCTTGAGCGGAGCTTGAACCGAGTTAGAATGTTGAGGAACTGACAGTTGCTCGTCGATGCTAGGTGGTTCTCTCTGGGTACTCCAGCTTCCTCCACCCGTAAAACTGTCACGGTCACGATTAGCCATTGTGCATAAGTATGTGACCTTAAACACCAATAAATAAATAAATAATAAATATGCCAAATGCAAGATGGCCACTCCCGGCCATATTTTTCAATGAAATTTAGAAACATTCTGTAGCTCTCATCTAGACATCACACCAAAGCTACAGATGAAATTTTAAAAAGGTCGGGTGAGAGATGTGGCCTGTAGGGTGTGCTAATGGAATTGTTGACAATTTATATGCCAAATCCAAGTTGACCACTGGCGGCAATGTTTTTCTACGAAATTTGAAAAAATTTGACAGCTCACATCTCGACATTACCCCAAAGGCATGTATGAAATTTGCAACTTATCAGGTGAGAGTTGTGGCCTATAGGGTGTGGTAATGGATTTGTTAAAATTTTATATGCCAAATCCAAGAACCCACTGGCAGACATATTTTTCAACGAAAAATCCAGAAAAATTTGATAGCTCCCATCTAGACATCACACCAAAGCTACATAATAAATTTGAGATAGGGGGAGAGATGCAACCTGTAGGGTGTGCTAATGGAATTGTTGACAATTTATATGCCAAATTCAAGATGGCTGCCAGTGGCCATGTTTTTCAATGAAATTTGGAAAAATTTGATAGCTCCCATCTAGTTTTACACTAACGTCATTTATGCAAATTGAAACTGATCGGGTGAAAGATGCGGCCTGTAGGGTGCGCTAAAGGAATTGTGGACGGACAGGGGGACATACATACAGATGGACGGATGATGGATCGCTACCCATCCCAATAGCTCATACTTGACATTTCAAGTTGAGCTAAAAATGAAAATTAGTCTCCCTTTTCAATTGGGCATGTCTTTAAATTGGAATTTTAGAATATTTCTCCTGTGAAAGCGAGAGGGTGTGATCAGCATCCCAGTTTTGAGAGGAACTGCTCAAAACGTACTCACCTGCATGGTTGCAGTTCATACATCAAGCCCAAACTTTGGCAGTGATATACCAAACTTTAATTAAAACTAGAGGTGTGACTGTCCCAGATGGGCATGTCCATACCCACCCCCCCCCCCCCCCCCCCACTGCCATGATTATTCTAAGATGAAAAGGGCAACAACTCTGGTAAAAAAAGAACATCTATACAAAGTTTCAAAGGAACTGACCCATAAACACCAGGAAAAATCTCCAGACAACATTCAAGCATTCTAAGATTAAAAGGGGCATAACTCTGGCAAAAAAGTCTTATCGAAACTGTAATCACTGGTGCACGGGTTCCCATGGTAGTGGCCATCAATACCAAGTTTCAAAGGAATTGACCCATAAACATCTGAGAAAATCTCCGGAAAAAATTCTAGGCCTGATTTTTCATAATTTTCACAATTCTGGCAAAAATAATCTGACCAAAACTATAATTGCAGGTGCACAGGTTCCCATGGTGGTGAACATTTATACCAAGTTTCAAGCAGATTGGTCCATAAACGGCTGAGATAATTATGTCTATGGACAGATGGATGGACTTTGCGATTCCAGTATATCCCCACAACTCGTTGGGAGGGTGGTGGACTTAACTTTTTTCGGGTCGAGATCACTTCAAGGATTTTAAAAGTGGGTCGACTTAACTTTTTTCGGGTCGAGATCACTTTGGGTCGAGATCACCAAAAGTGGGTCGACTTAACTTTTTTGGTTCGACTTCACTCGGGTCGACTTCAACGTGGGTCGACTTCACCGATTACCGTAGTGGGAAGGGGGTGGGTGGGTATAATAACACACACAAGCACTTCCAAGTACTCATGGGCGACAAAGCCAGGTAATTTTGTTTCTCATTTTGTGGTTTTTGATTCAGGAAGATTGTGACGATCATTCATCCAAAATTTAGCGATGTACACACAAGCTTAAATAAATCGAGTTTGGAGGAGGGATTTGCTCCTTATACAAGAAGGTTATGGATTTCCTTCAGCCTAAAAAAATCAGTGACGTACAACGAACATACAAATCAAATCGATTTTTTTTTAGGAGTTCGTAGCTCAACTCCAGGAGTACAAAATTTAAGCCTATCACTTGTACTGATGAATCGGAGATGTCAAACCTTTTGTACTCATCAGTGTAAAAACAAGAGGCCCCAGGGGGCCTGCAGGCGCTCACCTGACATGGTAGTCTAAATATCAAACCACGGACTTGAATAAGCTGCTTACGCCCCTCCAGGAAAAGCATATACCAACTAGATGAAGCGATTGTGCCCACACAATACACAGGATTTTCCTTCTATTTTCAGTTCCTGCACTTTTACGTCCCAAAATTGAGATAAACGCATAAAAAACAGATTTTTTTCCCAAACAAAATATTTTCAGCCTGAATTTTTTTTTCTTAAAACGCATAAAAAACCAAAAAACTAATTTCCGGATTTTGGTACAAAATTTTCGGAGTCCCACCCGGACCCCAACTTTTCAATGTAAAAAAAAATAATTTTTTTTGTAAATTGACCGAAACGCATAAAAAAAACAAAAAAAAAAACTTTCTGGATTTTGGTCCAAAATTTCTAAGTCCGGAACGGGGCCCCAAATTTTCAGCCTAAATATGAATCCAGGGACTTGGCTTAAACAAACTTGAATCTCACCCCCCCTAAGGATGCTGCATACCAAATATCAAGATTCTTATTGGTAGATCTGAAGAAGATTTTTAAAGAATATTCCTCATACTGCATTAATTTAAACATTTGGGCCCCCATAGAGAGACCAAATATGGACCCAGGGAATTGCTTTCAATAAACATGTGAAACAATCTTCCAAAGATGTTATATGTGAAATTTGAAAGCTTTTGGAGCAGTGGTTTGGGAGAAAAGTAGTCTTAGATGTTTTTCCCATTACCCACCGTGTTAAAAATGCTGACTCAGCACTTTTTCAAAGTCCCCAAAAAGTACCCCATGATAAAACCGATAGCAATTTTTTTTTACCATTCAATTCTGTTGGTACTAAGGAAACTTCACAACAAATAAGAATCCTCAGTGCCGTGTAGTTTTGGAGATATGGGCGTTTTAATTTTTTTCTATTTTTAGCTCCTGCGGTTCCCATGGGGCGGCGGGAAAAAGATTTTTTGCATAAAAATTAAGTACTTATGACCCAATAAGCCCTCATATGAAATTTGGTCCAAATCTGCCTCTCGGTTTGGAAAGTTAAAAAATTTGTAGTAATTTATATATTTTTTATACTTACCAATGACCCAGACTTAGCTGGTGCTAACTCCTTAAATTATAGGGCCAAACACAAATTTTGCCCCCCAATCCCCAAAATTTGCATCAAAAACCGAAATTCAATGTCCTGTATGGTCCTCCATACTTTCTATCCACTGCGCATGCGCAGTGTCAAGGAGCTCTCGTAATTGGCGCAAATGTCATTCTTACAACCAGTGCCTGGTAGGCATTATGTAATCAGCGGGGAGGTATGAGTTCCCAACTCATGGGAGGGCCATCCCCGTCTGGGTCATTGGTAAGTATAAAAAATATATAAATTACTTTAAATTTTTTAACATTTTTATACTGTACCAATGACCCAGACTTAGATGAATAGAAAAAAGGCTGGAGGGCCCAGGACATAAAAGAAAATTCAATAGACTCAATTACATGAAAACAGAATTATCCCCTCAAGGAGAAGAGGAGCACAGGTTTTACATGTATCTTTCCTGTTTGTATCAAAAAAAGAAAGCTACAATACCATTCCGTAATTGAGCACAATAATCATCAATGATCTCTATTAACATCCAGTTATTTATTTATTTATTTATTTATTGATGTTTAAGGTCACATATTTATGCACAATGGCTAATCATGACCGTGACAGTTTTACGGGTGGAGGAAGCCGGAGTACCCGGAGAGAACCACCGAGCAACAACGAGCAGCTGCCAGCTCTCCAACATCGTAACTCCGCACTGCAACACAGGCAGGGTTAGATTGGTTGAAGACATGCGTACCATCGACGTGCAGTACGCCTTAGTACACGGCGTCATCGTGCCCCCACACGGGCAATGGAGATGAAGTGTCTTGCCCAAGGACACAATGCGGTTGCCGCAGGTGGGATTCGAACTGAGGACCTCTCGGCTTGCAGCCTGCACCTCTACCAACTGAGCCACCACGCTCCCCTAACATCCAGTATAATCCCTTATACTAATCTTATTAAAGGAAAGCCAATAATTAAAGATAGTCCAGATAATGAGACTCTTTATATTCATTAGAAAGTGTTCGAGGATTGTATATTGGCGCTCATATGATCCGTGACATATACAAATGTTTCACACCGAGCTATACTTTTAAAAATATTATATGAATTAGCTTTACACTTTAAAACCATCCCGGCACCAACTCGGAATTACTGACTCCAGAGGAGGTATTCCCTTGCTTTTCATTATAAAGCAGGTGATATAAGGGAACACCAACCCCCCCCCCCCCCCCCCCCCCCCCCCTTTCCCTAGCCCTGGGTCAAATACCCCAGAGCGAAGAGGGCAGCAGGACAGATACACTGCCGGAACAGATACGTCATGCGCCGAAATCTTAAGCACAGACTGCTGAGTTGAAGATAATTTTTCATAAGCAGTACGGATAGTTAATTGAATCCACCTTGCAATAGAATGGACCACAATGTCCCTACTATTAGGCAGCAGAGACAGAGACGTTTACGTCCCTTTCTGATAAACTCAGATCTACGTTTGTAAAAAACGTAGAGCTCTAACAGGACAGATTAAAGGCCTATGCCCATCTGAAGACGGAAGAGCCTTAATAATAATAGGTTCCGGACACTTATAGGAGCCTGATTCTAGTCAAAAATCCAACCTTAGTAGTCAAGGTAATAGTATTACCTACACTACGAAAGTGAGAATCATCAACAGATAGTGCCTGAAGCTCACTAACTCTTCTAGCCAAAGAGAAGGCTAAGAGAAAGCGGTCTTATAACATAAGAATTTGAAGTCCGTTGTATCAAGAGGCTCAAATGGCGATTCTTTAAGCTTAAGAAGAACCCAAGCTAAATTCCACTTTGGAATTAATCTAAGGGTTCTAAGTCTATTTATCGAAAAGTTTTCCGTAACTTAGATAAAGAGACATTAGATCCAATCTGTAAACTATCATGATGTGGATAGGTATCAACAGAATGATCCCTACCTCACCATGAGAAAACCTTCCACTTGGCAACATAATTTAGCGAAGAGGAGGTCCTCCTACAGTTAGAAATTGTGTCCACTGCTCGTCCTGTAAATTGCTTGCCGTGAAAGAAGGACCGCACAAGGAAAATACGTGAAGGTTGAGACCTTGCAGGTTGTGATGCAGTGTGCGTGATTTCCCCTGCGAAAGATCCTCTCTTGGAGGAAGCTTCCGCAGCATGTCCCACAGCAGACACCTGAAAAGATTTATCCATGGTCTCTGGGGTGACAGAGATGCTACCAACAGAATTTGCAGTGAGATTGCTTACCTTGAACAATATCTGCAGAATCAATGGCGCTGGAGGATACGCGTATCCTATCAATCCGTCCCAAGAGATCGAGAGAGCATCTACTGCAAAAGCTCAAGGATCTGGACACGGCGACACATACGTCTGCAACTGATGGTTGAGACACGTCGCAAAAAAGTCTACCCTTGGACGATCCCATTGGTAGCAAATCTGATTGAAAAATCGTTGTTGAGAGTCCATTCTGACGACAACATACGACCTATCCGAGAAAGGGAGTCCGCTAGAATGTTCAGACGACCCGGAATCTGATGGACCGATAGAAGAACTTGATGCTCTAGGACAAACAGAAGGATCCTTTCCGTTAAATTGAATAACGGAATGTAACAACTGACTAATATCGCTCTGGTTAACGGCACACGAATGAGATTGTTGTGCGTCTCTAAGCTCATTCCCACTTGGTGAATGAATAGGACGGCACTAGATCTGACTTCTTTTCGTTTACTAAGAAACTGAGATGTCAGAGCAATTGAAGCAGACTCTGAACATCGTTCTGAAGCATTAACTTGCTACCGTAACCCTAAAGAATGCCGTCCAAGTTCTTCTTGGTAAGGTGATCTGCATGAGATAATGCATCTAAATTCTATTAGACAATATTGTCATTTCCAGTATACTGGAGTAACAGACATGGTTGCCAGCAATGACAATTCCAGGTCTTCAGCCTAGTCGTCCAAACGCAGAGGAACTCTCGGCACGCCTAGTTCTGCCATTTCAAAATTATGTCTTGCATTGATGAAAGGCCGCTGAATAGCACTAGGCGATAAGAAACCTAATTTGCCAGTCTTTGAGGCTAGCTTGAATATAGCGTCATTCAAAAGTTCAAATGTCCATGACATTTCTGGACTGGGTCGGAAACTGAGGGACGGTGTCCCTAATCCGGCCGAAAAAGTCTGTGTCCAGTGACGCTTTCAGTTTCTTATCAGGTAACACAGCATTTTTGACAAGAGAAACAACTTCTAAAAGGTGATGCCGGATGAAATCTACGGCCACCTTAAGTTGTTCGGAAAGGGAAAATTTCAGCTGTGCTGATTCCCTTTTACTATCCGCCTGGACCACATAATTTTGGTCGTCCCTTACTGACTCTGCAGGGGAACGAACCGACCCAGCTTGCTCAGATAGTTCTTTACTGAAAAAGTTTCTGATAGCTGCTGGGATGCTGTGATGAATTGAGCTATCTGTGATAGCAAGTCCGTCACGGAGACCTGTGGAGCCGCGGTCTTACGTAATTAGCCGCTGGAAGCTCCAGGGACGTTAATTCTTGCATTTATATAATATGCGAACATTCCAACTGGAAAGGCCTCGTGTCCTTGGCTAGTGGATAGCATGACCTGGTCAACGTGAATCAACTCCTGGTCCTGCGAGGATTGAGGAAGGAGAAAACACATCCTCCACGACCCACACCTCGCCCAGTCGACCTAGGGGCATCTGACCCGATATCTCAGGCCAGTATTACGACCCCTATGTGAGTCGCTACTCTGACGGTCTCCGGAGTAAGACGTAGAGGCTTTGATCCTCTATAGGAACTTCCTTTGGACATATTCGCCCCCGAAGAACCTGCCTTACTCCTCCCTGCTGAGTCCGACTTTTTCAAAGCGGAATAATGCAGAGAATCCGGAGCTTTCTTAGTAATCTAATATAGATTGTAGAAAGCTTAACGACGAAGAGAAGCTCTCCTGAGACTGGAGCGACTGGAAGAGAGTTTTTTCACCTTACTATCCACTCTTGTGGATGCAGCCAGGGAAGCATCACGTCTGACTAACTCCATATTGCCACTGAAAGGGCGGAGTTATACGTAGAATATGCTATAGCCCTCGAAAGAACTCTTAAGGAAGATTGAAGATCCTGGAATTCTTTCGCTTTGAGACGTAGTGATAATGCTCTGGTAAGGTGATCTGCGTGAGAAAATGCGTCTAAATTATGTTCTCTAGTATACTGGAGTAAATGGACATGGACGCCAGCAATGACCATTCCAGTCTTCAGCCTAGTTGTCCAAACGCAGAGGAACTCTCAGCGCGCCTTGTCCTGCCAGTTCAAATTATGTCTAGCATTGATGAAAGGCAGCTGTATAGCGCATAGACGATAAGAAACCGGATTTGCCAGTCTTAGGGGCTAGCTTGAATATAGCGTCATTCAAAAGTTCAAATGTCGATGATATTTCTGGACTGGGTCGGAAACTCAGGGACGATGTCCCTAATCCGGCCGAAAAAGTCTGTGTCCAGTGACGGTTACAGTTTCTTATCAGGTAACGCAGCATTTTTGTCCAGAGAAACAACTTCTAAAGGTGATGCCAGATGAAATCTATGGCACCTTAAGTTGGTCGGAAAGGGAAAATTTCAGTCGTGCTGATTCCCTTTTACCATCCGCCTGGACCACATAATAATCTTGGTCGTCCCAACTGACTCTGCAGGGGAGCGAACCGACCCAGCTTGCTCAGATAGTTCTTTGTGAAAAAGTTTCTGATAGCTGCTGGGTTGCTGTGATGAATTGAGCTATCTGCGATAGCTAGTCCGTCACGGAGGCCTGTGGAGCTGCGGTCTTACGTAATTAGCCGCTGGAAGCTCCAGGGACATTCATTCCTGCCTTTATATAATATGCAAACATCCCAACTGGAAAGGCCGCGTGTCCTTGGCTAGCGGATGGCGTGACCTGGTCGACGTGGATTCCCTGGTCGGCAAAGCAGGAGCTCCAGGGACGTTCATTCCTGCATTTATATAATATGCGAACGTCCCCTGGAAATCTGTGGTCACATAGCCAAGGTGCGGTTGTGTGTGCTGACGTGAGGATGAGGAAGCCAATAGAACGGCCGCATCGGACTGTCTATGCGATGGAGCGTCCCGAACTGGAGGAGTGGACGTATGCTCTGACTAACGAATGAACATACAACAACATCGCGGCCCAGATGTTGCTGTAAGAGAGAGGGGGGCCTCTCTCCCTCGCGGTCCGGATAGACCTGGACGAGCTAGCTACCGGACTGACAGGCTTCCTCCGTACTATCCTCGGATCCGTCGTCGCTGGGTGTGCACGTTCAATGTTTATAGTGCTCGCATCACCCAAACTGCTTCCCTGGACCGCAACGGACGAACCCGGCTGCCGAGCCATTCGATGAATGATTGCTACACCGGGCGAGCTAGCGGACGATCAACGCCTTCGATCCAACTAGGGACCTCTTAGGCAATTGTTGTATTTCCATGAGCACTTAGCCGCTAGCCCTAATATACTGCAACGACGGAGACACACTTGTTGAAGACATCATGGAAACATCACCCTGTTCTTGTTCTTCTGAAAAAGAGACTGATAAACTAGAGTGACCTTGCGGAGAGAGGACCAGCATGGACCACTCACCGCTAACAATATACCGTGACACACGTCTCCAATGTTGTCATTCCAATTAGCACACACAGAGCAAGAATTAGTGCGAGTACATTGACTACAAGAAACACAATGAACATGAGAATCAGAGGAAGATTTCCTCGCATTACAATTTGAACAATATTTTTTCATCATGAAAAAATATAAACAGTCATAGTACTCGCACTAATCCTTGAAACAAAGATACATAATATAATATAATCCATTATAACATTTCGAAAAAATAATTTAAAAAAAAAAATTTTTTTTTTTTTTTTTTGAAAAATTTTCAGAAGAGCCCAAGTTCCCAATGGGAGCAATGAGCCCAAATGGATCCCAAAAAAGCCCATATTTTAAAACATTTTTAAAAATTAATGCAACACTTCCGGACAATATTAATGTATCTGGCTATGAGCAGAACTAACAGAAGACAAGTAATCACTACCAGAAGTAACCATTGTTAACATAAACAAAAGTGTACAAAAACCGGAAACATGACTCCAGGCACTGTAACCATGGCCCAAAATCAGTCACCAATTTAAACAGTATCCAATGTAAAACAGAGGCTTCCAGAGAAGAAACTGCAGAACATCAGATGGTAGATGCAGATAACAATGCCTAATCACCCAAAGGTGAGGACGTAAAGATGGCAAAAAAACAGAATAATCATTCTGTTACCAAGCCAAAACTCCAAAGAAATTTTAGTAAAAAAAAACTTCCAAAGTTATGCCAAAAGCATGGGAGAATAGCAAGGGGGGTATTAAGGAAAGGGAGAGAGGAAACACTGATCAAACAATGGTAAGTTCATAGCTAGAATGACAACATAAGGCTCATGCCCCAAAATTAGGGAACAAGAAATAATTTCGTAAAAAAATTATAAGGTACAGCCCTGAACACATTCTGCCACTGTTTCTTCCTCTCATTCTTTATTTCATCCTTAGATCCACCATTTTTTTCATAATTATGTGTCTGGCATCATTAAAACTGAGATTTACAAGCACAAATATCAGCGACATGTTACTGATTTTAGGGCCAAACAAAGAATGAGATTTGCGCCAATTTCGAGAGCTCCTTGACACTGCGCCTGCACAGTGGATAGAAAGTATGGAGGTCCATATAGGACATTGAATTTCGGTTTTTGATGCAAATTTTGGGGATTGAGGGGCAAAATTTGTGTTTGGCCCTATAATTTAAGGAGTTAGCACCAGCTAAGTCTTGGTCATTGGTACAGTATAAAAATATAGAAATTTTGGGAGGGACAAATATTCTTGCCCCTCCCATTACGACACCAAATATAGCCCCACAAACTTCTTGTGAACAAATCTGAGTCTACACCTCAAAATGAAGCTGCACACCAAACATCAAGTCTCTGCTACTGCTGGTTCATGAGAAAAAGATTTTTTAAGATTTCAGTATACTTTTGGGGTGTGGCCCTACCAATGGGCGAGGCAACTTGATTTGAACAAAATCAAATTGCGATGTCATAACAAACTATTATCTCAATTATCAATTAAATTGGTTCAGCGGTTTGGGAGGAGAAGATGCAAACACCATGTTCACGGACAACGGATGGTGAGTGATCACTATAGCTCTCATGACTGAAGTCAGGTGAGCTAGAAACCCTAGTTGGCTCCCTAACTATTATCTGATATTTTTGGAAAGAGAATGGGAAACTGGCACCCACACAGAAGGCAGTCATAAAGGTTGTCACTAATACTGTTCATCACCACCAAGGCACTTTGTAAAATTTTTCTTGGCTACCTTCTGGTACTCACTCCATTTTTGGTTGTTTCTAGATCTGATGGCTCACAGGTGGACAAAATTTTGATTGATAAATTGACATCAGCTGTACCATACCCTGTATGGGAACATAAAAAAACAAGACCACTGTTGCTGTAGAACATTTTTATTGCCACTTCCCATATAATAACATACGTCAGTACATTCATTTCACAGCCGTGGCTTCTTGTATTGTGTACAAGTTAAATGTTCTACACTGTTACAGACTTGTGATACAGATTAAATATCAAGAACTTACTTAATTCATGACATACTGTCCTGATAACATAATCTCCCATTTGTCAGTAAATGGACGCTGACAGATATACTTTTTTGTTCCTTACAAAATATGTGATTTAGTTCACCACCATCAAATTAAAAGAAACAGAAATGCTTAAAAATGATCCATTGGTAAAATCAGTTTCGATGTGTTATTCCAATTGAAATAATCATTGGTGATAATCCAACTGCTGCCATTATGCAGAACTAAACAAAATCAACAAAAATCTAACTTTTTTTGATAAATCTCGCATGACAATAAGCAAGGCAAAACATAAGCAGACTGACATATGCAAAATGAGGTCCCCAGAGGGTGAATTTGGTGATGCTACTCTGCACAGCAGGGTAGCATCACTAAATTTACCCTCTGTGAACCTCAGTCTGAATCAAGGTCTCAAATCTAAACAGAAAGAGGTACCCAGAGGATACATTGGCCCACTGTATGGGATAGCATCAGCACATTCACCCTCTGGGGATCTCATTCTGCAAATGACAGACTGCTTATTTTCAGGCTTGACAATAAGCCACCTTTTGATAATATAACCAGTCTATCAAAAGTTTGAAAATATTTTCTTAATCAGCACCACCAAAAGAAATACAAAACTAATTTTCATGCCTTCAGTGTTGAGAAGAAAGAATAACTAAACATTAGGATTTCAGCTCAACGCAATTAATTTGTCACAGTTCCTCAAAGTTGGTCAATATTTTTTAAGGTCAGAAAAAGGAGTTTGTTTCAGGAGAAATAGGTTATGTATGAACATTAAATTTTGAGGACTGTGTGTCACAAAATAGAGGTTATTTATTTATTATTGTTTAAGGTCACATATTTCTCCACAATGGCTAATCATGACTGCAACATGGATATAAAGTCAAGTCCAGCTAATCGTTTATACCCATGTTGCATTCTAGAAGAATTCCACGCCAGACATTAGTTACCAAGTCCTATTTTACCAGTAAAACATAGCTTGCTTACTACGGGAACCAAGCACTGCCTCACTTCCTGGGGTTCTCATGGGGAACAGAATTGACGTTGGAGGTTCGCAGACAGTGTGTAACAGCCTTCAGCTTGTCAAAACAACTGTATAAGGTTATCCAAGAAGCTGCCAGTAATTAACTGTGGTACTGGAGGGAGGGAGAGGTGAGAACTCAAACTTGATTCAGTTCCAGAATAAATAACTTCTGAACTGGTTTCAAATTAAAAAAAGATGCCTTATATTGACGAGATATTATATCAAATCCAGGTTTACAAAATAATAACAAATATATATTAATCTCTGCATAATAACAACAAAAAATACAGTTTACAGGAGTTCTTAAGAAACTTCTCTTCACTCATGTGACACTCATCTAAGTGACTGCTTAGATTTTTAGATTTCAATATCTCCTAAAATCAAGACATGGCTGATGTGAATATGTCATGACTTGATTTGATGAAAAATTCAATTGAGTCAGGTGACAAGAAATCATTGATTAAAGGATTACGCCTGGATATGGGCATATATTTTATTAAAGTGTCAGATTACATCTACATGGCAACAGAGAATTTTTGTACTGGGCACGAAAATTCACCTTTCGCAAGCAAAAAGTTAATTATGAATATCAGAAACTACATATATGTGAAAATTAGAAGAGATGATCACAAGTAACAGTTTGGTATTTTAACTGGTTGAGTGCCAGAAGCCACTTTAGTGGCTTTACACTGTATGCATTAGCTTGTTGGCTCAGCAGTAGAAAATAAATCTTAGTGTCAAAGTGTTTTGTTACAATTTATTGGAGAGTGCCTTCTGGCACTCTCCAATAAATTGTAACAAAACAGTTATCTAAGAATATATTCTTGCTAAACTTAGGCTCTCTTGCTGGTAGTTTAATACTCATGTTACAAATTACTTTTGAAAAATAATTTAGCTCTCCACCAGTTAACATAGATCAGGCACCATAATCAGGAACGTCAATAAAAATCAATGCATCTTAGATGTTTAAGCACCTGATAACTGACTAGGACATTAGAGCTGTGCTAGAGAAGTTTTTAAGAATGCACCTGAAATAAATATTCTCAACTACTAATATGGCTATCCTCTTCCAGATCTTGTTCACACACATTGTGTTTAATACCACATCATTACCACCCTCCCAGGCATAATTCATTATTAATTTTTTTTTAATGCACTGACTAATATTCACTATCCATTTATTTCAAACAAAGAATCTTAATGCAAAAGGTGGAAATGATTGAAGAAATAAGAAAGATTAATAGAAGACTTACTTTGGAATGAAGTTAATAAACATTTTTTTTTTTTTGTTGCTAAGATGAAGGGCTGCAGACCAGCAGAGAACACTTGAAATATTTTTTCTGAATTAACTACAAACTTCGGTTTCTGCTTCCAAAACAAAGCAGAACTTGTCCATGATAGTAAACAGGCACTGTGCCACTTCTAGGGGTTCTAACATGGAGGTAATTAATTTTGACCTACAGCTCAAGGAATGAGGTTGAAAAAAATAAACTGACCTTCCCTACCAACCATCAACCACTGTGTTAATAGAAAATATATAGCTAGGTAAAACCATGACAGTGGACCATTGAAACAATCTGCCAGGTTAAACCTTGGTGGAAATTTTATGAAAAATTATAGGGAACAAAGATTTACTGTGAATGGAAAATGCTTGCACATTCACTTGTAAACATATCTATTCATCATAATGCATTTCACACAAATATTTGGTTCAATGATTCTTAAGTTATCAGAAATACGATTAGCCAACTACTTTTCATACTAAATATTTGAATATCAAGTTCAGGTAGAAAACTTAAGACTCGCTAAATTTGGGCTGCTCCCATCGCCATGAAATTGTAAAAAATCCATAATACTTGTCATTATGTGGCAATAATTAGGAGATACCATTTTCAAAATTCATTCTGTTTTAGCTTTACATTAGCAGCAATTATCTTTTTTCGTTCCTAAAACTGTACAAAATCATTATTATTCCTGAATACCTTTCAATAAAAAATTAAATATAACTTTGTATTGGTCATTTATAACAATATATCTGTAAGGTATACTGCAGTAAATGGAATTCTAACAAATAACTTCTCATACTTTGTTCTTACAAATAAAATAACATGCATGAAAATATGTTAATATAATCACAACAATTAAAATGGACTTCGTAAAAATTAAAATGCTTCATTAAAAATGAAATGCATGAATCATTTCCGATTCTAAAACTGAAAAGTGATGTTCCAAGTATACAAAATTATATTAAAAATTCACTGCACCATTCCTTCTGTATTTCAGAATTCAATTCTTTTTAAAGAATACAAAATTAAATAAACATGATGATAATGTAGTAACCTGAGACAGTTCATAAGAAGTCAAGTCACTTCACACAAGTCTTTTTAAATCCACCAGTAGAAGCTGATATGTTAAGAATTTGTATTATTCCTCTAAAATCCTGATCGACTGATTGGTCATCCAGCTCTATCAAATTTTCCAGGAATACTAACATCTTGTACTGAAACAAATGAACCCTTCACATAACACAACTTGAAGCTGACACTTGCAAAGACATTTCTTGAATAATTGAAAACTTCCATCCATTGCCATAAAAACATAGCTTATGACTCCTCATTGGAATGAACTCATTCCTATGAAGGTTCATAAGCTAGGTTTTGGATGCAAAAATTTGGGGAAAAAATTATAAAATTTGAATGCTGGGTTTTGGGAATATTTGTGGATATGGCTGTTACTTTAGTTGAAGGGGTAAAATCCACGGTTTCCAACAAGAGAGAGCAACAAACCGAAGTGGAATCATGAGCTATGTTTTGGACTAAGAAAATTTCCAGATAGTCAAATACAGTAGGCTAACTTTGACTGCTTTGTTGTTCATAGTTAACTCAATGCCAAACATAAATGTCAGAATTTAGCCTGTCATACAGTTCTTACAAGATTATTTGGTACTAACTCACTTTCTTCAGGGTGAATGATCACATGCAGGAGTAACATTTCAACTAATTGTATTCAAACTTTTATCAGGTAATTCCTCAGTTGAAATTTCTATCTTGGTTCAGACAAAATTGTTTTGAGAAACATGTTTGCTTTGAGGTGGATTTTTACCCTCAGAGTCAGAGTGAAAACAAACAAAACATTGTATGTTCCAAGCCAATTACATAAATTCTACAAAGAAAATCCAATATATGTTGTTGTTTTAGCCAAAATACTTAAATGCCCTCCAGCTCATACTTCCACTGTTATAGGTTTCACAAAAGTGCACAAAACTGCAGTAACCAGATGTTAAGGTAGAGATATTTTAAAATACAAGTTTTTATCAGTTGGCTTTCTTGCTATGTAAAGCAAAGAAAGCTGATGAAACTCAAATACAATTGTTCAGCAATTCCATCAGCTTTCATTTAGAAACAGCCCTGACAAAACTTGTGAAAGATCATGAAAGAAAAGGACCTCACACTAGATTCAACAGACTTCACACACAGAATCCATATATATACTGGTATGATGTGAAGGCAGTTAATAACAAGACTAGTTGCCAATAATGAAACATTTCCTTAAATCATCAAACGTAATGGTGATAACAATCCTACAATTGACTTTTTACACTGTTAAAGTTGTGAATAAGGATCTGGTCAGATTTTCCTTTGCGTAATTATGGAAAACAAATTGATAGTACTGTTAACAAAAGTTTTGTTGGAATGAAAGTCAAGAATACAAAGGCTATTAATACCAGTTTCCTCAAGCCAACTGAGTCGTTATCTGAAAGCAGTAAGTTTTCAATATACTTGGAAAAGATTCTGAAAAAAGTCAGCCAGGCTACCCATGTAGAACTGAACTTCCTCTGAACAGAGAACTGTGAAACAATGGTTAACCTAGATACACTTTCATATTACAATATTTAACATGAAATAGAGGTATATTTTGATTTCAGTTTGCACTAACAGCTCGATAAGTTGAATATCTATCTGGATCTTGTTGTACTTCTTTACTGCAGGAGGCTATCAGAATGCTTGAATTTATGGAGACTGGAATTTCTTCATTATAGAGCCGCTTGATTCCATCATACATGTCATCCTCATCTATCTCATCAACCTTCCGCTTCATAGCTCGAGAGGCTCGAACTAGTTCTGCTCTCGCCATAACCTTCTTCTGCTGGATGATATTACTTATAAGTTCTCTGCACCTTATTAGATTATTGCTGTCAATCTGTGAATAACAAATAGACAAACAAAGTGTATACAACCAGATATTTAAATACCCCCAAACTCAGACTGAACCGGTGTCCCCCAATAACATAAATGTTCCCAAAATAGAGGGTATAATGCATAGTATAGTCTGTTTTCTTATTATATGACAATGTGTTTTAACCGCTAAATACAGTGGAACCCTGTTAATTGAATAGCCACTTTGCCAATGAAAATTATTCAATTAACAGGAGTATTCAATTAACAGGGATTGTGTCACTTTCCTGTATTCTAGAGATAAACTTAGCAAAGATATAAAAGATTAAATGTCTGTATTAGATGTACTGAGGCCAAATAGGTCTATAAACAAAGGAAAACTGGGGAAGAGTCAGGGTAATTTCTCGACAGGTTACAAAATTTTTTATTCATTTAACAGGAGTTTACTCTATAAGCTATATTCAATTAACAGGTCAAATTTGTACTGGAGGAATGGTAAATGGTTGTTGTGTTGGAAAATTATATTCAATTAACAGGGATATACAATTAAAAGATATCCAATTAAATGGGCTCCACTGTACCACTACTGTTTGATCATTTGTTCCTGGTCCCTGCAAAACCCACCGTGTGGAATCTGATTCCGTATAACTATAGTATGACAGACTATTTACGGGTGCGTTCAAATTCGCATAATTAGCTATTCCGGTTACATAGAGTACTTTACTCCAAACTGGAATGGGTGTGCTCGAATGTCGGTCCAGGTTTGTTTACAGTTTCGTCTGCTAGCAACCATTGCTTCCGGCTTCATAAAAAATAAATAAAATTTCAATTTTCGATTTATAAACACAATTAAAATGGATTGTGGAGATGATTGGGATGTTGAAGAAGCATTTCTGGGCAATTTTGACTGGTCAATATTTGAGTTGAATGGGACACCACCAAGTGTTCTAAATGGTACAGGTTTGGGACCTGATGACAATACTACTGTGTATTCAAATAAGAGAAAACAAAAATAGTTCTTTTTTACTTCAATCCCATTTACCGAAAAAAGCTTGGGGGAATTGGTAATGCTAGCGTTGACATGCGACGTTGAACCATAAGTCATATAATAAACCATTTATCACTACACTGAAGTGATCTGGATCATCGCATCACGTCTTGTTGAGGTCAGATCGCCAGATCAAACTGACTGCTTGCAGCAGCTCGTTTGATCCAGCGATCTGACCTCGTCAACTCGACATAATACAGTGGAACCCTGTTAATTGAATAGCCACTTTGCCAATGAAAAGTATTCAATTAACAGGGGTATTCAATTAACATGGATTATGACATTTTCTTGTTTTCTAGAGATAAACTTAGCATTTATCCTATTATATCTTGTTTGACAGAGCTCCATGATGTAAATGCCTATATTGGATGTACTGAGGCCAAATAGATCTATAAACAAAGGAAAACAGGGGAGAGTCATGGAAATTTCTTGATAGGTTATAAGATTTTTTATTCAATTAACAGGAGTTTACTCTATAACCTATATTCAATTTACAGGTCAAATTTGTATTGGAGGTATGGTAAATGGTTTTGTGTTGGGAAATTACACTCAATTAACAGGGTTATTCAGTCAAGAGATATCCAATTAAGTGGGCTCCACTGTACTGCGATCCACATCACTTCACTGCAGCGATGATATGTATTTATCAAATTTTAAATAATTTAACGCTGAGAGAGCATTTGAATTTTTTTTATACATTTCGGCTACAAAATGACTTGTCTGTATTCTGTGGCTTTGCAGCTGTTTTTAGGTAAGTCTTGGCTGCCAATATAGGCAGCCAAGACTTCTTGCCCAGAAACAACTGCAAATATACTTATAACTTCGAGTTTACCCAGAGAATGAATGTTGGGGTACCTGTTGTTCTGTTGTAATAAAAAGTGATCAAAGTTGGAATAAGTTATGCCAGGTTAAAGATATTCTGAGGCACCAGTATAGCCCAGAGAAACCAAAAAATGGCATTCAGATAGTCAGTATTACCAAAAAGTTTCATTTAAATGGAGCTGAGCAGCAACTGACTTGGCAAATCTGCGATGTCTCCAAATTAGCCCAATCTGCAGGCCTGATACAAGATGTTCATTACTAAATTTGCATGCTGAATAAACAAAATATGTATTGGCAAACAAAAATTAACCCTATACCAAATAAGACTGGAGATTTCTTTAACTAAATGTTTTTTGTCTTCAATACATGGCTTATGACCCCTCATTGTCACAAGCTATATGAGCTTGTTACAATGAGGAATTTGCACGCTGAACAAACAAAATATGTATTGGCAAACAAAAATTAACCCTATACCAAATAAGACTGGAGAATTCTTTAACTAAATGTTTTTTGTCTCCAATACATGGCTTATGACCCCTCATTGTCACAAGCTATATGAGCTTGTTACAATGAGGAATCATAAGCTATGTTTTGGAGGCAAAAATTGAAAAAATAATTAAATGCAAAAGACAATTTTTGTGAAAAATGTTTGCAAGTTGTTGCAATTACATTAGGAGATTGGCTAAGGTAACCTGAAAACAAATTGCTAAACTTTTTCTAGTTACTCATTTTCAGACTTTTTTTAAGACTTGAAAAAAAGCAAAGGAGGATGTTTACCAGCATTAGCGCATAGGCCGACATGAGAAACCTGAGATACTTCAGCTTATTTCTTTACATCCTATTACTGAGAATATGCTGTGATGAAATACACTGTTGGAAAGGTTTCAAAGAACCATTTCCAATGGTATATCAGATCACAGTATTTCAGCTGCCAAATAAAAAGAAAATGATAAATTTAAAGTAATTTGTATATTTTTAATACTTACCAATGGCCCAGACTTAGCTGGTGCTACCTCAATATTATTAAGGGCCAAACATAAATTTTAAACCCTCCAATCCCCCAAATTTGCAATACTGAAAATTAAAAGTCCGATCTGGCCCTCCATACTTTTAGTACTTGCGCATGCACAGTACCCAGGAAGAGACCGGAATGGGCACCAACATCATTCTTCCTATTTATGCCTACTGAAGTGATAACTCAGCGGGGAGGTATGAGTGCCCACTCATGGGAGGGCCATCCCCCTCTGGGCCATTGGAAAGTATTAAAAATATACAAATTACTTTAAATTTATCATATTTTAATGCTAAAACCAATGGAACATACTTAGCAGAATTGTAAAAAGGTGGAGGGCCTAGGACTAAAGAATTAGAAGAGCAAAATACAGCTCCTTTGCTTGCATTAGAACTCCTAAATTGAAAAGGAGATTAAAATTTTAAGGAATTACCTGTATGTCTCGCTATACCACAATGTAGAAGACATACCACTGAAATAACGAGCAATATCCAAGTAATTCACTATTACTTAGCATAAATGATTACGCTAAATGGGTGTAACAAGCCCCCAATTTTAAGGCTAGTCCGGAATAAGACACTTAAAATTAGGAAAAGCGTGTCCGAGTGAGAGACTAACGCCCACAAACACATGCCATATATAATGTAACAAGCTGTACATAATATCAAAATAATCTACAGACGATAACAGCTTAACTCATAGTTACACACTTATTAAAAAATCAGAAGAGGTAAAGAGAAAACAGCCCCTCCCCCTTTTTTTTGAAGGAATAATATTCAAAACGAAGAGGGACACGGTCTGGAAACAGTGAAAAAAGCAGTATCGAATAATATATATATTCGTCTAAAAGGCACCCGGCTATTTATTATTATTAATATATTATTAATTTATTGGTGCTTAATGCCACCTCAGCAGCTAAGGATATATTGTGGCGATCCTTTTTATTAAAATTGCAAGCTTCAAAATGTATGCCGCATCCGGAACACGTAAATAGGTCGAAAACCGGTGATATAAATATGTACAACTTTAACTTTGTCCAATTGAATCCCAATGGAAAGTTATCTAATAGAACTAAACGTTTCTCAGCCAACACAAAGGCAACCACGTTCAGGTGTACAATTCACAAATAACGAACCACCCAATTGTAACCGTATAATTATATGAGTGTAGTTATAAACCTTGTGTACCACTTTATGGTTGAAAACTGGATGCTGAATATGGAACAGGATACGACTAAAAAGCCGATTAAAAAGCCCGTCATGCACCATCTCCACCAATAATTCATTGTTCCCTAGGTCCGTTAAAACCAATGATTGTTCAGAGAAAGAATTTACCACTCCAAATAATGGAGTCAAAAATAGAGAACGTATGCATAGACGGCCTGTAGGAAACCCCATAACTGATCCAACTAGCCCCCAAATTCTCATAAGCTCCATAGTAATGCAGTGCCAGAATCAAGAGAATCTATTCCGTAATAAGTCTGCCTAATAATGTATACCTATAATGCACGCTATCAACAGAATCCCACCATAAAATGACGTTAATGCCATTAACCTGAGGAATCGACTCATACGTCGTAAGAAAAAGCAGACATCTTCGAGCGTAACTACTCAGAGTAGACTAATTGCCACATTTGCACCCAGATAACAGACACGTCTGCCATACAGGGACACGAAGGCTAGTAATATCAACCGAATGTATTCATGATAGAATTTAGAATCCAAGAACAGCAACTAGAGTTGCTGGGCCCCTGATGTCACCATTAGACCACAACCCAGCTGCTAATCGAAGAGCGATGAAAGGCATGTATATAATTGAATGCATACAAGGCTTACAGGAAGAGCACTATGTCCTGCCCTGTAATCACCTCTTAACATATTGGCAGTAGGGGGGCGGGGGTAGGTCTGGGGGGGGGGGGGGGGTGTCGACGAATAAATCATATCGAACACCCCTCACCCGCAATACTTGAATTGAAGCGCTAGATAAGTAAGACCAGCACAGTAATATTAAGGCTTGGAACAGTGACAGATTCCTTTTCCGGTATAAGAAAAAGAAACTTCACGCTACATTCCCAAGCTATACTGCGGCTGCTGTTCTCAATAAAGAGTAATACAGCTAAAAAGCTTGTAGTTAGCCCAAGCAAGGAGAATGATACTAACCGGGCACGACTCATATCGCTTTAATGTTAGTTATCTAGAATAGTATAGAAACCATATGGCTCTTTCATGTCTGACCGACTCCATAATGCCACTAAGGACAGAGGGGGACATGATGAACATGGCACTATTGAAAGGAATATACCTGCTGAAACAGCATCGAAATATCCCTTGAAATCAAGACAGTACGCCCTGTCATCAAATAATACACCATATAGACATAATATCCAATCATCAAGTGGAAATATAATCCAGAACATTAGATTTGATAATGAAAGTGTCAATGACACTGTAGCTCAACTTGTCAAGACATATACGTGTATAGTATGTGACACAGCAATGACAAAGATCTAGGTAATGACCTGATAACAAAGGTACATATAAAGTATTGTAATGGTCTGTACATAAATACTGACCGGAGCCTGTAACAAATGTATAGGTAAAGTATTGTAAAGGTGGGTGACAGTCAGATGCTAAACTAGAAAAGAAATCTTCGAGTCCCAGAGTGGGTCTGACTGAACCCCAAAATATTTGTTCTCATAGCACAGTGATAACAAAGGCACCCCAAAACACACTCATTCCTGTCCCAAAGTGATAACAAAGGTACACTAGAAGTTTTGTGAAGATCAGTTCATAAATACGAGCTGTATAGAAGTTGTGACAAAAAACTGATTGGACCTAATTTCGGTACAAAATGGCCACTGGAACCATCTTGAATTTTGGACCGCACTCAGAAACACTCGTTCTCGTCCCAAGGTGATAACAAAGGTACCCAAGAAGTTTCGTGAAGATTGGTTGATAAATACAGCCTCTAGCCCGAGCCGTATTGACATGTGCACGCAGTGTATAAGTAGCATGTAGCACTAAATAAATCAAAATTCATCTAATTTGCATAATTTCTGCATGAGAAAAAAACTCATACTGTATGTGATGTATTCCATTTTACTAAACATTCATACAAAAATTTATTCAAATCAGAACTTTCATACAGAAGTTCTGTACAAAAGACTGATTGCACTAATTTTGGTACAAAATGGCTGTGGTGGCCATCCTGAATTTCGGACCACACCCCAAAAAACACTCGTTCTCATCCCACGGTGATAAGAAAGGTACCCAAGAAGTTTCGTAAAGATCGGTCCATAAATACGGCCTCTAGCCTCAGCTGTATAGAAGTTGTGTACAAAAAACTGATTAGACCTAATTTCGGTACAAAATGGCCACTGGCAGCCATCTTGAAATTTGGACTGCCCTCAGAAACACTCGTTCTCGTCCCAAGGTGATAACAGAGGTACCCAAGAAGTTTCGTGAAGATCGGTTGATAAATACAGCCTCTAGCCCGAGCTGTATTGACATGTGTACTTACTGTGTGTAAGTAGCACTGAAAAAATCAAAGTTCATCTCATTTGCATAATTTCTGCACGAGAAAAAAACCCGTATTATATGTGATGTATCCCATGGTACTAAACATTCACACACAAAATTTTTCAAATCAGCACTTTCATATGGAAGTTCTGTGCAAAAATCTGATTGCACCTAATTTTGTACAAAATGGCTGCCATCGGCCATCATGAATTTAGGACCACACCCAAAAACACTCGTTCTCGTCCCACAGTGATACCAAAGGTACCCAAGAAGTTTCGTAACGATCGGTTTATAAATACGGCCTCTAGCCTGAGCCGTATTGGCATTTGCACTTACAGTGCTGAAAGTAACACTAAATACATCAAAGTTAGACTAATTTGCATAATTTACGTACGAGAAAAAACCCCGTACTACATGTGATGTATCCCATGGTACTAAACATTCATACAAAAAATTATTCAAATCAGCGCTTTCATACGGAAGTTCTGCGCAAAAATCTGATTTCACCTAAGTCTGTACAAAATGGCCGCCAGCAGCCAACTTGAATTTCAGATCAGACCCAAAAACACTTGTTCTCGTCCCACGGTCATAACAAAGGTACCCAAGAAGTTTCATAAAGCTCGGTTCATAAATACGGCCTCTAGCCCGAGCCGTATTGAATTGTTGACGGACGACTGGCCATGGCATAAGCTCAAATTTGGCTTCGCCAAAGTTGAGCTAAAACTAAAAGCAGGAGACGAAAACTATGCTCCGGAACACGATCACAATAAACCTAGATGAACTCCTTGCGTCTCGTACCGATTATAGCAGGAATATAATCCTGAAAAGGAGTTAACTAAAGGCATTCGAAAGAACACTCATTAATCACACTAGGTTAATATGGCGTTATCAATAGGGCTAAAAGCTTCTGACAACTAACATAAAAACAATACCGCTAAGGAGAGAACAAACTCTTCTAATGTAACAGTACCTTGTCCGATAGAACAGTGGTCTCAGTCTGGCTGAAGCAGCTAAAGGTATTTCTATTCAAGAAGACAATTAAAACAAGAGGCCCCACGGGGCCTGAAGCGCTCATCTTGAACAGAACACAATATAAACACAGTCCAAGAAGAGTACATTAAGCAAGCCATCTCCATAGGCGATACTGTCAATCCTTGAGTCCCTCAGGAGTGACAAAAATAATCCGGGCATCATGCCTTTTCTTCAGTTTATCATAAAGTAAAATGTACAGCTCCCCTATGAAGCCCCTTGATACAACCTACGTGGATTAATCTTAGTTACACACCTCCAGAGGGTACTGGATACAAAATTTTTAATTCTTCAGCAAAATGGCCAATTCTGGCTCCCATAGGGAGCCCAAATATTAACCCAGGCTGTCAATTTGAACACAGTCGAAACTGACTTCCCTAGAGATGTTGTGTACCAAATACGAAAGCATTCTGACTGTTGGATCTGAAGAAGATAAATTTTAAGAAATTTCTTCGAATTGCACTAATAGTACCATAGTGAGCCCAACTATTAACCTATGGATCCGATTTGAACAAACTTGAATCCGACCCCCCCTAGAGATGTTGTATACCAAATATGAAGCATTCTGACTAGTGGATCTGAAGAAGATTTTTGAAGAAATTCCCTCATATTGTACTACGTTAAATTTCATGTTCCCATATGGAGCCCAAATATTAATCCAGGCACTCGAATTGAACAACCTGGAATTTGACCCTCACCCTAGAGATGTTGTATACCAAATAGAAAGCATTCCGACTGGTGGATATGAAGAAGAAGATTTTTAAAGAAATTTCCTCATATTGCACTAAATAAAAACTTGGGCTACCATAGGGAGGCCAAATATATACCTAGGGATCTGACTGAACAAACTTGAATCTGACCCCCCTAGAGATGCTGCATACCAAATATGAAAGCATAATGACTGGTGGATCTGAAGAGGATGATTTTTTTTTAAATTACCCCCATATTGAACAAAGTTAAAATTTAGGAAGCCCAAATATTAACCTAGGGACTTGGTTTGAACAATCTTGAATCTGACCCTCATAACAATGATGTATACCAAACATTAAAAGATTCTGACTGGTGTTCTGAAGAAGATTTTTAAAGAATATTCCCCATATTACCCTATGTTAAAAATTCGGGCTCCTGTAGAGAGCCCAAATATGAAGCAATGAGCTTTATTTCAACAAACTTGTACCTGACCCCCCACCCCTAAGAATGCTGTATACCAAATATCAAAAGATTCTGATGATTGGTTCTGGAGAAAAGTTTTTTTAAAATTTTTGCAAATATGCTGACTCAGCATTTTTTCGATGCCCATTACAGAACACCCTAACATAACCGATGGCTATTTGTTTTTACCATTCAGTTCTACTGGTCCTAACGATACTTCATACCAACTAACAGCTCTCTGTTCCATGTGGTTTGGGAAATTTAGGCGTTTGAAAATATTTCTATTTTTAGCTCCCAGGGTTCCCATGGGAATGCAGTAATTTTTTTTTGGCATGTGTCAAGTACTTATGACCCAATAATACCACATACCAAATTTGGTTCATACCAGACCATCGGTTCAGAAAACAAATTTTGGGTTGAGCCAAAAATCTTACCCCTCCCATTACAAAGCCAAATATTGCTTCACAAACTTGGTTTGAACAAATTTGATTCTACACCTCAAAAGGAAGCTCCATAGCAAATATCAAGTCATTGTACACACTGGTTCTTGAGAAGAAGATTTTAAAAATATTTTGGAGCATTTTCCCCCACTCCCTCCCTATGAGGCTGGGCATGTTGAGTTGAACAAAAATGTAATGCCCCTTTGGGACCATCACTCACACAAACTTTCACTTGAATTAGCCCAGTGGCTTTGGAGAAGACAGACGACGGACGGAGAGCGATGAAATTAGCTCAGCTTGACTTTGTCAAGATGCGCTAAAAACTTCGGCCCTAGAAGCTCACTAACGGAGACTTACAACGCTAGCTACTAATGACAGGGGTAAAAACACAACTCAAACTTCTATCTAGGCTACTAAGGTGTCGTGTCAACAATAAGACTAAAGTCTATGACACTTAAGAAAACAACACTGAGAAGGAAAAGAGCAATCTCTTCCTTTAGCGGTTCTATTCCCAAACGACAGCGGTCTCAGTCTAGCTAATGGGGCTTAGAAGACTTCATCTCCGTGAAGACAAAGATCTCTGTGTAAATTTTTTCGACTTTAGACAGCTCACTAGACGGAGACTTACAACATTAGTCGCTCAAGTTAAGGGAAAAAAGGGCCGCACTTCATTCTTATAAGGCATCAACAAAAGGACTAAAAGTCCCAGATGTCTAAGAATACAACACCAAGAAGGAAACAACATACTCTTTCCTTTCAACGGCCCTAATTCCAAAGAGACAGCAGTCTCCTATTAGATAGCGTAGCTAATAAGTCTTCATCACGTGAAGACAGATATCTGGGTGCAACTGTGACCTTGAAAGCTCACTAAATGGAGACTTACAACATTAGTTGCTCAAGGCAAGGAATAAGGATGGCTCTAATGACCAAAATTCCAAAGAGACAGTAGTCTCTGGTAGCTAACGCAGTTTATTTGTCTTCATTTCCATGAATACAAATATTTGTTCCACCTGCAGCCTTGGAAAGCTCACTAAACGGAGACTTACAACATTAGCCGCAATGTATAACAATATATAAGGCCACTATGACATTAGGCACTAATGATATATAGACACAGGTCGCTCTTAATTCACATAAGCCAAACTAAGGCGACAGCAATAGGACTAACTGCCTGTGACGCCTAGGAATATTACACAGAGAAGGAAAACGTAATTCTTTCCTTCTAATGGCTTATTCCAAAAAGCAAGCGGTCTCAGCTTAGCTAACAGAGCCTAAAAGTGATATATCGGTGAAAAGTTAAAAAATTTATAGTAATTTCTATATTTTTTATACTTACCAATGACCCAGACATAGCTGGTGCTAACTCTTAAAATATAGGGCCAAACACAAATTTTGCCCCCCAATCCCCAAAATTTGCATCTAAAACCAAAGAAAACATGTCCTGAAAGGCCCTCCACACTTCGCCTCTACTGCGCATGCGCAGTGTCAAGGACGTTCCGAAATTGGCGCCATTAATCATTCTAATAACCAGTGCCTGGTAAGCGCTATGTACTCAGCGGGGAGGCAAGAGTTCCCAACTCCTGGGAGGGCCATCCCTGTCTGGGTCATTGGTAAGTATAAAAAATATAGAAATTACTATAAATTTTTTAACATTTTTATACTGTACCAATGACCCAGACATAGCTGAATAGTAAAAAGGCTGGAGGGCCAAGGACATAGAGCAAAATGGAATACGCTCAATAATATAAAATAGAGTCATCCCCTGTAGGGAAAAAGAAGTAATAGGCCTTACATGCATCTTTCTTATTTAAGATAAATTAGAAAGATACAACACCTTCCAAAATTGAGCTTCATACATCCATGTACTCTATTAATATCCAATATAATCCTTATACTTACATGCATCTTTCTTATTTAAGATAAATTAGAAAGATACAACACCTTCCAAAATTGAGCTTCATACATCCATGTACTCTATTAATATCCAATATAATCCTTATACTAATAATTTTTAAAGTAAGCCAATAAATAAAGTAAGTCTAGAGAATAGAGACTCTTATAGTTCTAAAAGTGTCTGAGGATTGCATAATCATGTCCGTTGACATATGCAATAATCAAAAGCTATACTTTAAAAACTAAGACTTGAATGAATTTTAAAAACATAAACTTCTCACTAAATAACCATCCCAATAACAGCTCAGAATTACTAACTCTGGAGGAGGTATCCCCTTGTTTTCATAGTAAAACAGGTGACCCAAGGGAACACCCTCCCCCCCCCCCCCTTTTTCTTGCCCTGGGTCAAATAGCCCAGAGCGAAGAGGGCAGCAGAATGGAGACACTGCCGAAACAGACAGCCTACCTAGCTATAGTAGCAACTGTTAAGTGAATGACATTCTGAGCAGTAGATAATAGACCTAACAATAGAGGCCTCCAGAAATGGACTCGATATTTCTGAGATAAAAATTCATGAATGTGGATGGCTGAGCGCAATGAGCAGCCTTCAAAAATCTATAATAGCGACACTATTAATGTAAGCCCAAGATGTAGAAGAACTCTTACTTCATGAGCTGAAATCTTAAGCACAACTGCTAAGTCAATGATATACCATAAGCAGTACCGATAGTTAATAGAATCCATTAACAATAGAATGGAGCGAAATGTCCTTCTACTAGGCATCAAAGACAGAAGAAGCTTACGCCCATAGTAATAAACAGATATCTGTTTATAAATACATAAACTTTACCCGGAAAGAGTAAAGGCCTAAGCCCGTACGAAGACGGAAGGACCTTAATAACAATAGGTTCCGGATATTAGGAGCCTAACTCTTATGCAAAAATCCAACCTAAATAGTAACGGAAGTAGTGATTCCGAAACTACGAAAGTGAAAATCATCCATCGATAGTGTATGAAACTCACTGACTCTACAGTAAAAGAGAAACCAACAGAATTACTGTCTAAAAAGTCAGAATTTGAAAACTACTGTTTCCAGAGGCTCAAATGATTACTTAGCTACATAAGAACCGAAGTTAAAATCCATATAGGAATTTAATCTAAAGATTCTAAGTCTATATATCAAAAAGTTACTAACTGACTTAGATAAAGAGACATAAGACTCAATTGTAAACTATCGTAGAGTGCATAGGTTTGAGGTAACATAAACCTATAACCTTACTAATAACAGGCTGCAGTAGATCTTGTGAAACAAGTATACTAAAAAATTGCAATGAGTAGTATGGAGGGATCAACAATATGAACATAATGATCCCTACACCAACGACGGAAGAGCCTCCACTTTAGCCGCATAGAATAGGGAAGAAGAGGATCTCCTATAGTAAGAAATTGCGTCCAAAGCTCGTCCAGTACAATGCTTACAATGCAATACGGACCACACAACGGAATACATGAAGGAAGAGACCTTGAGGGTTGTGATAAAGATGACACGATTTACCCAGTGAAAAAAGATCCTCACATTGAGGAAGATTTCACGTTAAGACCCACAGTAGACAAGAGAGTAAATTACCCATGATCTCTGTGAAGATAGAGATGCTATCAACAGAAATGTATTGTGGTTGTTTATCTTAGCAATACCTGCTGAAACAACAGCGCCGGAGGATACGCGTATCCTATCATTCCGTCCTATAGATCAATAGAGCGTTAACAACATTAGCTCAGAGATCTGGACAAGCCAACACATACGTCTGCAATTGATTAGCAAGCTGTGTCGTAAATAAATCATCAATGGGCGCTCCCATAGATAGCAAATCTGATTGAATACTTGTTTGTTGAGAGTCCATTCTGACAGCAACAAGCGACCCGTAAGTGAACGGGAGTCCGGTAAAACAATCAGACGACCCGGGATATGACGGACCAAAACAGAACTTGGTGTACTATAACCAACAGACGGATTCTTTCCATTAAATTGAATAACGGAAACGAAAGAGTGCCTCCCTGGTTCCGGAGATACGCCACTACTGTCGAATTAACGGACAGGATTTGGGCATGCGTTTCTGAATAATGTTCATGCAATGACATAAAGCAAGCCTAAAAAACATTATTCCACGGAAGAAAATTGGTTGCTAAGAGACTGCGGAACCCAAAGACCCTGGCACTTCGAATCTGTTGGGATCAGTATTATATCCCAATCTGTTTGACTGGCAACCGTCATAACAGCCACACTCGGGTCCGGCAACTGCGGTGGCACTCCCTGAGTCAACCACCGAATGTTTGCCCCAGTCTGAATCTCTTGTAACACTAGATAGACAAGAGAACGTGTAAATCGAGCAATTCATGGATTGCCGAAAAGTTGCCGTCGAAGAGAAGCTCCTCCGAGAACGAAGCGACTCTGAGAGAGTTCTTAACCTTACTATCCACGCGTATGGATGTAGCTAGGGCTGCGTCACGTCTAACCAACTCCAATCAGCCACTGAAGGGTGGAGTTATACGTGAACAAACTACTGCCCTCAAAAGAAATTACATTGAGAATAATATCCCGTAAATCTTTTCTTGAAAACGTAATGATAACGCCTCAGTAAGGCGGATTACGTATGATAAAGCATCTAAGTTAAGTCTACTATACATCATGTCGTTTCCAACACTGAAGTTGGAAAAGACATAAACGGCGAAAAAGAATATCTCCAGTCTTTAACCACACCGTCTAGACACATATGAACTCTCAGTATGCCCTGCTCTGCCAAAATAAACTAATCGTATAAATGATAAAACGGCAGAAATGAGCAACGCGGACAAGAAACTAAACTATCATGCTTGGTAGCAGGCTTGTATGCATATATAGCGTCGAAAAATAAAACACATGTTGTAATGACATTATTGGACTGCGTCGGTAAGTCAGGGACAATGTCCCTGAACCGATCGAAAAATCCGAGTCCAATGACGCTATAAGTCTCTTATCCAAGATCGCAGCAATGAAGTCCGAAATAACAATCACTGGAAGATAATGCCAGAAGATATGAAAGGCAGCTTCCGATACTACTAAAGGGAAAACTCGAAATCTTTCGAATCCCTTTTGCCATCCTGTCGGACCCTATAAAGTGTTCGGTCGTCCGTACCTGATGCAACCGCACCGACCCAGCGCCGTCGGATAATTCCTGATTCGACCAAGAAACTGTCAATTGCTGGGATGCTGCGAAACAACTGTGCTAACTCGGATAGCACGTCCGTCACTGAGGCCTGAGGAGAAGCGGTCCTACAATGCATTGCCGTTGGAAGCTCCGTGATCGTTACCCCGTGCATACTACCAATATGCGAGCGAATGGAGTGTATAGGCCTCGTGTCCTTTGGCTACCGGATGGCGCGACCTATTCGCCGTGGAATCACTGAATGACGAAACTGATCGGATACTCGAGGTCACATAGCCAATGTGCGGTCGTGTGCCCTGCTGTGAGGATGAGGAAGCATTAAGAACAGTCTCTCGGACTGTCAATATAACGGAGCGTCCCGACCGACAGACATATGCTCCGAATGTAAAATATCTGAACCACAACATGCGGTCCCCTATGTTGTTGGACGAGAGAGGGACCTCTCTCGCTCACAGCCCGGACGGACCTGGACAAGCCAGGAACAGGACTAACAGGCTTCCTCCGATCTGTCCTCAATCTGCCGTCACTGGGTGAGTACTAAAGTAATTAAAGTGCTCGCATCACCCAAATCTCCTTCCTAGACCGCAACGGATGAACCCGGCAGCCGAACCATTCGATGAATGTACGCTACACCGGGTGAGCTAGCGAATGTCACTCCGTAGGCGATAGACATATTCCATGAGCACTTATTGCCGCTAGCTCTTCATTAACTATGACGACAGAGGCACACTTTTGAAAGACATCTCCGTAACTTTGCGAACAAGAAACCAGAAATGCTTGGTTATAGCAAGCATATAATAATAAAATATAGCGTCGTTCAATAATTCGAAAGTTTGCGTGACATTATTGGACTATGTCGGAACTGAGGGACGATGTCCCTGAACCGAACAAAAAAATTTCTAAGTCCACGACGCTATCAGTTTCTTATCCGGCATCGCAGCATTCTGGTCCGACGGAAGAAGCTGTAGAAGACCAAGTCAGATGACATACACAACAGCATATGTTGTTCCGAAAGGGAAAGCTCGAAATCCTCCAAATCCTTTCGGTATCCCGTCGGACCAGATGAAATTTTCGGACGTCCGTACCCGCTTCCGCGGAGCGTCCCGACCCAGCATCGTCGGATAAAACATATGCGACAGATTCAGTTGATGCTGGGATGCTGCGATAAACTGTGCTATTTAGGAAAGCACGTCCGTTCCCGAGGCCTGTGCAGTAGCGGTCTTACGATGCATTGCCGCCGGAAGCTCCGTGTACGTTGACTCCCGCACACTTCCTATGCGAACGTCCGGAGTCTGCAGCCTCGTGTCCCTGGCTACCGGATGGTGTGACCTGGTCGCTGATGAATCTCTGACTGGCGAAGCTGACTGGATATCCGTGGTCATGTAACCAAGAGCGGTCGTGTGCGCAACTATGAGAATGAGGAAGCCTTATTGACAATCTACTCCGGACTGACTATATGTCGGAGCGTCCCGAGCGACGGACGTATGCTCCGAATGCGAAACATTTTGTACCACAACATCTGGGGCCAGATGTTGTGAACGAGAGAGGGGCCTCTCTCGCTTGCCGTCCGGATGGACCAGACTGAGCTATGAACCGGACTAAAAGGCTTCCTCCGTTCTCCCTCCGATCCGCCGTCACTGGGTGTGCATTAGGTTGATTTATAGTGCTCGCATCACCCCAAAATTCCTTCTAGACCGCAACGGACGAACCCGGCTGCCGAACCATTCGGTGAATGGACGCTAGCGGACGTCAAAGGCCGTCGAACCTACTAGGGTCCTCTTAGGCAATTGGCGTATTTACATGAGCACTTTTCCGCTAGCCCTTTATTAATAGTGACGACGGAGGCACACTGTTGGAAGACATCACAGATACAACACCCTAATCTTGATCGTCTGAAATAGAAATTGATAAAGTAGAGTGACCCTGCGGGGAAAGGACCGGAGTGTCCAATTCCCCAATAACATACCGTGACATACGCTTCCCATATTGTCATCGAAATCATACGAAACAGAACAGGAGTTAATGCGAGTACACTGACCACATATAGAATGATTATAAAGTCAGAGGAAGACTTCCTCTTATTACAATTGATCAATATCCTTTCAATGTGAAAAGAAAACAAGTCCTGGTACTCGCACCAACCCCTGGCAATCAAAATACATAATAATAATATGATCCATTAATATAGAAAAAATAATTGAAATCAAAATATTTTGAAAAAATATTTTTTCAGAACAGCCCAAGTTTCTGAAAAGTAACGTTGAGCCCCAATGGATCCCAAGCCTAAGTGTGGACAAAAATTTTTTAAATATTTTAAACAATTTATTCAACACTTACGAACAATAATAATGTATCTAGTTATGATTAAAATAACATCAAGATATTATTTTCCAGAAATCCCCCCCTCACACAGAGGGCTGTTGAAAATGTAAACAATGAGTGTAAAAACACTAAAATAAGACTCCAGGCACCCAGGCCCGAAATCAGTTACCAAAAATACACTATCTGATGCAAAACAGAGACTTCCGATGAATGTACGCTACACCGGGTGAGCTAGCGAATGTCACTCCGTAGGCGATAGACATATTCCATGAGCACTTATTGCCGCTAGCTCTTCATTAACTATGACGACAGAGGCACACTTTTGAAAGACATCTCCGTAACTTTGCGAACAAGAAACCAGAAATGCTTGGTTATAGCAAGCATATAATAATAAAATATAGCGTCGTTCAATAATTCGAAAGTTTGCGTGACATTATTGGACTATGTCGGAACTGAGGGACGATGTCCCTGAACCGAACAAAAAAATTTCTAAGTCCACGACGCTATCAGTTTCTTATCCGGCATCGCAGCATTCTGGTCCGACGGAAGAAGCTGTAGAAGACCAAGTCAGATGACATACACAACAGCATATGTTGTTCCGAAAGGGAAAGCTCGAAATCCTCCAAATCCTTTCGGTATCCCGTCGGACCAGATGAAATTTTCGGACGTCCGTACCCGCTTCCGCGGAGCGTCCCGACCCAGCATCGTCGGATAAAACATATGCGACAGATTCAGTTGATGCTGGGATGCTGCGATAAACTGTGCTATTTAGGAAAGCACGTCCGTTCCCGAGGCCTGTGCAGTAGCGGTCTTACGATGCATTGCCGCCGGAAGCTCCGTGTACGTTGACTCCCGCACACTTCCTATGCGAACGTCCGGAGTCTGCAGCCTCGTGTCCCTGGCTACCGGATGGTGTGACCTGGTCGCTGATGAATCTCTGACTGGCGAAGCTGACTGGATATCCGTGGTCATGTAACCAAGAGCGGTCGTGTGCGCAACTATGAGAATGAGGAAGCCTTATTGACAATCTACTCCGGACTGACTATATGTCGGAGCGTCCCGAGCGACGGACGTATGCTCCGAATGCGAAACATTTTGTACCACAACATCTGGGGCCAGATGTTGTGAACGAGAGAGGGGCCTCTCTCGCTTGCCGTCCGGATGGACCAGACTGAGCTATGAACCGGACTAAAAGGCTTCCTCCGTTCTCCCTCCGATCCGCCGTCACTGGGTGTGCATTAGGTTGATTTATAGTGCTCGCATCACCCCAAAATTCCTTCTAGACCGCAACGGACGAACCCGGCTGCCGAACCATTCGGTGAATGGACGCTAGCGGACGTCAAAGGCCGTCGAACCTACTAGGGTCCTCTTAGGCAATTGGCGTATTTACATGAGCACTTTTCCGCTAGCCCTTTATTAATAGTGACGACGGAGGCACACTGTTGGAAGACATCACAGATACAACACCCTAATCTTGATCGTCTGAAATAGAAATTGATAAAGTAGAGTGACCCTGCGGGGAAAGGACCGGAGTGTCCAATTCCCCAATAACATACCGTGACATACGCTTCCCATATTGTCATCGAAATCATACGAAACAGAACAGGAGTTAATGCGAGTACACTGACCACATATAGAATGATTATAAAGTCAGAGGAAGACTTCCTCTTATTACAATTGATCAATATCCTTTCAATGTGAAAAGAAAACAAGTCCTGGTACTCGCACCAACCCCTGGCAATCAAAATACATAATAATAATATGATCCATTAATATAGAAAAAATAATTGAAATCAAAATATTTTGAAAAAATATTTTTTCAGAACAGCCCAAGTTTCTGAAAAGTAACGTTGAGCCCCAATGGATCCCAAGCCTAAGTGTGGACAAAAATTTTTTAAATATTTTAAACAATTTATTCAACACTTACGAACAATAATAATGTATCTAGTTATGATTAAAATAACATCAAGATATTATTTTCCAGAAATCCCCCCCTCACACAGAGGGCTGTTGAAAATGTAAACAATGAGTGTAAAAACACTAAAATAAGACTCCAGGCACCCAGGCCCGAAATCAGTTACCAAAAATACACTATCTGATGCAAAACAGAGACTTCCAGGGAAGAAACTGCAGAACATCAGATGGTAGATGCAGAACACAACGCCTAACCACCCGTAGGTGAAGACGTAAACATGGGGAAAAGAAACAGAATTCATTCTGTTATTCAGCTAAAAATCCCAAGAAAATTTAGTAATAATAATTACAAAAACTATGCCAAAAGCATGGGAGAATAGCAAGGGGGGACTTAAAGGACAGGGAGAGAGGAAAACACTAAAAAAACAGTGTAACTAATTAATCAGAATGACAACAAAATGGCTGCTGCCTTGAAAATAGGTAACAACATAATTTCATTAAAAAATTTTAAGTTACAGCCCTGATAATATTCTGTCACACATTTTTTCCTCTCCTCCTTCTCTATCCTCCTTAGAATCACCATTTCACTAATATTTATGTGTCTGGCATCATTTAAACTGAGATTTACAAGCACAAAGATCAGTCAGATGTTAACTGATGAAGGGCCAAACTTAGAATGATTAATGGCGCCAATTTCGGAACGTCCTTGACACTGCGCATGCGCAGTAGAGGCGAAGTGTGGAGGGCCTTTCAGGACATGTTTTCTTTGGTTTTAGATGCAAATTTTGGGGATTGGGGGGCAAAATTTGTGTTTGGCCCTATATTTTAAGAGTTAGCACCAGCTATGTCTGGGTCATTGGTACAGTATAAAAATACAGATATCTGTGTGTAACCCTGCGGCCTTAGACAGCTTACTAAACAGAGACTTATGTCGTTAGCCGCTAATGTATAAGAAAAGACCATTCTAACTATACATAAGGCTACTATGGCAACCACAATAGCACTAAATGGCTCCGACGCCTAGGAATACAACACCGAGAAAGGAAAGACATACTTACTCCTTCTAACGGCTCTATTCCCAACAAGACAGCTGTCTCAGCCTATCTATGAGCTATCGATCTTCTATTCGTAAGGAATAGATCATTGCCTTTCTTATACTATTGCTAAGCCAAGGGAGGTATTGTTAATCGGACCAAAAGCCTTCAACACCTGAGCCGAAAGATCCAGGAAGGAAGATCTTCGTCTTTCCTTCACCCAATACTGTAAGCTGCTTTTTCGGGCCCAGCAAACACAGACTTTTGTTCAGATGGAACAAGATTCGAAGAATTTATGAATACAAATTCAAAGTCTTAATGTGCTGTATCGTGAGAGCTGTAGAATCAACCTCCGTAGCCCTCTCACCATCTGAATGTTCCATCTGAAATATGGTCAACACCATCCAAATGTACAGGTGACTGGACCAACCCAGCACCGTCTGACAGCTCACTACCAGAGACTGTTGATGGCAGAACCTGCGACTACTTGGATGCTGCAAAACGCTGCGCAATCTGCTTCACACCAAATAACAGTGCTCTGTTCTGTATAGTTTGGGAAAAATGGGCATTTGAAAATATTTATATTTTTCACTCCTGGGGTTCCCACAAGGACACAGAATTTTTCTTTTTTTGCATGAATGACTCAATAATACCAATTTGGTTCAAATTGGACCATCTGTCCATAAAATAAAAATTTTGAGCGGGGCAGGCCCCTCCAATTACAAAGGCAAATATTGCTTCACGAACTTCGTTTTTAAAAAAACTTGATTCTACATCTCAAAACGAAGCTCCTTGCTAAATATCAAGTCGTTGTACCCACTGGTTGAAGAGAGGATTTAAAAAAAAAAAAATTGGAGAATTATAAATGTAGGAGGAGCTGTACACAGTATATTCTCATACAGAAATCTATACTGAATCTCCTAAACTGAAGGGGAGATGACATGGTTAAAGCTGTCACAGATTGGAAATTTAGGAATATGTGCACGTCCACTTGTCAGTCGTAACGTATGAGAGGTTTCATCAAAATTGGTTGACAAATGTAGGAGGAATTGCACCAAATTGTGAGATAACCTAGTTGAAATCATCGTAGATGGTAAAGTTGGAAAGATTCATCAAAACTGGCTCATTAATGTAGAAGTTGCACACACAATAATCTCATTTGGCAATCTATAATAAATCCATGTTCAGGGGTGATAATCTGGTTAGGCCCCCAAATGAAAGTGTCAATGACACTGTAGCTTAACTTGTGTTTGATGAAAAGGATAATGTTCAATGTTTATGAAAGGATTATGAAATGAGACAAGAATTGTGATAATTGGGAATATGTTCATTTCTGTTCCCTGTATGCTATGTTTTTGATAAAAATAATATGAGGTGTACACTGTACTAAAGAGCTGAGGAGTGGGTTAATATGACCTCACAGTTAATGTATGTGGCCCTCACAGTTAACGTATATCAATGAAAGTTACCAAGTTACAGTGAAATTATTCCAAAACGATTCATCCTATCAAGTTACATTGAAATCCCTTCATAAATATGGGCGTAGACTGTGCTAAAGGTTTTCAGGCTTCGGGCCCCTGTAGCAGTCAGTTTCCCAATTGAGTCCAAAGGGGACGTTCTCATCTAGACATTATATGAAGTCAACCTACCAAGTTACAATGAAATCCCTTCATAAATATGACCTGCAGACTGTGCTAAAGGTTTTTGGGCTCTGGGCTCGGGCAGCCATCATGGTTGTATGATCGCAACCAAAATGGGACATTCTCATCTTGGCATCATCTGGAGTGATCCTACAAAGTTACAATGAAATCCCTTCATAAATATGACTTGTAGACTGTGCTCAAGGTTTTCGGGCTTCGGGCCCCTGAAGCTGTCACTGTTGACCAATCATGACCAAAAGGGGATGTCATCATCTAGGCATTATGATTATATGGAATCAAACTAACAGATTACAATGAAATCCTTCCATAAATATGACCTATATACTATGCCAAAGGTTTTGGGGTTTTGGGCTCGGGCAGCCATCAAGGCTGAATGATCGTGACCAAAAGGGGCCGTTCTCATCTAGACATTATTTGGAGTCATCTTACCAAGGTACAATGAAATCCCTTCATAAATGTCACATGTAGACTGTGCTAAAGGTTTTCGGGCTTCAGGCCCCTGTAGCCATCACAGTTGCCCAATTGTGTCCAAAAGGGGCTGTTCTCATCTAGACATTATATGAAGTCAACCTACCAAGTTACAATGAAATCCCTTCATAAATATGAACTGAAGACTGTGCTAAAGGTTTTCTGGCTTTGGACTCGGGCAGCCATCATGGTTGAATGATCGTAACCAAAAGGGGACATTCTCATCTGGGCATCATCTGGAGTGATCCTACGAAGTTACAATGAAATCTCTTCATAAATATGACCTGTAGACTGTGCTCAAGATTTTCAGGCTTCGGGCACCTGTAGCCATCACAGTTGACCAATCATGACCAAAAGGGGATGTCATCATCTTGGCATTATATGGAGTCAACCTAACAAGTTACAATGAAATCCTTCCATAAATATGACTTATAGACTATGCTACAGGTTTTTGGGCTCGGGCAGCCATCAAGGCTGAATGATCGCGACCAAAAGGGGACGTTCTTATCTAGACATTATTTGGAGTCATCCTACCAAGCTACAATGAAATCCCTTCATAATTATGACCTGTAGACTGTTCTAAAGGTTTTCGGGCTTCAGGCCCCTGTAGCTGTCACAGTTGCCCAATCGTGTCCAAAAGGGGACGTTCTCATCTAGACATTATATGAAGTCAAACCTACCAAGTTACAATGAAATCCCTTCATAAATATGACCTGTAGACTGTGCTAAAGGTTTTTGGGCTTTGGGCTTGGGCAGACATCATGGTTGAATGATCGTAACCAAAAGGGGACATTCTCATCTGGACATCATCTGGAGTGATCCTACGAAGTTACAATGAAATCCCTTCATAAATATGACCTGTAGACTGTGCTCAAGATTTTCGGGCTTCGGGCACCTGTAGCCATCACAGCTGACCAACCATGACCACAAGGGGATGTCATCATCTAGGCATTATATGGAGTCAACCTAACAAGTTACAATGAAATCCTTCCATAAATACAATCTATAGACTATGCTAAAGGTCTTTGGGCTAGGGCAGCCATAAAGGCTGAATAATCGCGACCAAAAGGGGATGTTCTCATCTAGACATTATTTGGAGTCATCATACCATGCTACAATGAAATCCCTTCATAATTATGACCTGTAGACTGTTCTAAAGGTTTTTGGGCTTCGGGCCCCTGTAGCCATCACAGTTGACCAATCGTGTCCAAAAGGGGATGTTCTCATCTAGACATTATATGAAGTCAACCTACCAAGTTACAATGAAATCCCTTCATAAATATGACCTGTAGACGTGCTAAATGTTTTCAGGCTCGGGCAGCCATCATGGTTGAATGATCACAACCAAAGGGGACAATCTCATCTGGGCATCATCTGGAGTGATCCTATGAAGTTTCACTGAAATCCCTTCATAAATATGACCTGTAGACTGTGCTCAAGGTTTTCGGGCTTCGGGCACCTGTAGCCATCACAGTTGACCAATCACGACCAAAAGGGGATGTCATCATCTAGGCATTATATGCAGTCAACCTAACAGGTTACAATGAAATCCTTCCATAAATATGACCTTTTGCCTATGCTAAAGGTTTTTGGGCTCGGGCACCCATCAAGGCTGAATGATCGTGATCAAAATGGGACGTTCTCATCTAGACATTATTTGGAGTCATCCTACCAAGTTACAATGAAATCCCTTCATAAATATGACCTGTAGACTGTGCTAAAGGTTTTTAGGCTTTGGGTCCCTGTAGCCATCACAGATGCCCAATCAGGAGCAAAAGGGGACTTTCTCATCTAGACATTGTATGAAGTCAACCCACCAAGTTACAACGAAATTTCTCAATAAATATGACCTGTAGACTGTGATTAAGGATTTCGGGTTTTGGGTTCGGGCAGTCGTCACAGTAGGCAGATCATACCCAAATGGAGAAATTCTCATCTAGACATCATAAGGAGTCATCCTACCAAGTTACAATGAAATCCCTCCATATTAAACATGACCTGCAGACTGTGCTAAAAGTTTTTGGGTTTCGGGCTTGGGCAGCCATCACGGTTGATAGATCATGCCCAAAAGGGGACATTCTCATCTAGGCATTATACAGAGGCATCCTACTAAGTTACAACGAAATCCCTTCATAAATACGACCTGTAGACTGTGCTAATGGTTTTCGGCTCGGGCAGCCATACCGGTTGACCGATCACGACCAAAAGGGGATGGACGTTCTCATCTAGACCTGACCCCAAACCTGCATATGAAATGTTGTGATGATCAGAAAAGAACTGCGGGGTGTAGCACATGCTAAAGGAAAATGTGAACAGACTCACAGACTAACCGACTTCTGCACACGTGATGGCAATAGCTTATCTCGACTACGTCAAGTTAAGCTAAAAATTAATGGTTTAGTTCCAGCTACATAGCAGAAAAAAATAGGGTTGGTAGGTTGGAATTTATTTTTTTTTCTATTTTTTTTCCCTTGAATTTGTGCTTGAGTTAATTTTTAGGATCAAATTCTTCCAACAGTTGTGACTGAAATATACTGCTTTGATATTCTGTTCAGTATGAATTTCAAAATTACGCCCAAAATGGCAGTTTTATTCACGATTGCAGTGGACATTTCGAGTTTAATTCCACAACTTCAAAACGAAATAGACTCAGAGGTGTCTTGATAATATTGTCCTCAGCTCTCCTCAGATTCTGAAGTGAAGTGTGTGTTCTCACTTCTCACTTTATCACAGGAAGTGTTAAAATTAGCGCACCTCAGCACATGAAATAAATTGACATTTTAAGTGATTGTGGTAATGGGCTGGTTAAGTGTCATCATATTTATCTTGGTAGAGGAAGCACAAATGACTTGCTTTTGTTTATTTGAAAACAATAAAGTACCTTGCATCAGTCTTGTATCACACACTTGCGTGCACACTATTTTGATAGCAAGACGTTATCATGACGACGCCATGTGTTAACAGCCAATCACATTCAAGTACAAGTGTAAAACTACATGGAAACCCTTGGCGTTTTCCAAGAAAAATTTCCTGGTTTTAAACAGCAGGAATGTGATTGGTTGAATGTTCAATGTGACTGACTACGCATGCTTTGTGTAATGCAGTACACGTGGTTGTGATTTTTCATCTCAACTTGTTTCTGACAAATTCGAGGTAAACAATGTTCTATCATTTTCGTAATAATGGTAACTGTCGACACAAACCACTTGAACAGTTTGGAATGAAAAGTAATAAAGAAAGGCCCCATGGTCTGTGGGGGTAGACACGGTGGTAAAAAGGATTAAGACCCAAATTTAAACAAACAGTAATCCACACAAGCGAAGTAAATTCACTTCTTGTAAACTGTGATAAAGCAAGTTGAAATTTGCAAACTGGACTTAAAATGACTTCTATACCATTACCAATTATGATTTAATTTGCCAGTGATGGTTTAGAACATGGTACAAATTATATAAATGAACTGGTATACCAAAAAAACGCCCAGCACTATTTGTGTCGTTGTTGTAAAAGTTTGCGTTTGTGTGTTTTTTTTCTGTTTCTTTCTCAATTTAAATAAAATGAAAGTGTCAATGACACTGCAGCTCAACTTGTCAAGACAAAGACATGTACATGTATAGTATGTGACACAGCAATGACAAAGATCTAGGTAATGACCTGATAACAAAGGTACATATAAAGTATTGTAACAGTCTGTACATAAATATTGGCCGTTGCCTGTAACAAATGTATATGTAAAGTATTGTAAAGGTGGGTGACAGTCAGATGCTAAACTAGAAAAGAAATATTTGAGTCCCAGAGTGGGTCTGACTGAACCCCAAAATATTTGTTCTCATAGCACAGTGATAACAAAGGCACTCCAAAACACACTCATTCCTGTCCCAAGGTGAAAACAAAGGTACCCAAGAAGTTTCGTGAAGATCAGTTCACAAATGTGAGCTGTGTAGAAGTTGTGACAAAAAACTGATTGGACCTAATTTTGGTACAAAATGGCCACTGGCAGACATTTTGAATTTTGGACCACACCCAGAAACACTCGTTCTCGTCCCAAGGTGATAACAAAGGTACCCAAGAAGTTTTGTGAAGATCGGTTCATAAATACAGCCTCTAACCCGAGCCGTATTGACATGTGCACTTACAGTGTATAAGTAGCACTGAATAAATCAAAGTTCATCTAATTTGCATAATTTCTGCACGAGAAAAAAACCTGTACTATATGTGATGTATTCCATGTTACTAAACATTCCTACAAAAATTTATTCAAATCAGAACTTTCATATAGAAGTTCTGTACAAAAGACTGATTGCACTAATTTTGGTACAAAAATGGCTGCTGGTGGCCATCTTGAATTTTGGACCACACCCAAAACCACTCATTCTCACCCCACGGTGATAAGAAAGGTACCCAAGAAGTTTCATAAAGATCGGTTCATAAATACGGCCTCTAGTCTGAGCCGTATAGAAATTGTGTACAAAAAACTGATTAGACCTAATTTCGGTACAAAATGGCCACTGGCAGCCATCTTGAATTTTGGACCGCATCCAGAAACACTCGTTCTCGTCCCAAGGTGATAACAAAGGTACCCAAGACGTTTCGTGAAGATCGGTTCATAAATACAGACTCTAGCCTGAGCCGTATTGACATGTGTACTTACTGTGTGTAAGTAGCACTGAAAAAATCAAAGTTCATCTAATTTGCATAATTTCTGCACGAGAAAAAAACCTGTATTATATGTGATGTATCCCATGGTACTAAACATTCACACAAAAAATTATTCAAATCAGCGCTTTCATATGGAAGTTCTGTGCAAAAATCTGATTGCACCAAATTTTGTACAAAATGGCTGACATCGGCCATCTTGAATTTCGGACCGGACCCCAAAACACTCGTTCTCGTCCCACGGTGATAACAAAGGTACCCAAGGAGTTTCGTAAAGATCGGTTCATAAATACGGCCTCTAGCCCGAGCCGTATTGGCATTTGCACTTACAGTGCTGAAAGTGACACCAAAAAACATCAAAGTTTGTCTAATTTGCATAATTTACGCACGAGAAAAATACCCGTATTATATGTGATGTATCCCATGGTACTAAACATTCATACAAAAAATTATTCAAATCAGAGCTTTCATATGGAAGTTCTGTACAAAAAAACAGATTTCTGCATCATCGGTACAAAATGGTGGCTGGCAGCCATCTTGAATTTCGGACCGCACCCAAAAACACTCGTTCTCGTCCCACGGTCATAACAAAGGTACCCAAGAAGTTTCGTAAAGATCGGTTCATAAATATGGGCTCTAGCCCGAGCCGTATCCAATTGTTGACGGACAGACGGACGACGGGTCATGGCATAAGCTCAAATTTGGCTTCGCCAAAGTTGAGCTAAAAAATCATTAGGGTCGGGGTGCAAAATTAGAGTCAGTCAGGTAACTGGAACCAAACCATTATTTTTTTGGGCCTTAAAATTCTTGCAGATTAAAAATTTTGGAATATGTGTATATCTGCTTGTTCGTCATATTGTTTGAGAAATTTGATCAAAATCGGTTACAAATTGTAGGAGTTGTATGCACAACAAAATGGACCAACAGAGTGCAGATATACAGGGTGACAAACACTATAGCCCCCACATCTTCGAAGTGTGGGTATAACTAGTCGGTCATTTGTGCCACGCAACTGATCAGGACTGTGGTTAATAAATTTATAGTTCTCATTAGATATACATATATAATGCAAATTAATCTTATTTGTACCTCTGCTAGTCGCTGAAAAGTTACTGCAACTGGAAACCAGGGAAATGAGATTCTCTCCAATTCAAGTGTGATCAAAGCTAGTACCAGCGTTATTGGACGAAAAACTAGTGACCTGTGATCAGTAATACAATGAAACAGTTTCTCACTTAAAACTGCTAGGTGGTGTGAAGGTGTCATGTAGTTGGTACCATTCAACAAATGAGGGTGATGAATCATCAACAAGGCATGAACCTAAAATGGAAAAATACACATCATGTCACAGCAGCAAAACAAAGAGATATCACTACAACCATTGTTTTACTCAATGAAGAGAATGCACCAAGACAAAAGTATAGAGTGGTAACCCAGGCCTGGCATTCCTAAGAGGCCCCAAGGGGCCTTAATCGCTCACCTGACAAAGTGGTTCAAAAAAGTATTTGGGGTAACATTAAGTTAGACATGGTTCATCAAAACTACAAAGGAATGAATCAACACTACAAAGGAATGAAGCCATGAAAGGAAAATTTTATGAAAAACACTAAGAAATGGATTTGAACAAACTTGAACCGAACCTGCTCCCCTCCCCATGCCCCCCCCCCCCCACACACACCCATAGAGAGCCCAAATATTAAGCCAGGGGCTCAAATTTAACAAACTTGAATCTGATCCGCTTTGAAATGTTAATGAAAGTGTCAATGACACTGTAGCTCAACTTGTCAAGACATGTACATGTATAGTATGTGACACAGCAATGACAAACATCTATGTAATGACCTGATAACAAAGATACATATAAAGTATTGTAACGGCCTGTACATAAATACTGGCCGTAGCCTGTAACAAATGTTTAGGTAAAGTATTGTAAAGGTGGGTGACAGTCAGATGCTAAACTAGAAAAGAAAAATTTGAGTCCCAGAGTGGGTCTGACTGAACCCCACAATATTTGTTCTCATAGCACAGTGATAACAAAGGCACCCCAAACACACTCATTCCTATCCCAAGGTGAAAACAAAGGTACCCAAGAAGTTTCGTGAAGATCAGTTCATAAATACGAGCTGTATAGAAGTTGTGACAAAAAACTGATTGGACATAATTTCGGTACAAAATGGCCACAGGCAGCCATCTTGAATTTTGGACCGCACTCAGAAACACTCGTTCTCGTCCCAAGGTGATAACAAAGGTACCCAAGAAGTTTCGTGAAGATCGGTTGATAAATTCATCCTCTAGCCCGAGCCGCACTGACATGTGCACTTACAGTGTATAAGTAGCAATAAATAAATCAAAATTCATCTAATTTGTATAATTTCTGCACGAGAAAAAAACCCGTACTGTATGTGATGTATTCCATTTTACTAAACATTCATACAAAAATTTATTCAAATCAGAACTTTCATACAGAAGTTCTGTACAAAAGACTGATTTCACTAATTTTGGTACAAAATGGCTGCTGGTGGCCATGTTGAATTTACGGACCACACCCAAAAACACCCGTTCTCATCCCACGGTGATAACAAAGGTACCCAAGAAGTTTCATAAAGATCGGTTCATAAATACGGCCTCTAGCCTGAGACGTATAGAAGTTGTGTACAAAAAACTGACTAGACCTAATTTCGGTACAAAATGGCCACTGGCAGCCATCTTGAATTTCGGACCGCACTCAGAAACACTCGTTCTCGTCCCAAGGTGATAGCAGAGGTACCCAAGAAGTTTTGTGAAGATCGGTTGATAAATACAGCCTCTAGCCCGAGCCGTATTGACATGTGTACTTACTGTGTGTAAGTAGCACTGAAAAATTCAAAGTTCATCTAATTTGCATAATTTCTGCACGAGAAAAAAACCCTTATTATATGTGATGTATCCCATGGTACTAAACATTCACACAAAACATTACTCAAATCAGAGCTTTCATGTGGAAGTTCTGCGCAAAAATCTGATTGCCCTTAATTTTGAACAAAATGGCTGTCAGCGGCCATCTTGAATTTCGGACCGCACCCAAAAACACTCGTTCTCGTCCCACAGTCATAACAAAGGCACCCAAGAAGTTTCGTAAAGATCGGTTCATAAATACGGCCTCTAGCCCGAGCCGTATTGAATTGTTAATGGACAGGCGGACAGACGGCCGACGGACAACTGGCCATGGCATAAGCTCAAATTTGGCTTCGCCAAAGTTGAGCTAAAAACCAAATATGAAAGTATTCTGACTGGTGCATCTGAAGAAGAACGTTTTTAAAGAAATGTCCTCACATTGCACCAAGTTAAACTTTGGGCTCCAATAGAGAGCCAAATTAAGAACCCAGAGACCCAATTTGAACAAACTAGAATCTGACCCACCTAGAGATGTTCTATACCAAATATGAAAGGATTCTTACTGGTGGATCTGAAGAAGAAGATTTAAAAACAATTCCCTCATATTGCACTAAGTTAAAATTCAGGCACCAGTAGGTAGCCCAAATTAATAGCCAAAATAATAACCCAGGGATCTGATTTGAACAAATATGAATCTGACCCCTGTAGAGATGTGGTATACCAAACATCAGAAGATTTTAATTGATGGTTCTGGAGAAGAAGATTTTTAAAGAAATTTTCGTTCATACTACACAAGTTAAAATTCAGGCTCCAAATAGAGATCCCAAATATTGACCTATGGAGCAGGTTTGAACAAAATTGAATCTGACCCTCCTAAAGATGTTGTATACCAAATATGAAAGCATTCTGACTGCAGGGTCTAAAGAAGAAGATTTTTTGAAACAAGAGGCCCCATGGGGCCTGAAGCACTCACCTTCAACAGAACACGAATGAGTCAACATTAAGCAATCCATTTCCAAAGGATACATTGTCAATCCTTGAGCCCCTCAGGGGGTGATAAAAATAGTCCTGCATCATGCCTTTTCTTCAGTTGAACACATGTAAACTGTGGAGCTCCCCTATGAAGCCCGTTGATACAACCTATGTGGATTAATTTTAGTTACACACCTCTAGAGGGTACTGGATACAAAATTTTTAATTCTTCAACTACATGGCCAATTCCGTCTCCCATATGGAGCCCAAATATTATCCCAGGCACTCGATTTGAACAAAGTTGAATCTGATTTCCTAGAGATGTTGTATACCAAATATGAAAGCATTCTGACAGGTGGATCTGAAGAAGAAAATTTTGAAAGAAATTTCTTCATATTGCACTAAGTTAAAATTTGGGCCACCATAGCGAGCCCAAATATTACCCTACGGACCCGATTTGAACAAACCTGAATCAGATCACCCTAGAGATGTTGTAAACCAAATATGAAAGGATTCTGACAGGTGAATCTGAAGAAGAAGAGTTTTTGAAGAAATTCCCTCATATTGTAGTAAGTTAAATTTCCGTTCCTATATTGTGCCCAAATATTAATCCAGGCACTTGAATTGAACAAACTTAAATCTGACCCCCCTAGAGATGTTGTATACCAAATATGAAAGCATTCCGGCCTGTGGATCTGAAGAAGATTTTCAAAGAAATTTCCTCATGTTGTACTAAGTTAAACATCGGCCTACCATAGGGAACCCAAATGTTGTAAACCAAATATGAAAAGGATTCTAATCGGTGAATCTGAAGAAGAGTTTTTGACATTTCCTCATATTGCACTAAGTTAAACTTTGGGCTCCAATATAGAGCCCAAATATAAACCCAGGGATTGAACAAATTTGAATCTGCCCCCCCCCCCCCCTCCCGCCCACCCAGAGATGCAAATATGGACAAGTGGATCTGAAGAAGATTTTTAAAGAAAATTCCTCATATTGCACTAAGTTAAACATTGGGCTACAATAGAGAACCCAAATATTAACCCAGGGGCCCGGTTTGAACAAACTTCTTGAATCTGACCCTTATAGAGATGTCGTATACCAAATATGAAAGCAGTGGATCTGAATCTGAAGAAGAAGATTTTTAAAGAAGTTTCCTCATATTGCACTAAGTTAAAATTTAGGCTTAAAAATTTGTTATTTTTACATCGTGTGCAGAGGGTTAACGGGATAATTTTTCACTGGCAAAGTGTCTACAATCCCAATTTTTCCAATTGCATTTGACTTTAAAAAAACCTGAATAAAAGCAGATAAAAGAATACTACTCACTACATGGAGAAAGTCAAGGGCAGTCACAAATTTCAAGTTCCATTTCATTTTCTTTAAAATTGCTATTTCCATCCTAAGAATCTCTGAAATACTGCAACCACACTGACTTTGTCTAACAAGCTCAGTTGTACTTGGTATGATCTGTAAAATAATAAAACTACATTACATTAACATTTTACCCTTTACCTAACAATCATCCACATCCACACAAGTAATTTACAAATTGAGCACTTGAAAAAAAAAATAAATAAATAGTTGAAAACAGAAGAAAAATATCTGACCACTTATTGAAATGAGCTTATTCAGTTTGTTCCAAAAAGAGGTTACATTATATGGTTTTGTCTAAATTTTCCTAAAAAATTTGGGGAAAAAAAAAATAAGAAAAATTAAATATTTTGATAATGTGTGCATTTGGTAAAGGGTTAATATTTGTGTGTAAGGTTACTTTCAGCAGCTATGGCTACATCAAAATTGCAACACAAGTATGAAGCCTAGTTTAGCTGATCATTTATACCCATGCAGCCGGGCGCGGTGGCGTTGCGGTAACCGGCTCTCATCAGATCACCGAAGTTAAGCAACGTTGAGCTCGGTTAGTCCTCGGATGGGTGACCATCTGAGCGATCGATTCGGACTCCCACGTTGTGTCCTTGGGCAAGGCACTTAACCCAGATTGTCCACATGGGGGCACGATGACGCCGTGTACTAAGACGTACTGCACGTCGATGGTGCGCATGTCTTCAACCAATCTAACACTGCCTGTGCTGCAGTGTGGAGTTACGATGTTGGGGAGCTGGCAGCTGCTCGTCGTTGCTCGGTGGTTCTCTCCGGGTACTCCGGCTTCCTCCACCCGTAAAACTGTCACGGTCATGATTAGCCATTGTGCATAAGAATGTGACCTTAACCCTTTACCCAACGAATCGCCCGCATCCACCCGCGTGATATGCAAATTCAGCAGCTGAAAAAATATTATTTTTCAAAAAATTTCAACAAAACCATATCATGTGACCCCTCTTTGGAACGAGCTCGTCGAGCTCGTTCCAAAGAGGGGTCACATGATATGGTTTTGTTGAAATATTTTGAAAACAATTTAAAAATGATATTTAAAATAATAAATTTTGAAATCGTCTGCGTTGGGTAAAGGGTTAAACACCAATAAATAAATAAATACCCATGCAGCCCACTTCAGAGGAGTGTTGGTTACTAAGTTAAATTTTTTCACTAAAATAGAACCACAGTCTATTTTATCACTAACATAGAACTTGTTTATTACAACAATCAAGCACTGGTTCACTTCCCAGGATTCCAGAAGGATTTAACATTTGGTAACATAACATATTAACAGTCAGAGAAAAATCATATCTTCATTACAGAAAAATATCATCATCTTCATTTGTAATGCACCATTCCTGAAAAATTTGATTAATTAATGTTATGGTGGCCCATCACATCAAGTTGATTTTAAACATGTTACATGAAATTAGCCTTTCATCCTCTTCAAGTATGTCCATTTATACAATCCTAAACTTTGTAGAGGAAGACATAAACAGCAATTTTCATGGCATATGTCCAATTTGCAAAGAGGATAATTCTGTTAGATAAACACTTTGGGGGAACCGTTAAGAAAAGAGAAACAGGATCTTGGATTGTCAAACTGTGAAGATGCCCCAGTTTATGTTGTCGCACATATATGGGGTGGGTCATCAACGCAAGATATGTTAATGTCAAAAAATAATTTTGGGAACTTGGTGATATTTTCAGAGAATTTTAATGAAAATCAGGGAAAAAGTACATGCAAGAACAATACATAAAAACTAGCGAATTTTCAGCTCTTAGATCACAACTGATACCAGGTTGCACCCAGTGATTCATCAGCTAAAGACTTGCTAATGCTTTGTATGCCATGTTAAAACAAGAGCACCGCCAGGCAAGGCTAAATACGCCCTTTAACCATTTTGAATTGTACAACTGCAAAATACAAAAAAATGTTAATAGACGGTCAAATTCTAAGTTAAAAAAGGGCCATAACTCATGTAAAAATAATTGGACGTAACCCATATTCAAACTTGCCTGTATACTAGTTGGGTAATACACATAAAACTTTGGTTGAGATCATATAAACCAAAAGGGAGTTATTGGTCGGAAACCAAAAATGTTAACGGGTGGACAGACAGACAGACTGATTACATAATACAACTATTTTTCAAACGGGAGTATAAAAATTGTGAAGAACTGTTGAGTTGAAATTTCACCAGCATCCCCTTTTTTGTCAAGCCTCTTCATCCAGGTCACCTTTGATCCAAGTTCACCAAACAAATAATTCCCATTCCCTGGAATGGGCTAAAATTAAATCGAATTCTTGTTTTACTGTCTCATGAAATTTGATCCCCATTTTTTATTTATTTTTAATAGTGGTGTTTCTTTACATGCATCGATTTAATAGAGGGAATGTTTTGGCCTTTGAAAGCTGACCAAGGATGTGAGGTCAAAATTGAGTTAACACCAACAATTTTCATTGGATGATGGTGGTTATCAAACATGAGGTAGACATTGTTCCCAAAGAGTACTATAGAAAAAAAATTGAAATCTGGTAACTAATGTTCAAGTTATTCCATAAACAAGCATTACACGATTTTTTTAACAAAGGGCAATAACTCTCATAATTTTCATTGAATATCGCTGGTCATCGAACTTGATGTAGACATTGTTGCTATAGAGACATATACCGAAAAGAAATGAAATCCGTTTTTTATTGTTAAAGTTATGACATAAACAAGCATTACACTATATTTTTCATTAAACAAAGGGCAATAACTCCAATAATTTTCATTGGATATTGCTGGTCATAGAACTTGATGTAGACATTGTTGATATAGAGATATATACCAAAAAGAATTAAAATCTGTTAACTATTGTTATGCCATAAACAAGTTCGGACGAACAGACAGACGAACGGATGGACGGAGCTCTATGCTATATCCCTCCCTTGCAAAGGGATAATAAATATATATTTTTTACCAGTATTTCCTTTACATATATTTTATTCACCAGGAAACCCTATTTAGATGAAGGTGGAATTTTAAAGATGATGAGCTGAAGTCACCTATTTTCATTCCAACACTTATAAATTCAACAATGAAGCTCAGTTTGAACTGGATAAAAGAGAAAAAATATGGACATAAATGTAAAATATACAACAAAAGATTCTTTTATTAAATATATTTTTCTTCTATCCATATTTTTGTGGGGTTTTATTTATTATTATCTGACCTCTGAAAACCTGTGATTTGTTTGACACTGAATGTCTCAAAACAGATTCATAGCTGATAGGCTTTCTCGTAAAAAAATGGCACATCTATTCTGCTAATTAATATATGATAATGCATCGTGGCAATGGAATTTTGTATCACATCTTGAGATGCAAAAACACACAAATTTCTCCCTGAAAGAAACTCAACATTCAGGTGTCTGCAAACCTTTTTATTTGTTTTTCAAACTGTAATTTGATATTCAATATCAGGTATTGTTCCAGATATGCATGGAATAAGTAATGTCAATGACATAGGATACCAAAATCTCAACCTCTTAGAGGACACTGAAATGATTTTGCTACTGAGGATAAACCAGAGGCTCAAGTGAGCCTAAAATTAGGGCTGCCCGGTATTTAGAATTTTCGTACTGAGTACGGTATTTATAAAAATACCGCGATATGACTAAATACTAGGAGCTACATGGAAGTCGCGGCAAATCAGCGGATGACCAAAGTTTATTAAACGCATCTTCCGACTTCTTAACATACCTGGCCGAGGGTAAAATTAATCCAGAAATGAATGTCAGTGAAATATTCATTGCAGAGAAAAACATAATTTGAAACAGCCAAAGAACTCACGTGATACACAGGCTACTGGAAAAGCGTACCTGGGATAATTCGTACCCCAAATCAGTGGTTGTTTCATATCAAAAGTTATGGACTTTTCATTCTTGTAAATAAATATTTTGTTCATAATCCAAGAATGAAAAGTTCATACTTTTGGTAAAACTCGAGTTTGCTTCTGACAAGCAATGAGGAATTGAGGGGGTGGTGGGGGGGGGGGGGGGGGGGGGGGGGGGTGAAAACCAAAATAGTTCCATATTGCAGATGTGGTAATGGATTTCGATACGAGTTCCATAGCTATTTTTCAAAGTTTTCAATTGTGAATTTAACGTGCTGGAACGGGGGTACTTCTACAGTTTCTTGGGAAGCCAGCATTATTGAGTTAGGAGTACATAAAATAAACATCGTGGGAATTCATATCCTAGATTAAATATCAATCAACTTCGCTTGTCGTAAATAAAACCTTTCCACTGTGACTGAAAGGAAAAAAACAAACCGAGTTGGCAGGGATTATATTAGAACAGATGTTTCAATGAGAAGCATTCAATTCATTGATCTCTCAATTACACCGCAGACAAAGGAACAGGATGTCAGATGAAAACACACACAGCGCTCACCATGCTGTCAATTAATGCCAATTAACAATTTCACACCGACCTGAAAAGATTAATTCCAAGGTGTTAGCCACCCATTATTGAAAGGATTAACAGGAAATCATGTTCTAGGTAATTTTGTGTTCATTTTCTATCAGTTAACACAAGAGTTAGTACTATTTTTTATTTTCGCCGCTCAAGCAAAATTTTCAATACCGTCAACCTTGGTATATCGATTATGTTGAAAATTAGCCGGTATCCACTTGGTATCATATAAAAATACAGAGTTTCGGTAAAATACCGATTTACCATGCAGCCCTACCTAAAATGCTCACCTGGCTCAAGTTGTCAAAAGAGATAAGAGTATCAGTAAGTGATCAGCAGCAAGTGCAATTTTTTTGATTTGCTATGACACAACCAAAGGCAACCTTTTTGGCCATTGATTTCTGCTGGTCCAAGGAAAGCTTCCTCGCAAGCTCTGTTTTGTGAAGTATTAAAACAATTTTGTTTTGTTTTCAACTACTGTGGTTCTCTCTATTCCTCCCCTCCCCCCACCCCAAGAAAAAAAAAAAAAAAAAAATCTGGCATACATGAAATACTTATGACCCAGTTATATACTACATATCAAATTTGGTTCACATCTGCCCATTGGATCTGAAAATAGAAATTTTGAGTGTAGCCTAAATTTGGGAGGGAGCCCAAATTTTGACTTACTGAGTTTCTTTGAAAAAAAGTGAATCTGCATCACTAAAGTAAAATCCAAACAAGAAATCTAAGCATTATTGCAAGTGACTTATAAAAAGAGGATTTAAAAAGCATTTTAGGCTTATGGAGCATTAATCCCACCCTAAGGGATATAGTAATTTTGGGGGGAAACTAGAGGGGGTATCAGTACCCCGTGGCTCACCAACAGGTGGCCAATGTAAAGGGATTTCTGGAGTAAAATAAAACAATTCAAAACCTGCACACAAAAGTCCAAAATTAAAGTAAATCAGCAGCTAAAGGGTTAAATAATATAATACTAGCTCCAAGAAGCATCCTAACATAAACTAGGAACTATGGCAATATGGTACAAGGTAAGTCACTACTTGGAAGAAAAGAAAGACAAACCTCAAAACCTGCATATAAAAGTAAAAAAAAGTATCACATTTGTTTCGTGGGTTAAAATTGAGAAAAATATCCTGTCACAGTAACCACCATGGCAATATGCCAGTAAGGTGAAACCCTACATGAAAAATATCCACTTGGAAGAAAAGAAAGAAAAAGCTGTAAGCCTAAGTCCAAAACCTGTACATAAAAGTCCAAAATTGAAGTAATTCAGTGGGAAAAGGGTTAAATAATACAAACTTAGCCCTAAGATGCATGTTTACGTACAATAGAAAGCATGGCCATATGCTGCAAGGTAAATCTCCACTTGGAAGAAAAGGAAAAAAAAACATCAAAAAATGCACGCAAACATCAAAATAAGTCTAAAATTTGATTCAAAGGGTTAAAATTAAGACAAAATACCCTGGAAAAGAGTTAAATGTTATAGTGAACCACCATAGCAATATGCAGAAACTAAACAAAATTTTAAAAAGCCAAAAAATCAAAACCTGTACACAAAAGTTCAAAATATTAAATTAAAGATATGCATACAGCAATCAGATGTTTCCAAGAAACCAGAAAAAACATATGTGCACAGCGTTGAAAGGGTTCAACATGAAATAAAATCTTTGGAAAACACAATGAAGTCATGAGAGGGTAAATTAAAGATATTCATACAGGAATCAGATCATTTTTTTCTTCAAGGAACCAGAAAAAACATGTGCACAGCACTGAAAGGGTTTGATCAAGGCACGAATAAAATCTCTGGAACACCCATTGAAGTCTTGAGAGGGTTAAATTAAAGACATCCATTAAGGAATCAGATAATTGTTTTCAAGAAACCAGAAAAAACATATATGTGCAGAGGATTGAAAGGGTTCAACATAAAATGAAATATTTGGAAAACATGAAGTCTTGAGATGGATAAATTAAAGGTATTCATACAGGAATCAAGATAAATGTTTCCTCTGCCACTTATGGAAGTCTTGAGAGGGTTAAACTTTGAAGAGAATTATTTCATTCAATTAAGCTTAAAATATAGAGAACATGTGTGTTTGACAGGTGACAGGAGTCTTTCCTGTCTCTTGTTGACATAAGTGATGATAATAGTAAACAGTCTAAAGAACTCTTAGATGACTTACATATAAGCTTAATAGCTTTCTGTCGAATCCCTCCTTTAAACAGTAACAAATTTCCCTCCCTTTAGTTGTTTCATTATAATACTGTATCTTTGTTGTTCATATTTTTTTGTTACTTTACAATTGTTGTATGCATTTAATTATTGAATAAATATTGTTTAAACTAAAGAACTCTTAACAATTTGTGTAAGGAAAAATATTACTGCAAAAGTTAAAAAATTTATAGTAATTTATATATTTTTTATACTTACCAATGACCCAGACATAGCTGGTGCTAACTCTTAAAATATAGGGCCAAACACAAATTTTGCCCCCCAATCCCCAAAATTTGCATCTAAAACTAAAGAAAACATGTCCTGAAAGGCCCTCCACACTTCGCCCCCACTGCGCATGCGCAGTGTCAAGGACGTTCCGAAATTGGCGCCATTTATCTCTCTAATAACCAGTGCCTGGTAAGCGCTATGTACTCAGCGGGGAGGCAAGAGTTCCCAACTCCTGGGAGGGCCATCCCCGTCTGGGTCATTGGTAAGTATAAAAAATATATAAATTACTATAAATTTTTTAACATTTTTATACTGTACCAATGACCCAGACATAGCTGAATAGTAAAAAGGCTGGAGGGCCAAGGACATAGAGCAAAATGGAATACGCTCCATAAAATAAAATAGAGTCATCCCCTGTAGGGAAAAGAAGTAATAGGCCTTACATGTATCTTTCTTATTTATGATAAATTAGAAAGATACAACACCTTCCAAAATTGAGCTTCATACATCCATGTACTCTATTAATATCCAATATAATCCTTATACTAATAATTTTTAAAGTAAGCCAATAATAAAGTAAGTCTAGAGAATAGAGACTCTTATACTCCTAAAAGTGTGTGAGAATTGCATAATCATGTCCGTTGACATATGCAATATTCAAAAGCTATACTTTAAAAACTAAGACTTGAATGAATTTTATAAACTTAAACTTCTCACTAAACAACCATCCCAATAACAGCTCAGAATTACTAACTCCGGAGGAGGTATCCCCTTGTTTTCATAGTAAAACAGGTGACCCAAGGGAACACCCTCCCCCCCCCCCTTTTTCTTGCCCTGGGTCAAATAGCCCAGAGCGAAGAGGGCAGCCGAACAGAGACACTGCCGAAACAGACAGCCTACCTAGCTATAGTAGCAACTGTTAAGTGAATGACATTCTGAGCAGTAGATAATAGACCTAACAAAAGAGGCCTCAAGAAATTGACTCGATATTTCTAAGATAAAATTCATGAATGTGGATGGCTGAGCGCAATGAGCGGCCTTCAAAAATCTATAATAGCGACACTATTAATGTAAGCCCAAGAAGTAGAAGAACTCTTACTTCATGAGCCGAAATCTTAAGCACAACTGCTAAGTCAATGATATACCATAAGCAGTACCGATAGTTAATAGAATCCATTAACAATAAAATGGAGCGTAACGTCCTTCTACTAGACATCAAAGACAGAAGAAGCTTACGCCCTTGTAATAAACAGATATCTGTTTATAAATACATAAACTGTACCCGGAAAGAGTAAAGGCCTATGCCCATACGAAGACGGAAGGACCTTAAAATAATAGGTTCCGGATAATAGGAGCCTAACTCTTATGCAACAATCCAACCTAAATAGTAACGGAAGTATTGATTCCGAAACTATGAAAGTGAAAATCATCCATCGATAGTGCATGAAACTCACTGACTCTACAGTAAAAGAGAAACCAACAGAATTACTGTCTAAAAGGTCAGAATTTGAAAACTACTGTTTCCAGAGGCTCAAATGATTACTTAGCTAAATAAGAACCGAAGTTAAAATCCGTATAGGAATTTAATCTAAAGATTCTAAGTCTATTTATCAAAAAGTTACTAACTGACTTAGATAAAGAGACAAAAGACTCAATTGTAAACTATCGTAGAGTGCATAGGTATGAGGTAACATAAACCTATAACCTAAATAATAACAGGCTGCAGTAGATCTTGTGAAACAAGTATACTTAAAAATAGCAATGAGTAGTATGGAGGGATCAACAATATGAACATAATGATCCCCACACCACGACGGAAGAGCCTCCACTTTAGTCGCATAGAATAGCGAAGAAGAGGATCTCCTATAGTAAGAAATCGCGTCCAAAGCTCGTCCAGTACAGTGCTTACAATGCAATACGGACCACACAACGGAATACATGAAGGTTGCGACCTTGCTGGTTGTGATAAAGATGACACGATTTACCCAGTGAAAAAAGATCCTCACATAGAGGAAGATTTCACGTTAAGACCCACAGTAGACAAGAGAGTAAATTACTCATGATCTCTGTGAAGATAGAGATGCTATCAACAGAAAAGTATTGTGGTTGTTTATCTTAGCAATACCTGCTAAAACAACAGCGCCGGAGGATACGCGTATCCTATCATTCCGTCCTATAGATCAATAGAGCGTTAACACTATTAGCTCAGAGATCTGGACAAGCCAACACATACGTCTGCAATTGATTAGCAAGCTGTGTCATAAATAAATCATCATTGGGCGCTCCCATAGATAGCAAATCTGATTGAATACTTGTTTGTTGAGAGTCCATTCTGACAGCAACAAGCGACCCGTAAGAGAACGGGAGTCCGATAAAACAATCAGACGACCCGGAATATGACGGACCAAAACTGAACTTGGTGTACTATAACCAACAGACGGATTCTTTCCATTAAATTGAATAACGGAAACGAAAGAGTGCCTCCCTGGTTCCGGAGATACACCACTACTGTCGAATTAAAGGACAGGAATTTGGGCATGCGTTTCTGAATAATGTTCATGCAATGACATAAAGCAAGCCTAAAAAACATTATTCCGCGGAAGATAAACTGATAGCTAAAAGACTGCGGAACCCAAAGACCCTGGCACTTCGAATCCGTAGGGATCAGTATATATCCCAATCTGTTTGACTGGCAACCGTCATAACAGCCACACTCGGGTCCGGCAACTGCGGCAGCACTCTCTGAGTCAACCACCGAATGTTTGCCCCAGTCTGAATCTCTTGTAACACTAGATAGACAAGAGAATGTATAAATCGAGCAATTCATGGATTGCCGGAAAGTTGCCGTCGAAGAGAAGCTCCTCCGAGAACGAAGCGACTCTGAGAGAGTTCTTAACCTTACTATCCACGCGTGTGGATGTAGCTAGGGCTGCGTCACGTCTAACCAACTCCAATCAGCCACTGAAGGGCAGAGTTATACGTGAACAAACTACTGCCCTCAAAAGAAATTACATTGAGAATAATATCCCGTAAATCTTTTCTTGAAGACGTAATGATAACGCCTCAGTAAGGCGGATTACGTATAATAAAGCGTCTAAGTTAAGTCTACTATACATAATGTCGTTCCCAACATTGAAATTGGAAAAGACATAAACGGCGAAAAAGAATATATGAGGTCTTTAATCACACCGTCTAGACGCATATGAACTCTCGGTATGCCCTGCTCTGCCAAAATAAACTATTTGTAAAAATGATAAAATGGCAGAAATGAGCAACGCGGACAAGAAACTAAACTATCATGCTTAGTAGCAGGCTTGTATATATATATATAGATAGCGTCGAAAAATAAAACACATGTTGTAATGACAATATTGGACTGCGTCGGTAAGTCAGGGACAATGTCCCTGTACCGATCGAAAAATCCGAGTCCAATGACGCTATAAGTCTCTTATTCAAGATCGCAGCAATGAAGTCCGAAATAATAATCACTGGAAGAAATGCCAGAAGATATGAAAGGCATCTTCCGATACTACTAAAGGGAAAACTCGAAATCTTTCGAATCCCTTTCGCCATCCTGTCGGACCCTATAAAGCGTTCGGTCGTCCGTAGCTGATGCAACCGCGGACCGCACCGACCCAGCGCCGCCGGATAATTCCTGATTCGACCGAGAAACTGTCAATTGCTGGGATGCTGCGAAACAACTGTGCTAACTCGGATAGCACGTCCGTCACTGAGGCCTGAGGAGAAGCGGTCTTACGATGCATTGCCGCTGGAAGCTCCGTGATCGTTACCCCGTGCATACTTCCAATATGCGAGCGAACGGAGTGTATAGGCCTCGTGTCCCTTGGCTACCGGATGGCGCGACCTATTCGCCGTGGAATCACTGAATGCCGAAACTGATCGGATACTCGAGGTCACGTAGCCAATGTGCGGTCGTGTGCCCTGCTGTGAGGATGAGGAAGCATTAAAGACAGTCTCTCGGACTGTCAATATAACGGAGCGTCCCGAGCAACGGACATATGCTCCGAATGTAAAATATCTGAACCACAACATGCGGTCCCCTATGTTGTTGGGCGAGAGAGGAACCTCTCTCGCTCACAGCCCGGACGGACCTGGACAAGCCAGGAACCGGACTAACAGGCTTCCTCCGATCTGTCCTCAATCTGCCGTCACTGGGTGAGTACTAAAGTAATTAAAGTGCTCGCATCACCCAAATCTCCTTCCTAGACCGCAACGGACGAACCCGGCAGCCGAACCATTCGATGAATGTACGCTACACCGGGTGAGCTAGCGAATGTCACTCCGTAAGCGATAGACATATTCCATGAGCACTTATTGCCGCTAACTCTTCATTAACTATGACGACAGAGGCACACTTTTGAAAGACATCTCCATAACTCTTCGAACAAGAAACCAGAAATGCTTGGATAGCAAGCATAAAATAATAATATATATAGCGTCGTTCAATAATTCGAAAGTTTGTGTGACATTATTGGACTATGTCGGAACTGAGGGCCGATGTCCCTGAACCGAACCAAAAATTTCTAAGTCCACCGACGCTATCAGTTTCTTATCCGGCATCGCAGCATATGTTGTTCCGAAAGGGAAAGCTTGAAATCCTCCGAATCCCTTTCGGTATCCCGTCGGACCGGATGAAACTTTCGGACGTCCGTACCCGCTTCCGCGGAGCGTCCCGACCCAGCATCGTCGGATAAAATATATGCGACAGATTCAGTTGATGCTGGGATGCTGCGATAAACTGTGCTATTAAGGAAAGCACGTCCGTTCCCGAGGCCTGTGCAGTAGCGGACTTACGATGCATTGCCGCCGGAAGCTCCGTGTACGTTGACTCCCGCACACTTCCTATGCGAACGTCCGGAGTCTGCAGGCCTCGAGTCCCCGGCTACCGACCCAGCGCTGTCGGATAATTCTCGATCCGACACCGTTTCTGTCGGCTGCTGCGATAAGCTGTGCTATGTGCACAAGAATGTCCGGCGTCGAGACCTGTGGAGGCGCAGTCTATCGCTGCTTCGCCGAGGGCAGCTCCGCATCAGATGGCTCCTGCATACTCTTCCTATGCGAACGTCCGGAGTCCATCGGTCTCGAATCCCTGGCTGCCGGATGGTGTGACCTGGTCGCCGAAGAATCCTTGATCGGCGAAGCTGGTAATATATCGGCGGTCACGCAGCCAAGGTGCGGTCGTGTGCGCTGACGAGAAGAGGAAGCCTTAGCAGTCTCAGCGGACTGCCTATACAACGGAGCATCCCGAGCGACGGACGTATGCTCCGCTAGCGACACATTTTGTACCACAACATCTGGGGCCAGATGTTGTTGAACGAGAGAGGGGCCTCTCTCGCTTGCCGTCCGGATGGACCGGAACGAGCTATGAACCGGACTAAAAGGCTTCCTCCGTTCTCCCTCCGATCTGCCGTCACTGGGTGTGCATTAAGTTAATTTTATAGTGCTCGCATCACCCCAAAATTCCTTCTAGACCGCAACGGACGAACCCGGCTGCCGAACCATTCGGTGAATGGACGCTACACCGGGCGAGCTAGCGGACGTCAAAGGCCGTCGAACCTACTAGGGTCCTCTTAGGCAATTGGCGTATTACATGAGCACTTTTCCGCTAGCCCTTCATTAATTGTGACGACGGAGGCACACTGTTGGAAGACATCACAGATACATCACCCTAATCTTGATCGTCTGAAATAGAAATTGATAAAGTAGAGTGACCCTGCGGGGAAAGGACCGGAGTGTCCAAATCCCCAACAACATACCGTGACATACGCTTCCCATATTGTCATCGAAATCATACGATACAGAACAGGAGTTAATGCGAGTACACTGACCACATATAGAATGATAATAAAGTCAGAGGAAGACTTCCTCTTAAAACAATTGATCAATATCCTTTCAAAGTGAAAAGAAAACAAGTCCTGGTACTCGCACTAACCCCTGGCAATCAAAATACATAATAATAATGATCCATTAATATAGAAAAAATAATTGAAATCAAAATATTTTGAAAAAATATTTTTTCAGAACAGCCCAAGTTTCTGAAAAGTAACGTTGAGCCCCAATGGATCCCAAGCCTAAGTGTGGACAAAAATTTTAAAAATATTTTAAACAATTTATTCAACACTTACGAACAATAATAATGTATCTAGTTATGATTAAAATAACATAAAGATATTATTTTTTAGAAATCCCCCCCTCACACAGAGGGCTGTTGAAAATGTAAACAATGAGTGTAAAAACACTAAAATAAGACTCCAGGCACCCAGGCCCGAAATCAGTTACCAAAAATACACTATCTGATGCAAAACAGAGACTTCCAGGGAAAAAACTGCAGAACATCAGATGGTACATGCAGAACACAACGCCTAACCACCCGTAGGTGAAGACGTAAACATGGGGAAAGAACAGAATTCATTCTGTTATTCAGCTAAAACTCCCAAGAAATTTTAGTAATAATAATTACAGAAACTATGCCAAAAGCATGGGAGAATAGCAAGGGGGAACTTAAAGGACAGGGAGAGAGGAAAACACTTGAAAAAACAGTGTAACTAAATAATCAGAATGACAACAAAATGGCTGCTGCCTTGAAAATAGGTAACTTAACATAATTTCATTAAAAAATTTTAAGTTACAGCCCTGATAATATTCTGTCACACATTCTTTTCCTCTCCTCCTTCTCTATCCTCCTTAGAATCACCATTTCACTAATATTTATGTGTCTGGCATCATTTAAACTGAGATTTAAAAGCACAAAGATCAGTCAGATGTTAACTGATGAAGGGCCAAACTTAGAATGATAAATGGCGCCAATTTCGGAACGTCCTTGACACTGCGCATGCGCAGTGGGGGCGAAGTGTGGAGGGCCTTTCAGGACATGTTTTCTTTAGTTTTAGATGCAAATTTTGGGGATTGGGGGGCAAAATTTGTGTTTGGCCCTATATTTTAAGAGTTAGCACCAGCTATGTCTGGGTCATTGGTACAGTATAAAAATATGCTGACTCTTCATTTTTTCATTACCTCCTACCACACATCCTAACATAAACAAGGGCAATGTTTTTTAAACATTCCATTCTACTGGTCCTAAGGATGCGGCATACCAAATAACAGTTCTCTGTTCCGTGTGGTTTGGGAAATATGGGCTTTTGAGTTTTTTTCTATTTTTAGCCCCTGAGGTTTAAAAAAAAACGGTTTGTTCAAGGGAAGTTGGTGGGCCAATATTTGGGTTCTCTGTGGGGACATATCCATTTTGGGCTCTGCTCAAAATTTCTATTTCAAGAACCGGTGGGCCAATTTCAACCAAACTTGGCATGTAGTATAAGTGGATCCTGAGTAATGGATTCATGCCCCCCAAAAATTTGGCTTCAAAAACATAGCTTTTGGCCCCTCAATGGAATAAGCTTATTCCAATGAGGGGTAATAAAACTATTCTTTGGAGAAAACAATTGAAAAAAAACTAAAATTTGAAAAGCATTTATAGGTAAATATTAAAATTTTTTAGCAAATTTTGTTTCTTAACATACCTACCACAATTGTTTACAACTGGCAGTAACGTAAGTGCAAGCCCTACTTCGGAACTAACTCAAGCTTAAGAAACTTTTCCAAACAAGTTGGAAAAGTAATAGATTGCAAAAGCGCGAAAAAGATCGAAAAAGGGCCGAGCGAGACCAGCGCTCGACATTACAGGTACTCTCTATGCACACCTCTTGCATTTACCGAGTGCATGCGCAACAATCGTGACGTCAATTCCGTATTTCCGCCAACGAGAAGTTTGTGATTTAGCGGGAGGGCATTGATATCAAAGATATCCCCAAGGAGGGTTGGCCTCCGGTAAACAATTGTGGAAGGTATGTTAAGAAACAAAATTTACTAAAAAATTTTAATTTCTTTTCAACCTACTCACAATCAGGGGTCAGCCGAGTGGGCGACTAGGGCGAAGAAGTCGCCTTCTCATTCCTCAATTCACCTTGGCTTACATTGGGGGCGAAATTCAAATCACCTCCCAAAACTTCCTGGGGAGACATGGCAGTTTTATGCATTTTTTAACGTTATATTTTCCCCCAAAACGCTTCTGCATTCATAACAAAGTAAACACGTCGGCTGTTAAAATCCATCACACAGCTCTGAAAATAGCCTAAACTACCCCAATTTTATATTTCTGAAAAGAGTTGTAATGGCGTAGTCGTTCGAACAATTCGCCCCAGCTGATAGCAACCAGCACAAATTGGCTATTTGAAAACAAAGTGCCAGAAAAAACAACGAATCACGCATGACACGCATCGTGTCAATTAGAATTTATTACAATTAACCACCGTTTCAAAACAAACAAAAAATGAGTAGTAGACAGTTCATCAATAAAAAGTCGAAACTGCTGATGGAAAATTGGTTCCATAGAAATTTGCACTGCAAACTGCATTGAAAGTTTTTCTTTGAAAACTTGTTTTGGAAAGGGGTTAAATGTAATGAGGCTGCGATAGAAATAAAAAATATTGGGATGAATAAGAATGGAAGGCCTTCATAGCATGAATTGCACGTGTCAATGAAAGATGGTCAAAAGAAATTATCATTATTTCTGCAAAGTGTATTGATATTATTACCGAGCTCAGAAGGCAAGGGAGACAACTGAAATATTTTCTCATGAAATATTTTCTCATTTACGTAAGAAATAAATTAACTCAAATTATTAATAACGCTTAATTAACGAAGGATATTGAAAACTTTTTTAACTACGCTTTTCAATTCTATTACAGCATTCAGAAACCATGAATGACCTAGCCTCTTTTGTGAACTTGAAATTTATTTTAAACACTTTAAATACTTGTTTTTAAAAGAATATACCTTCTATTGCAGAGAAGAACACTCTCACAATAGGTGATACTAAATTTTAAATCGACTGCTTTGAGGCAAATAGAAAATCAACTGCATGGATAACATAGTCATCACTGGAAGGGAAATAGTTACAGCATTCAGAAACCATGAAAGACACAGATTTTTGTAGGAGGAGGAGGGTGGGGGGGGGGGGAGGTATTTTAACCTACATTCTTGTTATATATTATCTAAGTTTTGTGAAATTTTGTCTAACTTTTATTTAATTTTTTTACTCACAATTCGTCATGTTAGCTATTGTTGTGTCCTCTATGTACATTTATTTTGTCATAAAGTCATATACGTTTTATGTTTTCTTTACTGATTTCTCCCTCATGTCCACTGACTTCTCCCTCCTGGCCCCTGACTTCTCCCTAAAGTCTCTGGAGGGAGAAGTCACTTCTCCCTAAAATCAGCTGCCAGGCTGACCCCTGCTCACAATTATTTACAATTGGCTGAATAAACAATAGGAGGAGGTGAATCACATAACCAATACCAACAAGAGCAGCAGAAAGAAAAGTAAGGAGGGCTGAGAATAATAGCGAAACCTGTAAAGAAGATAGGGAGAAGACACCTGAAAAGAACAAGACCGAGCGAAGCATAAACCTGATAAAAACAAATTTAACGAGGGTGCACAACAGCCTGAGCAGCAACAAGAGGGCCTAAAGAATAAAGGTCCTCAGATTGCTGCTGTAGGTGGCAGAGATAAAAGGAGGAGAAAGTAGAAGCATTCCTCCAGTAAGCCGCATTCATAATATCCTGGAGCGATAACAGAATTGGCAAATGCCCAGGATGTAGAAATGGCACGAACCTCATGAGCATTAAACCGGTTCGAAACAAGATCCGAAGCAGACAAGCTGGAATAAGCCAGCTTGATTGCATGACAGATCCACCTGGAAATAGAATGGGAAGAGATTGACTGCCTCCTAGGAATGAGAGACAGAAAGAATCTCTTCCGCCCCTCCGAATGAACTGAGTGCCATTAATGTAAGTCTTGATTGCACGAACAAGGCAAAGAAGAAGCCTCCGGCCATCTACAGTAGGGAGAGCCCAAATGCAGATGGGAGGAGGTACCAAATCAGGAGTTGATTCTTGGCCAGAAAAGAGCAATCAGTAGTGAAGGTGACACTGTTAGCCTCATTTCTGAAGAAAGCAGATAGTGCATGAAGCTCACTGACACGACGGGCAGAAGCAAACGCTAGAAGTAAAGCCGTCTTATAGGTGAGAAAACGTATATCGGTCTCAGATAAAGGCTTGAATGGTGCCCCCTCTAAACAGTGCAACACCCATGCCAAGTTCCACTTGGGTGTAAGATGCAAAACTCGAGGCCTCTTCAAAGAAAAGTGCTGAATGAGTTTGGAGAGAAAAAGATTACAACCGATGCACCGCTTTCCCACATAAGAGAAAGTATCAGACAGGATAGACTGATAGCCCTTAATCATAATAGGCTGAAGGCCCTTGGAGTCAAAAAGGTATACCAGAAAATCCGCAATTTGAGCGATTGACAGATCATGGTAATCCACATTTTGATCTGTACATCAGCGGCAGAAAACCTTCCACTTTGCAGCATAAGTCATGCCAGTGGAATGTCGCCGCGATGCAGAAATGCACTCCACTGTTCGTCTCGAAAAACCTCTACGTCGGAGACAGGACCTGATAAAAGACAGGTGTGAAGGGACAGGCTCGAGAGGTTGTTGTGATACTTCCTGGGATGACCCTGGGAAAGAAGATCGCGATGTAGAGGTAGACGAATCAGCCGATCTGCCAACAGAGGCCACAGCAGATTGATCCACACCCTTTGTGGAGACAGAGGTGTGATCAGAATGATCCTGCAACTGCAAGCACGAATCTTTGCCAATACTTGAGGAAGAATCGGTGCAGGAGGGAAGTCAAAGCCGATCCAACCTGTCCAGTCCAGAGACAGAGCGTCTATCACAAATGCCAGAGGATCTGGACTAGGAGAGACAAAGGTCTCTACCTGATGATGCGAGTGGCGAAATGGTCGACCAGAGGATGCCCCCACCACTCGCAAATCGCCTGAAACACCGACTGATGCAACATCCATTTGGTTGGAAGGACACTGTCGCGTCGGGACAGGGAGTCTGCTAGGATGTTGAGATGCCCGAGAATGTGCCGACAGGTCACCCGAGGGTTTACATCCCGTGCCAACAGCAGAAGATCCCGAGATAGCCGATACATGGAAATCGAATGTGTGCCTCCTTGATTCCGTATTTAGGCCACTACTGTCGAATTGTCCGAAAGAAGTAGGACAATGTGGTCCGACAGGTGAGAGATCCAAAGCCGAAAACTCAACAGAAGAGCAAGGAGCTCCTTCTGGTTGATATGAAGGCCCACCTGCTCGCTGTCCCACTCGCCGTGAGTGGACAGACCGAGAGGATCCAATGTCTCACCCCAGCCCTGATCGCTGGCATCCACAGTAAGGATGCGAGCGGCCAAAGGAAGATCCAACGGAACACCCTGTGTCAACCAGGGAACATCGGCCCAAGGGTGGAGGTGACAAAGCAGGAACCGAGGAATAGGAAGTTCCAGGTCCAGAGGATCTACATTCGGATGCCAATGATCCAACAGGAAGTGTTGGAGCAGTCGGACAAACAAGCGACCGAGCGGAATGAGATCTGTCACCAAAGGCCCAGCATCCGAAGGAAAGTCCTGGCCAAGACCGAGGAAGATTGGAACAAGTTCCAAGCCAAGGCGGAAAGAATCGTCGCCCGAGCATTGGGAACCAACACCACATTGTGAAGAGTGTCGAAATCCATTCCCAAATGACGAAATTGCTGAGAAGGAAGGAGATCCAACTTCTCGCGATTGACTCTGAAATCCAGCGATGCTAGTAGGTAAAGTAACTGCCGGACATCGGACTCCAGAACAGCAGCATAGTGGTCCCATTGGAGGATTCGTCCAGGTAGGCTGACGAAGTCACAACCGACTGAGTATGGTGAAAAGCATGCACATGTGACATCAGTCGGGTGAAGGCCCAAGGAGCCAGGTTCAATCTGAACGGGAGAGCTCTGAATTGATAGACTCGATCCCGAAACGAGAACCGAAAGTATTTCCGTGATGCCAGATGAATGGAATTAGGCATCCTTCAGGTCGATACTGGCAGCAAAGTCACCCTGATGAACTGAACGTCGTCAAACCAACTGGAAAGTCACCATACTGAATCGAGGTGCTATAATGTATTCGTTCAGGATACTCAGATCAATGACAGGACGAAAATGGCCGTTTTTCTTCGGCACCAAGAAAAGTCTCGAGTAAAACCCCGGTGAAAGGGTGTTCCTGACCACCTCGATCGTCCCTTTGGAGAGGAAATTTCCTGCACCAGAAGGTTCCAATGTAGAGAATCGGGAGGGGCACCTGAGATAAACAGGGGTGCCGACAGAAGGACAGTCGAAGACCAGATTGGATGATGTCAAGGACACAAGTGTCCGACGTTATCTCTGTCCAATGGTCGTAAAACAGTGACAGCCTTCCCCCAACTGGAGGCGAATCGAGGTGAGGACCTTCATTTGCGGCCTCGATGAGGCCCCCCGAGAGGAGAAACCACCCCCTCGCGAAGCAACAGAGTCCTGAGACTTTCCTCCCTGAGGCTGCCAGCGAACCTGGCCGTGTCGGCGCTTCTTCTGTGCAGAAGGAGTGGATGTAGCCGAAGGCGTGGCAGATGCAGGATGTTTGGCGGGCCTGGAACGACCACCACCCGCAGCAGCAGGTTGGTCCAGCTGTCGTAAAAAAAGCTGGTCCTTTGAATGAAGAAGAACTTCACCATGGAACAACTGAGATCCAACCAAAGAAGCAGACCTCAGAACAGCACGCTGCTCAGAAGGAAGGGATGGAGAAGAATCCAACACCACATCCCGGCATGCCAGCTCCAAAATGAAATTAGCCGTGTTACAGGCGTGAGCGTGTGTCAAGTTCATAAGAGCCTGTGACAAAACGCGAAAAGGCGCCTGAGCATCATCAAACTCCCCTGGTGGAAAGTTAAAAAATTTATAGTAATTTATATATTTTTTATACTTACCAATGACCCAGACTTAGCTGGTGCTAACTCTAAAAAATCCAGGGCCAAACACAAATTTTGCCCCCCAATCCCCAAAATTTGCATCTAAAACCCCAAAAAAATCATGTCCTAAAGGACCTCCATACTTTGCCCTTACTGCGCATGCGCAGTGTCAAGGACGTTCCGAAATTGGCCCCAATTATCATTCTTACTGGCAGTGCCTGGTCAGCGCTATGTACTCAGCGGGGAGGTAAGAGTTCCCAACTCCTGGGAGGGCCATCCCCGTCTGGGTCATTGGTAAGTATAAAAAATATATAAATTACTATAAATTTTTTAACATTTTTATACTGTACCAATGACCCAGACTTAGCTGAATAGTAAAAAGGCTGGAGGGCCTAGGACATAGAGGAAAATCCAATAAGCTCAACTATATAATATAGAGGCAACCCCTCAAGGAGAAAAGGAGTATTAGGCTTTACATGTATCTTTCTTATTTTATGTTAAATTAGAAAGATACAATACCCTTCATAATTGAGCACAATAACATTCATGTTCTCTATTAACATCCAGTATAACCCTTTATACTAATTATTTTTAAAGTAAGCCAATAAATAAAGTTAGTCCAGAGAATTGAGACTCTTTATATTCTTTAAAAGTGTCCGAGGATTGTATATTAACACCCGTTTGACACTTGACATATACAAATGCTTCACCCCGAGCTACACTTTAAAAATATGACATGAATGAATTTTAACATTAATATTACACTTTAAAACCATCCCGGAAACGACTCAGAAATACTGACTTCGGAGGAGGCATTCCCTTGCTTTTCACTATAAAGCAGGTGACCTAAGGGAACACCCTTCCCCCCCCCCCCCCTTCCCCTTGAACTGGATCAAATAGCCCAGAGCGAAGAGGGCAGCCGGACGGAGTCACTGCCGGAACAGAAAGCCTGCATAACTATAGTTGCAACTGTTTAGTGGACGACATTCTGAGCAACAGATAACGGACCTAAACAATGCAGGTATCCAGAAATGGACTCAATATTTCTGAGATAAAAATTTGTGAATGTGGATGGCTGAGACCAATAAGCAGCCTTCATTAAATCTGTAATAGCAATACTATTAGCGTAAGCCCAAGAAGTAGCAAGAGCTCTTACTCATGAGCCGAAATCTTAAGCACAGACTGCTGAGAAGAAGATAAATTTTCATAAGCAGTACGGATAGTTAATTGAATCCATCTAGCAATAGAATGGACCGAAATGTCCTTTCTATTAGGCATCAGAGACAGAAAGAAACGTTTTCGTCCCTTTCTGATAAACTGAGATCTCTGTTTATAGATACGTAACGCTCTAACAGGACAGAGTAAAGGCCTACGCCCGTCTGAAGACGGAAGAGCCTTAATAACAATAGGTTCCGGATATTTATTAGGAGCCTGATTCTTAGCTAAAAATCCCACATTAGTAGTGAAGGTGATAGTGTTCCCGACACTACGATAGTGAGAATCATCCACCGACAGTGCATGAAGCTCACTGACTCTTCTAGCAGAAGAGAAAGCTAAGAGAAAAGCTGTCTTATAAGACAAGAATTTGAAATCTACTGTCCCAAGAGGTTCAAATGGCTTTTCCTTCAGTTTAAGAAAAACCCAAGCTAAATTCCACTTAGGAATTAACCTGAGAGTTCTGGGTCTATTTATCGAGAAGTTTCTTACCAACTTAGATAAAGAGACATTAGATCCAATTTGTAAACTATCATGATGTGCATAGGTATCAGATAACATAGACCTATAACCTTTAATAGTAACAGGCTGCAGTTTGATTTCGTCAAACAAGTATACTAGAAAGTTTGCAATGTCTGGTATAGAGGGATCAAAAATATCAACAGAATGATCCCTACACCAACGACGAAAAACCTTCCACTTAGCCGCATAGTTTAGCGAAGAGGAGGTCCTCCTACAGTTAGAAATCGCGTCCACTGCTCGTCCTGTAAAGTGTTTGCCATGCAAGAAGGACCGCACAACGGAAAAACGTGAAGGTTGAGACCTTGCGGGTTGTGATGGAGTTGACGCGATTTCCCCTGCGAAAGAAGATCCTCCCGTGGAGGAAGCTTTCGCGGTAGGTCCCACAACAGACACCTGAGTAGATTTATCCACGGTCTCTGTGGAGACAGAGATGCTACCAACAGAATCTTGCATTGAGATTGTTTTATCTTTAGCAATACTTGCTGAATTAACGGCGCTGGAGGATACGCATATCCTATCATTCCGTCCCAAGGGATTGACAGAGCGTCTACTGCAAATGCTCTTGGATCCGGACACGGAGACACATACGTCTGCAACTGATTGTTGAGATGTGTTGCAAATAAGTCTATCATTGGCCGTTCCCATTGGTAGCAAATCTGATTGAATACTTGTTTGTTGAGAGTCCACTCCGACGGCAACAAGCGACCCTTTCGTGAAAGGGAGTCTGCTAGTACGTTCAGACGACCCGGTATATGACGGACCGAAAGAAGAACCTGATGTTCTAGAGCAAACAGAAGGATTCTTTCCGTTGGATTGAACAACGGAATTGAATGAGTGCCTCCCTGATTCCGTATATACGCAACTACTGTCGTATTGTCGGATAGGATTTGGACATGAGCATTGTGAATAATGTCCATCCAATGACATAACGCGAGCCAAATTGACATCATTTCCTTGATGTTTATGTGCTTGCCCAGGAATTGCCGATCCCAAAGACCCTGGCATCTCGAATCCGTTGGGATTAATGATGCACCCCAACCTGTTTGACTGACATCTGTCATAATGGTAAAACTCGGATCCGGCAACTGCAGCGGAACTCCCTGAGTTAACCACTGAATGTTTGCCCAAGTCTGAATCTCTCGTTTCACTTGATCTGACAAGAGAACGTCTATGTCGAGCGAATGAATTTTCACACTCCAATTCTGAGTCAAGAAAATTTGGAGAGGACGCGTGCATAACCGCCCCATCGGAATGAGATCCGCAGCGGCTCCGCACAGACCTATCAGTCTCATAAACTCCCTCGCTGTGACTTTGTCCGCGTGCAGACAATAGCGAGCGTAACAACTGACTAATTTCGCTCTGGTTAACGGCAGACGAACGAGATTGTTGTGCGTCTCGAAGCTCATTCCCAGATGTGTGAATGACTTGGACGGCACCAGATCCGACTTCTCCTCGTTTATTATAAAACCGAGACGTCGGAGCAATAGAAGTAGACTCTGCACATCGTTCTGAAGCGTTAACTCGTTGCCGTACCTCTGAAGAATGTCGTCCAGGTAGGCCGACGTTACCGCAGACGAATGAGCTCGGAAATACATCATTACCGAGTTCATTACCCGAGTGAAAGCCCAGGGTGCTAGATTCAATCCGAAGCACATCGCCCGGAATTGATACACCACCCCCAGGATTGCGAAGCGTAGATACTTTCTGAATGTCGGATGTACCATGACATGAAAGTACGCATCTTTGAGATCTATGCTTGTTGCATAATCGTTCGCCCGAATACTCGCTCTGACCGATCAAATCGTCTCCATATAAAACTTCGGAGCGATGATCAGCTTGTTTATCCAGCTCAAATCTATGACTGGACGGAACGACGAGCCGTCTGGTTTCGGAACCAGAAACAGATGGCTGTAGAATCCCGGTGTCTCCTGGTTTTCTACGACCTCTACCGCGTTCTTCATTAAAAGAGACTGCACCTCTGATAACAGAGCGTCTCTTTTCTGCGGATTTGACGGGAGTTGAGTCCATTTTGGACTTCGAGTTAATGGAGGCTTTCATTTGAAGGATATCTTTAGACCTTCCGAAATCACCCCTCTCACCCAAGGGTTGTCCGTAATCGACGCCCACTCTTGTGAAAAACTCGACAACCTTCCGCCAACCGGTACGCGATAGAGGTTGAAGCCATCACCTCCTGGACCTGCGGGGCCTGCGGTAGGAGAAACCACGTCCTCCACGACCCGCACCTCGTCCCGTCGACCTCGGGGCGTCTGACCGGTTGTCCCGGCCCGAAGGACGTCCCGAACGTGAGTCACTGCCTTGACGGTCTCTTGAATAAGACCAAGAGGACGCACCGGAACCTCTATAGGAACCTCTCTTGGGCGCATTAGACCCAGAAGTGCCTGTCTTACTCTCATCTGCCGTGTCCGACTTCTTAGAAGCAGATTTGAAAAGCAGAGAATCCAAAGCTTTCTTTGTAATTTTATCGTAAATTGCAGAAAGCTTGCCGTCGAAGAGAAGTTCTCCGGAGACCGAAGCGACTCTGAGAGAGTTCTTCACCTTACTATCCACGAGTGTAGATGTAGCTAGGGCTGCATCACGTCTAACCAACTCCAGGTTTGCCACTGAAAGGGCGGAGTTACATGTGGAATAAGCTACTGCCCTTGAAAGAAGTCTTAAAGAGGATTGAATATCCTGGAATTCTTTCCCTTGAAGACGCGGTGATAATGCCTTAGTAAGGTGATCTGCGTAAGATAAGGCATCTAAACTGGCTCTGTTAGACGAAATAGTTGTTTCCAACACCGCGGTTGGAATAGACGCCGATGACGGTAATGATAATTCTAAGTCTTCCGCCTCGTCGTCCATACACAGAGGAACTCTCGGGATACCCTGTCCTGCCGTATCGAATTTATTCCTTGCATTAATGAAAGGCAGGTTGAGAGTATTGGCGGACAAGAAACCTGCTTTTCCTATTTTGGAAGCAAGTTTGAACATAGCATCGTTCAATAATTCAAATGTTCTTGCAACATTATTGGACTGAGACGGAAACTCGGGAGCGATGTCCCTGAACCGCTCAAAGAAATCAGAGTCCAATGACACTATAATTCTCTTGTCCGGAACCGCAGCAGTCTGGCCCGACGGAACAACTTGAGGAAGAAAGTGCCGGATGAAGTCCACGGCAGCTTTATGTTGTTCCAAAAGGGATAGCTCCAAGTCATCCGTATCCCTTTCACCATCCAGTCGGACCTCATGATGCTCCCGGTCGTCCGCCCCCGATGCTTCGGCGGAGCGTACCGACCCAGCGCCGTCGGATAATTCCCGATCCGACACCGTTTCTGTCGGTTGCTGGGATGCTGCGATAAGTTGTGCTATTTGCACAAGCACGTCCGACATCGAGGCCTGCGGAGGCGCAGTCTTTCGCTGCTTCGCCGAGGGCAGCTCCGCATCTGATGACTCCCGCATACTCTTCCTATGCGAACGTCCGGAGTCCACCGGCCTCGTGTCCCCGGCTACCGTGACCTGGTCGCCGAAGAATCCCTGATCGGCGAAGCTGGTAAAATATCGGCGGTCACGTAGCCAAGGTGCGGTCATGTGCGCTGATGAGAGGAAGAAGCCTGAGCAGTCTCCGCGGACTGCCTATACAACAGAGCGTCCCGAGTGACGGACGTGTGCTCCGCTTGCGACACATTTTGTACCACAACATCTGGTCCCAGATGTTGTTGTACGAGAGAGGGGCCTCTCTCGCTCGCGGCCCGGCTGGACCTGGACGAGCTAGGAACCGGACTCGAAGGCTTCCTGCGATCTCTCCTACTATCCGCCGTCACTGGGTGTGCACGTTGAATGTTTATAGTGCTCGCATCACCCAACATTTCCTCCTGGACTGCATCGGACGAACCCGGCTGCCGAACCATTCGGTGAATGGATGCTACACCGGGCGAGCTAGCGGACGACATTTGTTTAATCTCCATGAGCACTTTTGCCGCTAGCTCTGTATTCATTTGTGACGACGGAAGTGCACTTGCGGAAGATAACATGGAAACATCACCCTGTTCTTGTTCCTCTGAAATAGAAACTGATAGAGTAGTGTGACCCTGCGGAGAAAGAGCCGGCATAGCCCTTTCTCCACTAACAACATATCGTGACACACGTTTCCAATGTTTGTCATCCCAATATTGACATATAGAACAGGGATTAGTGTGAGAACACTGACTACAATTAATACAATGATCATGAAAGTCAGAGGAAGATTTCTTCCTATTACAATTTGAACAATATCCTTTCATTGTGAAAAGTCAACAACAAGTCCTAGTTACTCGCACAAACCCCTAACACAAAGATACATAATAACATGATCCATTAATAATGAAAAAACAATTGAAAATCAAAATAATTTTTGAAAAATATTTTTTCAGCGAAGCCGAAGTTTCTGAAAAGTAACATTGAGCCCCAATGGATCCGAAGGCTAAGTGTGGTCAAAAATTTTAAAATTATATTAAATAATTAATGCAACACTTATGGATAATAATAATGTATCTTATAGTGAGATAAACAACTCCAAAGGCAAACAGCCCCCCTCAAAAGAGACTGTTGCCAATGTAAACAAACAGTGTAAAAACACCAGAAAACATGACTCCAGGCAATGACAAAACTGGCCCGAAATCAGTCATCAAAATTACACTCTATCTGATGCAAGACAGAGACTCCCAGGGGAGAATCTGCAGAACATCAGATGGAAGATGCAGAACACAACGTTTATACACCCATGGGTGAAAACGTAACTATGGGGAAAATAACAGAAAGCATTCTGTAACCAAGCTAACTCTCCCAAGAGAATTTAGAAATGATCTTTCTCAAAAATATGCCAAAAGCATGGGAGAATAGCAAGGGGGGACTTAGAAGACCAGGGGAGAGGAAACACTGAATAAGCAGTGCAACTTTATAGCAAGAATGACAAGAGGCCAATGCCCTGAAAATAGGCAACTTAACATAATTTCATAAAAAATTTTAAGTAGAGCTCTGATTATTTTTTGTCACTCCTTTTTCCTCTCCATCTTCTATATCCTCCTTAGAATCACCATTTCTCCAATAATTACGTGTCTGGCATACTTTAAACTGAGATTTACAGGCACAAAGATCAGTGAGATGTTGACTGATGAAGGGCGAAACAGAGAATGATAATTGGCGCCAATTTCGGAACGTCCTTGACACTGCGCATGCGCAGTAAGGGCAAAGTATGGAGGTCCTTTAGGACATGATTTCTTTTGGTTTTAGATGCAAATTTTGGGGATTGGGGGGCAAAATTTGTGTTTGGCCCTGGATTTTTTAGAGTTAGCACCAGCTAAGTCTGGGTCATTGGTACAGTATAAAAATATATTTAGCCAGGGCAGCGACGACATGGTCTGCGAAAGATAACATACCCAGCATCTCTCGGGACAGGCCCACCAGAGACTCAACTACCAACATCGGGAGAACTGCCGACTTAGGCTTAATCAACCCGAGGGAAGAAGAATCCTCATCCACAGTAGTCATTCCTTCGAAGACTGGTCGAGAGCCGGAATCGTAAACACGAAACCGTGCTGGAGGCAGAAAGGCATCAGCTCGTGAAAAGAAAGAACCCTTGAGGGCCTCAGAACGCATTTTGGTATCCAAGCCCTGGAAGGACTCAACAACCTGAGCCGATTGCAGAGGGCGCAAAGCCCCTGAGCTAGAAGGCTCAACAGGGTTATGGCGCTCGACTGAGGACCACGGCCGGACGGTCACTGATGGCTGGTCTGAAGGTTGAATGTCTGGCAATAAGCCAAAGTCAAAATCCAAAGCCTGCCCCATGACTGATGAGTAGGGCCTATCGCCTTCAAGAAAATCGTCATCCTTGGTAGCAGAAGAGACGTAGCCCAACTCGGGCTGAACAGCAAAAACCTCCTGTGAATATGTGCAGTATCCAAAGGGCCAGGCGAGGCATTTCGGCGACTGACCAAAGGAGGTTGTGCCTCAGGAGGCACAGGGAAGCCAACTTGAGGGTTGCTAGAAAGCAACTGGGTGAGCGTCAAAATGGCCTGACGCAGCTCACCCTGAGAATCCGCCGTAGCAGCATCACCCGACGGAGTGTCTTCCTAATGGACCCTTCTGGCAGAAGAACCCAAATCCTCAGAAGGGACCGATAACGAACATCGATCGGCAGACAGAATAGGGAGGCGGTGAGAAGACACCGTAGAATAGTCCCGATTGTGACGCCCAGGGGCAATCACTGACCTCTGCGGAATAGAAGGCCCTGTCTGCAAATCCTCTAAAGACACTGACAGCGTACGTCGATTGGGAGCTGGACTTGGAACACGAGGAGAAGACACCGGAGGATTGTCCCAAGAATGACAGAAACTTGCCATTGGCCTCTGCATGGCAGAAGGCCCCAACTGCCCATCCTTTGAGACCGACGACAAGCATCGATCGACAGCTAGACTCGGAACGCAGTGAGGAATCACCGGAGGAAGGTTCCAAGAGTGACAGCTAACCGGAGCTGTCACCGACCTCTGCCGAACAGCAGGCCCTGGATGCCAATGTCCCAGCCCCATCCTGCTAGTCGCCACATCAGCAGGAGAAGGAGGAACAACAAACGATTCGCTCGAGTGGTGAGGAATCGCTGGCGAAGCGACCGAACAGCTCCACCGATCAGGAGCAAACCTAGCCAGATGAGACTGAGCAAACAGCAACCCGCACAGCTTCGCCGCGAAGCTCAGAGACACACCAGCAAATACAGTCTCTGACCCCTGAGACTGTACACCATCCCCAGAAGAGATGGAAGAGCCACATCATACAGAATAGGATCTGTAGTAACAAATTCCTCAGCAACTGTCGACGACGCAGGAGGCAAATCGGAGAGTGTCACCGAGCTGACCTCGGAGAAGCTCTCTACGAAAACAGACGCCTCAAGAGTGACATCAGAAGACAAAGAGACCACAGTCTCCATTTCAGGTATCACCGCACTAGCGCCGTCAACAGTTGCAGAGGAACTCACCACAGAAAGAGACAGATCAGCATCTTGTGTGACAGTCACCATGTGCACTCACAGAAAAATCTGATAAGGCACGGTTACCCTTACCCCGAGAACGAGGGGTTCTAACTCTAAAAAGAACCACCTTGTTTACAGATACCCAGAATTTTGAGGACCAAACCCCACAAATACCACATGATTGGGCCTGCGTACAATTGTTGCAAGTGACACATGTGGAATGAGAGTCATCCGCATGTTTCACCTGCAAGCAAAAGGTACAAGGAATAGTCTTAGGCATAATATGAATATGATAAATGAAATCACGCTTCCCGCCGACGGAAAACAGAACAACAATGGTTGTGTTAACACGCGGGAGAAAAACAAGACTATGTGTGAGAAAACACGCAAAAATGATAAAAAATATCATCAAATAATAAATAATTTAGAAGCTTGAAAAGGATATAGTCCACTTGCACATAAACAGACAAGATAGCACCATACAAATAAGTTGTTCACGAAGATAACAGCTAAATAACAGCACGAGTCACAAAATTTCCGACCAGTATAATGGTGGAAATAAAAGGAATTGACGTCACGGTTGTTGTACATGTGCTCGGTAAACGCAAGAGGTGTGCAGAGAGAGTACCTGTAATGTCGAGCGCCGGTCTCGCTCAACCCTTTTTCGTGCTTTTGCACTCTATTACTTTTCCAACTTGTTTGGAAAAGTTTCTTAAGCTTGAGTTAGTTCCGAAGTAGGGCTTGCACTTACATTACAGCCAACTGTAAACAATTGTGAGTAGGTTGAAAAGAAATATCGGGCCTTGTATGGAAGTTACTTTGGGAAAGAGGTTAAAGAGAATGGATAATGGGAAGCATGCTCTAGTTGACAAGCCCATAGCATTTCTAAACTCTCACAATATCCTGGGCAGAAGTGAGTCTTTTCTATTCTTTTCCATGCCTGGAAACATTTTTTCAAAATTCATGACTTTTCCTGGATTCCGGTCTTGCAGACAAATCCTATTGTTGCGACTTCTTAAAAGTTTATTAAAAGTTAGGGAATAAGGTAATAGGGGCTGGTTTGTTTGTTTACTGAGGTTTAACAACACTTTCAAATGCCAAGGTCACATTGCATCAGACTTACTACAAAGTGCCAATGTGCCCCTATGTGGTCAAGTGGGATCAAGTCTCATACCCAAAGACATAACACAGTTACTGCTGGTTAGGATTGAACCATTGACATTCTGTTTTGAAGTCCAATGCTCCAACCACCGAGCCACCAATCTCTCAATAGGGGCTGGTAAGTGGGAAAAGATAAATTAAAATCACACTAGAAATGGGGTCTCATAACCTAGGTAAATATCTAATGTCAGCATAGAATATATTAGAATAAGACTGTGCCAAATATAAATTCTAAATTGTTTATTGGGGTTTAGTGATACTTTCTAACAGCCAGAGTCACATTGTATCAGAGAGTTTAACAGGTGGAGGAAGCCAGAGTACCCAGAGGAAACTATCAAGGATCTATCAGTATCAGACTCTCCGATGTACTACCTCTGCAGGGTTAGCAGCAGTTGCAGGCAAGTGCACCATCGACGTGCAGTACACAGCACCACAGTGCCCCCACATGGACAATCAAGATAAGTGCCTTGACCAAGGCCACAATGCAGTTATTGCTGGTCAGAATCAAACTGTCAACCTTTTGGCTTGGAGTCCATTGCTCTAACCACTGAGACTTGGCACTCTCCAAATTCTAACTAAAAAAAAGGATCACAGACGTTGTCATCAAATTTAAGAAAGCATATGAAAATTCTTATATTTGTAAGGCAGAAATCACTCTCAAGAGAAGATTTCTCAAAGTCTTTACATACCTCATCTTCTTCCAATGTTTTGGCTGCTAAATATAAACAAGTTACTCCAGCACAATGCAGATATTTGGGACGAACCTGGAAAACAGACATTAACTGCATTAAAAGCATTTAAAAAAAATAATTAAAGTGTTTATTTTATATCGCTAGCCAAAATAGAAATATTTCCATAGGCCTTTTGTTTACACCAAATTCTAAGCCGTAAATGCTGTATCCAAAATAAGAAACCTTCTAAAATACTATCCTTGATTTGTCTCACTTAAATGTATTTAAATATTTTCAACTGGCAGAGTGTTTTCCTCTCATTTTTATGCAATGCAAAGTTACTTTCAGCTTAACCCTCTGCACACTGATGTCAAACACCACAAATTTTTCCCATAATGTAATTAAGAATTTAAGCAATTCAACCTTTTTCTGACAGAGACCAATAAGCTGAATTGGTTGAATTCCTAAGTGTATTATGGGAATAATACCCAGTCTGAAATATTGGTATTTTGACATCAGTCAGCATCCCCTGAAAAAGGAATTTTCCATTAATTTTGGCACATTTAAAGCCCTGAAAGAGATGTGCCCAAAATGAAAGCAATCCAAAAGCCTGTTTAAAACAGCACTTAAAATTCTTCTTTTCTGGATGATCTATGTAATGATTGAGAGTGCTTGGTGTATCATATCTCTTTTTGTTCTAACTTGTTTGTATCTTATCTGCCTTATGTCCTCATATTACTATCTTGACTGCACAATATGGATTGTCTCAAACTTACCAGTTCTTTTATTATTCCCCGTATTTTTGAAAAAAGTGAGGATATTGTGGTGATCGCCATCAGAGACCAGCCTAGAGGCTAAATTTAGGGAGAAGTCACTTCTCCCTCCCAAGGTTTTAAGGAGAAGTGAGGTGAAAATAAGGAGAAGTGAGCAAAACATATTATTTCTCAAAAAGTTATGTCAAGTAAAAGGTTAAATTCAGTTTATCAAATTACTTTTGACAACCAAATATTCTCAAAAACCTGTGTTAGGTAAAGGGTTAAATTCAGTTTATCAAATTTACTTTTGCCAGCCAAATGTTATTTGTCAAAATGCTGCTTTAGGCAAAGGGTTAAATTCCGTTTAGCAAATTATTTCTTTTGTCAACCAAATATTATTCTCAAAAAAACTGTGTTAAGTAAAGGGTTAAATTCAATTTAGCAAATTATATTTGCCAACCAAATTTTTCTCAAAAAGCTGTGTTAGATAAAGGGTTACATTCAGTTTAGCAAATTGTTTTTGCTAACCAATTATTATTTCACAAAAAGCTGTTTAGGTAAAGGTTCAATTCAGTTTAAAAGCGATTAGTGGTGGGGGGGGGATGGGGGGTGGTAAATTCAGTTTAGTGAATTATTTTTGCCAACCAAATATCATTTCAATTCAGTTTAGAGAATCATTTCTACCAGGCAAATGTTCTGTTATCAAGGAAGATAATTGAATTTGTCAGTTTACCTTTTACACCATTTATTTCCGAAACTTACTTCTTTTTTTTTGGTAATTTAGTAGGACCCTAATTGTGACCGCCACAAATGGAACACACCCAACAACAATTTTTAAAAATCACATGCTTCAAACTCACAAGTGAAAACTAAAAAATAAACATTTTTATCATTACTAAAAATGTTGTTTTTAAATAAATACACTGTATAGCGAAGTTTGATGGTGGAAATCACTTTTGAAATTAAACAGAACTTGAGCAATTTTCGTCTTGTCATCTAACTTCACTCAAGTGAAAACTTGAATTGTCATGATGAAATCGTGCCGTGGTTGGTATTATTTTTGGGTTTTATTGTAAGTAAAATCAATATGCTTAGTAATTCTTTAACCTACCTAATTATTTGCTTTCACTACACTTATTTTTTTTCTATTTTTTCCAAGCGAAGATAGGAATGGAATCGCCGGAAATAACTTTTCTCCGCGACTTTTCAAAACTGTAAGGCGACTTCAACTTCGCCCAGAGAAAGAAATTGGGCGAAGACCTGGTGTTAAGGGCGAAGATATCGCCTACTTCGTCCTGTAGGCTGGTCCCTGATCGCCATCCTGTCCATCATGTTGGTACGTCCAAACTTCATATCACCAAGAGTATGTAATTCAAAAAATTTAAACTATGCTGAGGTGTTCAATTAGCATTTGTAGATGTGCATAAAGGTTTCAGAATTTTGATTTGGCCCCAAGTGGTTGCAGTGGAACCACTTTTATTGTTATTGTTAGAAAATCAGTTTCCATTGAAAGGCTCCAAGGTCTTTAATTCGAAACCTTTTAAACTATGCTAAGGTTTTCCGGTAGCATCTGTAGATGTCCGTAAGGTTTCGGAATTTTGATTTGGCCCCAAGTGGTTCCAGTGGAATCACTTTTATTGTTAGGAAATCAGTTTCCAGTGGAAGACTCCTAGGGGTTTTAAGTTGAAATGTTGAAAAAGTGTTCATATGTTCTGGTAGGGTTCTAGATGTGCATAATTATAGGTTTCAGTTTTTTGATCTGATCCCATATGGCACCCGTAGCACCACTTATGTCATTAGAAAGTTAAAAAATTTATAGTAATTTATATATTTTTTATACTTACCAATGACCCAGACTTAGCTGGTGCTAACTCCAACAAAACCAGGGCCAAACACAAATTTTGCCCCCCAATCCCCAAAATTTGCATCCAAAACAAAAAGAAATCATGTCCTAAAGGACCTCCATACTACGCCTCTACTGCGCATGCGCAGTGACGCAGTCGTCCCGAAATTGGCGCCAATTATCATTCTTACTGGCAGTGCCTGGTCAGCGCTATGTACTCAGCGGGGAGGCAAGAGTTCCCAACTCCAGGGAGGGCCATCCCCGTCTGGGTCATTGGTAAGTATAAAAAATATATAAATTACTATAAATTTTTTAACATTTTTATACTGTACCAATGACCCAGACTTAGCTGAATAGTAAACAGGCTGGAGGGCCTAGGACATAGAGGAAAATCCAATAAGCTCAACTATATAGTAAAGAACTAACCCCTTAAGGAGAAAAGGAGTATTAGGCTTTACATGTATCTTTCTTATTTAATATTAAATTAGAAAGATACACTACCCTTAATAATTGAGCACAATAACATTCATGTTCTCTATTAACATCCAGTATAACCCTTATACTAATTATTTTTAAAACAAGCCAATAAATAAAGTAGTCCAGAGAATTGAGACTCTTTATAATCATTTAAAAGTGTCCGAGTTTTGTATATTAAAGCCCGTTTGACACTTGACATATACAAATGCTTCACACCGAGCTACACTTTAAAAATAAGACATGAATGAAATTAAACATTAATATTACACTTTAAAACCATCCCGGAAGCGACTCAGAAATACTGACTTGGAGGAGGCATTCCCTTGCTTTTCACTATAAAGCAGGTGACCTAAGGGAACACCCCCCCCCCCCCCCCCCCCCCACCCTTCCCCTTGCCCTGGGTCAAATAGCCCAGAGCGAAGAGGGCAGCCGGACGGAGTCACTGCCGGAACAGAAAGCCTGCATAACTATAGTTGCAACTGTTTAGTGGACGACATTCTGAGCAACAGATAACGGACCTAAACAATGCAGGTCTCCAGAAATGGACTCAACATTTCTGAGATAAAAATTCGTAAATGTGGATGGCTGAGACCAATAAGCAGCCTTCATTAAATCTGTAATAGCAACACTATTAGCATAAGCCCAGGAAGTAGAAAGAGCTCTTACTTCATGAGCAGAAATCTTAAGCACAGACTGCTGAGAAGAATATAAATCTTCATAAGCAGTACGGATAGTTAACTGAATCCATCTAGCAATAGAATGGACTGAAATGTCCTTTCTATTAGGCATCAGAGACAGAAAAAAACGTTTCCGTCCCTTTCTGATGAACTGAGATCTCTGTTTATAGATACGTAGTGCTCTAACAGGACAGAGTAAAGGCCTACGCCCGTCTGAAGACGGAAGAGCCTTAATAACAATAGGTTCCGGATATTTATTAGGAGCCTGATTCTTAGCTAAAAAACCCACATTAGTAGTGAAGGTGATAGTGTTCCCAACACTACGATAATGAGAATCATCCACCGATAGTGCATGAAGCTCACTGACTCTTCTGGCAGAAGAGAAAGCTAAGAGAAAAGCTGTCTTATAAGATAAGAATTTGAAATCTACTGTCCCAAGAGGTTCAAATGGCTTTTCCTTCAATTTAAGGAGAACCCAAGCTAAATTCCACTTAGGAATTAATCTAAGAGTTCTGGGTCTATTTATCGAAAAGTTTCTAACCAATTTCGATAAAGAGACATTAGATCCAATTTGTAAACTATCATGATGTGCATAGGTATCAGATAACATAGATCTATAACCCTTTATAGTAACAGGCTGCAGTTTGATTTCGTCAAACAAGTATACTAGAAAGTTTGCAATGTCTGGAATAGAGGGATCAAATATATCTACAGAATGATCCCTACACCAACGACGAAAAACCTTCCACTTAGCCGCATAGTTTAGCGAAGAGGAGGTCCTCCTACAGTTAGAAATCGCGTCCACTGCTCGTCCTGTAAAGTGCTTGCCATGCAAGAAGGACCGCACAACGGAAAAACGTGAAGGTTGAGACCTTGCGGGTTGTGATGGAGTTGGCGCGATTTCCCCTGCGAAAGAAGATCCTCTCGTGGAGGAAGCTTCCGCGGTAGGTCCCACAACAGACACCTGAGTAGATTTATCCACGGTCTCTGTGGCGACAGAGATGCTACCAACAGAATCTTGCATTGAGATTGTTTTATCTTTAGCAATACTTGTTGAATTAACGGCGCTGGAGGATACGCATATCCTATCATTCCGTCCCAAGGGATCGACAGAGCGTCTACTGCAAATGCTCTTGGATCCAGACACGGGGACACATACGTCTGCAACTGATTGTTGAGATGTGTCGCAAATAAGTCTATCATTGGTAGCAAATCTGATTGAATACTTGTTTGTTGAGAGTCCACTCCGACGGCAACAAGCGACCCTTTCGTGAAAGGGAGTCTGCTAGCACATTCAGACGACCCGGTATGTGACGGACCGAGAGAAGAACGTGATGTTCTAACGCAAACAGAAGGATTCTTTCCGTTAGATTGAACAACGGAACTGAATGAGTGCCTCCCTGATTCCGTATATACGCCACTACTGTCGTATTGTCGGATAGGATTTGGACATGAGCATCGTGAATAATGTCCATCCAGTGACGTAACGCAAGCCAAATTGACATCATTTCCTTGATGTTTATGTGCTTGCACAGGAATTGCGGATCCCAAAGACCCTGGCATCTCGAATCCGTTGGGATTAATGATGCACCCCAACCTGTTTGACTGGCATCCGTCATAATGGTAAAACTCGGATCCGGCAACTGCAGCGGAACTCCTTGAGTTAACCACTGAATGTTTGCCCAAGTCTGAATCTCTTGTTTCACTTGATCTGACAAGAGAACGTCTACATCGAGCGAATGAATTTTCACACTCCAATTCTGAGTCAGGAAAATTTGAAGAGGACGTGTGCGTAGCCGCCCCATCGGAATGAGATCCGCGGCGGCTCCGCACAGACCTATCAGTCTCATAAATTCTCTTGCCGTGACTTTGTCTGCGTGCAGACAATAGCGAGCGTAACAACTGACTAATTTCGCTCTGGTTAACGGCAGACGAACGAGATTGTTGTGCGTCTCGAAGCTCATTCCCAGATGAGTGAATGACTTGGACGGCACCAGATCCGACTTCTCCTCGTTTACTATGAAACCGAGACGTCGGAGCAATAGAAGAAGATTCTGAACATCGTTCTGAAGCGTTAACTCGTTGCCGTACCTCTGAAGAATGTCGTCCAGGTAGGCCGACGTTACAGCAGACGAATGAGCTCGGAAGTAGATCATTACCGAGTTCATTACCCGAGTGAAAGCCCAGGGTGCTAGATTCAATCCGAAGCACATGGCCCGGAACTGATACACCACTCCTAGGACTGCGAAGCGTAGATACTTTCGGAATGTCGGATGTACCATGACGTGAAAGTACGCATCTTTGAGATCTATGCTCGTTGCATAATCGTTCACCCGAATACTCGCTCTGACCGATCGAATCGTCTCCATATAAAACTTCGGAGCGACGATCAGCTTGTTTATCCAGCTCAAATCTATGACTGGACGGAACGAGCCGTCTGGTTTCGGAACCAGAAACAGATGGCTGTAGAATCCCAGAGATTCCTGGTTTTCTACGACCTCTACCGCGTTCTTCATTAAAAGAGACTGCACCTCTGATAACAGAGCGTCTCTTTTCTGTGGATTTGACGGAAGATGAGTCCACTTGGACTTCGAGTTAATGGAGGCTTTCATTTGAAGGATATCTTTAAACCTTCCGAAGTCACTCCTCTCACCCACGGGTCGTCCGTAATCGACGCCCACTCTTGTGAAAAACTCGACAACCTTCCGCCAACCGGAACGCGATATGGTTTAAGCCATCACCTCCTGGACCTGCGAGGCCTGCAGTAGGAGAAACCACGTCTTCCACGACCCGCACCTCGCCTCGTCGACCTCGGGGCGTCCGACCGATTGTCCCGGCCTGAAGGACGTCCCGAACGAGAGTCGCTATCCTGACGGTCTCTCGAATAAGACCAAGAGGACGCACCGGAACCTCTATAGGAACCTCTTGGGCGCATTAGACCCAGAAGTGCCTGTCTTATTCGTGTCTGCTGTATCCGACCTTTAGGAGCGGATCTGAACAACAGAGAATCATTAGCTTTCTTTTTAATTTTATCATAAATAGCGGAAAGCTTGCCGTCAAAGAGAAGTTCTCCTGAGACCGAAGCGACTCTAAGAGAGTTCTTCACCTTAGAATCCACTAGTGTGGATGTAGATAGGGCTGCGTCACATCTAACCAACTCCAGATTTGCCACTGAAAGGGCGGAGTTACACGTGGAATAAGCTACTGCCCTTGAAAGAAGTCTTAAAGAGGATTGTATATCCTGAAACTCTTCCCCTTGAAGGCGCAGTGATAACGCCTTAGTAAGGTGATCTGCGTAAGATAAGGCATCTAAATTGGCCCTGTTAGACGCAATAGCTGTTTCCAACACCGCGGTTGGAATAGAAGCTGACGACGGTAATGATAGCTCTAAGTCTTCCGCCTCGTCGTCCATACGCAGAGGAACTCTCGGTATACCCTGTCCTGCCGTGTCGAATTTATTCCTTGCATTAATGAAAGGCAGGTTAAGAGTATTAGCGGACAAGAAACCTGCTTTCCCCGTCCTGGAAGCAAGTTTAAATATAGCGTCGTTCAATAATTCAAATGTTCTTGCAACATTATTGGACTGCGACGGAAACTCGGGAGCGATGTCCCTAAACCGCTCAAAAAATTCAGAGTCCAATGACACTATAATTCTCTTGTCCGGAAGCGCAGCAGTCTGGCCCGACGGAACAACTTGAGGGAGAAAGTGCCGGATGAAGTCCACGGCAGCTTTATGTTGTTCCGAAAGGGATAGTTCCAATTCATCCGTATCCCTTTCACCATCCGGTCGGACCTCCCGATGTTCCCGGTCGTCCGCCCCCGATGCTTCGGCGGAGCGTACCGACCCAGCGCCGTCGGATAATTCTCGATCCGACACCGTTTCTGTCGGCTGCTGGGATGCTGCGATAAGCTGTGCTATCTGCACAAGAATGTCCGACGTCGAGACCTGCGGAGGCGTAGTCTTTCGCTGCTTCGCCGAGGGCAGCTCCGCATCAGATGGCTCCCGCATACTTTTCCTATGCGAACGTCCGGAGTCCATCGGTCTCGAATCCCTGGCTGCCGGATGGTGTGACCTGGTCGCCGAAGAATCCTTCATCGGCGAAGCTGGCAAAATATCGGAGGTCACGCAGCCAAGGTGCGGTCGTGTGCGCTGACGAGAAGAGGAAGCCTTAACAGTCTCTGCGGACTGCTTATACAACGGAGCGTCCCGAGCGACGGACGTATGCTCCGCTAAAGACACATTTTGTACCACAACATCTGGTCCCAGATGTTGTTGTACGAGAGAGGGACCTCTCTCGCTCGCGGCCCGGCTGGACCTGGACGAGCTAGGAGCCGGACTAAAAGGCTTCCTCCGTTCTCGTTTACTATCTGCCGTCACTGGGTGTGCATCTATTATGTTTATAGTGCTCGCATCACCCAAAATTTCCTCTTGGACCGCATCGGACGAACCCGGCTGCCGAACCATTCGGTGAATGGACGCTACACCGGGCGAGCTAGCGGACGACATTTGTCTAATCTCCATGAGCACTTTTGCCGCTAGCTCTGAATTCATTTGTGACGACGGACGCACACTTGAAGAAGATAACATGGAAACATCACCCTGTTCTGGTTCCTCTGAAATAGAAACTGAGAGAGTAGAGTGACCTTGTGGAGAAAGAGCCGGCATCGCTCTTTCTCCAGAAACAACATATCGTGACACACGTTTCCATGTTTCTCATCCCAATGTTCACATATAGGACAGGGATTAATGCGAGAACACTGACTACAATTAATACAATGATCATGAAAGTCAGAGGAAGATTTCTTCCTATTACAATTTGAACAATGTCCCTTCATTGTGAAAGAACAACAATAAGTATAGTTACTCGCAAAAACCCCTGACACAAAGATACATAATAACATGATCCATTAATAAATGAAAAAACAATTGCAAAACAAAATAATTTTGAAAAAATATTTTTTCAGAGAAGCCCAAGTTGCTGAAAAGTAACGTTGAGCCCCGATGGATCCGATGGCAAAGTGTGGTCAAAAATTTTAAATTTATATAAAATAATTAATGAGACACTTTCGGATAATATAAATGTATCTTATAATGAGATAAACTACCACAAAGGCAAACAGCCCCCCTCAAAAAAGGCTGTTGCCAATGAAAACAAACAGTGTAAACACACTAGAAAACACGACTCCTGGTACTGAAAAAACTGGCCCGGAATCAGTCATCAATTACACTCTATCTGATGCAAAACAGAGACTCCCAGGGGAGAATCTATAGAACATCAGATGGAAGATGCAGAACACAAACGTTATACACCCATGGGTGAAAACGTAACTATGGGGAAAATAACAGAAAACATTCTGTAACCAAGCAACTCTCCCAGGAAATTTTAGAAATGAAACATCTCAAAAATATGCCAAAAGCATGGGAGAATTGGCAGGGGGGACTTTAGAAGGCTAGGGGAGAGGAAACACTGAATAAGCAGTGCAACAATTAGCAAGAATGACAACAAGAGGCCCATGCCTCGAAAATGGGCAACTTAACATAATTTCATCAAAAAATTTTAAGTACAGCCCTGATTATTTTTTGCCACTTCTTTTTCCTCTCCTCCTTCTATCCTCCTTAGAATCACATTTTCTCCAAAAATTACGTGTCTGGCATCCTTTAAACTGAGATTTACAAGCACAAAGATCAGTGAGATGTTGACTGATGAAGGGCCAAACAGAGAATGATAATTGGCGCCAATTTCGGGACGACTGCGTCACTGCGCATGCGCAGTAGAGGCGTACTATGGAGGTCCTTTAGGACATGATTTCTTTTTGTTTTGGATGCAAATTTTGGGGATTGGGGGGCAAAATTTGTGTTTGGCCCTGGTTTTGTTGGAGTTAGCACCAGCTAAGTCTGGGTCATTGGTACAGTATAAAAATATAGGTTTCCGGGGGAGGCTCTTAGGAGGGGTTTAATTCGAAACATTGAAAGTATGTTCAAGTAGGATCTCTGGATGTGCATAAAAGTTTAGGATTTTTGATTCAGCCCCACGAGGCACCCATAGCAACACTTTTGTAGTTAGAGAATTGGTTTCCCGCGAAAGGCTCTTAGTGGTTTTAATTCAAAACGTTCAAAGTGTGTTCAAATGTTCCAGTAGGATGTGTAGATGTGCTTAAAGGTTTTGCATTTTTAATTTGGTCCCATGTGGTGCCTGTAGCGCCACTTTTTTCATTAGAGAATCAGTTTCCGGTGCAAGCCAGGGCTGGGTTCAAAGTACTCAGTACTCGTAGTACTCGAGTACCACTTTTTTGACTAAGAACTCAGTACTCGTACTTTGCTCATATAATTTCAAATACTCATACTCATTACTTTGAAAGAACTGTCAATACTTCCGACTATTTTATGAGTACTTTGTAAATATTTGGAATTTTTGGGGGGAATTTTGCCATGTTCTACCAGCTATGTATACCTGTCTCAGTTCATTCAACAGAAGCATGTCCCCTAATTCCTTCACTGACACAGCGCAGCATTGTTTATTATTATCGTAGTTCAATGAACTGTTAATCTCAGGTCTTCATTTGATTTATCCTGGTTAGTACTGATTAACTGGCTAAGTATATAATAGCCAGTATTATAAAGTTAATTCTGATCAGTTAACAATGAAATGACCAGCAATCTGGTTTATAACTTGTATGTGATGAACAAGCTTACTACTAAGCTTGTAGCAGTGTTTGTAGAAGCCAAGTAAGACATAATGAGATTCTTTTTAATATTCCTTGGTACTATTAAGCAGACAACAGAATTTTTATTTCTTGTAAATTCATGTAATTATGACAACATTATTATGAAAACATCTCAAGCCCTGATATATTACTTGCCACTCCACATACATTGAGCTAATGATTACGTGACTTGAAAGTGTCAGCTATATTTGAATTTGTGCCTGGATGTCATCAGCATTGAATTATCTCAGTTATGATTTAAAAAAGAACCCTTTTGGCCACTCAAAGTAGATCTTCTGTTTCTCAGGCCATTATTTGTAAAATTGCATGCGGGCGAGCATTTTTTTATTTTATTTTTTATTTCAGTAATTACTTCTTAGCCATCAAAAGTTCATGTTCTTGGTTCAAGTTTTAGGCCTCAAAATCTACAGAATAGCATGGGTGGTGGTGTATTTCATCCCCTGAGTGCAAGAAGGCTTTGCAATGCTAAAGCATTGCAAAGCCTTCTTGCACTCAAGGGACAAATTCATCAATTTTTTCAACTTGGGTAAAATATCAGACATAAACCATTTAATTTTTATTTTTTTTAAGTTTAAATTGGTTATAAAAAGAGAGCATGCGGCAGCCAAAAGGACCATGCGGGAGGGCCTGAGAAACAGATTTTTTATTTTTTTAGGCCTTTTCAAAACATATTGAGCTCAATCCCAAAATGGGTCACAATTATTCAATTGGAACTGAACAATGACTTATTTCAATTGTGATTTATTGTTTGAAACCTTTCATGTGTTTTCAGAGACAGAGTAACTTATTATGCCCCCAACCTCCGATGGAAGATTTGGGGGTATCTAGTGATGCCGTCCGCCCATCCGTCCGTCTCTGTCTAGCTGTCCTCCCACCTGCCTGCCTGTCTGTTTGTACAAAAGTTTTGTATTGTAATTTCAAAGCCATCGCTCAGATTTGGATCTCCTTTGGTATGTTGATAGACCTGCATGGGGGAAGGGATATGCACAAGGAATGGGTTCCGTCCAATAATGTTCCCCAGAATTATGGCCCATTTTCAATCACAATACCGACGTCTAGTACCGCCCCAGCCCAGCTGCAAGCTCCCAGGGGTTTTAATTCAAAACGTTTAAAGCGTGTCCAAGTGTTCTCGTTGGGTCTCTAGATGTGCATAAAGGTTTCAGATTTTTGATTCAGTCCTGTGTCTCACGGGTAATGCCACTTTTGTCGCTAGAGAATCGGTTTCCAGTGAAAGGCTACAAAGAGTTTCAATTTGAAATGTTGAAAGTGTGTTCATACATTCCAATAGGATGTCCAGATGCACATTAAAGGTTTTGGATTTTTAATTCGGCCCCATGTAGTGCCTGTACCGACACATTTGTCATCAGAGAATCGGTTTCCTGCGAAAGGCTCCTGCGGCGTTTAATTCAAAACATTGAAAGTGTGTTCGTATGTTCAGGTATGGTCTCTCTAAGGGTTTCAGATTTTATATAATACCTTTTAATTTCTATCTGTATCAAGCATTAACCAATAATCAAGAATGCAAATACGGGGATATACTATTGTGTGCTTTGCACACAAATAACACCATCTAGTTTTAATATTTTTATTTATTCTCAAAATTTTCTTTTCTATTTTTAATTTATTTTTGCTTACTCTGGTTATCACCCACTACCAGGTGGCCTTAACTGAATGCAATCTGACCATTACTTGGCCTGTAAAGGGCCATACTTCTTTCACCTCTACATATTTACTGTTATTATGCCTCAAAAGTTAGTTTGACCAATCAGAATGTTTAAATGCCATCTAAGGGTTCTGCCATATCAGGTAACTCACCTGATATTATTTGATATCAGGTTAATAGCAGCCATTACTATTTTGATCAAACTGAAGCATTTCCACTTGATTCGAATTTAAGTACCAAAAATATTTTCAATGTATCATATTTATTGATTTAAAACATTAAATATTTTAAATAATGGACAGAAAATATTATTTGTAGTCCCGAAAGTTCTTTGTTTTTACGACTCCAGCCTTTTCCGACCAAACTTCAAAGTCTTATTGATTTCTTATGCTGAAGTGAACATTTTCTTTACAGTTTACTCAGCAGATTGATAGTGATTTTTTGAACATTTAAAAGTGCATTTTTAACCCTTTTCAGGTGGTAATGACAGTAAATGTATGTAAGGGTATTTCAGATATGCTTGTAGCAATAAGCTTTATTTTGTAAACAAATAGTCCCGAATTCCAATGTGTTCTATGGCACACAGAACACATTGGAACTCAGGGGACGAAATTTCGCACTTTGAACAGCGAAGACTGCTTACTGTCACCATGGATACATACCGGTGCCAGTTACTGTTGATGATTCTGCGTGGTGCTGTCAATTGCAGCTTCTAAATGAAAGTGTCAATGACACTGTAGCTCAACTTGTCAGGACATGTATATGTATAGTATGTAACACAGCAATGACAAACATCTAGGTAATGACCTGATAACAAAGGTACATATAAAGTATTGTAACGGTCTGTACATAAATACTGGCCGTAGCCTGTAACAAATGTATAGGTAAAGTATTGTAAAGGTGGGTGACAGTCAGATGCTAAACTAGAAAAGAAATATTTGAGTCCCAAAGTGGGTCTGACTGAACCCCAAAATATTTGTTCTCACAGCACAGTGATAACAAAGGCACCCCAAAACACACTCATTCCTGTCCCAAGGTGAAAACAAAGGTACCTAAGAAGTTTCGTGAAGATCAGTTCATAAATACGAGCTGCATAGAAGTTGTGACAAAAAACTGAGTGGACCTAATTTTGGTACAAAATGGCCACTGGCAGCCATCTTGAATTTTGGACCGCTCTCAGAAACACTCGTTCTCGTCCCAAGGTGATAACAAAGGTACCCAAGAAGTTTCGTGAAGATCAGTTGATAAATACAGCCTCTAGCCCGAGCCGTATTGACATGTGCACTTACAGTGTATAAGTAGCACTAAGTAAATCAAAATTCATCTAATTTGCACAATTTCTGCACGAGAAAAAAATCCGTACTATATGTGATGTTTTCCATGTTACTAAACATTCATATAAAAATTTATTCAAATCAGAACTTTCATACAGAAGTTCTGTACAAAAGATTGATTGCACTAATTTTGGTCAAACTGGCTGCTGGTGGCCATCTTGAATTTCTGACTACACCCCGAAACACCCGTTCTCTTCCCACGGTGATAACAAAGGTACCCAAGAAGTTTCATAAAGATCGGTTCTTAAAAACGGCCTCTAGACTTAGCCGTATAGAAGTTAAGTACAAATGAAAGTGTCAATGACACTGTAGCTCAACTTGTCAAGACATGTACATGTATAGTATGTGACAAAGCAATGACAAAGATCTAGGTAATGACCTGATAACAAAGGTACATATAAAGTATTGTAACGGTCTGTACATAAATACTGACCGTTGCCTGTAACAAATGTATAGGTAAAGTATTATAAAGGTGGGTGACAGTCAGATGCTAAACTAGAAAAAAATCTTTGAGTTCCAGAGTGGATCTGACTGAACCCCAAAATATTTGTTCTCATAGCACAGTGATAACAAAGGCACCCCAAAACACACTCGTTCCTGTCCCAAGGTGACAACAAAGGTACCCAAGAAGTTTTGTGAAAATCAGTTCATAAATACGAGCTGTATAGAACTTGTGACAAGAAACTGATTGGACCTAATTTCGGTACAAAATGGCCACTGGCAGCCATCTTGAATTTTGGACCGTACCCAGAAACACTCATTCTCGTCCCAAGGTGATAACAAAGGTACCCAAGAAGTTTTGTGAAGATCGGTTCATAAATACTGCCTCTACCCTGAGCTGTATTGACATGTGTGCTTACATTGTGTAAGTAGCACTGAATAAATCAAAGTTCATCTAATTTGCATAATTTCTGCACAAAAAAAACCCCTTACAATATGCGATGTATTCCATGTTACTAAACATTCATACAAAAATTTATTCAAATCAGAACTTTCATACAGAAGTTCTGTACAAAAGACTGATTGCACTAATTTTGGTACAAAATGGCTGCTGGTGGCCATCTTGAATTTCGGACCACACCCCAAAACACTCGCTCTCATCCCGAAGTTTCGTAAAGATTGGTTCATATAGAAGTTGTGTACAAAAAACTGATTAGACCTAATTTCGGTACAAAATGGCCACTGGCAGCCATCTTGAATTTTTGACAGCACCCAGAAACACTCGTTCTCGTCCCAAGGTGATAACAAAGGTACCCAAGACATTTTGTGAAGATCAGTTCATAAATACAGACTCTAGTCTTCAGCCGTATTGACATGTGTACTTACTGTGTGTAAGTCGCACTAAAAAAATCAAAGTTCATCTAATTTGCATAATTTCTGCACGAGAAAAAAACCTGTATTATATGTGATGTATCCCATGGTACTAAACATTCATACAAAAAATTATTCAAATCAGCGCTTTCATATGGAAGTTCTGTGCAAAAATCTGATTGCACCTAATATTGTACAAAATGGCTGCCATCGGCCATTTTGAATTTCGGACCGGACCCAAAAACACTCGTTCTCGTCCCACGGTGATACCAAAGGTACCCAAGAAGTTTGGTAAAGATCGGTTCATAAATACGGCCTCTAGCCCGAGCCATATTGGAATTTGCACTTACAGTGCTTAAAGTAACACCAAAAAACATCAAAATAAGTCGAATTTGCACAATTTTCACACGAGAAAAAAGCCGTATTATATGTGATGTATCCCATGGTACTAAACATTCATACAAAAAATTATTCAACTCAGAGCTTTCATATGGAAGTTCTGTACAAAAAAACAGATTTCTGCATCGTCGGTACAAAATGGCGGCTGGCAGCCATCTTGAATTTCGCACCGCACCCAAAAACACTCGTTCTCGTCCCAAGGTCATAACAAAGGTACCCAAAAAGTTTAGTAAAGATCGGTTCATAAATATGGCCTCTTGCCCGAGTCGTACCCAATTGTTGACGTACGGACAGACGGATGACGGGCCTGACAAAAGCTCAAATTTGGCTTCGCCAAAGTTGAGCTAAAAACTGATTAGACCTAATTTCGGTACAAAATGGCCACATGTGTACTTGAAATTCGGACCGCACTCAGAAACACTCGTTCTCGTCCCAAAGTGATAACAGAGGTACCCAAGAAGTTTCATGAAGATCGGTTGATAAATACAGCCTCCAGCCCGAGCCGTATTGACATGTGTACTTACTGTGTGTAAGTAGCACTGAAAAAATCAAAGTTCATCTAATTTGCATAATTCCAGCACGAGAAAAAAACCCGTATTATATGTGATGTATCCCATAGTACTAAACATTCATACAAAAAATTATTCAAATCAGAGCTTTAATGTGGAAGTTCTGTGCAAAAATCTGATTGCCCCTAATTTTGAACAAAATGGCTGCCAGTGGCCATTTTGAATTTCAGACCGGACCCAAAAACACTCGTTCTCGTCCCACGCTGATAACAAAGGTACCCAAGAAGTTTCGTAAAGATCGGTTCATAAATGCGGACTCTGGACCGAGCCGTATTGGCATTTGCACTGACAGTGCTGAAAGTAACACTAAATAAAAGTTAGTCTAATTTGCATAATTTAAGCACGAGAAAAAAAACTGTATGATATGTGATGTATCTCATGGTACTAAACATTCATACAAAAAATTATTCAAATCAGAGCTTTCATATGGAAGTTCTGTACAAAAAACAGATTTCTGCATCGTCGGTACAAAATGGCGGCTGGCAGCCATCTAGAATTTCGGACCGCACCCAAAAACACTCGTTCTCGTCCCACAGTCATAACAAAGATACCCAAGAAGTTTCGTAAAGATCGGTTCATAAATACGGCCTCTAGTCCGAGCCGTATCCAATTGTTGATGTACAGACAGACAGACAGACGACGGGCCATGACAAAAGCTCAAATTTGGCTTCGCCAAAGTTGAGCTAAAAATTATAAATTTAAAGTAATTTGTATACTTTTATACTTACCAATGGCCCAGACTAGCTATTAGTTATTAAGGGCCAAACACAAATTTTGAACCCCCCCCCCCCCCCCAAATCCCCAAAATTTGCTTGCCAAACTGAGAATTAAAAGTCCTATCTGGCCCTCCATACATTTACTCACCGCGCATGCGCAGATGTCAGAAAGTGACCAGAATTGGCGCCAACATCATTCTTTGTAGAAGAGAGTACTACATAATAATTCAGAGGGGAGGAATGAGTGCCCACTCATGTGAGGGCAATCTCTGTCTGGGCCATTGGTAAGTATAACAAGAGGGATGTTGCATCCCAACGCTCACCTACATTCGCACTTGATAATGTCGTTCCAATGTAACATGCCTAATATTTAGTTAATATAAATCATTAACTAGGCATCAAATGATTAATGTGGTTTATGTGATGGCTTTGGAAAGTCTATATTTCTGCATTTATTATATATCAATTCAACATAGAATCATTGGATATAAAAGCATTTTTTTCTTTTAGAAATGTTTATGATTAAGAATATGAATCGTGAGGCCAGATATTTCATAAATTTATTTTTTACAAAATAAAAAAAAATACATCAGATCAAAAAAAAATAAAACAGGAGGTGCAAAATGGCATTATGTAATGAAGAATCACTGAAATTGTAATTGAAGTACATTCATTGGTTAAAGATGAGTTGCAGAAAAACATTCGTTCAAGAAAGTGACTATAAGTCCCAACAAAAATACATCACATCAACAACTTAAATAAGCCTTAATGTTACTAGTAACAAGTATGAGAAAGTATTAAATAAAAAAAAAAAGTTAAAAAAATTTTTTTGTAAAGAAATTGAATATAAGTCCCAAAAATCCGCCTCAAATTCCTCAAATATGCATGTAATGAGGGCGCAACGTTACCGCAATGTAGTTCAGTAACCCATGTGTACAATATCAATTGCCTGGAAAGACACATAGAAACAGAACTCACCTTAACACAAACCTTTAGAACTTAAAATTGAAAAAAAAAGTCAGAGAAAAATGTGAACATTGTGACTGAAAAAAAGAAAAGAAATCAGTTAAATTTCTGCATACAGTAGGGTTAATACCTAAAGTAGTTATTGAAATGAGAAAATAAACAGTAATGAGAGGTGAAGGCACCACAATCTGCACAAAAGCTGACTTTAACGCAAATTCTTACAATACCTAAACGCTAATTCTTACAACAAGTTTTGGCAGAAAATCAGCCTCAAATTCCTCAAATATGCATGTAATGAGGGTTAAATATTACTGCAATGGAGTTCAGTAACCCAAGTGTAGAATATTAATCGCCTGGAAAGACACATAGAAACACAACTCACCTAAACACAAAGTTTACAAAGTTTTACAACTTAAAATTTACTAAGTCCAAGAAAAACATGAAAATTTTGACTGAAAAAAAAGAAAATTTCCGTTAAATTTCTGCGTACAGTAGGGTTAATACCTACAGTTGTTATTGAAATATGAAAATCAACTGTAATGAGAAGTTAAAGCAGCACAATCTGCACAAAAGCTGACTTTGATGCAAATTCTTACAACACCTGAACGCAAATTCTTACAAGTTTTGGCAGAAAATTTTAGGTGAAATTTGGAAAAAAGTCGTAGTATCAGGGTTAAATACTGTTCTGATAGTCCCCTACAACCTACATATGCAATATCAAAGGCCTGAGCCCACTGATCTTTGAGAAATTAACCTTAACATTAAATCTTACAATATTGGACACGCCAGATGCCGACGCTGACGCCTGAGGTCATGACAATAGCTCACCACTTCTAATAGAAGTAGGTGAGCTAAAAATATACAAATTACTTTAAATTTATAATATTTTTACACTGTCAACCAATGGCCCAGACTAGCTGAATCATAAAAAGGCAGAGGGCCTAGGACTTCAGAATTAGTAGATCAACATAGTTCCAATCCTGTAATCCAAGGTGAAAGGAAATTATTAGGAATTACATGTATGTCCCTCTATACAGTAACAGAGAAGACGTATCATAATAAAGGAGCCCAGTTCAAGTAATTCCGTAAACTTAACATGAAGACTATGCTAATTGGATGGAAAGAGTTCCCAATTTATAAGGCTAGCTCGGACTAAGCCCCAAAAATTAGGATGGCGTATTTGAGAATGAGAGAATATTCCCACAAATATACGCCATATACAATAAAACTCCGACTATGCAGGATATAATTACAGACAAAACAGCTTCACTCATAGTTACATACTTATCAAGCCGGAGGAGAAGTAAAAAAATCTCCCCCACCCCTTTTCTTTTTGAAGGAATCTTCAAAAAGAAAGAGGGGAGTGCTCTGGAATCAGTAAAAGCAGTACCAAAAAATATAAATATTCATAGAACAGGCACTCAGGTATTAATTATTATTCATAAATGGTGCTTAACACCACTTCAGAAGCTAAGGCTATAGCAACGATCCTGGTAATTAATATCGCCCGCTATATAACGTACACCAGAGTCGGCATATGCAAATAGGTCGAAAACTGGAGATATAATATATAACATACACATGTCCAATAGAACCACAATGAACAAGCTCTGGAGAGTAAACACACTTCCGAGGTAACCCACAGGCGATCCCATTCAGGCATACAATAAATTCCAGTAACAACACTCCCCGATGTGTACTATCCGATATCTATGACACTATAAATGTGCGAATATACGAGAGTGTAAAACAAGGTGTATTCGATTGAGTACCGACATTAATAGAAACTTGGATCTAGAAATGGAAGTAAGTATGATCAACAAGCTCAACACAGACCACCCCTGAAATAATTCATAATTTTTAAGGTTCATAACATACAATAATGCGTCTGCCTAATAATTATTATGTGCGTGAGCATTGAAATCCCGCATGTAATCATATGAATACCAGTTAACAGGCAAATTATTTATGATGAATTATGCGCTCGTATATGACATATTTGATGAATAATCACAGGAAACCAACCAACTAAAAAGTGGATGTGCCCATAAGGTCGCCATAGAACACAACCCAGCCGCCAATCGAGAAGTCAACAAATGCAAGTATGTATTTAAACTCATACAAAGCTTGTGGGAAGAAAACTATGTCTTGCCCGGTACTTGCCTCTAAACACATTGGCGGTGTGGGAGGGGGGGGGGGATTCGAAGTCATATCGAACCCTCCTCACCTGCATTACTTTAATCGTTCTTGTGTTAGTCATAAAATAATATAGGAACCGCAATGGTTCCCTCATGTCTAACCGACTCCATTATGCCACTATGGGTGGAGAAGAATGTGAAGAACAAAAACTTCCAGATAAAGAATGTCCTTTTGTGAAGGAATCTTCCGGGGAACGTCCCATAACAGACACATGAGAAGACTGATCCAAGGTTTCTGTGACAACAGAGGTGCTACTAGTAGGATTCACACCGAGACTGTTTGATCTTAAACATAATCTACTGAATCAACTGTATTGGAGGATACGCATATCCTATCATTCATCCCCATGAGATCGACAGAGCTTCTACTGAGTACGCTCGATGGTCTGGGCATGGCAACACGAACGACGGCAACTGATTGTTCCTGTGCGTCGCAAACAGATCTATCATGGGGCGATCCCTCTGGTAGCAAATCTGCCCAAATACTCCCTTGTTGAGCGTCCACTCCAATTGCAACAGGCGACCTTTCTGAGAGAGCAAGTCTGCTAGTACGTTCAGACGACCCGGTATATGACAGATAGAAAGTTGAACATGATGATTCATGACGTAGAGGAAAATCTTCTCCATTAGTTGGCCTAACGGAAATGAACGGGTGCTGCCCTGGTTCCCAATGTATGTTACTACTGGTGAGTTGTCCAACCAAATTGAACATGGACGTCCATTAATATGTGAGTCCAACGTTGTAGCGCTAGCCATACTGACATCATCTCTTGAAGTTTATGTGTTTCTCCTGGAACTGAGGGTCCCAAAGACCCAGACACTTCAAGGCTGCAGGACTTAGGGTCGCGCCCCAACCCCTCTGACTTGCATCCATCATAATCGTAAAAGCCGGATCCGGCAGTTGCAGCGGAACTCCCTGAGTTAACCACTGAACATCTGCCCAAATCTGAACCCTTGTTTTAATAGGTCCATTTAAACAATACTGGTTTAAGCAAAAGCGTCTTCACACTTCAGTTGGAATGAGATCCTCAGCCGCTCCGCACAGCTCCAACAGTCGCATGAATTCCTCACTATTAATGCATTTGAGTGCAGACAAAAGCGATCATAACAACTGACTAATTTCACTCTGGGTAACGGCAGACAAACCAGATTGTTGTGAGTCTCAAAACTCATTCCCAAGTGAATACACGACTTGTACGGAGCTGGATCCGACTTTTTCTCGTTTACGATTAAACCGAGACGGAGTAATAGAAGCAGACTCTGAACATCGTTCTGAAGAATAATTCTCTTGCCGTATCCCTGTAGAAGGTCGTCCAAATGAGCTCCAAAGTATGACATAACCGAGTTCATTATTCGAGTGAACACCCAGGGGGCCAGATTCAGACCAAAGCATATTACTCTGAACTGATACACCTTCCCTTGTACGGCGAACCGCAGGTACGTTTACAATGACGGATGTACCAGGACATGAAAGTACGCATCCTTAGATCTATGCTTGCTGCATAGTCGATCACGCGAACGCTCGCTTTTACCGACCGAATGGACTCCATAAATAATTTTTTGGAGCCATGATAAGCTTGTTATCCAGCTCAAGTCTATTACCGGTCGGAACGAGCTGCCTGGCTTTGGTACGAAGAACAGGTGACTGTAAAAATCTTGAGAATCGTGATTCTCGACAACCTGTATTGCTTCCTTTGATAAGAGAGTTTATACCTCCGGTAGGAGAAACTCTCTTATGCAAGAATTTGATGAAAGATTTGTCCAACGCGGACAACTTGTTAGTGGGGATTTTGCTCGGAATGATAGCCGTAAGCCGTCCGAGACTACACCTCTCACCCACCGATCTTCCGTGATTGTTATCCAGTTTTTTGCATGGCTTGATAACCTTCTGCCAACTGGTCAGCACTAGAGGTCTAAACCATCACCTGTATGACCTGCGAGGCTTACAGGAGGAGGAACCACGTTCTCCCCGCAAAAAAACCTCGTCTCGTCGGCCTAGGGGCATCTGATCCATAGTGCCTATCAGACCTACACCCCTTTCCTGAGTCGCTATACTGACAACCTAAAGAGTAATTATAAGAGGGTTTCTTGTACCCTCGTGAGGAGTTTCCTTTTGACGATTTTTGTCTGGAATGCCCTCCTTTACTCTTGTCTGCTGAAGCAGGTCATTGATATGCCATCTTCAAAAGCAGAGCACTAGACACTTTCTTAGTAGCCTGTTCATAGACTAACGAAAGCTAGTCGTCGAAAATAAAATGTCCGGAAACTGGAGCGACTTGGAGAGAGCTTTTCACCTTGTCATCTTATCAGTGATGACGACGCAAGGGCAGTTTCACGTCTGATTAACTCCAGATTAGCCACTGTTAGGGCGGAGTTAAACGTGGTATACATAATTGCCCAGGAAAGAACTCTAAGAGAGGTACGAAAGTCCTCAAATTCCTTTCCCTTGAGATGTTGCGCCATAGCTCTTGTAAGGTGAGCTGCATAAGACACAACATCCAAAGTCGCTCTATTTGAAGAAATTGATGTCTCAATTACATTTGAGCGAAATAGTGAAAGATACAGGTAAGGATACCTCTAGATCCCCGACCTGCTCATCCAAACGCAGAAGAACTCTCTGAACATCTTCCCCGACCGTTTTTAAATGAAAAAAACCCAGTAATATATGGAAGATGAAGATAAGAAACCGCCTTCTTCCTCGCACTCAAGAGGATAAATACGGAGTCGTCCATATGGCCAAAGGCCTGCGACACCAGCATAAAATGAATCGGAAAAGAAAGGACTTCCTCCTTTGTCCGGATAAAGTCTACGTCCAACGACGCCAGCGGTTTCTCTCTTGTCATCGCAGCAATCTGATTTGGCGGAACAAAATCAGGGCAATATTGATGGATGAAAGCCATCGCAACCATGTACTGTTCCGAAAGGGAAGGGTAATACTCTTCCTTATCCCTTTCACCATCCGAGAGAATCAGTTGCAAATCTCGGTCCACTACATCTGCGTGAACAAATGACTGGATCGACCCAGCACCGTCCGACAGCTCAGATTCTTAAGTCTGAGGGAGGCTGCATCTGCACTTGCTGGGATGCTGTGATCAGCTGTGCAATCTGCGACAGCAAGTCCGTCATCGAGGCCCCAGGAGCAGCAGTTTTCCATTCCTTGGACGCATGCTGCTCCTGGGACGGTGGGTCGGAAACAGATCCTTTCTCCGAACGTCCCGATGATCAAGGCCTCGTCTCCCTAGCTACCGGATGGTCCGAATTCACAGGCGAAGACTGGTTCCTTCTTAGTGCAACAGGCTGGATATCCGAAGTCGGGTAGCTAGGATGCAGCCCTGTGTGCTTAAATAACACAGCGGAGGAAGCCGTTCCTGAGAAGCCGACCCCGGCTGCAGACTAGACGAAGCGTCCCGAGCGGCGGGCAGACATATACTCCATCTCGTGTAAGTTTCCAACCAGAAAACTTCATTTCGGCCTTGTGAAACGTAGTGGAGGAAGCCTTGACTGAAGCCAACCCCGGCTGCAGACTAAACAGAACATCCCAAGTGGAGGGCGGACATATGCTCCGGCTTATGCAAGTTTCTCAAAACAACATCTGACCCCAGATGTTGCTAGATTAGAGAGGGGAGCCTCTCCCTCTTGTGGTCTATCAGACGTTATCGAGTACAAGAACTTGCTGATTTCCTCCCTATTTCCGTCGTCACTGGGCGAGCTATTTATATTATAGTGTTCGCTCTACCCACATTCACTTCCTATGACCACAATGGGCTTACCCAGCATCACGGCACCCATGGACAGAGTACCGCTTCATCGGTCGAGCTAGCTGTTTGTATTTCTGAAATAATGAGCACTGCAGCTAGCTCTATATGCTCCACGGAGCGTGACGATGGTAGCACACTTGGATGTGTGTCAGAATATCATCACCATGTTCATGTTCCTCTGAAATAGAAAATGACAGAATGAATTGCAACACGGTGAGAGGCCTGATCCTCAGAACCTCACCGCCAACAACGTACCACGACACCCGACTCTAATATCAGTCATCCCAGTGAACACAAGAATGACAAGAGGAGTGAATCAGCTAAAGTCGATATCAGTCCTCCAAACTCTACAACAATATATAAATATAACTGAGATACATGAATAATAGCAATAATAATTAAATTCAAAATAGTTTTTGTAAACAAAATTTTTTGAGAAAACGCCTAAGTTCCCAAAGGGAACATTAAGAGCCCAAGGGCATCCTGATAGAGCCTAAGAGTGGACAAAATACAAAATTTTTTTGAGCTACACTACCGGAATAATAATCCATGTATCCTACAGTATACTACAGTAATACAATATAAAAAACAACCTATATATGAGGACGTTGACAATGTAAACAACGTCAATGTAAACAAGACATCAGGCACGCAAAAAGGCCCAAAGTCAGAACCAATTGAAATGCTATCAGATGCAAAGCTAGATCTTCATACGAAGAAAAAACGATACATCGGATAGAAGATGCAAGACTAAATGACCTAACACACCTAGGGTGAGAACGTAAACCTGGGGAAGAAACAGAATAATATTCTGTATTATATGTTAAACTCCCAAGAAATTTGATGAAAAATTTCAATAAAAAATAACCTTCCCTATCCTTCATGGAAGGATAGGGAAGGAATACTCAACAAACAGCGGAATACCCATTATCAAAAATGATGACGTCAGGCATATGTCCCGAAATTGGGAAACATAAAATAATTTTATAAATATTATAAAGTTACAGCCCTGAACATCCAAAACCACCGATGAACACTTCCTTCATCCAATAACAGCCTTGTATCCACCAATTCTTGCATTGATTTGTGTCTGGCATCCTCAAATGAAAGTGTCAATGACACTGTAGCTTAACATGTGTGTTGTGTTTGATGAAAAGGATAATGTTCAATGTTTATGAAAGGATTATGAAATGAGGCAAGAATTGTGATAATTGGGAATATGTTCATTTCTGTTCCCTGTATGCTATGTTTTGGATAACAAGTGTTTGACCACCGAGGTGGCATTAGTCCCCTACGGTGCTTTTGTGACATAAGGTGTTTTTGTCACAGAAGACACTAGAGTATATAAGCATCTTGGATTTTTAAAAAAAAATATTGAGCGTGCATAATCCCCTCACAACCCTTTATCCATGTACCATATATGAAAGGTGTAGCTTGAACCATGTTGGAGTGAGGGGTGGTAACATAAAATAGAGAAAAAAGCTTAAAAAAACACAACAAAACTGGCCACTATTCTGCCATATTGGATTTTGAAAAATAAATATTGACTGTGCATCATCCCCTCCATTTATCCATGTACCAAATATGAAAGGTGTAGCTTGAAGCATATTAGAGGGAGAGGTGGTACGTACGTACGTACAGACAGACAGACAGACAGACAGACAGACAGACAGACAGACAGACAGACAGACAGACAGACAGACAGAGACAGACAGACAGACAGACAGACAGACAGACAGACAGACAGACAGACAGACAGACTGTTAGATTTTGAAAAAAAAATATTGAGCGTGATAATCCCCTCACAACATCCTTATTCCATGTACCATATATGAAAAGTGCAGCTTGAACCATGTTGGAGGGAGTAGTGGTAACATAAAATAGAGAAAAAAGCTTAAAAAACACAACAGAAATGGTTGCCATGGCGCCGTCTTGAATTTTGGAAAAAAAATATTGAACGTGCAACATCCCATTACAACCCTCTACCCATGTGCCAGATATAAAAAGTGTAGCTTGAACCATGTTGGAGTGAGGGGTGGTAACATAAAATAGAGAAAAAAAGCTTAAAAAACACAACAGAAATGGCCGCCATGCCGCCATCTTGGATTTTGAAGACAAAATATTAAACGTGCATCATCCCCTCAGAACCATTTATCCATGTACCAAATATGAAAGGTGTAGCTTGAACCATGTTGGTGGGAGGGGTGGTAACATCAAAATAGAGAAAAAAAAGCTTAAAAAACACAACAAAAATGGCCGCCATTCCGCCATCTTGGATTTTGAAAAAAAAATTTTGAGCGTGCATCATCCCCTCAGAACCATTTATCCATGTACCAAATATGAAAGGTGTAGCTTGAACCATGTTGGTGGGAGGGGTGGTAACATGAAAATAGAGAAAAAAAAGCTTAAAAAACACAACAAAAATGGCCGCCATTCCGCCATCTTGGATTTTGAAAAAAAAATTTTGAGCGTGCATCATCCCCTCAGAACCATTTATCCATGTACCAAATATGAAAGGTGTAGCTTAAAGCATGTTGGAGGGAGAGGTGGTAACATAAAAAACAGACAGACAGACGGACGGACAGACAGACAGACGGACGGACGGAGTGCAATCCTATAGTCCCCTTACGGTTCCCGTAGGGGACTAAAAATAATATGAGGTGTACACTGTACTAAAGAGCTGAGGGGTGGGTTAATATGACCTCACAGTTAATGTATGTGGCCCTCACATTTAACATATATCAATGAAAGTTACCAAGTTACAGTGAAATTATTCCAAAATGAGTCATCCTATCAAGTTACATTGAAATCCCTTCATAAATATGGCCTATAGACTGTGCATAAGGTTTTCAGGCTTCGGGCCCCTGTAGCCGTCAGTTTCCCAATTGAGTCCAAAGGGGACGTTCTCATCTAGACATTATATGAAGTCAACCTACCAAGTTACAATGAAATCCCTTCATAAATATGACCTGTAGACTGTGCTAAAGGTTTTTGGGCTTTGGGCTAGGGCAGCCATCATGGTTGAATAATCGCAACCAAAAGGGGATATTCTCACCTGGGCATCATCTGGAGTGATCCTACGAAGTTACAATGAAATCCCTTCATAAATATGACCTGTAGACTGTGCTCAAAGTTTTCAGGCTTCGGGCCTCTGAAGCCATGACAGCTGACCATTCACAACCAAAAGGGGATGTCATCATCTAGGCATTATATGGAGTCAAACTAACAGGTTACAATGAAATCCTTCCATAAATATGACCTATAGACTATGCTAAAGGTTTTGGGCTCGGGCAGCCAACAAGGTTGAATGATCGCGACCAAAAGGGGATGTTCTCATCTAGACATTATTCAGATTCATCCTACCAATGTACAATGAAAACCCTTCAGAAATATAACCTGTAGACTGTGCTAAAGGTTTTCGGGCTTCAGGCCCCTGTAGCCATCACAGTTGCCTAATGGTGTCCAAAAGGGGCTGTTCTCATCTAGACATTATATGAAGTCAACCTACCAAGTTACAATGAAATCCTTTCATAAATATGAACTGAAGACTGTGCTAAAGGTTTTCAGGCTTTGGGCCTGGGCAGCCATCATGGTTGAAGGAATGAAACCAAAAGAAGACATTCTCATCTGGGCATCATCTGGAGTGATCCCACGAAGTTACAATGAAATCCCTTCATAAATATGACCTGTAGACTGTGCTCAAGACTTTTGGGCTTCGGGGCAACTGTAGCCATCACAGTTGACCAATCACGACCAAAAGGGGATATCATCATCTAGGCATTATATGGAGTCAACCTAACAAGTTACAATGAAATCCTTCCATAAATATGACTTATAGACTATGCTAAAGGTCTTTGGGCTTGGGCAGCCGGAAAGGCCGAATGATCGTGACCAAAAGGGGATGTTCTCATTTAGACATTATTTGGAGTCATCCTACCAAGCTACAATGAAATCCCATCATAACTAGAGGTACTGTGAGCAAGCTCACAAAGTGATACCCCCTGCGCCTGTCAGAATGGAATTATACTGCTTCATGCACATCTTCATATGGAGTTCTTCCATTGTGTAAAGTTTCATGAAAATTCTTCAAACGGTTTAGGAGGAGTTGCACTTATAAGGATGGACAAACGGACGGACAGGGTGATTCCTATATACCCCCCCCCCCCCCCTCAAACTTTGTTTGCGCAGGGTATAATTATGACCTGTAGACTGTTCTAAAGGTTTTCAGGCTTTGGGCCCCTGTAGCCGTCACAGTTGCCCAATCGTGTCCAAACGAGGACGTTCTCATCTAGACATTACATAAGTCAACCTACCAAGTTACAAAGAAATCCCTTCATAAATATGACCTGTAGACTGTGCTAAAGGTTTTTGGGCTTCAGGCTCGGGCAGCCATCATGGTTGAATGATCGCAACCAAAGGGGACAATCTCATCTGGGCATCATCTGGAGTGATCCTATGAAGTTTCACTGAAATCCCTTTATAAATACGACCTGTAGACTGTGCTCAAGGTTTTCGGGCTTCGGGCACCAGTAGCCAATCACAGTTGACCAATCACGACCAAAAGAGGATGTCATCATCTAGGCATTATATGGAGTCAACCTAACAGGTTACAATGAAATCCTTCCATAAATATGACCTTTTTCCTATGCTAAAGGTTTTTGGGCTTGGGCACCCATCAAGGCTGAATGATCGCGATCAAAATGGGACGTTCTCATCCAGACATTATTTGGAGTCATCCTACCCAGTTACAATGAAATCCCTTCATAAATATGACCTCTAGACTGTGCTAAAGGTTTTCGGGCCCCTGTAGCCGTCACAGATGCCCAATCAGCACCAAAAGGGGACTTTCTCATCTAGACATTGTATGAAGTCAACCCACCAAGTTACAATGAAATTCCTCAATAAATATGACCTGTAGACTGTGCTAAAGGTTTTCAGGTTTTCGGCTCGGGTAGTCGTCACGGTTAGAAGATCACGCCCAAATGGGGAAATTCTCATCTAGACATCATAAGGAGTCATTCTACCAAGTTACAATGAAATCCCCCCATATTAAACATGACCTGCAGACTGTGCTAAAAGTTTTTGGGTTTCGGGCTTGGGCAGCCATCACGGTTGATAGACGTTTTCATCTAGGCATTATACAGAGGCATCCTATCAAGTTACAATGAAATCCCTTCATAAATACAACCTGCAGACTGTGCTAATGGTTTTCGGGTTTTGGTCTCGGGCAGCCATACCAGTTGACCGATCGCGACCAAAAGGGGATGTTCTCATCTAGACATGACCCCAAACCTGCATATGAAATTTCGTGACGATCAGACAAGAACTGCGGGGTGTAGCCCGTGCTGAAAGAAAATGTGAACAGACTCACAGACTAACAGACTTCCGCACGCATTATGGCAATAGCTTATCTTGACTATGTCAAGTTAAGCCAAAAAGGAGATTTTAAAGCACATGTCATTTCATTGTTGATGACTTTAGGGCCAAACAAAGAATGATTTTGGCGTCAATTCCAGTCACTTCCTAACGTCTGCGCATACGCGGAGAGTAAATGTATGGAGGGCCAGATAGGACTTTTAATTTTCGGTTTTGCAAGCAAATCTGGGGGATTGGGGGGGGGGGGGGGGGGGGGTCAAAATTTGTGTTTGGCCCTTAATAACTTTGAGTCAAGCACTAGCTAGTCTGGGCCATTGGTTTACAGTGTAAAAATATGAACGCCCTGTCATTCTTTGTTTCTCGTGAAAATCTATTAACCCCTTGATTTACATGGACTTTCGACATAATAAATATGTCACATGGCGTGTAGCTGGACATTTCCATACAAGGTGATGAGAGTTCATATCAGGTTGCCTCACCTGATATGAACTCTCACCACCTTGTACAGAAATGTATCAACCAGCTACACACCATGTAACTTACAATGTGAAAGCTTTATTAACTGGTAGAGTGCTATTTATTTATTTATTAGGGTTTAACAACAACACATTAACAGCCAAGGTCATATCGTATCGGTGACAGTTTTACGGGTGGAAGAAGGCGGAGTACCCGGAGAGAACCACAGAGCAACGACAAGCAGCTGCCAGCTCCCCAACTTCATAACTCTGCACAGCAGCACAGGCAAGGTTAGATTGGTTGAAGACATGCACACCATCGACATGCAGTATGCCTTAGTACAAAGCGTCATCGTGCCCCCATGTGGACAATCAGGGTGAAGTGCCTTGCCCAAGGACACAACGCGGGAGTCCGAATCGATCGCTCAGACGGTCACCCATCCAAGGACTAACTGGGCTCGGCGTTGCTTAACTTCGATGATCTGACGAGAACTGGTTACCGCAATGCCACCACGGCCAGGTAGAGTGCTAAATTACTTTTTTGTCATAAACATGTATCTGCCTTGTTACAATTTATGGGAGAGTGCCATAAACTGTAGCAAGACAAAACCACAGAGGCCTGTTATTTTACTTCAGAGATAATATAAATGCCTATCAGAATATGAAGCCTTCAAGTTGCAACAGCCATTGTTCAGAACAAAGCACAAGTATGGCTTCTAGCACTCGATCAGTTAAGGCAACTTGGACAAATGACATAAAATTGAAAACAGAAGGTTGTCAAAGTGCTATATCACTGTTGTTCTGAATGAATCAGGAAAACTTTCTTTTCCTGTATATTAAGATCATGCTTTATTTTTGAGGGAAGACAGTCAATGAAACTGTCATTTCCCTTTGTATGCTACAAGGATGTTCTTGTTTTATGTATTTTTTTTACAGTTTCTATATTTGTATTCAGAAAAATAATGAACTAGAATATGAACTTGATCTTTGTTAATTAAATACGGCCATCTTACAATCTTGTGAAAAATGCCATTGATAGACCAAACAAAGAATGATGGTTGGCGCCAATTTCGGTGTCTTCCTGGATACTGCGCATGCGCAGTTCACAAAAGTATAGGACATAAAATAGGACATAAAATTTTCGGTTTTGCATGCAAATTTTGGGGACTGAGGGGCAAAATTTGTGTTTGGCCCTGGATTATTTTTGAGTTAGCACCAGCTAGTCTGGGCCATTGGTTGATGTAATTTTGTTAGTTCCACCTTGTGTTCAACAGTTATTGATAACTTTCCTTTCTATCTTACTTCACATTGTTCATGTCTACTGTACGTCAACACCCCACTGGTAGCTAAAAGACCCATCCATTAAAAAGATGGTATTTCAGCTGTGTGAAGCAAAATTATAAAGGGCCACATATTTAATTTAACTGTTTTCTATTTCAGCAAAAGCAGTGATAAAAATGAAATATAAAATGTCTGTCATATCACACTGGCATAAGAGGAAAATAATGCAATAATATCTTCTTGAATGAGTGATAAAAGCAGCTACTTACCTTTACAGAACATAGAAAACTGTCCAACAAATGTATTGACAATGCAAGCGTTTCTGGTCCAAAGTGGAAAATTTTACTCAAAACCACCAACCATTGCACAGTCCTGTCACGGTCTTGGCCACTCACAATCTGAAAAATATTGGCAACAATATATGAAATATTCTAAATATTTTAATTGAAACTGACTTGATTTAAATGATGCAATATCATATATAGTGGGTTTCAAGTTACTTAGCTTACAAATTGTTGTTGTTTGTTCCTTGGTGTTTGAGGTCACTTTCAGCACCAATGGCTACATCATAACAAGCATTAAGTCCAGTTTAGTCAACTATTTGTGTAGCTCACTAATTATATCTGTACAAGAAAGTATGACAACTTACACACTCTCGTCATTTGTTTAGACTATAACAAACAAGACCACAATGAGCAGATTGAAGGAATGAAGTGATATTTTAGAACTTTCTTACTAATAATTTCCTGAACATGATGAAAACTTTCCAGTCTGTAGAATCCAGCAGGCTTGGGCCAATTACATAAAGTGTAATTAATTACAATTGTAATTATTTTTTACTGTTCCACCTGAAACTTAAAATAATTAATTTAAATTAGCTCTGCACTGTAATTAATTACTTCCTCCCCAACAATCTGTACCTGATAAGCCTGGTAACTTTTTAGGCTTAACCTGGCCTTGAAGATGTGTAGGCAAGAGAGGAAGAAAGTGAGGACACCCTCAAACCAAGCAACACCATTAGAATAATTCAAAGACACCCAATATTTGTCTCTAATTAACAGATAAGAATGGTCATTTGAAGCTTGGAACTGACAAGGGATTTCAATTTTGCAAATCAGTTTAATGTTATCGTCATATATCAATTTTAACAATGAACATGCTGCTGACAGTTTTCAGAAACTTGAACAAATATTCCTTGAAGAAGCTCCACAACAAATATTTAAGATGCTGCAGCCTGCAGCCATCAGATCAAAATATTTTGTTTTTTAAATCTGTCCTTCTGGATCTCCAGGAGAAGTACTGGTATGAACATAGGCATGTATTGAATTCTTGCCATCTGAGAACGCTGCTGGAATATAACTCTGGGGTTCTGGAGAACATCTCAAGCTTTTTACCTTAATTTGTCTCCCAGAAATGTTGGCAAAAGTATACTTAAAACCAAAGAATAACCAAAAACAGTCATGACACACATTGTAAGCAGTCATGACACACATTGGAAACCACATGAATAAATATATCAAATATATTTATCTTACCTCATCATGAGCAAATGCCTTCTTGTAGACCTTTTCGTGACACTCATTGCTTTCCTTCTCAAGTTTGTCCACAAGCATCTGCATTAACTGTCTAGCACCCAAATCAATGTGAAGTTTCATTTTCATCACCCTCATCTGTTAAGATGGACCAACAAGCCTTCAAAAATATACATATAAAATAAGCAATACATTTTTTTCTTGCAATGGGCATTTTGAAATCACCAGGGCTGTAGTTCTGCAGCAGGTGACTAACCTCAGAAATTTGCCACTTGATTTGAAAATGAGGAGAGTGATAAATAACCACCTAACAAATCTTTTTGAATTGATAAACTGAAGCATTCTAAAATTGAGTGTTCCTGCATTAAACCTAATGGAAACACAGTGCACATGTCTCTTTTAAGTGGTAAAGTGATGGAAGCCCACATGTGGGCTTTCCTAAATACTACAGGTTGTGGCTATGATGTCTACACTCTTTTGGAGAAGCTTCTATATTGACTCTGACAAGAATATTTTGCTTATGACTCATTGCTCAGTTACATTTGATTGGATAGTGCCACTGGGCACTATCCAATCAAATATAACAGAGCAAAATATGGTGATATGAAATCTGTGGTAAAGAAAAAGTAGCAATCTACAAGTTAACCTTTGAGGTCTGGGTAATTTCCCAGACTTTCTACTAGGCTGGATAATTGCCCAGACTTTCTACTACACTATAAACTATAAGCCCAGGCCTTGACTAGAAATGATTGCCATAGTAATTTGACTATTGTCTGCACAATGTCTTCTTGATTATTTGTTAAGTTCCCATTCTAAGACCACCAAGTACATGTATGTTAAAGATGGACATACAAATGTACATGAACAGTGCTATGATTACAATAGCAAACAGAGAATTTCAACCAGATCATGACCTGGTCAAAATTCTCTGTCACTTTCTTCCTCAAAATACTAGCACTGTAGAATCTCACTTGTCATGAAAAAAACTGCGAGAACACTGGATCTCAGATGTCATTTTCATTTGTTTTAATGTATTCAGGTTTTTTTTACTAGGATTTAATGACACTTTCAACAGCCAGAGTCACGTCATTTTGAATAATTTTATGGGTAGAGCAATCTGCTGCATTCAGAAAAAAATCACTGTGCAGCAACAAGCAATTGTCACACTTTCCAACTTACAAACTCTATACAAGCAGAATTAGCAGCGGTTCAGAGCAACTGCACCATCAAAGGGCATTATGCATTAGTACACAGCACCATCATGCCACCACACGAGCAGTCAGGATTAAGTTTCTTATCCACAGACACTATGCTGTCAACTTTGGTCAGGATCGAACAATCAACCTTTTGATTTCAAGTCTATTGCTCTAACCAGTCACCACACTCCCTTTTAATGTACATGTACTTCATTTGGTTTGATTTTGCAATATTTTATTTATGAAATCTTGACTGTCTAGTGTAAGTATATCTGTCTTTGAAGAGAAATTATTTAGTCCATATGGATTTGCCTGTTTATAATTTATGGGAAAGTGCCTATAAATTATAAGTACATTTATAACACAAATGACTTCTTAACAAATTAACAAATTTGTTTAAATTGCATTTTCACTTTTCAGAGCTGCATCATGTTTTATTGACAGCAATTTACAAATGGATTGAGTATAACAAGTGTTTGACCACCGAGGTGGTATTAGTCCCATAGGTCACTTTTGTCACATAAGGTATTTTTGTCATATAAGACACTAGTGTATATAAGCATCTCTGCACTTCAGGCTAGTAGTTTTAAGAAGCACAAATACAAGAATATAACTAACAAGAGTGTACAATAATTTTAAACAAGGGCCATAACTCACACAAGAATAATGCATGAGTGTACAATAATTTTAAACAAGGGCCATAGCTCACACAAGAATAATGCAATCAGCATGAAACTCAAACTTGATCTATAAGTCATCGTTCTATAGTAGGTTACAAAAAATGAAATCATTCGGTTGAAGCATTTCCCAAAAAGTCTGGAAAACTAACTCAAACTTGATCTGTAAGTCATCGTTCTATAGGAGGTTACCAAAAATGAAATCATTCTGTTGTTCAGCGTTTCCAAAAAAAGTCCGGAAAACTGATATTTTGGCGCTTTTCCATATTTCCAAGGCCATAACTCACACATGAATAATGCAATCAGCATGAAACTCAAACTTGATCTGTAAGTCATCGTTCTATAGTAGGTTACCAAAAACGAAATCATTCAGTTGAAGCATTTCCAAAAAAAGTCCGGAAAATTAATTTTTTTTAGTTAATTTTGTTTCTTAACACACCTATCACAATTGTTTACAATTGGCTGTAACGTAAGTGCAAGCCCTACTTTGGAACTAACTCTAGCTTTGAGAAACTTTTTCAAACAAGTTGGAAAAGTAATAGAGTGCAAAAGCACGAAAAAGAGTGAAAAAGGGTCAAGCGAGACCGGCGCTCGAAATTACAGGTAGTCTCTCTGCAGACCTCTTGTGTTTACCGAGCACATGCGCAACAACCGTGACGTCAATTCCATATTTTCGGCGTTTACCGAGCACATGCGCAACAACAGTGATGTCAATTCCATATTTCCACGAGAAGTTTGTGATTTAGCGGGGAGGCATCGATATCAAAGATATCCCCAAGGAGGGTGGGCCTCCGGTAAACAATTGTGGTAGGTATGCTAAGAAACAAAATTTACTAAAAAATTTTAATTTCTTTTCAACCTACTCACAATTGTTTACAATTGGCTGAATAAACATTAGGAGGAGGTGAATGACATAACCAATACCAACAAAAGCAGCAGAAAGAAAAGCAAGGAGGGCAGAGAACAATAAGCGAAACCTGTAATGAAGATAGAGAAAAGGCACCTGAAAAGAACAAGGCCGAGTGAAGCACAAACCCAATAAAAACAAATTTAACGAGGGTGCACAACAGCCTGAGCAGGAACGAGAGGGACTAAAGAATAAAGGTCCTCAGATTGCTGCTGTAGGTGGCGGAGATAAAAAGAGGAGAAGGTAGAAGCATTCCTCCAGTAAGCCGCATTCATAACATCCCGGGGCGAAACAGAATTGGCGAATGCCCAGGATGTAGAAATGGCACAAACCTCATGAGCATTAAACCGGTTCGAAACAAGATCCGAAGCAGACAAGAGGGAATAAGCCAGCTTGATTGCAAGACAGATCCACCTGGAAATAGAATGGGAAGATATAGACTGCCTCTTAGGAATGAGAGACAGAAAGAATCTCTTCTGACCCCTCCGAATGAACTGAGTGCGATTAATGTAAGTCTTGATTGCACAAACAGGACAAAGAAGAGGCCTCCGGCCACCGACAGCAGGGAGAGCCCGAAAGCAGATGGCAGGAGGTACCGAATCAGGAAGTTGATTCTTGGCCAGAAAAGAGCAATCAGTAGTGAAGGTGACACTGTTAGCCTTATTTCTGAAGAAAGCAGAATCAACATATAGCGCACGAAGCTCACTGACACGTCGAGCAGAAGCAAACGCTAGAAGGAAAGCCGTCTTATAGGTGAGAAAATGCATATCGGTCTCAGATAAAGGCTTGAATGGCGCCCCTCCAAACAGTGCAACACCCATGCCAAGTTCCACTTGGGTGTAAGACGCAAAACTCGAGGCCTCTTCAAAGAAAAGTGCTGAATGAGTTTGGAGAGAAAAAGATTACGACTGAAGCACCGCTTTCCCACATAAAAGAAAGTATCAGACAGCATAGACCGATAGCCCTTAATCATAACAGACTGGAGGCCCTTGGAGTCAAAAAGGTATACCAGAAAGTCTGCAATTTGAGCGATTCACGGATCACAGTAATCCACATTGTGATCTGTACACCAGCGGCAGAAAACCTTCTACTTCGCAGCATAAGTCACGCCAGTGGAATGTCGCCGCGATGCAGAAATGTACTCCACTGTTCGTCTCGAAAAACTTCTACGTCGGAGACAGGACCTGATAAAAGACAGGCGTGAAAGGACAGGCTTGCCAGATTGTTGTGATACTTCCTGGGATGACCCATGGAAAGAAGATTGCGACGTATGGTAGACGAATTGGCCGACTGCCAACAGAGGCCGCAGCAGATTGATCCACACCCTCTGTGGAGACAGAGGTGCTATCAGAATGCAGATAAAGGTGAATGTCGCCGCGATGCAGAAATGCACTCCACTGTTCATCTCGAAAAACCTCTACGTCAGCGACAGGACCTGATAAAAGACAGGCGTTAAGGTACAGGCTCGAGAGGTTGTTGTGATACTTCCTGGGATGACCCTGGGAAAGAAGATTGCGATGTAGAGGTAGACAAATCGGCCGATCTGCCAACAGAGGCCACAGCAGATTGATCCACACCCTTTGTGGAGACAGAGGTGCGATCAGAATGATCCTGCAACTGCAAGCACGAATCTTCGCCAATACTTGAGGAAGAATCGGTGCAGGAGGGAAGGCATAGCCGATCCAACCTGTCCAGTCCAGGGACAGAGTGTCTACCGCAAATGCCAGAGGATCTGGACAAGGAGAGACAAAGGTCTCTGATGATTCCAGGGAGCGGCGAAAAGGCCGTCCAGAGGACGTCCTCACCACTCGCAAATCACCTGAAACACTGACCGATGTAGCATCCATTCGGTTGAAAGGACACTGTCGCGTCGGGACAGGGAGTCTGCTAGGACCTTGAGACACCCGGGAATGTGCCGAATGGATACCCGAGCGCTCGCCAACAGAAGAAGATCTCAAGATAGCCGATACATGGGAGTCGAATGTGTGCCTCCTTGATTCTGTATGTAGGCCACTACTGTCAAATTGTCCGAAAGAAAGCAGTGGTCCGACAGGTGAGGGATTCAAAGCCGAAAACTCAACAGAAGAGCAAGGAGCTTCTTCTGGTTGATATGAAGGCCCACCCGCTCGCTGTCCCACGCGCCGTGAGTGGACAGACCGAGAGGATCCAACGTCGCACCCCAGGGTTGGGGTATTCGTATTTGTATTCAGTATTCAGTCGTATTCAATATATTTTTTCAAGTATTCGAATGTATTCAGTATTCATGCAATTTTAAAGTATTCGTATTCATATTCGTATTCAAATACAGTCAAATTTGAGGTGTATTCATGAATACTTTTTGAATACTTTTCTTGATTTTTACAGTATTTGTAAAAAAATATTGTGATTATCTCTATTAGAAAGTAGTAAAGAATTAAAGTAATACTTTTGAAGTGCCTTTTAACAGCAACAGGCTAATTCACTTTAATGCCTTAGGACAAAGGATATCAGTCTGGCCAAAGTACTGATTTTTAATCCCCAAACAACTCCATTATCCAATTAATACGAATCTAATATTTTTCTACAGTAATAGTAGAAATAAGGTGTAGACTGATAGATCTGTAAAATTATTGTGCTGGAATTACAACATTTTTCCAATAGTGCAGTAATTGCTTAATTGATTTTTGTGAATAGCACTGGCCAGTTTTTTTTATTCTCACCAGCAATGTATGTTTAAATTTTAATAAAAGACATGAAGCAAAGAAGCCACAATTAATAGACATTATTGGGGGTCATAAAATGCAGCTTAGAAGAAAAAAACTTTAAAAAATACCCCAAAAATTGTGTTAATTTCTCACAGTTCCCTATTTAATGATTTTATTTTTCCATTTTTTCCTTCCAAACTGCATCTTATGACCCTACTTTGGGGTTATAAGATGCAGTTTAGAAGAAAAAAAATCCTGAAAAAATAGAAAAAAAATGGCGTTGATAGAATGTATATGGCGATATATATATATTTAAAACGAGCTCATTCCAATGAAGGGTCATAAACTATGTTTTTCAGACAAAAAGTTAAAATGTCATATAGAAAAAATGGTAAAAATTGGTATTCTTGTTCTGTAATTTTTACACAGAAGTGTTGGCTTCAATGGCATCCATATTTTTATGGCTTCTTCGACATAATACCAATATTATTTGAAAAATAATGAAGAAAAAAGTTAAGTGTAATATTTTTGTTGCTAATATATAATAATTGTCTTTTTGTTGAATAAATTGAAAAACATGTTTACTATGAATGCACTAAACAACAAAACATTGGATGAGTACCGTGTACATTTTGCTAATTGTTTTCTAAATAAATTGATATTTGAAATTTTTTTTTATTTCTTTTGTTTGTCATTAATACCGACTCATGTCTGTGGAGTGGATTCTAAAGGATTAAGAGTCCACGCTTTGAAAAAATAATTCTTCACCTATAATCCCTTATACCCTTAATCCCAATAAGAATGATCAAATTATCATCCATTTACAAGAAATAATTTTCAAAAGTATTCAAGTATTCATATTTGTATTCATGAATACATTGTAAAGTATTCGTATTCGTATTCAAATACATTTGAAATTTGTGTATTCGTATTCGTATTCATAAAATTTCAAAGTATTCGTATTCATATTCAATACATTTACAATGTATTCGCCCCAACACTGCCAAAGGAAGATCCAACGGAACACCCTGTGTCAGCCATGGAACATCGGCCCAAGGGTGGAGGTGACAAAGCAGGGACCGAGGAATAGGAAGTTCAGGTCCAGCGGATCTACTTTCGGACGCCAATGATCCAACAGGAAGTGTTGGAGAGGTCGGACAAACAAGCGGAATGAGATCTGTCACTAAACCGCAAAGGCCCAGCATCCGAAGGAAAGTCCTGGCCAAGACGAAGGAAGATCAAAGCAGGTTCCGAGTCAAGACGCAAAGAATCGTCGCCCGAGCATTGGGAACCGACACCACATTGGGAAAAGTGTTGAAATCCGTCCCCAAATAACGAAATTGCTGAGAAGGAAGGAGATCCGACTTCTTGCGATTGACTCTGAAACCCAGCGACGCTAGTAGGCAAAGAAACTGCCGGACATTGGACTCCAGAACAGCAGCATCGTGGTGCCGTTGGATGATGTCGTCCAGGTAGGCTGACAAAGTCACAGCCGACTGAGTACGGTGAAAAGCAAGCACACGTGACATCAGTCGGGTGAAGGCCCAAGGAGCAAGGTTCAATCCGAATGGGAGAGCTCTGAATTGATAGACTCGATCCTGAAACGAGAACCGAAGGTATTTCTGTGATGCCAGATAAATGGGTACATGGAAGTAGGCATCCTCCAGGTCGATACTGGCAGCAAAGTGGCCCTGATGAACTGAACGGCAAACCGACCGGAAAGTCTCCATACTGAGACGAGGTGCTATATTGTACTCGTTCAGGATACTCAGATCGATGACAGAACGAAACTGGCCCGTTTTTCTTCGGCACCAAGAAAAGTCGAGAAAACCCCGGTGAAAGGGTGTTCCTGACCACCTCGATCGCCCCTTTGGGATTGTCAATCTCCGGCACCAGAAGGTCCCGACGTAGAGAATCGGAAAGGACCCGAGTCGGGAGGGGCACCCAAGATAAACACGGGTACGAACTGAAGGACAGTAACAGACCGGATTGGATGACGTCGAAGGACCCAAGTGTCCGACGTTATCTCTGTCCAACGGTCGTAAAACAGCGACGGCCTTCCCCCGACTGGAGGCGAATCACGGTGAATACCTTCATTTGTGGCCTTGACGAGGCCCCCCAAGAGGAGAAACCACTCCCTCGGGAAGCAACAGAGTCCTGAGACTTTCCTCCCTGAGGCTGCCAGCAAGCTTGGCCGCGCCGGCGCTTCTGAGCAGATGGAGCCGACATGGTAGACACAGCACGACGCTTCGCGGGCCTGAAACGACCACCACCGGCAGCAGCAGGTTGGTCCAGCTGTCGTAGCAAAAGCTGGTCCTTCGAATGACGAAGAACCTTGCCACGGACAGCTTCCACGGAACCATGGAACAAGTGAGGTCCAACCAAAGAGGCAGACCTCAGAACAGCACGCTGCTCAGAAGGAAGGGTTGGAAAAGAACCCAACACCGCATCCCGGCATGCCAGCTCCAAATTAGCCGTGTTACAGGCACGAGCGTGTGTTGAGTTCATAAGAGCCTGTGAGAAAACGCGAAAAGGTGCCTGAGCATCATCAAACTCCCCTGTGGAAAATATTCAGCCAGGGCATCGACGACATGGTCCACGCAAGATAACAGACCCAGAATCTATCGGGACAGGCCCACCATAGACTCAACTACCGACATCGGGAGAACTGCCGACTTAGGCTTAGTCGTCCCGAGGGAAGAAGAATCCTCATCCACAGTAGTCATCCCTTGGAAGACTGGTGGACTGTCGGAATCGTAAACACGAAACCGTGATGGAGGCAGAAAGGCATCAGCCCTAGAAAAAAAAGAACCCTTGAGGGCCTTAGACCACATTTTGGCGTCCAAGCCCTGGAAGGACTCAACAACCTGAGCCGATTGCAGAGGACGCAAAGCCCCAGAGCTAGAAGGCTCAACAGGGTTAAGGCGCTGCTGGTCTGAAGGTTGAATGTCTGGCAATAAGCCAAAGACAAAATCCAAAGCCTGCCCCAAGACTGACGAGGGAGGGTCATCACCTTCAAGAAAATTGTCATCCTCTGTTGCGGAAGAGACGTAGCCCAACTCGGGCTGACCAGCAGAAACCTCCTGTGAATACTGTGCAGTATCGAAAGGGCCAGACGAGACATCTCGGCGACCGACCAAAGGAGGTTGTGCCTCAGGAGGCACAGGGAGGCCAATTTGAGGGTTGCCAGAAAGCAACCGGGTGAGCGCCAAAACGGCCTGACGCAGGTCACCCTGAGAATCCGTCGCAGCAGCATCGCCCGACGGAGGTCCTCCCAATGGACCCTTCTGGTAGAAGAACCCAAATCCTCAGAAGAGACCGACGTCGAACATCGATCGGCAGACAGAATAGGGATACGGTGAGAAGACACCGGAGGATAGTCCCGATTGTGACGCCCAGGGGCCATCACTGACCTCTGCGAAACAGAAGGTCTTGCCTGCAAATCCTCGAAAGAGACCGACGGCGCACGTCGATCGGTAGCTGGACCTAGGACACGGTGAGAAGACACCGGAGGATTGTTCCAAGAATGACAGGAACCTGTCATTGGCCTCTGCGTGGCAGACGGCCCCAACTGCCCATCCTCTGAGACCGACGGTAAGCATCGATCAACACCCAGACTCCGAACACAGTGAGGAATCACCGGAGGAAGGTTCCAAGAGTGACAGCTAACCGGAGCTGTCACTGACCTCTGCCGAACAGCAGGCCCTGGATGCCAATGTCCCAGCCCCATCCTGCTAGTTGGCACACTAGCAGAGGAAGGAGGAACAATAAACGATTCACTCGAGGGGCGAGGAATCGCTGCCGAAGCGACCAACGACACAACCGACTAGGAGAAAACCTAGCCAGATGAGATGAGCAGACAGCAAACCCGCACAGCTTTGCCGCAAAGCCAGGGGAAGCTGAGAGCTCATAGACACACCAGCAGATACAGTCTCGGACCCCCGAGACTGTATACCATCCCCAGAAGAGAAGGAAGAGCCACCATCATACAGAATAGGATCTGTAGTAACAACTTTCTCAGCAACTGTCGACAGTGTAGAAGGCAAATTGGAGAGTGTCACCGAGCTGACCTCGGAGAAGCTCTTGACGAAAACAGATGCGCATAATCAGATAAGATAGCACCATACAAATAAGTTGTTCACAAAGATAACAGCTAAATAATAGGACGAGTCACGAAATTTCCGACCAGTACAATGGCGGAAATAAAAGGAATTGACGTCACAGTTGTTGCGCATGCGCTCGGTAAAAGCAAGAGGTGTGCAACGAGAGTACCTGTAATTTCGAGCACGGGTCTCGCTCGACCCTTTTTCGATCTTTTTCGTGCTTTTGCACTCTATTACTTTTCCAATTTGTTTGGAAAAGTTTCTCAAAGCTTCAGTTAGTTCCGAAGTAGGGCTTGCACTTATGTTACAGCCAATTGTAAACAATTGTGAGTAGGTTGAAAAGAAACTAAAGTGTGACTGACAGACTTACTGACAGATGAACAGAGTGCAAATGAAACTTGATCTGTAAGTCATCGTTCTATAGTAGGTTACCAAAAATGAAATCACTCCGTTGAAGCGTTTCCAAAAAAAAGTCTGGAAAAATGATATTTTGGCGCTTTTCCATATTTCGAAGGGCCATAACTCACACAGGAATAATGCAATCAGCATGAAACTAAAACTTGATCTGTAAGTCATCGTTCTATAGTAGGTTACCAAAAATGAAATCATTTCGTTGAAGCGTTTCCAAAAAAAGTCAGGAAAACTGATATTTTGGCACTTTTCCATATTTCCAAGGGCCATAACTCACACAAGAATAATGCAATCAGCATGAAACTCAAACTTGATCTGTAAGTCATCATTCTATAGTAGGTTACCAAAAATGAAATCATTTGGTTGAAGCATTTCCAAAAAAAGTCGAGAAAACTAAAGTGTGACTGACAGACTGACTGACAGATGGACAGAGTGCAAACTTATAGTCCCCTTCGGCGTTGCCAGTAGGGGACTAAAAATTATGGTTACATGGATAAGTACTTATTTTAGTAAGCCATTGGAGAGGGGAGGGGGAACTGGGGTTTAGAAATACATGTATCTAATGACATCATCCAACCTTTTCCATTATCCATATATGATAAAAAACCACTCAATATTTACATTCACTTCAATATTTACAAGCTCTAAATTTAGAACCATGCAACAAATGAAACTGTGACATAAGCCTACATATTATTCATGACAGTAATAAATGGGAAGAATTTTGGTTGTTATTAATAACTGAGGGTCAACATACAATTTTATCAGTTTCATGATATGGAAATAAGTTCAACATTGCCACCAGTTATCAATGGCAAATAAGAAATTAACACACACAATTTCCCAGCATCCCAAAGGCCAAAGAAAAACTGACGCTCTATTCCAACTTGTATTATAAACAATGCAACCTGACAAATGTTGTTCCATAGGAAATTTAACAACCTTCCCCCATCCAATTATGCCTAATATCACATATAAATACCTTACCAAATTTGTTATCAACAAGTACAGGCTACCGTGTTGTGATAAAATCAAAAGAGCACCAGAGGCTCATTGAACCTGCCATTATATACCATAAAGGCAGGGATTATAATTCAACGAGAATCCAGTCACGCAAAGATTCGCGCAACAAAGCCAGCAAGAATCTATGTAGATTCTCGCTCTATCTCTACTAGGATTCGCGAGAAAAGAATTGAGTCAATTTAACACTTTATGTACATGTACATGTATTGAATATTTTAGTACTGATGTCTGGAACCATCATGTCATCTTGAGGAATACTCCTCATACTGCACAAAGTTAAAATTTTGGCTCCCATACAGAGCCCAAATATGAACTCAAAGATGTGATATGGACAACCTTGAATTTCACCACAGTAACTAGATGAAGTGATTGTGCCCGCACAATACACAGGATTTTCCTCGTATTTTCAGTTCCTGAGCGTTTTCATCTCAAAATTGAGAAGAACGCAGAAAAACGGATTTTTGATGAGCCTATCAACATACTGACGGTAGAAGATATAATTGCAAGACCTCTATGCAGTATGCCAGCTCCCAGAGGTCACATCTAATGATATTCTGTACTGACCGCCAAGGCTCCATACATTGGAACAACCATAGCCATTCCAAACTGCGCATTATTACTATGTCGACTTCATTAAATGTCAACGAGTGGACGACATTTGCCAGTAAATCCATGTCAGTTGTAATTCCCATTCAGAAGTCCAAAACAACTGCTACCATAAGTGTTTCAATGAAGGTTACTTTTGAAGATTTCCAAATGCTTTTGCATCCGATTCTTATGCGTGGAGGCAGAAACACTACATGATGGGCAGTGATGTCGTGGTTCCTCACGATTGCAGAAGAAATATCTAGAGTTCAGAAATAAAAAACGAGCGCGTAATTGGGTGGGAGTGGGGGGGGGTGGTTCGGGTGGGAGCTGACAAATCAGTATGAGGAGTGTTAGTTTATGTCATTTCTTAATAAGTTCTACTTCTCCTTCAATAAACCTGATGGATTTGATTTGTACGACCACAACAAGTACAGGGCGAAAGTCAAGATTAAACACTTATGTATACTGTTGTCCACTTTAGAGGAATTCCACCAGGTATTGGTCATATTGCCATAACCCTTCCTGTTGCTGCTTATCTACATGTACGTTGCAGGGTCTTCGGGTAGATGAATAATTCTCAGTTATTTATCTATGCCATGAGCTCTTATGGTGAAAGCCTGAAATTGAAACGCGGGTACCAGAAGGCAACTTCCCAGACTCGAAGTCAGCAGTATTTAAAAATTTAACATGTGTGTGGGGTGAGGGAGGGGGGGTGGGGGGGTGGGGCATATGTATACCTAAAGCTAATTCAAACTTGGACCCAAAGTCCGTAACATATTAGGCATATCCAAAGTGTACAGCCCCGAGATGTGGGAGGGTATTGGGGGGGGGGGGGGGGGGGGCCTCCCCTTCCCGACTTTTTTTAAATAAGAGGCTCTGATAACAATTCTCATTTGAGGCTTGTCATGGCTCTGCGTAATGGCGTGTGACATTTCTAAACCCCACACTTTCCGGTCTCGGTTCTGGTCTGGTGTTGGGAAATCTCCTTGCCGACTTGAATAATGAGTTCTTTGACAATCATGATATTCTAAAAGTTATATAGGTCATTGGACAATTGTTAGCTTCGTCGGCTGCTGGCTGCTGGCTCTGAGTCTATGCCTCACTGGTCAGAAATTATTTTCCGACAGAATGTGTAAATTTTCGACAGAGATGTTTATTGGGGTCGCGGTTCGCCACCGTCGCACACCCACCTTTTTTTTGGGGGGGGGGGGGGGGGGGGGAGGGGGCAGAGTTTCCCAGTCCTCAATCTGGCTACAGCAACTAATTCCAGGCCTTCGTGGTGCTCTATTACTTTTGGCTTCCATGTCAGAATGTTAGGAAGCAAATGGATAGTTGCAGGTAGGTAACTGTCGGGTTATTTCTTGTAATTAGACACCCTTAATGTTTCAATGATTTTTCACTCAAAACGTAAAATGACACTAAAGCCTACACTATACAATCTAAAAGCGCATATTTTTCTGAATATATTACAAATTACAACAAATCATTTGAATTGGTATTCTATCAGCAAGGACTGATTAAGTAATACTAAATATTTAAAAGAAACGCGAATACCAATGTTTGCGGGTTTTACTGAAAATTTTGATTTCAAATTATGTACAGCGTTCACTGAAGTTGAGGTCGCCGGGTGCAAAATGATCAATGTTTTTCAGACGTGTTTCCTGGCATGGACGCCCGAGATGTAGAGTCCAACTAATGGGTGTTTGTGTTGGGTGGGGGTTGGGCAGTCGCGTCGGATAGTTTTACGGGTGGAGGAAGAGCCTCAACATCCAAATTCTGAATTACGGCCACTTTAACCCATCTCGTAGTACAGTTTCGTCAGATCAAAGTGGCGATCGAAAGAAAGAAGTTTGGTTTTTGATCAAACATTTTCGGTCCCAACCGGACCAAAAAATTTCCAGGTAACAAAAAAATATTTTTTTGTCTCAAAATTGACCAAAACGCATAGAAAACCGAAAAAAAAAAAATATGATTATTGTTCAAAAGTTTCCAAGTCCGAACCGGAGTGGTAGTTCTCCAGCCATCAGAAGCCAAGTGGAATAAAACCCTATTCCCATGGGATGGGGAAGGTTTAAAGAGACCGCGAATGTTGCCATTTCCACCACGGAAGCCTTATACGATTCAAGAACGTCGATTATTCTCATGCCAAAATGAGGGTGTATGGACCGTTGGGAGGCCGAGAGTGTACATTTGACGACCAACCGAAGCCAAATGCAACAGGATTGTGCTTCCACACTCCGGGGAATCTTTTTATCTATATACGGGCTACAGATTTTCAATCACCACCGCTTTTAACCCACTCCGGTAGCAAAGTATAATGAGGTCATAGTACCTGTCCGAAGACCCGACCAAAAACTTCCAGGTAAAAAAACAATTTTTTTTCGTCTCAAACTTGACCAAAACACGTAGAAAACCCCCCCCCAAAAAATCCCATTTTTGTTGAAAATTTTCCAAGTCAGAACCCAAGTGAAATAAAATCCTATTCCCATGGGGTGGGGGAACGGTTTAAAGAGGCGGTGAATGTTGCCATTTCAACCACGGAAGCCTTATATGATTCAAGAACGTCGAGTATTTTCATGCCAAAAAGAGGGTGTTCGCATGGTTGAGAGGCCGAGAGTGTACATTTGGTGACCGCCCGAATCCAAATGCAACAAGGTTGTGCTTCCACACTATGGGGAATCTTCTTGTCTATATACGGGCTACACATTTTTCAATCACCACCGCTTTTAACCCACTCCGGTAGCGAGTATAATCAGTTCGTAGTAGCTGACCGAAGACCGGACCAAAAACTTCCAGGTAAAGAATTTTTTTTCGTTTCAAAATTGACCTAAACGCACAGAAAACCGAAAAAAAAATTCGGATTTTTGTTCAAAATTTTTCAAGTCCGAACCGGAGCGGTAGTTCTCCAGCCATCAGAAGCCAAGTGAAATAAAACCCTATTCCCCTGGGGAGGGGAAAGGTTTAAAGAGACCGTGAATGTTGCCATTTCAATCACAGAAACCTTATACGATTCAAGAACGCCGAGTATTCTCATGCCGAAAGGAGGGTGTACGGACCGTTGAGAGGCCGAGAGTGTATTTTGGCGACCGCCCTAAGCCAAACTCAACAAAATTGTGCTTCCAAACTACGGGGAATCTTTTTACCTATATATGGGCTACACATTCTCAATCACCGCCGCTTTTAACCCACTCCGGTAGTACAGTATAATTTGGTCAAAGTACCAGTCTGAAGACCAATTTTCGTTTTTTTGGTGTAGTGTAAAAAAAAAAAAAAAAAAAATTTCGTCTCAAAATTGAACAAAACACATAAAAAATAAAGACAAACATTTCCGGATTTTGGTCAAAAAGTTCGAACCAGAGTGGTAGTTCTCCAGCCATCAGAAGCCAAGTGAAATAAAACCTTATTCACATGGGATGGGGAAAGGTTAAAGGAGACCGTGAATGTTGCCATTTGAATCACGGAAGCCTTATACGAGTCAAGAACGCCGAATATTCTCATGCCAAAAAGAGGGTGTACAGACCGTTGAGAGGCCGAGAGTGTACTTTTGGCGACCGCCCAAAGGCAAACGCAACAAAATTGTGCTTCCAAACTACAAGTGATCTTTTAACCTATATATGCGCTACACATTCGCAATCATCGCCACTTTTAACCCACTCCGGTAGTACAGTATAATTAGGTCAAAGTACCAGTCTGAAGACCAATTTTCGTTTTTTGGTGGTGTAGTGTACAAAAAAAAAAAAAAAAATTTTGTCTCAAAATTTAACAAAACACATAAAAAACAAAAACAAAAATTTCCGAATTTTGGTCGAAAATTTCGAAAGTCCGAACCGGACCGAAAATTTTCAGTGTAAAAAAAATAAATTGTTTTTCGTCTCAAAATTGAACAAAACGCATAAAAAACGAAAAAAAATTTTTCGATTTTTTGGCCGCCATTTTGGATTAACGAAAAATCCAAACAAAATTCTTTCGATTTTTTTTATAAAGCGGTATTACTGCCTTCAATTTGGAACCCTTTCAGAGGGCTCATTATATTTAAATCTCAATATTTCAATCCAAAATGGCTGATTTTCGAGATAACTTTCCGTTTTGTGAAAAATTTTGGCAGAAAACATAAAATGAAAGTGTCAATGACACTGTAGCTCAACTTGACAAACTTGAACTTGGTTAGTTATAAATGAAATGGCAAAATTGAAGATCATTGGTACCAATGTCATTTTTTTTGCCAGTGGCAACATTTTTTGACAGAAACCAAAGAAAATCGATAGCTCCCATCTAGAGGCCTCCCCAAACAAGCATGCCAGGTTTCAAAGCAATCCGATCATAAATGTGCCCTGTAGGGTGTACAAAAGGGAAATATTGTGGTCTGACTAGACTAAATTCTAAGAACGTTGGCCGTGCCAACATTTTTTGACGGAAATGGAAGAAAATCGATAGCTCCCATCTAGAGGTCACCGTAAATAAGCATACCAGGTTTCAAAGCAATCTAATTATAAATGTGCCCTGTAGGGTGAGCCAAATGGAAATATTGTGGTCTGACTAAACTAAGTTCTAAGAATGTTGGCTGCGGCAACATTTTTTGATGGAAATTGAAGAAAATCGATAGCTCCCATCTAGAGGTCACCCCAAACTAGCATGCCAGGTTTCAAAGCAATTCGATCATAAATATACCCTGTAGGGTGTGCCAAAGGGAAATATTGAGTCTTCTGACTAAACTAAGTTCTAAGAACGTTGGCCGCGGCAACATTTTTTGACAGAAATTGAAGAAAATCGATAGCTCCCATCTAGAGGTCTCTCCAAACAAGCATACCAGGTTTCAAAGAAATCTGATCATAAATGGGCCCTGTAGGGTGTGCCAAAGGGAAATATTGAGGTCTGACTAAACTAAGTTCTACGAACGTTGGCCGTGGCAACATTTTTTGCCGGAAATTGAAGAAAATCGATAGCTCCCATCTAGAGGTCACCCTAAATAAGCATACCGGGTTTCAAAGCAATCAAATCTTAAATGTGCCCTGTAGGGTGTGCCAAAGGGAAATATTGTGGTTTGACTAAACTAAGTTCTAAGAACGTTGGCCGCGGCAACATTTTTTGATGGAAATTGAAGAAAATTGATAGCTCCCATCTAGAGGTCACCCCAAACAAGCATGCCAGGTTTCAAAGTAATCCGATCATAAATGTACCCTGTAGGGTGTGCCAAAGGGAAATATTGAGTCTTCTGACTAAACTAAGTTCTAAGAACGTTGGCCGCGGCAACATTTTTTGACAGAAATTGAAGAAAATCGATAGCTCCCATCTAGAGGTCTCCCCAAACAAGCATACCAGGTTTCAAAGCAATCTGATCATAAATGAGCCCTGTAGGGTGTGCCAAAGGGAAATATTGAGGTCTGACTAAACCTAGTTCTTCGAACGTTGGCCGTGGCAACATTTTTTGCCAGAAATTGAAGAAAATCGATAGCTCCCATCTAGAGTTCACCCTAAATAAGCATACCAGGTTTCAAAGCAATCAAATCATAAATGTGCCCTGTAGGGTGTGCCAAAGGGAAATATTGTGGTTTGACTAAACTAAGTTCTAAGAATGTTGGCCGCGGCAACATTTTTTGATGGAAATTGAAGAAAATAGATAGCTCCCATCTAGAGGTCACCCCAAACAAGCATACCAAGTTTCAAAGTAATCTGATCATAAATGCGACCTGTGAGGTGTGCCAAAGGAAATTGTGGACGTACGTACTAACGTACTAACATACTAACGTACTAACGTACGTACGTACGTACGCCGACGGACGAGAAGTGATGGCAATAGCTCAGCTTGACTTTGTCAAGTTGAGCTAAAAATGGAAAAAAATACCGATTATATTTGTTTTAGACAAGAGTAATTCTGACAAGTCTGTCAAAAAATTAAGTCAATAGCTTTTTTCTTTCATGAGATATTGGCCTACGAAGCTTTGGGCGTTTTGGGGCGTTTTTGCCCACCAAGAAACATTTTCCCCCAAATACTGATGGTTTTATTTATTAGAACTCATGGCCGTCATTGATCGTGCAAAGTTTGAAAAAAATCTTAAAGACCGTTTTCGAGAAAACTCTTTCCCCGATGTGTTGGAAAAACAAAAAAAAAAAAAAAAGAATAATAATCTTGGCAATAACAAATAGATTTTCCTTTCAGGAAAATCCAAATTATGCTACATACCAAATATCAAAAGATTATGACTGCTGGATCGGAAGGTTTTTAAAGAATAATTCTCACATTACACAAAGTTAAAATTTGGGACTCCAAAGAGAGTCCAAATAAGACCCCAGAGACTTGATTCAAACAAACTTGAACCTGACAGCAATAAGGAAGCTATATACCGAATATCAGGAGATCTATAAGAAGAATTGTAACCATTTACCTAACACAGTATTTTTAAAAAATAAATTAAATTTCACATTTTTCAGAAACAAATTCCACAATTTTTCAATAGAACCATACAAATATGGATACCATTAGAACCAGCTTGTCAAGCTGGTTCTAATAATATCCATATTTGTAAGGTTTAATTGAGAAACTTCCATGATATTTTTGGCTGTGGTAGGCTTATTCTGTTTAATTTTCTGACTGTTTTGGGCCATTATGTAGGTAAAGGGTTAAGGAATTTTTCTCATATTGGACTAAGTTCACATTTAGGTTCCTCAAGCAGTCCAAATAAGACTCCAGAGACTTGATTGAATAAATTTGAAATTGGACTTTAAACCGGAAGGTTGGTGTTTAGATCCAGACCAGCATCACCTGCAATCTGTCCTTGGGCAAGACACTTTATCCTAATTGCCTGTGTGTGGGCAGGGACATGCTGGTGCTGTGTACTAAGGTATACAGCAAATGAATGTTGCGCTTACCTTCAACCATTGCCTATTGCACTTGTGCCATGTTTGTAAGTTGAGACAGTCTTTTGATTCTGAAAATGGGGGAGGCGCACTGTATATTGTTCGCTACCAATTGAAGTGAGATGCGCTCTTGTTGAGTCCAGGCATTCAGAAAATGTTTCCAAGAAAAACATCAACATGATTTCCCCGCATCTAAGAAACTGTCAGGAAAAGGTCTGTGTTCATAAAGTTAAGAGAACATTGATACTGACCATTTGCAAGAAGGTTGATCAAACTCTCCGACACTGATGCAACTAATATCATTTTCTTCTGAACTAAATTACAAAACAAATCAGTGTTATTCATTTGGGAAAGTTTGTCTGAGAACCTTTCACTTTACCAGCACATCGTAAATATGGATCCCCAAAATATTACCAGCGTTTCGAAAATTTCGAATAAGCATAAGCTTGTCATAGCAGTAGTGAAATTTATTTGAGTTCGGTATAATACATGAAATACAACTACCTTTAAATTCTGCACATTTCACTTCCCACCACACCTCACATTATAACTAGAATTCACTACAAATTCTTTGTCTCTTAGCCTCATCAAAGATGGGACATTAAGACTCCTGCAGGGGTTGTATCGCAAGCATCAAGATGAAACAAAAATTACTGGGTATCGATTCAGAGTTATCAAATGCGTTTTGTAAACAAGTAGTACTGCCACTGCATAACCAAAATGTTTGATCAGTTTGAAGTATTGGAATGCTACAGTTAATAATTATGGTATATTGCAGGGCTCGATTTAACTGGATTAGCATAGCACTTTGCTCTCCAATTTCTGAATTTTGCTATTCAAGATTTATTAGTTTCAAGTGCTTTTGGATCAACTGCTAATCAATTTTCCAGGGTGAATAGTAAATTGCTATTCAAAATTTTCAGATTAAATCAAGCTCTGGTATATTGTTCAAATTTCTGCGCATGTGTGTTATATTATTTGACCCTTTTCCCATGACAGACTTTAATCTCTCACACAGTAGAGCCAATATAACAATAACATGATTTTTAAGGGCATTACAGTTCATTAGTGTCTCAACAGAAATGATTAACAGCCCAAGGTCTTACATGTAAGCCAGAGGGTTGTTAATCCTTTACCCAACACAGACGATATCAAAATTTATTATTTTAAATATCATTTTTTAAAATTTTGCAGAAAATTTAAACAAAACCATATCATGTGATCCCTCATTGGAACGAGCTCAATGAGCTCGTTCCAATGAGAGGTCACGATATGGTTTTGTTGAAATATTTTGAAAAATTATATTTTTTCAACTGCTCAATTTGCATATTACATAGCCGGATGCGGCCGATTCGTTAGGTAAAGGGTTAAATAAATTTCTGATGGGTCACTAATGGAACTGAAAGGCCTGAGAAAGTCATGTTATTACTATTTTGACCACTAATACAGGGTATTTTTGGTTTTTAAAAATTTGATTAGCAGTTTTTATCACTGTCCTGGAAAACTGATTAGGAGTGGGGACAAACTGATTATCAATTATAAAGAGACTAATAAATTAAAAAAAAACACACTTTTTCAGTCTAATAGTTTTTTTTTTCATTTACAAGAACAGAAATCTGATGAATTTGATCAATGAAAGTGTCAATGACACTGCAGCTTAACTTGACTGCGTGTTGTGTTTGATGAAAAGGATAATGTTCAATACTTATGAAAGGATTATAAATACGACAAGAATTGTGATAATTGAGAATATGTTAATTTCTGTTCCCAGTCTGCTACATGAATGTTTTCAATAAAAATAATTTGAGGTGAAGACAATACTAAAGAATTGAGGGGTGGGTTTCTGTTGTCCTCACAGTTAATCCGTTAATGTATGTCAACCAAAGTTACCAAGTTACAGGGAAATTATTCCAAAACGAGTCATCCTATCAAGTTACAATGAAATTCCTTCATAAATCCCCCTATAGACTGTACTAAAGGTTTTCTGGCTTCAGGCCTGTGTAGCGTTTACGGCTGACCCATCACAATCAAAAGGGGACGTCCTCATTTAGACATTATACTGAGTCATCCTACAAAGTTACAATGAAAGCCATTCATAAATACGACCTGTAGTCGGTGCTGTGCTAAAGGTTTTCGAGTTTTGGGCTCGGGCAGCCGTCATGGACAAATGATCGTGACCAAAAGGGGATGCTCTCATCTAGACATTATCTGGAGTCAACCTACTAAGTTACAATGAAATCCTTCAGTAAATACAACCTGTAGACTGTGTCGTCACGGTTGACAGATCGCAACCAAATGGGGAAGTAGGGCTGCACAGTATTACGGTACACCAGTTGGTACTGGTACTGAAATCATCACCGGTTAAAAACCGTCCATCAAAAATGAATACCGGTATACCATGAGTAATAGTATACAATTTTGGGCCTGGTATTATGATTTGAAATTCGCGAAAATAGAGAAAACATATATTAAATGCAAGGGATATCAATAAAAAAGATATTTTTGGAGTTTTAGATAGAAGTATTATTTACTGCACTGGGGAAATGAGTGATTTGAATGGATTCAATGGAAAACTAATCCATGTCTACAAAGTTATTGAACCTATTGTTACGAAAGTAAGCCATAATATTATTAGTCGGTTTACTCACTTTCATCCGATAGAAACTCAAATACGAGTAAATTAATCTTTGACAGTTTAACTCCTGTAAAAACATGGTCGACCTCTCTTGTCCCGATAAGTGTTTACTGATTGAGCCAGGCTATTGTTACCAACCCTGTGTCAATTGCGTGTGTGTGGCTTTATGAAAAACAGTGGCAAACAAAACAATGAAAGTGTCAATGACACTGTAGCTCAACTTGACAAACTTGAACTTGGTAAGTTATAAGTGAAATGGCAAAATTGAAGATAATTGGTGAAATTTCAACATAACAGCATTGTGTGTGCACAACGTCAGAGTAATCCATGCTTTTTTAAATGTAAACTGTAAGACTGGCTAAAGGAAGAATGCTGATACACAAATGCAGTAAGTTCAGAGGTTATTGAAAATGGCAACTATTTTTTTCACAGAAATGAATGCTAATCAATAGCTCTTACCAAAAAGGTCTCGCCTAATGAGCACACCAAGTTTAAAAACAATCCTATGATAAATGTGGCCTGAAGGCCATGTCAAAGAAGAATGTTGATGCACAAATGCAATAAATTCAAAGATTGTTTCTAACAGCAACAGTTTTTGATGGAAATGAAAAGAAAATCGATAGCTCCTATCTTTGTAACCCTGCATAAGCTTACAAAGTTTCAAAACAACCTGATAATGAATGCACCCTCAGAGGCATGCCAAAGGAAATTGTCAATGCACAAATGCACAAAATAGAAGGTCACTGCTTGTGGCAATGCTTTTTTTTTCTCTTTTCTATGGAAATTCATAAATATATACTGCAGAGAGTGTAAAAGGGATAAATTGCTGCACAAATGCAGTAAGTTCAAAAGCTGGTGATAACGACAATAATTTTTTATGGAAATGAACACATGCACAGTTGTATCTAGAGTTCACCACGAACACACATACCAAGTTTCAAAGTAATCCAATCATAAATGTGCCCTGAAGGGTGTGCCAAGGGGAAATATCGAAGCCTGACTAAACTAAGTTCAAAGGTCGCTGCCAGCAACAACATTTTTTGACAGAAATGGAAGAAAATCGATAACTCCCATATAGATATCACCCCACACAAGCACATCAAGTTTCCAAGCAATCCAATCATAAATGTGCCCTGCAGGGTGTGTCAAAGGGAAATATTGATGCATAACTGCACTAAGTTTTTACAAAGTTCATCAGAGGTCATTGCCAATGGATACTATTTTTGATGGAAATGGAAGAAAATTGATAGTTCCCATCTAGAGGTCACCCCAAACAAGCACAGCAAGTTTCAAAGCGATCCAGTCAAAAATGTGCACTGCAGACTGCACCAAAGGGAAATATTGATGCATAACTGCGCAAAGTTCATCGAAGGTCATTAACAGCGGCAACATTTTTTGGCAGAAATTGAAGAAAATCAATAGCTCCCATCTAGAGGTCACCCCAAACAAACATATCAAGCTTCAAACCATTCTGATCATAAATATGCCCTGTTGGGCGTGCCAAAGGAATATATTGGTGCCTGACTAAACTAAGTTCAAAGGTCATTGTCAGCGGCAACAGTTTTTGACGGAAATCAAAGAAAATCGATAGCTCCCATCTAGAGGTCACCCCAAACAAGTATGCCAGGTTTTAAAGCAATCCAATCATAAATCTGCCCTGTTGGGTGTGCCAAAGGGAAATACTGAGGTCTGACTAAACTAAGTTCTAAGAACGTTGCTGGCGGCAACATTTTTTGACGGAAAATGAAGAAAATCGATAGCTCCCATCTAGAGGTCACCCCAAACAAGCATACCATGTTTCAAAGTGATCTGATCATAAATGCGACCTGTGAGGTGTGCCAAAGGAAATTGTGGACGTACATATGCCCGGACGTATGTATGCTGACGGACGAGAAGTGATAGCAATAGCTCAGCTTGACTTTGTCAAGTTGAGCTAATAATATATTGTCAGTTACTTTTATCAAAACAACATCTGTTCAATTTGCGGAATTGTAAGGAAAGGGCCCGGTTACACAAACAACCAAGCTATTAAACAGTTTATGTCCCGATACCAACTGCAATACCTTGCAGTGATTGGTCAATGCCTCGTTGATTTTATTTTATGTCACCGGGAATGCGCATATGTCTACTGTCAGCGATTCTTATGTCCACTGTCGAGGAAAGGTTCTTGTTGCCATGAGCAACGGTTCATCGCAATGTCTTTTTTTACTTGAAATCAACTGAGACAAATACATTTAACTGAAGTAAAATACACATAAAAGTACCGTTATTACGTACAAAAAGATTAGTTATGTAAACATGGGTAATTATTTATGAAACCGATTAGATTATAAGGTCTCTTTTCATTAATTTACTTAACATAAACTGAAACGAATCAAGAGCATCTCACCCCAATGATTGCGTACGTAAACATTGAATAATGATATTTTTTTTTCCAATTCAATTTTACTTGTGTAAGAACGGGACATATACAATACATGGGGAGTGGATTGTAACTAAATCACCCGTGGGGTGGAGTTATCACCCAAACTATAACTTTCATATTTAGTATATATCGACTAAAAATACAAGCAATGTTTCAGCCAATGGTCCATTGGCTGAAACTTTGCTTGTGCTTGTTACGCTTTGCAATACATTTGCAATTATTGTTTGGGTGGAATATCCGCTCTGAGGGTGATTTAGTGATAATACACTCTCCACGTATTGTACATGTACGTTATTCTGTTTGTTGACAGAGCACATGTTCTCACGTTGCCTGCATGAAACATATATTCAACCTCGGCTGACGCCTCGGTTGAATATAAATTTCATGCAAAGAACTTGAGACCATGTCCCCTGTCAACAAACAGAATAACTTATAATATCTACTCTAATTCATTTTGTAAATCACAAAAATCCCAAACCATGGAATTTAAACCAAACTCAAAACAACTTCAGTTACTTGATCATACTTTGGGTCTGCACCAGGAAATGACGGAAAGCCGATTCTCGTCTTAGATAACAAGTGTGCTCATCGTAGATATTTGTTTATTCATTGTTATACATTTATCATTTATTCATCATGCTGTTCTCATTAGAAATAAATAAATATTGACTGAATTATACCCGTCTTCTGTGATTATTATCTGACCAGGTACTAAAATTACCAGGAACGAATTGTTCAATCTTGGATACGAATCAACCAATGTTGAGTGTCAGCTCAAATTGCCCCTATCTTCCTGCAATAAACTTCGTAACAAGACAATGTCAAATGTTAGCTGTCACATGTCAGGCCAGTCGGTCCATTGATATTAAGCATGCCTCCAAGACGTGATCACCATTCAGTTTCATGATAGCATGGTGTCAATCACAAGCTGACAATGTTTTCCCAGTGAAACAGCAATGATGACTTCACAAGTCTGTCAATTTGCAGTCTTTCGGTTTTGAGACACGTCATCGCGCACGCAATTTTGAAAAGCTTCGCACCACTATTGCCGCACCTTGGCAAAAAGCAGCAGCGCGCTATATGATTGCCTGTTTGAATGTTCGAATTATGTTAACACAGTGGGGTTAATGCTCATCAAGCGTCGATAGCATGTGTACATGCCCTTATGAAGTAATATACAAGTGCATGGTACAATCGCAGTGTAGGTTTCACTTTCAAAAGAAGTCCAGAAAGTTACTATGTCGCAACTTCAAACAAGCCGACACATCAACAGTTGATGCCACAGTGCGTCCCAATTTAAACATGATGAAATTGGTTCATCAGAAAAACTAGATGTACCTGTCACAATTCCATATTATTCTAGTTACTGTTCCCAGCTCCGGTTTTTCCTTATTCAAAACTGTGTATTCTACCTTCAATTCTGTTCGTGCATTTCAGTTTAGTTTACGGATTTATTTTTTGAAAAAGAATGTTCGAAATAATGAACATATATTGTGAGTACATGTAAGTGATCTTTATTTTATTGTTATGATTCAACAAACGTGACTTAACGTCACTATGAAAAGGAGGATGTTTTTTAATAGAATACAGCATGTGAATAGATAGACGGTCTGTCACTATCATACACGCTGTATTCTATTAAAACATCGTCGTTTCCGTAACTTGTTCACAATAGCTGAGCACTTCAGGAAAATGGCACTTGCGAATTAGAAGCGGCCCTTGCCACACTTGCATTTTACAAAATCGAAAGACTGGCAATTTGACAAAAATTGTTGCAAATTTCACAATCTGCATAATTTGAAACAATTTTTGTCCGACTGCTGACAAACAACAAATTAATGAACATCAAAAGTCTTTTACATCCAAAGGGCTTATGGAAAAGAAAGGTATTTCAGTTTTATTTTGTTTTCAATCTGAACTGTTTCATGGTATACCCCGATATTGTTTTCAATACTGTCACCGGTACTCAAATCCGAATACTGTGCTGCCAAAGTTCTCATCTAGACATCTTACGGAGTCATCCTACCAAGTTACAATGAAATCCCTCTACTTTAAATACAACCTGTAGACTATGCTAAACTTTTTTGGGTTTCAGGCTTGGGCTTGGGCTTGGGCAGTCGCCACGGTTGACAGATCATGACCAAAAGGGGACGTTCTCATCTAGATATTATACAGAATCATCTTCCTAAGTTACAAAGAAATAAATACGGCCTGTAGACTGTGCTAAAGGTTTTCAGGTTTTGGGCTCTGGCAGCCATCCTGGTTGACCGATTGCAACCAAAAGAGGATGTTCTCATCTACACATGACCTCAAACCTACATATAAAATTTCTTGGCATGACACCAATGACCAAAATGAACAAGAGCGCATGTATCGCTGAAGCAATACAATGTCTCCTACCGGACTAATGAGCATTAATAATTATACAAATATTGTAACCTAGATGTGATCAATATGAATTCCGTTGAAGCGTTTCCAAAAAAAGCCCGGAAAACTGATATTATGGCACTTTTCCATATTTCCAAGGACCATAAGTCACACAAGAATAATGCAATCAGCATGAAACTCGAACTTTTTTGTTTTGTAAGTCATCGTTCTATAGTAGGTTACCAAGAATGAAAACATTCGGTTGAAGCATTTCCAAAAAAAGTCCGGAAAACTAAAGTATGACTGACAGACTGACTGACAGACTGACGGATGGACAGAGTGCAAATGAAACTTGATTTGTAAGTCATCGTTCTAATTTTTTTACCCCCCAATCCCCAAAATTTGCATCTAAAACCGAAAATTACATGTCCTATATGGGCCTCCATACTTTTACTCCACTGCGCGTGCACAGTGTCGAGGAGGTCTCGAAACTGCCGCCAACAGACATTCTTACAACCAATGCCTGGTAAGCGTTATGCACGCAGCGGGGAGGCAAGAGTTCCCAATTCCTGGGAGGGCCCTCCCCGTCTGGGTCATTGGTAAGTATAAAAAAATATAAATTACTATAAATTTTTATACTGTACCAATGACCCAGACTTAGCTGAATAGTAAAAAGGTTGGAGGGCCTAGGACATAAGTAAAATCCAATATTTTTTAAAGGAAAGCCAATAAATACGGGAATCTAGCGAAATGAGACTCTATATACTCATTTAAAAGTGTTCGAAGAATGTATATTAATGCCCAATTAATCACGTGATATATACAGATACTTCACACCAATCAACACTTAAAAAATATTACACAGATGAGTACTAAACATAGGCTTTACCCTTTAAAAACATCCCAGAACTGACTCAGAATTACTGACTCCAAGGGAGGTATTCCCTTGCTTTACACAATAAAGCAGGTGACCCAAGGGAACACCCCCCCCCCCCCTCCCTTCCCCTTGCCCTGGATCAAATACTCCAGAGCAATGAGGGCAGCAGGACAGAGTCATTGCCGGAACCGAAAGCCTATACACATATAGTTGCCACTGTTTAGTAGACGACATTCTGAGTAAAAAATAACGGACATAAACAATGTAGATCTGCAGAAAGGACTCAATATTCTCAGATACAAAATCATGAAAATGGAGGGCTAAGACCAATATGCAGTTCTCATTAGATCTGTAATATCAACATAATTAGCTTATGCCTATGATGTAGAAGAACTCTTACTTCATGAGCTTAAAACTAACGCACAGACTGCTGAACGAAGATATAATCTTTAGCAGAACTGGTAGTAGATTGAATCCATCTGACCATAGAATGGACCGAAATGTGGAGAAAGCCTCCACGGCATGTCCCACAACAGACGCCTGAGTAAAATAATCCTCAGTCTTTGTGGATCTAGAGAAGCTACCAACAGAATTTGCATTGAAATAATTACATTGAGCAATATCTGTTAAATCAATGGCATTGGAAGATACGTATATCTTATTATTCCATTCCCAAGATCGATAGAGCGATTACTGCAAACGCTCGAAGATCCAAACATTGTGACACATACGTCTGCAACTAATTGTTGAGATGCGTCGCGAAAAAGTTGATCATTGGCCGCTCTTTTTTGGTAGCAATCTGAATGATTACTGGTTTGTTGAAAGTCCATTCTGGTGGCAACAAACGGCCCCTCCGTGAAGGGAGTCCGCTAATACATTCAGACGACCCGGAATATGACAGACCAATAGAAGAACTTGATGTTCTAGTACCAACCGAAAGATTCCTTCCCTTAACATGAATAACAGGATGGAATGAGTGCCTCCATAATTCCAAAACTACGCTAATACTGTCGAGTTGTCGGACAGAATTAGCATATGAGCATTCTGAATAACGTTCATCAATAACGTAGCGCAAGCCAAAATGACATCATTCTTGATGTTTGTGTGCTTGATAAGGAACTACGGCAACAAAAGACCCTGGCACTTCAAATCCGTTGGGTTTAATGAAACTACCCAAAGTGTTTGACTGACATCCGTCAAAACTGTAAAACTCGGATCCGGCAATTGCAGTGGAACTACTTGAGTTAAGCACTGAAAACGTGCCCAAGTCTGAATCTCTTATTCACTTGATTTGACAAGAAGATGTCCGTATCGAGCGAAATAATCTTAACCCTCCAATTCTGAATTAAAAGAAATTTGGAGATGACAAATGCTTAACAGCCCCATTGGAATAAAATCACGGCAGTTCCGCACAACGTATCAGTCACATAAGATCTCCTGTTAAAACCTTGTCTGAGCGAAGACAATAGCGAGTATAACAACTGATTAATTTTGCTCTGGTTAACGGCAGACAAACGAAAATGTTATGCGTCTTGATGCTCATCCCCCGTTGGGTAAATGACTTGGACGAAACCAGATCCGACTTCTCCTCGTTTACTTATGAAACCGAGACGTCGGATCAATAGAAGCAGAATCTGCACATCGTTCTGCGCTCCGGTTAACGGCAGACATACGAGAATGTTATGCGTCTCGAAGCTCATCCCCCGGTGGATAAATGACTTGGACGGAACCAGATCCGACTTCTCCTCTTTTACTTATGAAACCGAGACGTCGGATCAATAGAAGCAGAATCTGCACATCGTTCTGAAGCATTAACTCGCTGTGAAGAATGTCGTCCAGGTAGGCAGACGTTACCGCAGACGAATGAGCTCGGAAATGAGTCATTAACGAGTTCGTTATTCGAGTGAAAGCCCAGGAACTAGATTCAGACCGAAACACATTGGTAGGTGCTGAAACACAATTCCTATGATAAAGAAGCAAAGATACTTTCGGAACGCCTGATGTACCCTGACGTGAAAGTATGCAACTAGAAATCTATGCATGTATCATAGTCGTACACCCGAATACTCGCTCTGACCAATCGGATGGACTCCATGTAGAAACTTGGAGCCACGATCAGCTTGTTATCCAGCTCAGAATATGAGTGGACGGAACGAGCCGTCTGGTTTTGGAACCAGAAAAGGATTGTTGTAGAAGCCTGGAAATTCCTAGATTTCTACGATCTCTATCGCAATCATTCCAAAAGAGACCGGACTTCTGATGGAAGCGAGTGTCTATCGTACTGACTGACGGAAGCTGAGTCCAACTGGACTCCGAGTTAACAGAGGATTTCATTTGAGGAACAATTTAATCCTTCCGAAATCACCCCTTGAATCCACGGTACGTCCTTAATCTAATCCCAAATCATTGAGAAACTCAACAGTCTTCCACTCACTAGCACACGATAGAGGTTAAAACCATTACCTCCTGGTCCTGCGAGGCTTGCGGAAGGAGAAGCCATGTCCTCCACTGCCCGCACATCGCCTTGTTGCCCTAGGGGCATCTGATCGGATGTCTCGGTCTGAATTACAGCCCCTATCTGAGTCGCTACCTTGACGGTCTCTAGAATAAGACCTAGAGGATGCATAGGAACCTCTATAGGAACTTCCCTTGGACGTATTCACCCCAGAAGTGACTGTTCTACTCTTCTCTGTTGAATCCGACTATATGGAAGCGAATTTTAATAGCAGAGAGTCTAAAGCTTTCTTAGTTAACTGATCATAAACTGCAGAAAGCTTGCCGTCGAAGAAAACTCTCCGGAGACCGGAGCAACTCTGAGAGAGTTTTTCACCTTAATATCTACACGTGTGGAAGTAGCCAGGGCCGCGTCACGTCTAACCAACTCTATATTGCCACTAAAGGACGGAGTTTTACGTGAGGCCCTTGAAAGAACTCTTGAGGAGGTTGTACATCCCAGAATTCTTTTTGCTTTGAGACGTAATGATAACGTTCTGGTAAGGTGATCTGCGTACGATGATGCGTCTAAGCTGTCCATGCTAGACGACATTGTTATTTCCAACATCATGGTTGGAATCAGGGTTGGGGTATTCGTATTCGTATTCGGTATTCAGTCGTATTCAATACATTTTTTCAAGTATTCAAATGTATTCAGTATTCATGCAATTTTAAAGTATTCGTATTCGAATACAGTCAAATTTGAGGTGTATTCATGAATACTTTTTGAATACTTTTTGAATACTTTTCTTGTTTTTAATACACATGTATACAGTATTTGTAAAAAAAAATATTGTGATTATCTCTATTAGATAGTCGTAAAGAATTAAACTAATACTTCTGAAGTGCACATATCAGGTCCATCAAATAGTACATCACACTTCATACTACACATGAAGGTAAGTTCAATTATTTATCTGCCTTTTGATAGCAGTCTTCGTTGTTCAAAACTTGTTTCATTGTAAACTGAACATTGTAATTGTACAGATTATTCTTTGGACAAAGGATATCAGTCTGGCCAAAGTAGTGATTTTTAATCCCTGAACAACTCCATTATTCAATTAATACTAATCGAATATTTTTCTACAGTAATAGTAGAAATAAGGTGTAGACTGATAGATCTGTAAAATTATTGTGCCTGAATTACAACATTTTTCCAATAGTGCAGTAATTGTTTAATTGATCTTTGTGAATAGCACTGGCCAGTTTTTTTTTATTCTCACCAGCAATGTATGTTTAAATATTAATAAAAGACATGAAGCAAAGAAGCCACAATTAATAGACATTATTGGGGGTCATAAAATGCAGTTTAGAAGAAAAACTTTAAAAAATATTAAAAAAAATGTGTAAATTTCTCACAGTTCTCTATTTAATGATTACAGTGTATGCACTAAACAACAAAACATTGGATGAGTACTGTGTACATTTGCTAATTGCTTTCTAAATAAATTGATATTTGAAATTTTTTTTTATTTCTTTTGTTTGTCATTAATACCAACTTATGTCTGTTGGTTGGATTCTAAAGGATTAAGAGATCCACCCTCTGAAAAACTAATTCTTCACCTATAATCCCTTATACCCTTAATCCCAATAAGAATGATCAAATTATCATCCATTTACAAGAAATAATTTTGAAAAGTATTCAAGTATTCATATTTGTATTCATGAATACATTGTAAAGTATTCGTATTCGTATTCAATACATTTGAAACTTGTGTATTCGTATTCGTATTCATAAAATTTCAAAGTATTCGTATTCGTATTCAATACATTTACAATGTATTCGCCCCAACCCTGGTTGGAATAGACATAGACGACAGTAAAACAATACTAGTTCCTGACCTGGTCGTCTAGACGCAGAGAACTCTCAGAATGCTCTGTCCTACCGTTTCAAAATATTCAATGAAATGATGAAAGGCAGATGTAAAGCATATTGCCGATAAGAAACCTGACCTGCCCATTTAGGTAGCAAGTTATATAAATATAGCGTCATTCAACAGATCAAATGTCCGTGAAACATATCTGGACTATGTCAGAAACTGAGGGATGATGTGCCTAAATTGATTAAGAATTCTATGTCCAGTGGCGCTATCCGTTTCTTATCCGGCAACGCAGCATTTTGGTCCGGAGGAACAACGTCCGATGATAATGCTGGATGCACTCTACGGCAATCATGTTGTTCCGAAAAGGGAAAATACAACTCATCCGTATCCCTTTCACCATCCTGTCGGACCACTTGAAATTCTTGGTCGTCCATGCCTGAACCTGCAGCGGAACGTACCAACCCAGCATCGTCGGATAATTCCGGATCTGACAGAGTTACTGTCGGTTGCTGGGATGCTGCGATAATTTGTGCTATCTGCGATAGCATACCCACAACAGAGGCCTGTGGAGCTGCGGTCTTATAGGATATAGCCGCTGGAAGCTCCTTGAACGTTCACTTCTGCATACCTCTAATATGCGAACATCCGGAGAATGATGGTCTCGTATCCTTGGCTACCGGATGGCGTGACCTGGTTGTCGTAGAATCCCTGATCAGCGATGTTGGTTGAATATCACAGGTCACATAGCCAAGGTGTGGTCGCGTGTGCTGCCGTGAGGATGAGGAAGCCGAAAGAGCAGTCTCTCCGGACTGTCTATGTAACGTAGCGTCCTGGCGGTAGACGTATACTCCGACTGAAGAACGTTTTGTACCACAACATCTGGTCCCAGATGTTGTTGTACGAGAGAGGTACCTCTCTCGCTCGCAGCCCGGATGGACCTGGACGAGCTAGGAACCAGACTAATAGGCTTCCTCTGTTCCATCCTCTGATCCGTCGTCACTGGGTGTGCACTTTATGTTATTATAGTGCTTGCATCACCCAAATCTCCTTCCTGGACCGCAACGGACGAACCCGGGTGCTGAGCCATTTGGTGAATGGTCGCGACACCGGGCAAGCTAGCGGACGTAGACACCATCTATCGTACTAAGGAACTCCAGGCAATTGACGTATCTACATGAGCACTTTTGCTGCTAACTCTTCATTTGACTGTGACAACGGAAGCACACTTTACGAAGACATCACGGTAACAATATCTAGTTCATGTTACCCTATGAGACCTGTGGAGCCGCGGTCTTACGTGAAATATCCACTGGAAGCTACCGGGACGTTCATTCCAGCATTTACATAATATGCGAACGTCCCAGCTGGAAAGGTCTTGTATCCTTGGCTAGCAGATGGAGTGACCTGGTCGATGTGTATTCCTTGGTCGGCGAAGCAAGAGCACCAGAGACGATCAATCCTGCATTATATAATATGCGAACGTCCCCTGGAAATCTGTGGTCACATAGTCAAGGTGCGGTCGTCTGTGTTGACGAGGATGAGGAAGCCAATATAACAGCCGTGTTGGACAGTCATGCGACAGAGCGTCCCGAACAGGAGGAGTGGACGTAAGCTCTGACTAAGCGAACAACATACAACATCGCAGCGCAGATGTTGATGCAAGAGAGAGGGGGCCTCTCTCGCTCGCGGTCCGGTGGACCTGGACGAGCTAGCAATCGGACTGACAGGCTTCCTCCGTACTATCCTCGGATCCGTCGTTACTGTGTGTGCACATCTGAAGTTTTATAGTGCTCGCATCACCCAATCTGCTTCCCAGGACCGCAACGGACTAACCTGGGTGCTGTACCATTCTTATTTCCTGGAGAATGGACGCGACACCGGGTGGACTAGCGGGAGACAATGCCTTCGATAGAACTAGCTAACTCCCAGCAATTGTTGTAATACCTTGAGCACTTCCCGCTAGCCCTAATATTGCAACAACGGAGACACAGTTATTGAAGACATCACGGAAACATCACTCTGAGTTCTGAAAAAGAAACTGATAATATATAGTGACCCTACAGAGAGAGGACCGTAATGGACCTCTCACCGCAACAAAATACCGTGACACACGTCTCCAACATTGTCATATCAATCAACACACACAGAGCAAGAATTAATGTGACTACACAGACTATAAGAAACACAATGAACTTGTGAATTAGAGGAAGATATCCTCGCATTACGACTGAAGAATATTTTTTCAACCAGAAAAAATATACACCGTCATATTACTCACACTAACTCTTGAAATAAAGATACATAATATATTATAATTCATTATAACATTTCAAAAGAAAATAATTTTCCAAAAAAAAATTTTTGCAAAAAATTTTCAGATGAGCCCAAGTTCCCCAAAAAGCCTAAGTGTGGACAAAAATTTTAATCACTTTGAAAAAATTAATATTTTGGGGGGATAGTAATATATAAAAAAGATTTTTACTCACTTTTTATTGAAAATTATCCAATTTTATCGAAAATTATCCACACTTCACATTGATCCTATATTCCTATTAACACATCCCAGAATGACTGAATTAAACTAATAATAGTTCTATACTGAATTGGTAGCATGTAGAGACCAGTCATAAGTGGTGTGTTGTTTTAGTCATGTTGTTTCAGTTGGGTACCCACTAAGAGGAATGAATTTTGTTAGATGCAAAAAAATCAAATGAAAAGACATATTGTTTTAGCATGATATGGGTTCATTACAGCGTTGATCTCTTTTCCTTGTTCTAAGTCTAAGACAATAAAAGTGTTTTTGTAGCTGTTAACAATCATCATGTTGCCACAGAAAATTAGAATTATTCATTAGAATTTAATTGTTTGGAGTCAGTGAGGATTGCCTCGCTACTCATTGCGAACTTTAGGATTGCCCTGTAACTCTGCGTGTGGGGAGTGGGCTGCGAAGAAACCAACTACTCACCCCAGCACTAGCAACAATCAAACAACAGCTACAATATACAATAAGAGTTCAATCTTTCTCTAACAATGATGTGGAGGAGTACTGGAGTAGAGTCAGTGAGGATTGCCTGGCTACTCATTAAGAAATCTAGGATCGAGTCTGTGGGGACAGCCTTGCAATTCTGCATGTTGGGAGTGGCCGCTCCAAAGAAACCCACCCATCGCCCCATCCATACCTATAACTTTTCTAATTGAACACTCGCTAATTTTCTTGCAACACTCCTATCTAGAAGAAGCATGGAAATAGCAGGTGGAGGATATGAGGAATTGGAACAACCGACCTCCTTGTCCCTGAATTACAGACAACTCGGACCAAAGACAACTCGGACCACTTTTGAAGACAACTCGGACCAACTTTGAAGACAACTCGGACCAACTTTAAAGACAACTCGGACCAACTTTGAAGATAAGTCGGCCCAATTTTCAGGACAACTCGGACCACTTTTGAAGACAACTCGGACCAACTTTCAGGACAACTCAGCCCAACTTTTGAAGAAGTCGACCCAAGTTTTAAGACAAGTTGGTCCAACTTTCTAGGCAACTTGGACTGACTCGGTGATTAATTCGGACCTGAATAGTGGACAAACGAAGATTCGGGGTTGGTGGGGAAAAACACATAACAACCAGTCACGGCTTAAACGATTTATTAAAAACTGAGACATGACAATCAAAGACATGAATAAATGAATGAATAAAACTTCACATAAAAAAGCAATGTCTAGCACATATTTTATCAAACTATATGTACAATATATATGTATTGGTATTTAAAGTCACAATTCTTCAAATTTAAGTCCGTATGAACATCAGCATTATTATCTGAAAGATATATATACATTAACCCTTTACCTAACGCTTGTACCAGACGGCACTCGTAACGCGTTACTATTTTTTTTTGCTTCATAAACATAGGTTATGAAACCTCATTGGAACAGACTTGATTCGCTCGTTCCAATGAAGGATCATAATCTACATGTATGTTTTGGTGAATTAACTCAAAGTTGTCAATTTTCACCTGTAATTATATTGAACATAATCCCATGACTGAGTCTCTATTGTTATATTTGAGGTGTTTATTCAAGACACAGATTATACACAACTTGCTCCTTTTAATGCCAACTTTTAAAAATTTTACACGCCGGGTGGAACCATGGATGACCTGGGACACATGTGCTTGACAAGATGTATCCAAATTAGTGAACTTTAGTCACTTGGGGGGGGGGGGGGGGGGGGGAGTGGGGATGATTCGGGATGGACCGTTGCCTTACACTCTATACAGCCATCAACCATGATTGATGAATGACTATGAATGAATTGAATGACTAAATTCTCGAAACGAACATAATAAATAGAAAAGCTAGTGCCTAAAACAACATGTCGGTAATCTTTTGAGCCGCCTGTTGAAAAGATGAGCTAGTACAAGCAACAAACTTTCACACATTATTTCCGTGTGATTACTTGTTTAGTGCAATGCGAACATTCATCACATATCAAAGTTTGTGGTGAGAAGCATTTTCATTTTACAGAATAACTTCAATGACAACACAAGCTGCACTGAAAAGTGTTGCGTCGCATCTATTGAAGTCTTTGAGATCACATTTAATTATTTTCGACATCATTCTTTTCTTCACAGTTGGTCCAACCTGTCTTATAGTCGTTACAACTTGTCTTGGAAGTTGGTCCGACTTGTTTCCAAAAGTGGTCCGAGTTGTCTTGAAAGTTGGGCCGACTTGTCTTGAAAGTTGGTCCGAGTTGTCTTCAAAAGTGGTCTGAGTTGTCTTGAAAGTTTGGCCGACTTGTCTTTAAAGTTGGTCCGAGTTGTCTTCAAAAGTGGTCCGACTTGTATTGGTCCGAGTTGTCTTTGATCTGAGTTGTCCTAATCCCCTTGTCCCTGTAGCGGGTTGTCCCGTTCCCGATATTATTAATATTTGAAGTCTCTTCCTTATCCTCTCCCCACACCTAAATGTATCCTCAGTTTCTCCATCTCCAATTATTCAGTGTGAAAGACATAATTTCACCATAGTTCACTCCCAGTGAATCTCAAAGGGGGAGCGGTGGCATTGTGGTAACCAATTCTCGTCAGATCACCGAAGTTGAGCAACATCGAGTCTGGTTGGTCCTTGGATGGGTGATGGTCTGAGCGATCGATCCTGACTTCCGCGTGGTGTCCTTGGGTAAGGCACTTAACCCCTGATTGTCCACTTGGGAGCACGATGACGCTGTGTACTAACACGCACTGCACGATGGTGCACATGTCAGGGGCGGATCCAGGGGGGGTGCTCGAGCAACCCCCCCCCACACACACACACGCCTACTCACTACTCACAGTCATCCAAGAAAACTTGAATTTGCAGACATTCTGAAAGAGTGAAAACTTCATCCCAATCACAAGTGTTATTGTAATAAGCATACACGATTACTGTATTTCCGATCCAGCCTCCAATAATCTATCTTGAAGATTTAATTTCAATAAAATGTAATTGTTATAAGAATGTGCCTGAAATTTAACCAGTTACCAATCTAGTGGTCGACCGATTATCGTAAATGGTGGAATAATCGGTCGATTATGAGGAATCGGAATCGGATCGACGCTGACAAAAAATATCGGCAGTTGCCGATTATGTCACTCTTTTCTAAAGACCCTTCTCGCCACCAACAGGGCCTATTCTAACCACAAATAATAAACATATTTCCGCTTGTTTTTTTAATCTTATGGGGTATGAGGTAAGTTCAGGTAACTATTTTCCCCGTGGGAACCCCGGGAAGTGAGGCAGTGCTTGTTTACTATGGTCAACAAGTTCAGTTTTACTGGTAAAATAGGACCCAGTCACCAATGCTTGGGGTGGAAGTCCTCTAAAATGGGCAACATGGAGTATAAACGATTGTCTAAACTTGACTTTATCTCCATGTTGTGTCACGATTAGCCATTGTGCATAAATATGTGACGTTAAACACCAATAAATAAATAAATAAATAAATAAATAACTATTTAGTATTGTATTTTGTACAAAGCAATGAGACAAGTTCAGACATGGAATTTGAACCTTGATAAAAATACTGGCAAGACCTTGGTAAGTAAGAATTGAACTATTTATTTACAATCCTCAACATGTGGTTAAAACTCTGTAGATGTCCGTCGGCTTCACTTGATAAAACATTTAATGTTTTGACACTACATTTGGGAAGAAGAACTGACGGAAATGTACGTCGAAGTGACACTGGTGTCGGGCCATGTTTATGAATGATCTGAAAGCCTGTTCCAAATTGTTCGTAAATATGGTGTGAATCGTCCACAGGCATGGACCGAATCGTCCAATAATCTTGTCCGAATTGTCCAGAAATCTGGGCTGAATCGTCCATAGGTCTGGGCCGAATCGTCAAAAAAAGGGTGATCTGAATCGTACATGGTCCGAATCGGTCAGATACCGAAATTTACGCACTTGAAGAATAACCTAAATAGAGATTACTTGTAATTCCAGAAACACAAACATTCCTGTATTAACTGATACCTGTCCTGCAAAACGTGCTTTGGAATGTGTGGAAATGCGAGTTACACGTGCTCCTCAAATTCTTGGACCAAATACTTGGCAGTTTCACATTTAAAATCGGCTGTTTTTAAGAATGGTGGACAACTCGCCATAGCTCTGGACCACTTGCCCCAAACCAAAGAAGACAACTCGCCCTAAAATGTGGACTACTCGCCTCAGCTTTGGACAAAGTGAACGGAGAAATTTGGCTTCCACCAGTATTACTTGTGCTGCATCTACACCAGGTTCAGAAAATAATGCTACAGAGTTGGATGGTGACATGACTCCCGTAAATAATTTGGAACACATCAGTGCTTTGCCAGAAAGGGAGGATGAGGCGGCTGTAATCTCTGCAAAATCATTATAAAATATTCAAGTATTGGAAAATGTATGAAAATAATCTAATGTCTGTTAATACATTGTTAAGAAAATGTGGGAATTTGTATGGCTCAGTTCGCCAAAAGCTGTTGAATCATTGCATTATTTCTATTTATAAATGTTGTTTATGTCTCCTTGTTGTACATGTATATACGCCTGTTATAAATGACACAGGCTTTTTTTTCACTTGGTTACAAAATGTTAATTTTTTTTCGACTGTGTTAATCCAAAACCAAAAAATGTAATTGACAAAATGACTACGTGTTTGATATATAAGAATGTCAAATATTACTTGAAATCAGAAATCTATGAATAAATGTTCATTTTTTTAGCCGTGAGTTAGTTCTTTTTCACAGATACTAAGGCCCAATTTAGTTTGTCACAATTTTTAGGCTAGCAGTCCAAAATTACTGTCAAGGGCAGTATAAATTTCCTGGGTCGAGTAGTCCAAAATTTGAGGCGAGTAGTCCAGGCCGAGGGCGAGTTTTCCAATGGCGAGTTGTCTTTGGGGCGTGTTGTCCACTTACCGTTTTTAACCAAGTGGGTTCTGTGTTTGTTTTGAAAATTCGCTTGGAAAATCATTTGAATTGGAAATATTTTAACTGTAAAGTGATCACTGAATGACTCTGCCAGAAAAGGATACGAGGGTAGCATTGTAAGTGAAGAGTTTGACAATGCGTCACAATGCATTTCTACAACAAAAGAAAATAACGAAAAAAAATTGAGGTCAGTTTGAGTTAAATTTAAATGCTTTTCTGAAGTTATCAATTACATTTGATCTGCTGTCTTTTCATATCATCATTGGGTTTTCTCAACGGTGTTCTCAGACTGCAAGGCCGACGCAATCCAGGGTCATGACCGATTGCTCATAAATTTCCCCATGACCAAAACGGCCCCGTCTTTTTAGTAATTTTATCCTAGCGGAAACACTGCCTATTGCTCCTTTCTCCATAATTACGAAGTGGACACTTTCAGGTTTGTGTCCCTGACAATCAAGTTTCATTTTGTAACAGTTTAGCCACAATTTTAATACTTTTATCAAAGAAATGAGTGGATTAACAGACGAATTTTGGGTAAATTTTATTGAATAAAAATCGGTATCGACCGATTATGGTTTTCTATAATCGGAAATCGGTCCATGGGGTCTTTATATAATTGGTCGATCACTATACCAATCACAGCTTTTCCCAAAATTGTGAATTTCTTAAAAAAAAAATTTCAAATATGCCAATATCCATACAAATATGGATGGCATTTGAATGAGTGGACGAGCTGATTCCAATGTCATCCATATATTTACAGTCTTATGGACAAAGTTTCCACGTATATCAGCTCTGTTCGTAAATATATCTTTGTTCAGCTGAATCAGTGATGCTATAGTGACGTTCGCCTTCAGCAATAGTTTTACACTATGACAGATGACTGAATGGGACAATTTAATATTTAACAAAGAGCATTTAACATTGGTGAATGATTCACCAATGTTAAATGCTCTTTGTTAAATATTAAATTGTCGCAACAGTTGAACTTGCTGGATAATGCCTACAGGCATTCTCTAGTAAACTGAAACAATTTAATGTTACAGAGCAACAGGACATCTAGTATCCAGACTTATTTCTTCGATAACATGAATAAAATAATTAAGCTACTTACCAGTTAAGATCAGTTGATGGAACAATGTATTTACACAGTGTACAAGTTTGTGCGTTCACATAGCACGGTAGAAGCGCACAAACTGAGACAGGACTTGGGTGTTTCAGAAGCGGATCCAGGATTTTGAAATAGAGGGACGTCGCCCTCTATACTTATATGGTCACAAACTGTTGTGATGCATGTGTGCACATACTATAAATTTATAGTATGCACTGGCTTCAATTATTTTATTAGAATTGACTGGGGTGTGCCTTTGCCTTTGGCACGCTCCAGTCAATTCTAACAAAATAATTTTCAATGACATATACTTTTTATATCTGATTAATAGACGGAGACGCACGCGGCGTGCGCCCCCTCTATTTTCTCAGAAATGATTTCTGAGAAAATAGAGGGGCGCACGCCATGTGCGCCCCTGTCTAAATCTGCCTTTGGGGTGTTTAACATTTAAATAGTATATGCATCTCAAAGTTGACCAGAGGAAATGTGACCCCCCCCCCCCCCCCTCGGCCACTCACCCAGTGGCACCCACCCATTCACACATTCACTCACCTACACACACTCATACTTCTTGGAACTTCTGTCGCCCCTGCGTACAACAGGTATGTCATGGTGAAAATTATTATGTTTCTTCCAGGCAATCCCCGCATTTCAGTTAATTTGATGCAAAATCCAGGGGTGCTTATATTTGCTTCTTGGTAGGTAACAATTTCGAATGATTATTTTGTTTTTCATTGGGCAGTGTCAGTACCATAATTGTTTTTACCAAATTTCAAGCCAAATCGGCAGAAAAAAGGTTTAAGAGAAAAGACAAATATATGACCAGGATACGTCTCAGATAGCATCTGATGGGTTCCTAATTCAAATTTTTTTCTGGAGGAGGACCCCCAGACCCCCCGCTAATTGCTTCGCGCCTTCGGCGCCCGCAAGGACGACGCAGAGCTCCGTCACGCTGCGCGCCTTCGACGCTTGCCGACCAACAGTAGCGGGTGCGTTGATTTACCACAAAGAAGCACATAGAAGCACAAAGAACTATATAGATAAGATTTGGAGACAAATTACTAAAGACTGCTGCAAAAGAACAGAGAGAAGTAGTTTTTTTTGTCCGATCCAGTGGTGGATTAATCGAAAAATTGGACTCGGAGAAACTTCGGATCGACGGGACCAACTTTAAAGCTCATTTTCGGCTATCGACCGGTGCATTAGTTTTTATGATTGATACAGACAATCAAATCCCCCCCCCCCCCCCCACCAAAAAAAAACAAAACAAATTAACCCTTTACCCAAAGTCGATAGAAGACGACACTTGAAAGATAAATTCTAAAATAGTTTATTTGTTATTACAATGGACCAAAGAGAGTTAAAATTCACTGTTGTCAAAAGAATGCTAAGCTCAGCTGACTTCAGGTGAAAGTCACAGATGTGAGTGTTGTTACTGCAATATGTTCATGGTAAATCGTAGATAATTAGTTCCCAAACAAACAGACCTTTTTCTGGCTCATGTCTATAGGCTGCTTGTATGATGGTAACACTGAAAAACTTAAAAGGAAGCGAAATAGCCTTAGAAGTCTGTATTTTTATATATTTTTTTTTGGACATTGAAGTAAGGTTTGCAAAAACATTTTTATGAAGATACAGTTTTATTTTTTGTAAAGCGACAGGAGACAGCATACATGTATTGGGTAAAGGATTAACTTTGGTGGTGGTGAAGGGCAGGGGGGGAGGGGGTAATGGGAGGGATTCAATTGTCTGTATGAATCATAAAAACTAAAAATCAGAAAAAAATTAGCTGTAAAGTTGGTCCATCGATCCGACGTTTCTCCGAGTCAACTTTTTCGATTAATCAACCACTGGATCGGACCAAATAACCCGACATTTTGGAGCATTCTTTAGTAATTTGTCTCCAAATCTTATCTATATTGTCCCATGCGATTCTATGTACTTCTATGTGGTAAATCGACGCACCGACAATAGCACCCCCCCCCCCTTATAAAATCCTGGATCCGCCCCTGCATGTCTTCAACCAATCTAATCCTGTCTATGCTGCAGTGCGGAGTTACGATGTTGGGAGCCGGCAGGTGCTCGTCGTTGTTCAGTGGTTCTCTCCAGCTTCCTCCACCCGTAAAACTGTCACCGACACGATATGACTATGAGCTTCGCTGTTAAACTTAAAATAAATTTAAAAGTTAAAGTGCCGTTAAACCTTAATAAAGAAATAAATAGTGAATCTCAAGTTAATTCTTATTCTATTTCACAGATATTGGGGGCACTGTAAAAGAAAATTTTTCCTAACGATCAATGCTGTTTTTTTCTTAGCAAAAATCGACTCAAGTCACAAGAAGCCTCACTTGCTGTGTCGCTGTCATCTTCTTCGATCCTAATTCGTCATTCAATTTCAATCTGATCATGTTTCCTGGATTTCGTCACTTTCACGAAGCTTCCTATTTCATTTTCACATGAAATTTAAACACTTACCAGATCTGACGAAAAGATGATCCTGTTGACCAGGGTGACCATGTGGTCTGTACTGCTTGTACTTGTCTACATTTACTGATACTCCAACTCCATTATTATTTTGTGGTCCATATAATTATATGAGATGTTGTCAGCGACTTGACAGCTGACGGTAAATATGGGTCAAAGGAACTATTTCAGAATTGTATTACGCCTGAACGATAATGAAACAGAAAATTTCTGGGATATTTTCAATGGAGGGGCATAATGTCTTGTACATGTCTATGTTTTACCATAAATTCTTCTATTGCAACAATACTATTATACCTAGTACCACATTCTTAATCGATTATGGGATTCTGTATTTAGGTGGATCGATTATAACCAAAGGATGTGAAATGCCGGCTGCAACAGTGAACTGTCAAAACATTCCGGTCAGTTGACTACAACGAACTGCAAATTGTCAGGCAAATTGCGTGCTTTTCCATTTGTTGGGCAGTTATCTCAGAAAGGGTGGAAAGTGCTATTTCATTTGTCTGCCAACACTTCTTGGTGAAATTACGGTTGACAAATTGCTGTTTGTTTATAAGATTTTGTTGTGTTTTGGCTTTATGCTAATATAATAATAATCTATTTTTAGTGTCCAATGAGATAAAAATTGTAACGCCCGACGTCATTTGAAACTGACCAAAAGGGAGTACATTTCCTTGCTTCAAATGAACCGCCAACATTCAAACGTCTGCTGTCAGTGTCACAATCGAATCGTCAACAATGTCAGTCCGATTTAACGTTTCAAAATCAGAATCATCAACAAACTGACATTTTCTGTGGTCTCCACCTGACCTTCAAAGATGGTTGCGAAAGAACAACTGCATTCATTACAAAGTCAAAGAGAAAGTTCAAGCTGTAAACTGAAGGTGAATAAGGTACATGTACCGGTAGGCCTAAGTAAAAACAGGTAGACCTGGCCCAAAAGACGATCCGGCCTCAGCCGTTTCTACACTACACCCAAGACGATAGGTTCGGGGTCAATTCGGCCTAAGTTAAGGCGGAATCGACTCACTTTTTAGACAAAACTTATAAACTGTTTAAAAGTGTATTTTAAATGTATTTCTAAATTATACAAAATAAGTAACAATTGATAAAAATGATGGAATTTCTTCACTTTTTTATTTGATATGAAAAATAATATTTACCTTTTATGCCATGGATGGGACATTTAAAGTGGTTGGGCGCCCGTTCAAACCCGGTGGACAACTATTTTCTATAAATGCATTTGTGCAGAGGAAGGGTGAACGCAAAGAATTACCTTTGGTTTTTGTGTTGATGGCCAACAGGAGAAAGACGGATTATGTCAGAGTTTTGAGTGAAATTAAGGCAAAAATTGGTGAAAGTATTGTTGATACATTTGTGCTAGATTTTTGAGGCAGGGGCTTGGCAAGCTGTTCGTCAAGTTTTTCCCCATAGTGAAATAAAGGGTTGCGTCTTTCTTAGATGAGATCAAGAACTTGGCCTAGCGACAACTTATCGAGAGCAACAAGGAGTCCGAGTTCACAATTATATAAGGCAAATGCTTGCCCTGCCATTTCTTCCTTCTAATCACATTAGAGAGACATTCAATCAGTTGAAGGAAAGTGCTAACTCATCCGAATTGAAGGATCTAACAGAGTACATTGATAAACAATGGATGAACAATTCAATTTTTGATATCCCTTCTTGGAGCATGTTTGGACATAGTGTTCGCTCCAACAATGATGTTGAAGGCTGGCATTGACGGCTTAATTCGAAGGGAGGTTGTGGATTATCTTTCTACAAACTAATTCCTCTCTTGCAAAAAGAGGCAGAAACTGTCATGGTTATGTTTTAGCTAATGATTAGAATCAAAACTAATAGGCAATTACCAGGTCGGGATAGTATGAAAATGAAAAGTATGTTAATAGAAGTTTCCTAGAAATACGTCAAGTTACCCTGAAATATAGACATAGAAATCCCTATACAATGAAAAATAGTTTAGATTTTAATACAACTTCTTCTTTGTACATTCTGTATTTATTTATTGCTTTTATTACTGTTTTTCAACTTGTCTTTGTACAAGTGTACGATATAAATTACAGATAAAAGTTCAAGTGTTTGTTGTTTTTTGTCCCAATGTGGTCTAAAGTAAAATCCCATTCAACTTACCTTGGGCCGAATGATCCGAATCGACCTGCTCCCAGACGATATGTCCCCAGACGACCAGGCCCCATGTTCAATTCTTTAGTTGTGCCATTTATTGCTTTGTGAAACAGTAGCCCTTTATTCCCTTTTATTCAGCCTAACACACAAAGCAGATAACATTATTATCATAATTATTCAGTCAAAAACATTTGAAGAAAAATACGAAAAAAGAATGAAAATTGAATATTTTTTTCAAATACCGCTGCGATGAATTTTATAAAATTAATACGCTATCTTTATGTGTGGTGGTTGGTGGAGTGAACAATTCACCTACGTTTTCCAGGAATGCAGATGTTGTCTGTTTGGCTTCAAGTGCATCATTCATGGGTATCCCGTAGTCTGGTTCATCCAGCATGTGTGCCTTGAATTTTATACATCAGGGACACCATTTGAAGTGCGGCAAATAAAGTGAATAGGTGTTGAAGTCTCAGCTTGTTTATTATAGATCATGAATGGTAATCGTTATGAATTGACTTTACTGTTATATATAGACTACAATAAAAAAAATAACTACAATTAATTGGGGCCGGATCGACCACAGTACATGGGGGCAGATCGTCCTTGGGGACGGATCGACTCGAAAACGGTGAATAATATTAAGATATTTAAAAGGTGCTATGAAAAGGAACGGACAAGTCAGCCTCGGGCCCCGGGACAAGTCGACCTGTTTGCAAATTGACTTGATTACGAATTGACCTGCATCCATTTTCATAATCAATTTTCCATATATATGTATACGTTGCAACTTGTATTGAATGTAGATAACTGGGATATATACATTCCATGGCCTAAGTATTGAAAGTGTGCATTCAATGGATGAGCCATGCACATGTAAAGTGTACAATCAATGGCTTGTGGTCATTTAATGTGTACATTCAATGAAAAATCTGTGAAATGTGTACATTTCACAGCTTTAAGGGCCTATATAAGTAATGAAATTTTGTTTATTTTGAAAATTCTCACCTCTGATATTCCTTCAATTCAAATTAAATATACACAAAATGTACATCAAAATGAAGGTTGGGATGTATAGAACACGAAACACGTGTAATCAACTCATAAAATCGACTGCAGGCACCACTGGCTCCTGGAAGTCTGCTGCTGTATTCGCACCAGAACTGATACTTTAATAAAATTTTACGAAAACAACTTGTGGCCAAATGTGCTTTACATATCCAAGAACAAAGCTAGGGGATAAAAATTCTTCAAAACACGGCGACAGAGCTGCATGGGGAAAATTCCAAAGCCTTTGCTTTTGTTTATGTATGAGTATACTTTCGATTTCCGGTCGGCATCATCGGACAGAAAAAGCATGTAAAAACAACGCCGTCTAAAATCACATAATGAAAAAGATCGCCTTCATACAGTATACTGTTATTAGAGAGAGACTGCACAGTTGCCATATTCAATGCAAGGTATCATGATACCTGTTGAAATTTCTTAGAATTACGATGTTGTTTCTTTTCAACCTACTCACAATTGTTTACAATTGGCTGTAACATAAGTGCAAGCCCTACTTCGGAACTAACTCAAGCTTTTAGAATCTTTTCCAAACGTGTTGGAAAAGTACTAGAGTGCAAAAGCACGAAAAAGATCGGAAAAAGGGTCGAGCGAGACCAGCGCTCGAAATTACAGGTACTCTCTCTGCACACCTCTTGCATTTACCGAGCGCATGCGCAACAACCGTGACGTCAATTCCTTTATTTTCCGCCATTGTACATGGTCGGAAATTTTTGTGACTCGTGCTAATTATGCTATGTATTCTTCGTGAACAACTTATTCTTCATATTTAGTGTGCTACTGGATTGTATCCTTTATCAAGCTACCAAATTATTATTATATTTAATGTTAATTTGTATTTTTATTGCTGTTCTCTTCACACTTTATCTTGTCTTTCCCCCACGTGTGAACACGACCTTAGTACTGTTTTCCGTCGACGGGAAGCTTGATTATTGTATTGATATCATGCCTAAGACTATTCCTTGTACCTCTTGTTTGCAGGTGAAACATGTGGACGATTCTCATACCACATGTGTCACTTGCAACAATTGCACTCAGGCCCAATCATGTTGTATCTGTGGGGTTTGGTCCTCTAAATTTTGTGCTTCTGTGAACAAGGTGGTTCTTTCCAGAGCTAGAACCCCTCGTTCTCGGGGTAAGGGTAGCCATGCCGTAGCAGACTTTTCTGCTGGTGCACGTGGTGACTCTGTCACACAGGATTCGGATCTGACTTCTGTGGCGAGTTCCTCGCAACTGTTGGCGGTGTTAGTTCAGTGATACCTGACGAGGAGACCATGGTCTCTTTGTCTTCTGATGTCACTATTGAGGCGTCTGTTTTCGTTGAGAGCTTTTCCGAGGTCAGCTCGGTAACCCTCTCCGAACTGCCTCCTACATCGTCAACCGTTGTTGAGGAGGTTGCTACTCCAGATCCTATTCTGTCTGATGGTGGCTCTTCCATCTCCTCTGGGGATGGTCTACAGTCTCGGGGGACCGAGGCTGTATCTGCTGGTGTGTCTGTGTGTTCTCAGCCTCCCCCAGCCTCGCGGCGGGGCTGTGCGGGTTTGCTGTCTGCTCCGTCTCATCTGGCTAGGTTTGCTCCTAGTCGGTTGAGCCAGCCGGTCACTTCGGCAGCGATTCCTCGTCCCTCGAGTGAATCGTTTATTGTTCCACCTTCGCCTGCTAGTGTGCCGACTAGCGGGATGGTGTTGGGACGTTGGCATCCAGGGCCTGCTGTTCGGCAGCGGTCAGTGACAGCCCCTGTTAGCTGTCACTCTCGGAACCTTCCTCCGGTGATTCCTCACTGTGTTCCGAGTCTGGGTGTCGATCGATGCTTGCCGTCGGTCTCAGATGATAGGCAGTTGGGGCCGTCTGCTGCGCAGAGGCCAATGACAGGTTCCTGTCATTCTTGGGACAATCCTCCGGTGTCTTCTCACCGTGTCCTAGGTCCAGCTACCGATCGACGTGCGCCGTCAGTCTCTTTAGAGGTTTTGCAGGCAGGGCCTTCTGTTTCGCAGAGGTCAGTGATGGCCCCTGGGCGTCACAATCGGGACTATCCTCCGGTGTCTTCTCACCGTGCTCCTATTCTGTCTGCCGATCGACATGCGCCATCGGTCTCTTCTGAGGATTTGGGTTCTTCTACCGGAAGGGTCCATTGGGAGGACACTCCGTCGGGCGATTCTGCTGCGACAGATTCTCAGGGTGACCTGCGCCAGGCCGTTTTGGCGCTCACCTGGTTGCTTTCTGGCAACCCTCAAGTTGGCCTCCCTGTGCCTCCTGAGCCTCAACCTCCTTTGGTCGGTCGCCGAGATGTCTCGCCTGGCCCCTTGGATACTGCACAGTATTCACAGGAGGTTTCTGCTGGTCAGCCCGAGTTGGGCTACATCTCCTCTGCTACGGAGGATGACAAGTATCTTGAAGGTGATGGGCCCCCGTCGTCAGTCTTGGGGCAGGCTTTGGATTTCGTTTTGGCTTGTTGTCGGACGTTCAACCTTCTGACCAGCCTTCTGTGACCGTCCGGCCGCGGTCCACTGTGGAGCGCCATAACCCTGTTGAGCCTTCTAGCTCCGGAGCTTTGCGTCCTCTGCAATCGGCTCAGGTGGTTGAGTCCTTCCAGGGCTTAGACGCCAAAATGCGTTCTAAGGCCCTCAAGGGTTCCTTCTTTTCTAGAGCTGATGCCTTTCTGCCTCCATCGCGGTTTCATGTGTACGATTCCTTCTCTCCACCAGTCTTCCAAGGGATGACTACTGTGGATGAGGATTCTTCTTCCCTCGGGTTGACTAAGCCTAAGTCGGCAGTTCTCCCGATGTCGGTAGTTGAGTCTATGGTGGGCCTGTCCCGAGAGATGCTGGGTATGTTATCTCTCGCGGACCATGTCGTCGCTGCTCTGGCTGAATATTTTCCACCAGGGGAGTTTGATGACGCTCAGGCGTCTTTTCGCGTTTTGTCACAGGCTCTTATGAACTTGACTCACGCTCACGCCTGTAACACGGCCAATTTGGAGCTGGCACGCCGGGATGCGGTTTTGGATTCTTTACCATCCCTTCCTTCTGAGCAACGTGCTGTTCTGAGGTCTGCCTCTTTGGTGGGACCTCAGTTGTTCCATGGTTCCGTGGAAGCTGTTCGTGGCGAAGTTCTTCGTCATTCGAAGGACCAGCTTTTGCTGAGACAGCTTGACCCACCGGCTGCTGTGGGTGGGGGTCGTTCCAGGCCCGCCAAGCGTGCTGCTGCGTCTGCCTCGTCAGCGACGTCGGCTACGCCTTCGGCTCCGTCTGCTCCTTCTGCTCATAAGAAGCGCCGACGTGGCCAGGCCCGCTGGCAGCCTCAGGCTGGAAAGTCTCAGGACTCTGTCACTTCCCGAGGTGGTTTCTCCTCTCGGGGGCCTCGTCGAGGCCGCAAGTGAAGGTTCTCACCTCGATTCGCCTCCAGTCGGGGGAAGGCTGTCGCTGTTTTACGACCGTTGGACAGAGATAACGTCGGACTCTTGGGTCCTCAACGTCATTCAATCCGGTCTGCGACTGTCCTTCCATCGGCACCCCAGTTTATCTCGGGTGCCCCTTCCGACTCAGGTCCCTTCAGATTCTCTGCGTCGGGACCTTCTGGTGCAGGAGATCGACAATCTCCTCTCCAAATGGGCGATCAAGGTGGTCAGGAACACCCTTTCACCGGGGTTTTACTCGAGACTTTTCTTGGTGCCGAAGAAAAACAGCCAGTATCGTCCGGTCATCGATCTGAGTACCCTGAACGAGTACATAATTGCTCCTCGTTTCAGTATGGAGACTTTCCGGTCGGTTCGACGTTCAGTTCATCAGGGCGATTTTGCAGCCAGTATCGACCTGAAGGATGCCTACTTCCATGTGCCCATTCATCTGGCGTCCCGGAAATACCTTCGGTTCTCGTTTCGGGATCGAGTTTTTCAATTCAGAGCTCTCCAGTTCGGTTTGAACCTGGCTCCTTGGGCCTTCACCCGACTGATGTCACATGTGCTTGCTTTCCATCGCACTCAGTCGGCAGTGACTTCGTCAGCCTACCTAGACGACATCCTCCAACGGCACCACGATGCTGCTGTTCTGGAGTTCGATGTCCGGCAGTTTCTTTGCCTGCTAGCGTCGCTGGGTTTCAGAGTCAATCGCGAGAAGTCGGATCTTCTTCCTTCTCAGCGATTTCGTCATTTGGGGATGGATTTCGACACTCTTCACAATGTAGTGTCGGTCCCCCATGCTCGGGCGACGATTCTTTCCACCTTGACTCGGGACCTGCTTCAATCTTCCTCGGTCTCGGCCAGGACTTTCCTTCGGATGCTGGGCCTTTGCGGTTCGGTGACAGATCTCATTCCGCTCGGTCGCTTGTTTGTCCGACCTCTCCAACACTTCCTGTTGGATCATTGGCATCCGAATGTAGATCCGCTGGACCTGGAACTCACTATTCCTCGGTCTCTGCTTTGTCACCTCCGCACTTGGGCAGATATTCCCTGGCTGACACAGGGTGTTCCGTTGGATCTTCCTTTGGCCGATTGCATCCTTACTGCGGATGCCAGCGATCGGGGCTGGGGTGCGACGTTGGATCCTCTCGGTCTGTCTACTCACGGAGAGTGGGACAGCGAGCAGGTGGGCCTTCATATCAACCAGAAGGAGCTCCTTGCTCTTCTGTTGAGTTTTCGGCTTTGGATCCCTCATCTGTCGGACCATGTTGTCCTACTTCTTTCGGACAATTCGACAGTAGTGGCCTACATACGGAATCAGGGAGGCACACATTCGATTCCCATGTATCGGCTGTCTCGGGATCTTCTTCTGTTGGCGCGGGATGTGAACGCTCGGGTGTCCATTCGACACATTCCCGGGCATCTCAACGTCCTAGCAGACTCCCTGTCCCGACGCGACAGTGTCCTTCCAACCGAATGGATGCTACATCGGTCGGTGTTTCAGGCGATTTGCGAGCAGTGGGGTTGTCCTCAGGTCGGACTTTTCGCTACTCGCTGGAATCATCAGGTAGAGACTTTTGTCTCCCCTTGTCCAGATCCTCTGGCATTTGCAGTAGACGCTCTGTCTCTGGACTGGACAGGTTGGGTCGGCTATGCCTTTCCTCCTGCACCGATTCTTCCTCAAGTTTTAGCGAAGATTCGTGCTTGCAGTTGCAGGATCATTCTGATCACACCCCTGTCTCCACAAAGGGTGTGGATCAATCTGCTGCGGCCTCTATTGGCCGATCGACCGATTCGTCTCCCTCTACGTCGCGATCTTCTTTCACAGGGTCGTCCCAGGAAGTATCACAACAACCTGGCGAGCCTGTCCCTTCACGCCTGTCTTTTATCAGGTCCAGTCTCCGACGTAGAGGTTTTTCGAGATGATCAGTGGAGTGCATTTCTGCATCGCGGCGACCTTCCACTGGAATGACTTATGCCGCCAAGTGGAAGGTTTTCTGCCGCTGGTGTTCAGATCACAATGTGAATTACCGTGATCCGTCAATCGCTCAAATTGCGGATTTTCTGGTTTTTCTTTTTGACTCCAAGGGCCTCCAGCCTATTACGATTAAGGGCTATCGGTCTATGCTGTCTGATACTTTCTCTTATGTGGGAAAGCGGTGTATCGGTCGTAATCTTTTCCTCTCCAAACTTATTTGGCACTTTTCTTTGAAGAGGCCTCGAGTTTTGCATCTTACGCCCAAGTGGAACTTGGCATGGGTGTTGCACTGTTTGGAGGGGGCGCCATTTGAGCCTTTATCTGAGACCGACATGCGTTTTCTCACCTATAAGACGGCTTTTCTTCTAGCGTTTGCTTCTGCTCGTCGAGTCAGTGAGCTTCATGCGCTATCTGTTGATTCTGCCTTTTTCCGAAATGAGGCTAACAGTGTCACATTCACTACTGATTGCTCTTTTCTGGCTAAGAATCAACTCCCCGATTCGGTACCTCCTCCCATCTGCATTCGGGCTCTCCCTGCTGTAGATGGACGGTGGCCTCTTCTTTGTCCTGTTCGTGCGGTCAAGACTTACATTACTCGCACTCAGTTCATTAGGAGGGGTCGGAAGAGATTCTTTCTGTCTCTCATTCCTAAGAGGCAGTCTATCTCTTCCCATTCTATTTCCAGGTGGATCTGTCTTGCAATCAAGCTGGCTTATTCTCGCTTGTCTGCATCGGATCTTGTTTCGAACCGGCTTAATGCTCACGAGGCTCGTGCCATTTCTACATCCTGGGCGTTCTCCAATTCTGTTTCGCTCTGTGATGTTATGAATGCGGCTTACTGGAGGAATGCTTCTACCTTCTCCTCCTTTTATCTCCGCCACCTTCAGCAGCAATCTGAGGACCTTTATTCTTTAGGCCCTCTCGTTGCTGCTCAGGCTGTTGTGCACCCTCGTTAAAATTGTTTTTGTCGAGGTTGCGCTTCACTCAGCCTTGTTCTTTTCAGGTGCCTTCTCTCTATCTTCATTACAGGTTTTTGTTTTTGTTCTCTGCCATCCTTGCTTTCGTTCTGCTACTCTTGTTGGTATTGGTTATGTGATTCACCTCCTCCTATTGTTTATTCAGCCAATTGTAAACAATTGTGAGTAGGTTGAAAAGAAATTAAAATTTTTTAGTAAATTTTGTTTCTTAACATACCTACCACAATTGTTTACCGGAGGCCCACCCTCCTTGGGGATATCTTTGATATCGATGCCTCCCTGCTAAATCACAAACTTCTCGTTGGCGGAAATACGGAATTGACGTCACGGTTGTTGCGCATGCACTCGGTAAACGCAAGAGGTGTGCAGAGAGAGTACCTGTAATTTCGAGCGCTGGTCTCGCTCGACCCTTTTTTCGATCTTTTTCGTGCTTTTGCACTCTAGTACTTTTCCAACTCGTTTGGAAAAGATTCTAAAAGCTTGAGTTAGTTCCGAAGTAGGGCTTGCACTTATGTTACAGCCAATTGTAAACAATTGTGGTAGGTATGTTAAGAAACAAAATTTACTAAAAAATTTTAATTTTTCGATGGAAATTTGTGGTATCGAGTGATTTGCACATGTCTGTCATGCATCGAAACCATCTTCAATAAAAAATGCACACAGTTTTGTTCTTTTCTAAAATGCAGTCCCATCGCTGCACTAGAAAGTGTTTTGAATGCCTAGCTTTGTTATTGAATATCTGAAGCACATTCGACCACAAGTTGTTCTTGGCTTCTTGCGAAATATTATTTTATTATCAGTTCTGGTACCAATACGATAGCAGACTTCCAGGATCCAGTGGTGCCTGCTGTCAACTCTATGAGTTGATTACATATGTGTTTCGTGTTCTATACATCCCAATCTTCATTTTGATGTATAATTTGTGTGTATTATTTAATCTGAATTTAAGGAATATGAGAGGTGAAAATTTCAAAATAAACAAAATTCCATTACTTACATAGCCCCTTAATCATGGAATGTAGAAATAATTAAAAGTTATTACAGTGGTGACTGGTATTCTGTATGTTGTTTTTATAATTTCATAAACTGTTTGTATTGCACAGCTTTAATCATGTGCAGCAAGGACACAGAGGTATCAACAAAATGATGGCACATTTGAAGAAGCTGTATGCTAACATCACACAAGATGCAGTCAAATTATTCATATTTTGTGAAGAGTGTGAGTGTAGACGTAATAAACAAATTAGAACAGGTCTAGTGGTTAAGCCGATACAATCATCTGATCTCAACTCCAGAGCACAAGTAGATTTGATTGACATGTAAAGTCAACCAGATGGCAGCTGCAAATGGATTCTGAATTACGGATCACTTCGCAAAATTTGTTCACCTGCGCGACCTTCAGAGAGAGAATCTGTAGCAGGGCTGGGGCCAAAGTACTCGTTATCGTACTCGTAGTACTCGAGTACCAGTTTTTAACAAAGTACTCATTACTCGTACTCATAAAATTTTAAATACTCGTACGCGTACTCAGTAGTTATGAAAGAGTGGTTAGTACTCACAAGTATTTTGCGAGTACTTTATGAGTACTTTGCAAATATTTACTATTATTTAAAAGTTTAAAAAGTGTTACATGTTTAGGACTATTGTTTCTATATACCTGTTATAAACAAAGACTAAGACTGTGGGTAAATTATTGATTTCATTTAAAAAAAATAGCATTATTTCAAAAATAAGAGCTGTATGGTCACTGACATTTTATCTTCACTCTTGTTTTGGTTTAATCTGATTAGTATTGTGATTTCAAAATAATTAGCCAGTTACCTATGTGATCATGTTACAAAGAAAACAAAATGTTTGGCCACTCAACTTTGATCTCCAATCTTGTTTTGATTCATTGTGATGAGTAATTAGTATTGAAAAGAGAGTACAGTAGTGTTTTTATCCCCCCGAAAAAAAATTTCGGGGGATATAGTCGTCACACGTTTTTTTTTGTCCGTATGTCCATCCGTCCGTTTACATTTCGTTTCCGGATGATAACTTCCCTTGAAATAGTTTGATTGTAACCAAACTTGATATGTGGCTTAAACATATAAAAATACAGGTCAAGTTCGAATCTGGGTTCATCCTGATTAATATTACCAGAGTTATGCCCCTTTTTAATTTAGAAAATCTTATGATTTTTGGTTAACGGATGGTAACTTCCCTCAAGATAGTTTGATTGTAACCAAACTTGATATGTGGTGCAAACATATCAAAATACGGGTCAAGTTCGAAAATGGGTTTGTCCTGATTAATTTTACCAGAGTTATGCCCCTTTTCAACTTAGAAAATCTTATGATGACCACACTTTTTTCGGGGGGGATCAGCTGACCCGTGGATGTGGCAGCCCTCTAGTTATGTTAATAACTCAGTGCTGAATTGGCCTGCAGTCTGTTTTACATTTTTAAGTAAACTTGTGAACAAGTTACATGAGTAATTTTAATTAGTTTGTTACATGAGTGAGCAGAAGCCAGTAAAACATGCTTGGATTGTTTTTTGATTCATTTGTAATACTAACAGGACAATTTAATTTTATTGGATGTGATTATAAAAACATACTTATAAAAACAACTCAAGCCAAGATATATTACTTGACAAGTGTCAGTCTAATTTCATTGAGTTAGAGCTAGTGATTGATTGTGTGACAATTTAATTACAAGTGACAATTATTTCTCAGTTTCTGCCAAGATGGCAGCAATATTTGTTACTTTGAAATGCCACAGGGTGCAGAGGGTAGGGTACCATTAGAGTAAAATGCAAGCATTGTGGAAAGTTTATAAATGGACACACTAAGACACCTTCCAATTTTGTGAAACATATAAGGAAAATGCATCCAGAGGTCACCATCTCCAAGAAGTTGTTTCAGATTGAGAACAAAAAAACTGAACAACCCAGCATACAGTCATTTGTTCAAACTACATCCAAATATCCACCTCATCATCCCAACCAGAGGAGTATTAGTGACTCACTGATTATGTTCATCGCAGGTGATCTGATTCCACTATCTGTTGTAGACAGTCCACGATTTCGTGAACTTGTGGAAACAATGGACTCTCGTTATACATTACCAAGCCGCAAACACTTGACATCCAAACTTCTCCATACCAAATGTTCATCCATGCAGTCACGTATAACAGAACAGCTTAAACAGGCACAGAGTATCTGTCTCACTATCGATTTGTGGTCCAATAGACAAATGAAGTCATTTATTGGTATAACAGGACATTTTGTAGATGATGTTGCTAAATGTTTACTTGACATATTTCTTACAAACAATGGTGCACCTCACATACTGTAGTCAGATAATGGATGTGAGTTTGCCAACAAAGTCATAACTGAAATGATTGCACTGTGGCCTGGTCTCAAAATAGTCCATGGCAGACCCCGACATCCACAATCTCAAGGAAGTATAGAGAAATCCAACGCTGAAGTTCACAAACAGCCAGTTTCTTGGATGCGTGACAACAAATGTACAAACTGGGCTCAAGGACTCAAATTTGTTCAGTTTCAGAAAAACATTTCCTGTCACTCAAGACTCAAGATGTCACCTTGTGCGGCAGTCTACGTTAAACCAGCTACCATCTGTCTGGCATCAACATCTCTTCCAGTTGAAATTCTCTCTCTCATCTCCACCGAGGAAGATCTTCAGTCTATCATAAACAACACATTCGGTACAGATGATGTGAATGACAATTCAATAAATCGAGATGAGAATCACCCATATGTAACATTTGTGAAGGTCTGTTGACAGATGCTATAGCTTGCACTACATGTTTGAAACTTGTGCACCCAGAGTATTCGGATAACGGACATTGCCAAATGTGTGTTTTAGTTCTCAAGGGGCGAATGAAAAGGAAAGTCGTCGATGGACTGACGTATCTTAAAACGGTGCACCAATGCAAAGATTATCAGGGCTTTGGGATTGGTGCACTGTTTTAAGATACGTCTGCACGCGCATCGATTATTTAAATGTTGACATACAAAACGTAAACAAAAAATGTGGATTTAAAGGCTCTCAATTTCATTCTTTTTCCAAAAAAATACGCAATGACTTGTAGAATATTCAATGCACATACATACATTAATGCACAACGATCAAAAAGGTATCGAGGTTCTTTCAATATTTTGCATATGAAGGGGCTTTTATAGCCTTGAAGTGAGGCCTAAATATAAGTATTATCACGTAAAACCTCATGTCATTTATGAAGGGATTAACAGATATGGTGTCAGAACACCGTATCGTCAGATTCTAAGGGTGCATGTAAACACTGGAGTCTGGAAAAACACACCAAGGGAAGTAACAAGTTGAGAAATGAACATTAAATAATAAATTCTGACATGTCGCATGTGTATCTGTAAACCATGCGTCATATAACTTCCAAGCCTGGAAATAAGCTATCTGTCATTTGCAGAATGGGGTCCCCAGAAGGTGAATTTGCTGATGCTATCCCAGTGGACTAGAATCCTCCAACTTATCCTCGCCGTTGGAGTACCTCTTTCTGTTTAGGCCTGAGACCTTGATTCAGATTGAGGTTCACAGAGAGTAAATTTAGTAATGCTACCCTGCTGTGCAGGGTAGCATCAACAAATTCACCCTCTGGTGACCTCATTCTGCAGATGACACTATTAACACTATTTACCGGAATAAACACGATCTTCACAAGAGAACAATATCGTCTGATTGTATCGTAAATAACGATCTTCTCCCCAACCCCTAAAAATGAAAATATTATTTTGGCTAATATTGCCCAGCACTAAACATGCATACTCTGAGAACATATGTGGTATTAAGCTTTCGTAATTATGTCTCCCCTTCACTGAAGGGAGACATTGTTTTACCCTGAATTCTTCTCCTTCATGTTGTTCTTCTTTTTCTTCTCATACAACCGTGTCCGGGCCAGAACTATTTTATGTTTTGACCTAGGCTTATGATATTTAGCATGTGGGTGTATCACCATAAGACGTTGTGTCGCGTACCATCATGACCTTGACCATTGACCTCCAGGTCAAATTACTGATTTTTTGGCAAGTTAGCTTGTCCGGACTAGAACTTATTCACCTTTTCATCTCGGCTTATGATATTTGGCATGTGGGTGTATTACGATGTGTCGCACACCATCATGACCCACATATGACATTGACCTTTGACCTCAAGGTCAAATTACTGATTTTTTGGCAAGTAAGCTTGTCTGGGCAACCTTTTCACCTTGACTTATGATATTAGGCACGTGGGTGTAGCATAATGAGACGATATGTCGCGTACTATCATGACCCACATATGACCTTGACCTCAAGGTCAAATTATTGATTTTTTTAGCTCAACTTTGGCGAAGCCAAATTTGAGCTTATGCCATAGCCAGTCGTCCATCTGTCCATCAACAATTCAATATGGCTTGGGCTAGAGGCTGTGTTTATGAACCGATCTTTACGAAACTTTTGGGGTACCTTTGTTATGACCGTGGGACGAGAACGAGTGTTTTGGGGTTCGGTCTGAAATTCAAGATGGCAGCCAGCCACCATTTTGTACTGATGATGCAGAAATCTGTTTTTTGCACAGAACTTCCATATGAAAGTGCTGATTTGAATAATTTTTTGTATGGATGCCTAGTACCATTGGATACATCACATGTAATACAAGTTTTTTTCTCGTACATAAATTATGCAAATTAGACTAACTTTGATGTATTTAGTGTTACTTTCAGCACTGTCAGTGCAAATGCCAATACGGCTTGGGCTAGAGGCCGCATTTATGAACCGATCTTTACGAAACTACTTTGGTATCACAGTGGGTGAGTGGGACGAGAACGAGTGTATTTTTATACTGTACCAATGACCCAGACATAGCTGGTGCTAACTCTTAAAATATAGGGCCAAACACAAATTTTGCCCCCCAATCCCCAAAATTTGCATCTAAAACTAAAGAAAACATGTCCTGAAAGGCCCTCCACACTTCGCCCCTACTGCGCATGCGCAGTGTCAAGGACGTTCCGAAATTGGCGCCATTTATCATTCTAAGTTTGGCCCTTCATCAGTTAACATCTGACTGATCTTTGTGCTTTTAAATCTCAGTTTAAATGATGCCAGACACATAAATATTAGTGAAATGGTGATTCTAAGGAGGATAGAAAAGGAGGAGAGGAAAAGAATGTGTGACAGAATATTATCAGGGCTGTAACTTAAAATTTTTTAATGAAATTATGTTAAGTTACCTATTTTCAAGGCAGCAGCCATTTTGTTGTCATTCTGATTGTTTAGTTACACTGTTTTTTCAAGTGTTTTCCTCTCTCCCTGTCCTTTAAGTTCCCCCTTGCTATTCTCCCATGCTTTTGGCATAGTTTCTGTAATTATTATTACTAAAATTTCTTGGGAGTTTTAGCTGAATAACAGAATGAATTCTGTTCTTTCCCCATGTTTACGTCTTCACCTACGGGTGGTTAGGCGTTGTGTTCTGCATCTACCATCTGATGTTCTGCAGTTTCTTCCCTGGAAGTCTCTGTTTTGCATCAGATAGTGTATTTTTGGTAACTGATTTCGGGCCTGGGTGCCTGGAGTCTTATTTTAGTGTTTTTACACTCATTGTTTACATTTACAACAGCCCTCTGTGTGAGGGGGGGATTTCTAAATAATAATATCTTTATGTTATTTTAATCATAACTAGATACATTATTATTGTTCGTAAGTGTTGAATAAATTGTTTAAAATATTTTTAAAATTTTTGTCCACACTTAGGCTTGGGATCCATTGGGGCTCAACGTTACTTTTCAGAAACTTGGGCTGTTCTGAAAAAATATTTTTTCAAAATATTTTGATTTCAATTATTTTTTCTATATTAATGGATCATATTATTATTATGTATTTTGATTGCCAGGGGTTAGTGCGAGTACCAGGACTTGTTTTCTTTTCACATTGAAAGGATATTGATCAATTGTTTTAAGAGGAAGTCTTCCTCTGACCTTATTATCATTCTATATGTGGTCAGTGTACTCGCATTAACTCCTGCTCTGTATCGTATGATTTCGATGACAATATGGGAAGCGTATGTCACGGTATGTTGTTGGGGATTTGGACACTCCGGTCCTTTCCCCGCAGGGTCACTCTACTTTATCAATTTCTATTTCAGACGATCAAGATTAGGGTGATGTATCTGTGATGTCTTCCAACAGTGTGCCTCCGTCGTCACAATTAATGAAGGGCTAGCGGAAAAGTGCTCATGTAATACGCCAATTGCCTAAGAGGACCCTAGTAGGTTCGACGGCCTTTGACGTCCGCTAGCTCGCCCGGTGTAGCGTCCATTCACCGAATGGTTCGGCAGCCGGGTTCGTCCGTTGCGGTCTAGAAGGAATTTTGGGGTGATGCGAGCACTATAAAATTAACTTAATGCACACCCAGTGACGGCAGATCGGAGGGAGAACGGAGGAAGCCTTTTAGTCCGGTTCATAGCTCGTTCCGGTCCATCCGGACGGCAAGCGAGAGAGGCCCCTCTCTCGTTCAACAACATCTGGCCCCAGATGTTGTGGTACAAATGTGTCGCTAGCGGAGCATACGTCCGTCGCTCGGGACGCTCCGTTGTATAGGCAGTCCGCTGAGACTGCTAAGGCTTCCTCTTCTCGTCAGCGCACACGACCGCACCTTGGCTGCGTGACCACCGATATATTACCAGCTTCGCCGATCAAGGATTCTTCGGCGACCAGGTCACACCATCCGGCAGCCAGGGATTCGAGACCGATGGACTCCGGACGTTCGCATAGGAAAAGTATGCGGGAGCCATCTGATGCGGAGCTGCCCTTGGCGAAGCAGCGATAGACTGCGCCTCCGCAGGTCTCGACGCCGGACATTCTTGTGCACATAGCACAGCTTATCGCAGCATCCCAGCAGCCGACAGAAACGGTGTCGGATCGAGAATTATCCGACAGCGCTGGGTCGGTAGCCGGGGACTCGAGGCCTGCAGACTCCGGACGTTCGCATAGGAAGTGTGCGGGAGTCAACGTACACGGAGCTTCCAGCGGCAATGCATCGTAAGTCCGCTACTGCACAGGCCTCGGGAACGGACGTGCTTTCCTTAATAGCACAGTTTATCGCAGCATCCCAGCATCAACTGAATCTGTCGCATATATTTTATCCGACGATGCTGGGTCGGGACGCTCCGCGGAAGCGGGTACGGACGTCCGAAAGTTTCATCCGTTCCGACGGGATACCGAAAGGGATTCGGAGGATTTCAAGCTTTCCCTTTCGGAACAACATATGCTGCGATGCCGGATAAGAAACTGATAGCGTCGGTGGACTTAGAAATTTTTGGTTCGGTTCAGGGACATCGTCCCTCAGTTCCGACATAGTCCAATAATGTCACACAAACTTTCGAATTATTGAACGACGCTATATATATATTATTATTTTATGCTTGCTATCCAAGCATTTCTGGTTTCTTGTTCGAAGAGTTATGGAGATGTCTTTCAAAAGTGTGCCTCTGTCGTCATAGTTAATGAAGAGTTAGCGGCAATAAGTGCTCATGGAATATGTCTATCGCTTACGGAGTGACATTCGCTTGCTCACCCGGTGTAGCATACATTCATCGAATGGTTCGGCTGCCGGGTTCGTCCGTTGCGGTCTAGGAAGGAGATTTGGGTGATGCGAGCACTTTAATTACTTTAGTACTCACCAAGTGACGGCAGATTGAGGGCACACGACCGCACATTGGCTACGTGACCTCGAGTATCCGATCAGTTTCGGCATTCAGTGATTCCACGGCAAATAGGTCGCGCCATCCGGTAGCCAAGGGACACGAGGCCTATACACTCCGTTCGCTCGCATATTGGAAGTATGCACGGGGTAACGATCTCGGAGCTTCCTGCGGCAATGCATCGTAAGACCGCTTCTCCTCAGGCCTCAGTGACGGACGTGCTATCCGAGTTAGCACAGTTGTTTCGCAGCATCCCAGCAATTGACAGTTTCTCGGTCGAATCAGGAATTATCCGACGGCGCTGGGTCGGTGCGGTCCACGGTTGCATCAGCTACGGACGACCGAACACTTTATAGGGTCCGACAGGATGGCGAAAGGGATTCGAAAGATTTCGAGTTTTCCCTTTAGTAGTATCGGAAGATGCCTTTCATATCTTCTGGCATTTCTTCCAGTGATTATTTTTCGGACTTCATTGCTGCGATCTTGGATAAGAGACTTATAGCGTCATTGGACTCGGATTTTTCGATCGGTACGGGGACATTGTCCCTGACTTACCGACGCAGTCCAATATTGTCATTACAACATGTGTTTTATTTTTCGACGCTATATTTATATATATATACAAGCCTGCTACTAAGCAAGATAGTTTAGTTTCTTGTCCGCGCGGCTCATTTCTGCCATTTTATCATTTTTACAAATAGTTTATTTTGGCAGAGCAGGGCATACCGAGAGTTCATATGCGTCTAGACGGTGTGATTAAAGACTGCATATATTCTTTTTCGCCGTTTATGTCTTTTCCAATTTCAATGTTGGGAACGACATTATGTATAGTAGACTTAACTTAGACGCTTTATTATACGTAATCCGCCTTACTGAGGCGTTATCATTACGTCTTCAAGAAAAGATTTACGGGATATTATTCTCAATGTAATTTCTTTTGAGGGCAGTAGTTTGTTCACGTATAACTCCGCCCTTCAGTGGCTGATTGGAGTTGGTTAGACGTGACGCAGCCCTAGCTACATCCACGCGTGGATAGTAAGGTTAAGAACTCTCTCAGAGTCGCTTCGTTCTCGGAGGAGCTTCTCTTCGACGGCAACTTTCCGGCAATCCATGAATTGCTCGATTTATACATTCTCTTGTCTATCTAGTGTTACAAGAGATTCAGACTGGGGCAATCATTCGGTGGTTGACTCAGAGAGTGCCGCCGCAGTTGCCGGACCCGAGTGTGGCTGTTATGACGGTTGCCAGTCAAACAGATTGGGATATATACTGATCCCTACGGATTCGAAGTGCCAGGGTCTTTGGGTTCTGCAGTCTTTTAGCTATCAGTTTAACTTCCGCGGAATAATGTTTTTTAGGCTTGCTTTATGTCATTGCATGAACATTATTCAGAAACGCATGCCCAAATTCCTGTCCTTTAATTCGACAGTAGTGGCGTATCTCCGGAACCAGGGAGGCACTCTTTCGTTTCCGTTATTCAATTTAATGGAAAGAATCCGTCTGTTGGTTATAGTACACCAAGTTCAGTTTTGGTCCGTCATATTCTGGGTCGTCTGATTGTTTTATCGGACTCCCGTTCTCTTACGGGTCGCTTGTTGCTGTCAGAATGGACTCTCATCAAACAAGTATTCAATCAGATTTGCTATCTATGGGAGCGCCCAATGATGTTTTATTTATGACACAGCTTGCTAATCAATTGCAGACGTATGTGTTGGCTTGTCCAGATCTCTGAGCTAATACTGTTAACGCTCTATTGATCTATAGGACGGAATGATAGGATACGCGTATCCTCCGGCGCTGTTGTTTTAGCAGGTATTGCTAAGATAAACAACCACAATACATTTCTGTTGATAGCATCTCTATCTTCACAGAGATCATGAGTAATTTACTCTCTTGTCTACTGTGGATCTTAACGTGAAATCTTCCTCTATGTGAGGATCTTTTTTCACTGGGTAAATCGTGTCATCTTTATCACAACCAGCAAGGTCGCAACCTTCATGTATTCCGTTGTGTGGTCCGTATTGCATTGTAAGCACTGTACTGGACGAGCTTTGGACGCGATTTCTTACTATAGGAGATCCTCTTCTTCGCTATTCTATGCGACTAAAGTGGAGGCTCTTCCGTCGTGGTGTAGGGATCATTATGTTCATATTGTTGATCCCTCCATACTACTCATTGCTATTTTTTAGTATACTTGTTTCACAAGATCTACTGCAGCCTGTTATTATTTAGGTTATAGGTTTATGTTACCTCATACCTATGCACTCTACGATAGTTTACAATTGAGTCTTTTGTCTCTTTATCTAAGTCAGTTAGTAACTTTTTGATAAATAGACTTAGAATCTTTAGATTAAATTCCTATACGGATTTTAACTTCGGTTCTTATTTAGCTAAGTAATCATTTGAGCCTCTGGAAACAGTAGTTTTCAAATTCTGACCTTTTAGACAGTAATTCTGTTGGTTTCTCTTTTACTGTAGAGTCAGTGAGTTTCATGCACTATCGATGGATGATTTTCACTTTCATAGTTTCGGAATCAATACTTCCGTTACTATTTAGGTTGGATTGTTGCATAAGAGTTAGGCTCCTATTATCCGGAACCTATTATTTTAAGGTCCTTCCGTCTTCGTATGGGCATAGGCCTTTACTCTTTCCGGGTACAGTTTATGTATTTATAAACAGATATCTGTTTATTACAAGGGCGTAAGCTTCTTCTGTCTTTGATGTCTAGTAGAAGGACGTTACGCTCCATTTTATTGTTAATGGATTCTATTAACTAGCGTACTGCTTATGGTATATCATTGACTTAGCAGTTGTGCTTAAGATTTCGGCTCATGAAGTAAGAGTTCTTCTACTTCTTGGGCTTACATTAATAGTGTTGCTATTATAGATTTTTGAAGGCTGCTCATTGCGCTCAGCCATCCACATTCATGAATTTTATCTCAGAAATATCGAGTCCATTTCTGGAGGCCTCTATTGTTAGGTCTATTATCTACTGCTCAGAATGTCATTCACTTAACAGTTGCTACTATAGTTAGGTAGGCTGTCTGTTTCGGCAGTGTCTCCGTTCGGCTGCCCTCTTCGCTCTGGGCTATTTGACCCAGGGCAAGAAAAAGGGGGGGGGGGGGGGGGAGGGTGTTCCCTTGGGTCACCTGTTTTTACTATGAAAACAAGGGGATACCTCCTCCGGAGTTAGTAATTCTGAGCTGTTATTGGGATGGTTGTTTAGTGAGAAGTTTAAGTTTATAAAATTCTTTCAAGTCTTAGTTTTTAAAGTATAGCTTTTGAATATTGCATATGTCAACGGACATGATTATGCAATTCTCAGACACTTTTAGGAGTATAAGAGTCTCTATTCTCTAGACTTACTTTATTATTGGCTTACTTTAAAAATTATTAGTATAAGGATTATTGGATATTAATAGAGTACATGGATGTATGAAGCTCAATTTTTGGAAGGTGTTGTATCTTTCTAATTTATCATTAATAAGAAAGATACATGTAAGGCCTATTACTTCTTTTCCCTACAGGGGATGACTCTATTTTATTTTATTGAGCGTATTCCATTTTGCTCTATGTCCTTGGCCCTCCAGCCTTTTTACTATTCAGCTATGTCTGGGTCATTGGTACAGTATAAAAATGTTAAAAAATTTTTAGTAATTTATATATTTTTTATACTTACCAATGACCCAGACGGGGATGGCCCTCCCAGGAGTTGGGAACTCTTGCCTCCCCGCTGAGTACATAGCGCTTACCAGGCACTGGTTATTAGAATGATAAATGGTGCCAATTTCGGAACGTCCTTGACACTGCGCATGCGCAGTAGGGGCGAAGTGTGGAGGGCCTTTCAGGACATGTTTTCTTTAGTTTTAGATGCAAATTTTGGGGATTGGGGGGCAAAATTTGTGTTTGGCCCTATATTTTAAGAGTTAGCACCAGCTATGTCTGGGTCATTGGTAAGTATAAAAAATATATAAATTACTATAAATTTTTTAACTTTTGGGTGATGTCCGAAATTCAAGATGGCCACTGGCAGCCATTTTGTTCAAAATTAGAGGCAATCAGATTTTTGCGCAGAACTTCCACATGAAAGCTCTGATTTGAATAATTTTTTTTGTGTGAATGTTTGGTACCATGGGATACATCACATATAATACAGGTTTTTTTCTCGTGCAGAAATTATGCAAATTTGATGAACTTTGATTTTTTCAGTGCTACTTATACACTGTAAGTGCACATGTCAATACTGCTCCGGTTAGAGGCTGTATTTAACAACCGATCTTCACAAAACTTCTTGGGTACCTTTGTTATCACCTTGGGACGAGAACAAGTGTTTCTGAGTGCGGTCCAAAATTTAAGATGGCTGCCAGTGGCCATTTTGTACTGAAATTAGGTCCAATCAGTTTTTTGTCACAACTTCTATGCAGCTCGTATTTAAGAACCTATCTTCACTAAACTTCTTGGGTACCTTTGTTTTCAACTTGGGACAGGAATGAGTGTGTTTTGGGGTGCCTTTGTTATCACTGTGCTATGAGAACAAATATTTTGGGGTTCAGTCAGACCCACTTTGGGACTCAAATATTTCTTTTCTAGTTTAGCATCTGACTGTCACCCACCGTTACAATACTTTACCTATACATTTGTTACAGGCTACGGTCAGTATGTATGTACAGGCCATTACAATACTTTATATGTACCTTTGTTATCAGGTCATTACATAGATGTTTGTCAGTGCTGTGTTACATACTATACATGTACATGTCTTGACAAGTTGAGCTACAGTGTCATTGACACTTTCATTTATTTTTTGACCTAGGCTTATGATATTTGGCATGTGGGTGTATCACCATAAGACGGTGTACCATCATGACCCACATATGACTTTAACCTTTGACCTCAAGGTCAAATTACTGATTTTTTGGTAAGTAAGCTTGTCCGGGCAAGAACTTATTTACCTTTTCACCTTGGCTTATGATATTGACATACGAGTGTATCACCATAAGACGATGTGTCGCGTACTTTCATGACCCACATATGACGTTGACCTTTGACGTCCAGGTCAAATTACTGATTTTTGGCAAGTAAGCTTGTCCGGGCCAGAACTTTTTTACCTTTTCACCTCGGTTTATGATATTAGGCAGGTGGGTGTATCACCATGAGACGATGTGTCACGTATAGGTTAACTGAAAATACAACTCGGTTTCGGTTATTTAAAAATACCGACCAACCTGAATGTGTGATAACCATCAGGCGGGACATGCACGGTTATTTAACTTAACAATCTTGAATGCTGTCACTTTGTGTAATGTCTTAAATAAAAGGGCGGAAATCACAGAACAAAAATCCGAGCCTGGTAGGCCTAATTAATAACTTTTTTAGTCCCATAATATAATTGTATTTACGTATTAACCCTTAAGCCCCCATATAGCCCCAAACCGCAACTTTTATATTGCATTGAAGCAGGTGCTCCCTTGTGTAATCTTTTTTATTACTCTTGTGTGTAGACTGAATTTTCCCTGGCAGTGGTTCTACATCACTGCTGGCTGCCTGTATAGGCAGCCAGCAGTGATGAAGAACCACTGCCAAGTCATCAATACCTATGTAAGCAGAAAAAGGCCATAAATACTTTAAAATTAATCTGAGGACTTAAGGGTTAAATAAACTTTCTTTCGAATGACAAATGAATGAAATGATAAAAATCACCCCATTAGTGCGAGATTGAAAGTGGCACCTGGCTTTGGACAAAAATAAAACAAACGTCGAATTACCAAAATGACCACACACTTCACTTGAATGCAATATCCATGCATCTGCTGACCACTGTCAGTAATTTCTATGTATATGTTTGAATGGAATTAAAAAAAACAGTTGTACACTCTTCTTGCACCAATAACATATTCAAGACTTCAGGCCAAGATTCAGGTCTTTCAGTATCAATACATGAAACGCAACCCGATATTCATTAATTTTCAGGACGTTCAACACCAACGGTAAAACACTGTACCTATAAAATGATCAGTTTAATTAATGCGGTTTCCTTTGCTGAACTGGAACTTACCACTTGCTCCGCATTTATGCTGTCTGATATATTTATTTCTACATGTATTTTTGAAAGCTTTAACCTCAAAATAGGTTTCAAATTCACAGTTGGAAGTCCGATAAAAATTAGGGTTACAATGAACAAAATGAGCGACTTTTACGTTCTAAAATTTTTATGGTCTGCATAATTGTTTAGGGTCGGCGGTGGTACCCCAAACAAAGGGATATCTTTTCTTTGGCCTGACATTTCACAACATTACATCTTCAGTATTTTGAACCCAAGTTATGCATTGCTACCACAGAATTTTCCTCTTGTCTTGGTGTGTGGTGGGGGGAGGGGGGCTGCCAATGCTATTCAACTGTATATCCAGGGCTCTGAACAATCATTGTCTTCTGGGTTGATGGTTCACTGTACATGTGCTGTCCTATATGTAATCTCATAATTTTAGAGAGAGGGGAAGGTACTTGCCCTTTTGCCCTTTGAACTTTTATTAAACTAATATTTGAGAAAAAAAACCCAAGTGTTTGTGGTGTTTAATACTTGAATATTTCTCTCTAAAAATGAAACCGAAACCGAGGAAAAATTTCATAACCTCCCAGCACTAGTCACGTACCATCGTGATCCACATACAACCTTGACCTTTGACCTCAAGTGACTTATTTTAATCTTTTGACCTAGGCATATGATTTTTGTGTTATGATATTTGGCATGTGGGTGTATCACCATGAGACGATGTGTTTCGTACCATCATGACCCACATATGACATTTACCTTTGACCTCAAGGTCAAATTACTGATTTTTTGGCAAGTAAGCTTGTCCGGGTAAGAACTTATTTACCTTTTCACCTTCGCTTATGATATTATGCATGTGGGTGTATCACTATGAGACAATGTGTTGCGTACTATCATGACCCACATATGACCTTGACCTTTGACCTCAAGGTCCAATTATTGATTTTTTTTTATCTTTTCACCTAGGCTTATGATATTTGGCATATGGGTGTATCACCATGAGACGATGTACCATCATGACCCACATAAGACTTTGACCTCAAGGTCAAATTATTGAATTTTTGACAAGTAACCTTGGGGGCAAGAACGTTTCTTTTTTTATCTTTTCACCTGACGCCTAGGCTTATGATATTTGGCATCTGGGTGTATCAACATAAGACAACTTTGTTGTGATGACAGGTGACCTTGATCTTTGACTTCAAGGTCAAATTATTGAATTGTTCAGCTAGGTTTTTGATATTTGGCACATGAATGCAACAGCCAGGCTGATGTGTCACATTCTATCTTGAACTTCCAAGATCTTGACATTTGACCTTTAGTTTGATCTTTGTTAGTTGTAAGTTGGAACAATGGAACTAATTGAAGGGGAGACATGCATTTTAGTTCACTAAAACAGTTCCCTCTAGTTGATGATTTATTCAACGAAATTCTGTAAAACAGGCACCAACAGATTTTTTTCTGTGTCCTAGTTCAACCATTGGAATTGGCATAATCGGTCGAGAAATACATGTAATCGATAATCCGTTCATAATAAGTTTTGATAATTGGTTCAGCACTGGTTGTTTTCATAATAATCAATGTGAATGGCTGTTTTGAGAACAATAACAATGCAAGTACTGACATTGCCGGTAAAAATCAATGTAGTGGCAAATGATTTGGAAACTAACACAAGGACAAATATAGAAAAATAGTATAAGAAACTGCAGATAGCATGGGAGAAGTACATAAACAATGAACTCATGACAACAGGGCTTTTGGAAAAGTGTGCAGATATTTATTCACTTTCAACAACTGAGTACAAATTTTCATGCAAAAGGACCATTAATTGTAGTCCTCAAGAGATAAGAAATTGTCGGTATTCACAATGTATTTTGGTAATGAAAATGTGTCATGCCCAGTGGGAATATCTGTTGTTATAACAATGCATATTCCCCGTGGGAACCCCGGGAAGTAAGCAGCACTTGTTTACTGTGGTAAACCAGTTCCGCTTTACTAGTAAAATAGGACCCAGTCACCAATGCTTGGGGTGAAAGTCCTCTAAAATGGGCAACATGTTGATCAACGATTGACTAAACTTGACTTCATCTCCATGTTGTGTCACGATTAGCCATTGTGCATAAATATGTGACGTTAACCACCAACAAACAAACAATGCATATCCCTGTTAGACAAGTCAAATTTTCATACCGAAGTACTATTAACTGTAGTCTCCCAACATACTCCAAAGTCCCCAGAAATCATGATTATTTTCCACACAAGTATACTTTTAATATGTGCATATTTTAATTTGTATTTTCATTTCATTTGCATCCTTATTGTTTTTCATTTTAATTTTAATTTTTTTTTCATTTTTAGTGTAATTTACTGAAATGACAAAAATTGTGAAATAAAATACAGTAACGCTTGAAAATTTGTTTACTCCAGGTATCTCACATGATCTGCATCGAATCCAGGTACCCCAGTAGTTGTCAGGCCGAAATTGACTTAAGGCTGAATCAGAATTGACTCAAGGTCGAATTGACTCGAGGCCGTGTATCGACTGAAGGCCGAATTGACCCATTCCCCTATGGAGAAAGCAACACAAAGTCTGCTTCAATTCAGACTACACCAATGGAAAGCAAAAACAAAAGGATCTCTGAACTGAAGTAAAAACGGACTGATAGTCCTTCGGGAAGATTCATAATAATGAATGACCAGGTTGTGAAGCTCAGTATCACTGTTGAATTAACTTGTCAAGTTCAAGAGATGTCAGCACTGAACCTATTAAGTTACTATATGGTTGAATGTTGGGTAATTGGGTCAGTTTGAGACTACTTTCAGTGTTCTGTGCACAAAACCAAGGTATTGGCCTGAAAATTACTGATACCAATACCGAATCTGAAATTTCAATACCACACATCACTAGGAGCTACTAACATATGAAATATGTCATGTATTCCCTGTGAGTAAAATATATTGTTAATTAAGCATTTAGGTCTACAATGTAGTGATGAGGGAGCTAGTAGAGAACTACTCATTGGAGATCTCGGACCTGGATGTTGGGGCAAACCAGGGTAAAAAAATCGTCAGAGAAAGGGTCATGCGGATTGTAACTGTAATTGGCGAGAGGGAGTCAAATCAAAGAGGTCTTTGGGTGGCCTGCGTGATAAAGAGAAGCCAGGTTTTGAAGAGTACCTTGATGGCACCTTTGGGGGGTCACTGTTGTTCAAGCTGAGGTCGCGATCCCTGGAGCTGAGGGGAAAAATTGGGAAAGACGGTGAAAGGGAGTGCCAGATGTGTAACTTGGGCATGTTGAAGACCCTGGAACACTTTCTTCTAGAATGCCCAAAGTATCATTCTAAAAGAATGAGATTCACTGGGAGTATAATGGGGAAGTGGGATGGGAGAATGAAGGACATGTGGTTAGGGGGAGACTCAAAGGAGAGGGTTAATATGCTAATCGGAGAGATTGGGAAGAATGGGGCAAGGGATGTCATCAAGCAGTTCGTTTCCGAGTGTTGGGAGGAGAGGAGAAGCGTGGGAATAGGGAGGCAGTTGGGAGTACAGGGGTAACCGTGGCCTTCTCGTCCAAGAACCGCGACAAATCAGCGGCAGGCCAAAGTGTTATTATTATTATGTAGTGATGAACCAATAATCCGAAATCAGAACTGGCTGTTTATGGTAGAGCTGGGAGGTTGTGGGAGTTACATTGTGGTTTCGTTTTTTTAACCCTTTACCTAACATGAAAAGCAGACGACACTTGCAAACAAAATTCTTGAATAACTAATTTGTTTCATTTTTGTCTCAACAACATAGGTTATGACCCCTCTTTGGAATGAACTCGATGAGCCCGTTCCAAAGAGGGGTCATAACCTATGTTTTTGAGACCAAAAATGAGAAAAATAATTAAAATTAATTGCGATTTTTGTGAATAGCGCTGGCCGGTTTTGGCCGTTACTTTGGGTAAAGGGTTAGACCAGTTTTTTCCGGAGCCAAGTTGCCCCAAATGTTTTAATGCAAAGGTATTTTTACTTACAGTTTTCCGACTTCCTAATTTTTAATAAATGTCGACAATGGCTCTGGATCAAATCACCCCTTTATATTTTTATACTGTACCAATGACCCAGACATAGCTGGTGCTAACTCTTAAAATATAGGGCCAAACACAAATTTTGCCCCCCAATCCCCAAAATTTGCATCTAAAACTAAAGAAAACATGTCCTGAAAGGCCCTCCACACTTCGCCCCCACTGCGCATGCGCAGTGTCAAGGACGTTCCGAAATTGGCGCCATTAATCATTCTAAGTTTGGCCCTTCATCAGTTAACATCTGACTGATCTTTGTGCTTATAAATCTCAGTTTAAATGATGCCAGACACATAAATATTAGTGAAATGGTGATTCTAAGGAGGATAGAGAAGGAGGAGAGGAAAAGAATGTGTGACAGAATATTATCAGGGCTGTAACTTAAAATTTTTTAATGAAATTATGTTAAGTTACCTATTTTCAAGGCAGCAGCCATTTTGTTGTCATTCTGATTATTTAGTTACACTGTTTTTTTAAGTGTTTTCCTCTCTCCCTGTCCTTTAAGTTCCCCCTTGCTATTCTCCCATGCTTTTGGCATAGTTTTTGTAATTATTATTACTAAATTTTCTTGGGAGTTTTAGCTGAATAACAGAATGAATTCTGTTCTTTCCCCATGTTTACGTCTTCACCTAGGGGTGGTTAGGCGTTGTGTTCTGCATCTACCATCTGATGTTCTGCAGTTTCTTCCCTGGAAGTCTCTGTTTTGCATCAGATAGTGTATTTTTGGTAACTGATTTCGGGCCTGGGTGCCTGGAGTCTTATTTTAGTGTTTTTACACTCATTGTTTACATTTACAACAGCCCTCTGTGTGAGGGGGGGATTTCTAAAAAATAATATCTTGATGTTATTTTAATCATAACTAGATACATTATTATTGTTCGTAAGTGTTGAATAAATTGTTTAAAATATTTTTAAAATTTTTGTCCACACTTAGGCTTGGGATCCATTGGGGCTCAACGTTACTTTTCAGAAACTTGGGCTGTTCTGAAAAAATATTTTTTCAAAATATTTTGATTTCAATTATTTTTTCTATATCAATGGATCATATTATTATTATGTATTTTGATTGCCAGGGGTTAGTGCGAGTACCAGGACTTGTTTTCTTTTCACATTGAAAGGATATTGATCAATTGTTTTAAGAGGAAGTCTTCCTCTGACTTATTATCATTCTATATGTGGTCAGTGTACTCGCATTAACTCCTGTTCTGTATCGTATGATTTCGATGACAATATGGGAAGCGTATGTCACGGTATGTTGTTGGGGATTTGGACACTCCGGTCCTTTCCCCGCAGGGTCACTCTACTTTATCAATTTCTATTTCAGACGATCAAGATTAGGGTGATGTATTTGTGATGTCTTCCAACAGTGTGCCTCCGTTGTCACAATTAATGAAGGGCTAGCGGAAAAGTGCTCATGTAAATACGCCAATTGCCTAAGAGGACCCTAGTAGGTTCGACGGCCTTTGACGTCCGCTAGCTCGCCCGTTGTAGCGTCCATTCACCGAATGGTTCGGCAGCCGGGTTCGTCCGTTGCGGTCTAGAAGGATTTTTGGGGTGATGCGAGCACTATAAACTAACCTAATGCAAACCCAGTGACGGCGGATCGGAGGGAGAACGCAGGAAGCCTTTTAGTCCGGTTCATAGCTCGTTCCGGTCCATCCGGATGGCAAGCAAGAGAGGCCCCTCTCTCGTTCAACAACATCTGGCCCCAGATGTTGTGGTACAAAATGTGTTGTAAGCGGAGCATACGTCCGTCGCTCGGGACGCTCCGTTGTAAAGGCAGTCCACTGAGACTGCTAAGGCTTCCTCTTCTCGTCAGCACACACGACCGCACCTTGGCTGCGTGACCGCCGATATATTACCAGCTTCACCGATCAAGGATTCTTCGGCGACCAGGTCACACCATCCGGTAGCCAGGGACATGAGGCCTGCAGACTCCGGACGTTCGCATAGGAAGTGTGCGGGAGTCAACGTACACGGAGCTTCCGGCGGCAATGCATCGTAAGACCGCTACTGCACAGGCCTCGGGAACGGACGTGCTTTCCTTAATAGCACAGTTTATCGCAGCATCCCAGCATCAACTGAATCTGTCGCATATATTTTATCGACGATGCTGGGTTGGGATGCTCCGCGGAAGCGGGTACGGACGTCCGAAAGTTTCATCCGGTCCGACGGGATACCGAAAGGGATTCGGAGGATTTCGAGCTTTCCCTTTCGGAACAACATATGCTGTTGTGTATGTCATCTGACTTGGTCTTCTACAGCTTCTTTCGTCGGACCAGAATGCTGCGATGCCGGATAAGAAACTGATAGCGTCGGTGGACTTAGAAATTTTTGGTTCGGTTCAGGGACATCGTCCCTCAGTTCCGACATAGTCCAATAATGTCACACAAACTTTTGAATTATTGAACGACGCTATATATATTATTATTTTATGCTTGCTAACCAAGCATTTCTGGTTTCTTGTTCGAAGAGTTATGGAGATGTCTTTCAAAAGTGTGCCTCTGTCGTCATAGTTAATGAAGAGTTAGCGGCAATAAGTGCTCATGGAATATGTCTATCGCCTACGGAGTGACATTCGCTAGCTCACCCGGTGTAGCGTACATTCATCGAATGGTTCGGCTGCCGGGTTCGTCCGTTGCGGTCTAGGAAGGAGATTTGGGTGATGCGAGCACTTTAATTACTTTAGTACTCATCCAGTGACGGCAGATTGAGGACAGATCGGAGGAAGCCTGTTAGTCCGGTTCCTGGCTGGTCCAGGTCCGTCCGGGCTGTGAGCGAGAGAGGTCCCTCTCTCGTCCAACAACATAGGGGACCGCATGTTGTGGTTCAGATATTTTACATTCGGAGCATATGTCCGTTGGTCGGGACGCTCCGTTATATTGACAGTCCGAGAGACTGTCTTTAATGCTTCCTCATCCTCACAGCAGGGCACACGACCGCACATTGGCTACGTGACCTCGAGTATCCGATCAGTTTCGGCATTCAGTGATTCCACGGCGAATAGGTCGCGCCATCCGGTAGCCAAGGGACACGAGGCCTATACACTCCGTTCGCTCGCATATTGGTAGTATGCACGGGGTAACGATCACGGAGCTTCCAGCGGTAATGCATCGTAAGACCGCTTCTCCTCAGGCCTCAGTGACGGACGTGCTATCCGAGTTAGCACAGTTGTTTCGCAGCATCCCAGCAATTGATAGTTTCTCGGTCGAATCAGGAATTATCCGACGGCGCTGGGTCGGTGCGGTCCGCGGTTGCATCAGGTACGGACGACCGAACGCTTTATAGGGTCCGACAGGATGGCGAAAGGGATTCGAAAGATTTCGAGTTTTCCCTTTAGTAGTATCGGAAGATGCCTTTCATATCTTCTGGCATTATCTTCCAGTGATTATTATTTCGGACTTCATTGCTGCGATCTTGGATAAGAGACTTATAGCGTCATTGGACTCAGATTTTTCGATCGGTTCGGGGACATTGTCCCTGACTTACCGACGCAGTCCAATATTGTCATTACAACATGTGTTTTATTTTTCGACGCTATATATATACAAGCCTGCTACTAAGCATGATATTTTAGTTTCTTGTCCGCGTTGCTCATTTCTGCCATTTTATCATTTATACAAATAGTTTATTTTGGCAGAGCAGGGCATACCGAGAGTTCATATGCGTCTTGACGGTGTGATTAAAAACTGCATATATTCTTTTTCGCCATTTATGTCTTTTCCAATTTCAATGTTGGGAACGACATTATGTATAGTAGACTTAACTTAGACGCTTTATTATACGTAATCCGCCTTACTGAGGCGTTATCATTACGTCTTCAAGAAAAGATTTACGGGATATTATTCTCAATGTAATTTCTTTTGAGGGCAGTAGTTTGTTCACGTATAACTCCGCCCTTCAGTGGCTGATTGGAGTTAGTTAGACGTGACGCAGCCCCAGCTACATCCACTCGCGTGGATAGTAAGGTTAAGAACTCTCTCAGAGTCGCTTCGTTCTCGGAGGAGCTTCTCTTCGACGGCAACTTTTCGGCAATCCATGAATTGCTCGATTTACACGTTCTCTTGTCTATCTAGTGTTACAAGAGATTCAGACTGGGGCAAACATTCGGTGGTTGACTCAGAGAGTGCCGCCGCAGTTGCCGGACCCGAGTGTGGCTGTTATGACGGTTGCCAGTCAAAACAGATTGGGATATAATACTGATCCCTACGGATTCGAAGTGCCAGGGTCTTTGGGTTCTGCAGTCTTTTAGCAATCAGTTTTCTTCCGCGGAATAATGTTTTTTAGGCTTGCTTTATGTCATTGCATGAACATTATTCAGAAACGCATGCCCAAATTCCTGTCCTTTAATTCGACAGTAGTGGCGTATCTCCGTAACCAGGGAGGCACTCTTTCGTTTCCGTTATTCAATTTAATGGAAAGAATCCGTCTGTTGGTTATAATACACCAAGTTCAGTTTTGGTCCGTCATATTCCGGGTCGTCTGATTGTTTTATCGGACTCCCGTTCTCTTACGGGTCGCTTGTTGCTGTCAGAATGGACTCTCAACAAACAAGTATTCAATCAGATTTGCTATCTATGGGAGCGCCCAATGATGATTTATTTATGACACAGCTTGCTAATCAATTGCAGACGTATGTGTTGGCTTGTCCAGATCTCTGAGCTAATATTCTTAACGCTCTATTGATCTATAGGACGGAATGATAGGATACGCGTATCCTCCGGCGCTGTTGTTTTAGCAGGTATTGCTAAGATAAACAACCACAATACATTTCTGTTGATAGCATCTCTATCTTCACAGAGATCATGAGTAATTTTCTCTCTTGTCTACTGTGGGTCTTAACGTGAAATCTTCCTCTATGTGAGGATCTTTTTCACTGGGTAAATCGTGTCATCTTTATCACAACCTGCAAGGTCGCAACCTTCATGTATTCCGTTGTGTGGTCCGTATTGCATTGTAAGCACTGTACTGGACGAGCTTTGGACGCGATTTCTTACTATAGGAGATCCTCTTCTTCGCTATTCTATGCGGCTAAAGTGGAGGCTCTTCCGTCGTGGTGTAGGGATCATTATGTTCATATTGTTGATCCCTCCATACTACTCATTGCTATTTTTTAGTATACTTGTTTCACAAGATCTACTGCAGCCTGTTATTATTTAGGTTATAGGTTTATGTTACCTCATACCTATGCACTCTACGATAGTTTACAATTGAGTCTTTTGTCTCTTTATCTAAGTCAGTTAGTAACTTTTTGATAAATAGACTTAGAATCTTTAGATTAAATTCCTATACGGATTTTAACTTCGGTTCTTATTTAGCTAAGTAATCATTTGAGCCTCTGGAAACAGTAGTTTTCAAATTCTGACCTTTTAGACAGTAATTCTGTTGGTTTCTCTTTTACTGTAGAGTCAGTGAGTTTCATGCACTATCTATGGATGATTTTCACTTTCATAGTTTCGGAATCAATACTTCCGTTACTATTTAGGTTGGATTGTTGCATAAGAGTTAGGCTCCTATTATCCGGAACCTATTATTTTAAGGTCCTTCCGTCTTCGTATGGGCATAGGCCTTTACTCTTTCCGGGTACAGTTTATGTATTTATAAACAGATTTCTGTTTATTACTATGGGCGTAAGCTTCTTCTGTCTTTGATGTCTAGTAGAAGGACGTTACGCTCCATTTTTTTTTTTTTGTTAATGGATTCTATTAACTATCGGTACTGCTTATAGTATATCATTGACTTAGCAGTTGTGCTTAAGATTTCGGCTCATGAAGTAAGAGTTCTTCTACTTCTTGGGCTTACATTAATAGTGTCGCTATTATAGATTTTTGAAGGCCGCTCATTGCGCTCAGCCATCCACATTCATGAATTTTATCTCAGAAATATCGAGTCCATTTCTGGAGGCCTCTATTGTTAGGTCTATTATCTACTGCTCAGACTGTCATTCACTTAACAGTTGCTACTATAGCTAGGTAGGCTGTCTGTTTCGGCAGTGTCTCCGTTCGGCTGCCCTCTTCGCTCTGGGCTATTTGACCCAGGGCAAGAAAAAGGGGGGGGGGGGGGGAGGGTGTTCCCTTGGGTCACCTGTTTTACTATGAAAACAAGGGGATACCTCCTCCGGAGTTAGTAATTCTGAGCTGTTATTGGGATGGTTGTTTACTGAGAAGTTTAGGTTTTTAAAATTCATTCAAGTCTTAGTTTTTAAAGTATAGCTTTTGAATATTGCATATGTCAACGGACATGATTATGCAATCCTCAGACACTTTTAGGAGTATAAGAGTCTCTATTCTCTAGACTTACTTATTTATTGGCTTACTTTAAAAATTATTAGTATAAGGATTATATTGGATATTAATAAAGTACATGGATGTATGAAGCTCAATTTTGGAAGGTGTTGTATCTTTCTAATTTATCATAAATAAGAAAGATACATGTAAGGCCTATTACTTCTTTTTCCCTACAGGGGATGACTCTATTTTATTTTATTGAGCGTATTCCATTTTGCTCTATGTCCTTGGCCCTCCAGCCTTTTACTATTCAGCTATGTCTGGGTCATTGGTACAGTATAAAAATGTTAAAAAATTTATAGTAATTTATATATTTTTTATACTTACCAATGACCCAGACGGGGATGGCCCTCCCAGGAGTTGGGAACTCTTGCCTCCCCGCTGAGTACATAGCGCTTACCAGGCACTGGTTATTAGAATGATTAATGGCGCCAATTTCGGAACGTCCTTGACACTGCGCATGCGCAGTGGGGGCGAAGTGTGGAGGGCCTTTCAGGACATGTTTTCTTTAGTTTTAGATGCAAATTTTGGGGATTGGGGGGCAAAATTTGTGTTTGGCCCTATATTTTAAGAGATAGCACCAGCTATGTCTGGGTCATTGGTAAGTATAAAAAATATATAAATTACTATAAATTTTTTAACTTTTATAATCTTTATATTTTTTAGTAATTTATTTACTTACCTTTAATAATAAGAAAATCCTGTTCAAAATAAATAAAATCATTTTATGCAAATTTTTAAACTACAATACAAAGCACACATGAAAGAATAATAATTCCTTTCCAAGAATATGAAATTTAACACAAAAGTTCCCCAAAAATCGTTTTCACTGACTGAGGAGGAAATTATCCTTTCATTACCAAGACATCTAACCTTATGATTCAAAAATAATAATTCTAACCTGTGTTTGTTTAAACTGACATTGTGATCAGTGAGAGTGCTTGTGGCTGACGACATTTCATTAACAGTTCTGAAAAGAGTAATCATAAATTTTTTTTTTTGTCTATACAACCAATCTGATCAATGAGTGTTTTTGATGGATTGTGATTGTGGCTGACGACTGTTCATCAACCATTCGGACAAATAACGATATTAAAGGTAAATATTTTTCCTTATTTGTCAAAACATTCCTTTCTTTACCAAAGAAGATTTGGGGTCTCCCATCTGACTCTTGTGGATTCATAAGTAAATAAAGTTATAAACAACAGTGAAAACCGAAGATTTAGAGGCCAACCTGTTTGGAAACATGTGCTGAGCACAGTTTACAGGTAATATATCAGAACATAAGAAATGCTATTCTGTTTTCTTAATATGTATATTTTTGTTGTAAAATCATATTTTATACCTATTCCATATCATTTGATATCGAAGAATAAAAATGCATTTTGGTAACCAGTCTCCTGCTATTTTGTATAAGGTTCCATTGAAAAAGGTGGGCCGACTTGTCTGAGGGCGAGTTGTCTCATCCCCATTGTAAAGTAAAAAAACACCCAAACTGTGTTTAGGATAACCCAACCGACCCTAAAAAATTATTCTGGCCCTCAAAATTTGTTCAATTAAAGTCGCTCATTTTGGTCATTGTAACCCTAAATTTCCATACAACTTCAACTATGAATTTGAAACCTACTTTGATGTTCAGGCCTTCAAAATTACGTGTAGAAATAAATATATCGGACAGTATAAACGAAGAGCAAGTGGCAAGTTATAATTCATCAATGGAAACTGCATTTGATATTGATAAACTGATGAACATCCCTTCAGCCTTGGTGTTAACAGGTCATGGATATTAATCAATATCATGTTCAGTTTCATGTATTAATACTGAAATCCTCAATATTGCATTGAGTACATAACATTAACGCATAAATAGTGTGTTCATCCGGCAGTCTGCAGTATTTCATGAAGCAGACATTACAACACAATAGAATAAAATTGGAGAAGAACTCAAAAACAATTTATTTTTTTCAATGGCAGGTGATGGTTACACAACATGTATGTGGCATGGCTGTCACAACCACGTTTTCAGTTAAGTTAAATGTTCAATTCAGTTACCTCCCTTGATGATTCTGTCCAGTGTTGACTGGGGAGTAAATTTTGGAGAAACACATCAAGGGGGGAGTAAAAAGTTTAAAAATGAACATTAAATTCTCATACGTTCCATGCCTATCGATGTGTAAACCATGCATGGACACAAGTTCACAAGACAAATTTACATCAAAGTTATTATTAAATTGAGACACTATGTATCTACCATGTATGCACAGTATATTTTCTGGGTAATAGGCCAAGTGTATTGTATTCATTTCATACTCAAAACTATTAACACTATTTACAAAAATAAACACAACCTTCACATGAGAACAATATCGTGTGATCATATTGTTAATCACAATCTTCTTTCCAAAAAACCCCTGTAAATATTATTTTAGCTAATATTGCCCAGCACAAAACAATAACATGCATATTCTGAGAACTTATGTGCTATTAAACTTTCGTAATTGGTGATTTATCAACAAAAAATAGTGGTATAACATGCGACAACAGATTTGTTTGTGTCCTATTCAAAGCATTAGAATTGGCAGAATGTTTGGTGAAATAATTGGTAATTGGTTTATAGCAAGTTTATATAATCAGTTCATCACTATTTAGGTCACTTTGGTTCAATAAACTCTTTTCTCATAGAGGCGTTTTTGAAAATACCATTGTGCTCACTGTCCCTTCGACAGTTGTGCACCCCCACCTCCATTAAGATCTGCAACCCTTAATAAGCTTACATATGTCCCAGCACAATCTTGCCATCCCCTACCTGCTTTGTCAGGGCTCATCAATCGAGACTTAATCTCAATGAATCAAAATGTTTTTTGCGTGCCAAAGGCACGCAGGGAATCTGTGGGGCAAGCCCCTTTCGACCCTCTTTAACTGTAGGTGATTTAGACTAGTCTGGCCATGGTAAAGGAGGAATGTGAAAAAGGCACTCAGTGCCATCTGTGTTTCCTTCTGTTCTTTTTTGGAGGAGGTGGCTGCGATGGTAATACCTCCTTTGGTGGTGTTGAAGGAGGGGTGATGGAGGGCTGACTAGGTTGATACGGTCTAGTCCTTGCAGCTGACGGTGGTGGAGAGCTCTTTGGAGTAGAGAGCTCTTTGGAGTGGTGTGGAGATAGTGGTTGCTGACGCTCTCTGTTACTCCTTTAATCGTCTTTTCCGTGAGTCTGCGGTTTCCCAAGGATTGTATCGTTTGTCAAAGAAAGGCTAGATGCTTGTCGTCTCTGACCTTGTCCCCTAGGATGCTCTCCACAGACTCAGCGGTGCAAGCTTCCTGGTCCGAAGAAGCCGGAGAAACAAGAGCTGGAGGGGTGGAATGTGCGTCATGTGGGACAACTTCCTATACCATGAACAGATCTTCCTCCTCTTCAGATGAAGAGTCAGATGGGTTGGAGATTGATCTGTCACCTGACGACCCATAGTCCCCCAGATCCTCCTCCTGGGAGGGGGTGTGGAGCTGGACAAGGGTTGGTCAGGGGTGACAGGTGTAGACCATATGATGCCCTCACTGGCCTTCTTCTCCAGAAACTCCGTCATTCGGCGGGCATCTCGTCGTCTGACAGAGGGTCCCTTCTTTCTCTTCCTCTTCTTCTTGGTGGTGGCTGTACTGTTCCGGCGGTCTTCATCCAGCTTGTCCGAGTCACTAGGAGGGTGACCAGTGTGGGAGGAAATCCCCCCACGAAGGGTGCTACACCTCTCCAAGGACGTCGGTTCTGTCTTAGTATCAAAATCCACTGTCAAGTGAATTGTTCCCTTGCACACCTGGATACTCCAGGTGGTAGCAAGGGCGGCCTTCACTTTGATCAGTGTCTCTTGTATAACTAATGGTAGCTCCATTGTTTCCAGCTGTTTACACCTCAGAGTCCAAGGTGCGAATGATGATAATCTCACTGACAGAACTAAAGTATAAATATCCAGAAAAGACCAGTGACTGGCCGTTTATTAACATATTGAATAACATTATTTACATAAGTAATAATTTTTCATTACAGCTATTTGACAGATGTTATGTAACTATATACAGGTAAATCCGAAAACAAATACATGATCTAATGTCACAAATGGTGGAGATGGGAGAATAAACCCCACACTGTCTAGCACAGTTTCCTGTAGTCTACTTAGCCAGACATTCTCCACCGAGACAATGAGTGTGCCGTGGAAATTTCCAACTTTAATTAGTAATGAAAGCACTGTACTCCTATTCCTTGTCCAAAAACTGTGAGGAACCGAAAATTATTATTTGTGTAATTTTGAAAAGACCATACGTAGGCCTGTGAGTGTAGGTTCTGGCTGTCCAATGACTACAGTTAAGCAGGATAGGGTAGTATGGATGAATTGTAACGAATGATACTGGCCCTTGCAGGCTGATGTATATAGCTGATATATCTCGACCACGAGAAGAATAGCAGACACTAGCAACACGAGGGCATGCCTTTGCATCGCCTTGATGTAGGTCTGCTAACCATGAGGTGGGATAGACCCCAAAGTGAACCTGTCTGTCGTCAGGTTCGTAACTATGTACCGGGTACATACAAAAATGAGCCCATGTGTAGGTGGAGTGCTTTTGCAGCCCCACTTTTGCCTCCCGAGCAAGTGAAGGAAGAGAATGAGCCCCTGAATGGTTAGCCTGTCACTGAGGGCATAACTCAGTATGTACACAAATAATAAACACATGAGTTGGTGGAGTGCTATTGCATCCCCACACCCTGAGTAAGAGAAAGATGACTAGTAGGGTGATGTAGGTGACAAAGTGTGCCAGTCAGAACTTGAACAGGGTAGAGTGCTTTTGCATCCCCACCGTAATACCAGAGAGGTGAAGGATTAATACCCAGAGAAAGGAAATGGCCAGCGCTAAACGCATCACCAACCAGGTACACAATACTACAATGGCTGCATACAATGACGGAGTGCTTTTGCATCCCCTGTGGCGAACTCAAAGTGGTAATTCAGGACCCGCCGGGTATGTGTAATTATGCTTGAAAAGGGCTGTCAAAAGTGACCTACATCACCCTAGGTACCCTCCCCCCTCCCCACCCAGAGTAAGTGCAAGCTGCCACAAATGACACGAAAATGATATATACACAAAAAAGCTGATAATCCTAGGGAACTCAGAGGTCTAACGAGTTGGTTACTGGAAAGAATAGCCCAGTACAAAAGCACTCTATAGAAGGTGGTCACATGTGGGTAGACATACGATCATGCAATGCGTGCCTTTACATTGGACGTCCAAACTCATACCACCGAAATCTCCAATTCCTTGACCTCAAAAGGGAGCTGTTGTTGACATGCCCATTTAATCCATTGCATGTTGCTTGTCAGACACAGACGCTGAATGGTATCCTGATTTCCGATGTACTCTGTGAGATCCAGGTTGTCATGAAGCAGGCTTGAACCCCTTCATGAGGCACCTAGGAGAAGCTGAGGGTCAGGGAACTAAATAGTGAGGGGATGTGCCTTTGCATCCGTTTCCAGAGGCAGCGCACCCCAACCTACTGAGCAGAAGTGTTTTGCAACTTCTACTAACCCAGCCCTTCAAGAAAAGATGACTCCCCCCTTCCTGGGATACAGCCTGTGGGCAGTGTGGATGAGCATTCCTCCATGGGACTGCTGAAAATGGAGAGAAACATGAATAGTGACTGACTGAACGAAAGGAATAACACCCCCTCCCCCCCCCCCCCCTCCATAGGGTGTCTCGAGGCAGGTTGGGAATCAATAGCATCATGTAAGGCTTTAATTAAGTGAACCATAGATCAAGTTGGTTAAATTCGAAGGAGTAGTTGGGTCAGATTGGTGCAACAGCCTGAACTCCCAGTCAGTAAACAACCAATTCCTCCCGCTTGTAGCTATGGACTTGATGTGCACCTGGTATTTGAGCAGCATGCAGCTTCTCGAGGGGAACTGACTGATATACATGGACATAAAAATCACAAATGCGGACAGCCGTTGTCCTATGGAATGTGTCTTTGGCGTGTAAACTAAGGACCGGCTGTCAGCATCTGCATGTACAGACGAGAGGAGAAAGACAAATTCTTCAGCCCAAATTCGTACCTATAGTTGTAGTGGGGGGGGGGGGGGTGCTCTCGAGGGGTACGGAGGATGACAGACACCGATCATTCCTGCTGGGGAGACAATGTCGAAAGCCGTTAACCTTCTGCATATACCTGACCTAAAGTGTGTCCAATGAAAAGCTTGGCAACAAAAATCGGCTGCAAACCCAGAGATTCACGAAGTAGTGTGCAAACTTCATCATTCCGGTTGTCGATGGAGAATGGATCAGAGTTAGGGTGACATACGTCATTACCACCTACCTGCAGTATCACAATATGCGGTCAGAAAAAATCTAGAACAGGCATATCTTTCTCCATCATCCTTCCAAGGGTGTTGCCACTCAGTCCATGAAGGCGGAGGTCCAAAGGATGTACCCCAACAACAGCCGAAACTTACCCGCAAAATTAGAGTTGAAATCGGCCCCCCACATCCAGAAAAGTTGCAAGACAGCATCAAAAACTGTGCCTCCAAAGCAAAACAAAACATGAGTGGGGGTATAAATCCTCAGAATGAACCATTGGGGAAGCTGAAATAAAACCAATGAACAAACGCGCGGAAATATGAAGTAATCGAGAATAAAAATGAGAAAGAGGAATCGCAACACGATAAAAGAGGACAATTGAACAGAGAGAAAGAAAAACAGAATTATCACGCGATGAATTGTGGGATCTGTTACCAATCCTCTCCCAATAGATTCCCAGTTGGAAAAGAAAGCTGCTTAAAATCTTATGTCTGAAATCATCAAATTTGTTTGCTTGCTAATCAGATATCCAAACAATTATGAAGGACAGTTAATTCTCTTCTGACAGCACAAACCTTTTTGCATGCCTAGCATGTAAAAATCATTGTTTTTGTACCAATGGAGAGTGGTCATGATTAGTTATTGTGCAGATATATGTGACCTTAAACACCAGTAATAATAATAATACCATGGGGGCCCACATCAAAATCCCTTCACATCATCTATTGATATCGTCCAGGCCCTAAACTTGTTTCCTATTTTGATCGTGAATAGATGCTTGGTGTGGGCCTGGCCGACTCCTGATTTCCAAACCCGACCAAACTTGACAGTTAACTCAGAAAAATAAAAGTGTTGGGTTAATGCCTGTATTCCTGAAGAAATTTAAGGGGGGGGGGGGGGGGGGGGGGGGGGGGGGAGGGGGACATATTTAAGAAGGCTGTTTATCAAGGATTTGGTTGACTATTAGCTGGCAATTAATTTGCCATCAAATGCCCATCATTAATCTTTTTGCTTTCTCTTGTCCGATTTTTATGCCCACGAAAAAAAAATATTTAAGAAGGCTGTTTATCAAGGATTTGGTTGACTATTAGCTGGCAATTAATTTGCCATCAAATGCCCATCATTAATCTTTTTGCTTTCTCTTGTCCGATTTTTATGCCCACGAAAAAAAAAATTTGGGGTGCATATAGTGTTTGTCATTTCCATCTGTCTGTAAATCTGGAAGATTTTTGTGTCCACTCCATAACTTTGAGATGTTCTGTTGGATTTTGTTGAAACTTGGTATACATGTTGCTTATGTGGAGATGATGTATTGCACACAGAATTTGTTTTGTTTGATGGAGGTCAAGGTCACAGATCAAGGCCATAGTTTAGGAGCATCCATGGCCGTGAAGTCACTGTTAGTCTTGTTTCTTCTTGCTTTGCACAAGTCACAACTTCATTCTGTTAAAATGGCAAAGGTTCGCCAGAGATTTTTTAATTGTCAGTCCTAAGTAATTCTCAAATTGATGGACAACATGCATGTTATGTGTAAAACCTCGAGTATGACCTATCAGATTTTCTGGGGTCTTTATGTCAGAGTGAGATACAAGTTGTCTAATTTTTGGTACGAGTTGGCAGTTGGTAAACAATTTGAACCTTGGAACATATGCAACCTTGGCAAATTGGACCCTGGATGATTCAGACCTTGTCTTTTATATCTGAATCCTGCAGGGTCTGATTCGTCCAATGTTTGAATCATCCTATATATGACGTGTAAGAGTTGTGATTCAACCATTGGATGAATCAGACCCTGGACAACTTCAGAAAACAAGTTATGACAGGTTATGACCACTAAATTAGGTGTATCCTGTAAACAATTCCATATTTCCATCCCTGGAAAACGAGATAATGAAACAATCAATTATGTAAAAGTCCATTCATGTTCTACCAGGTTCTTCAGGCTCAATCCTTGAAATACGGTAGGGACTATTTCACCACAGCACTTAATTGCTGTGGCAAACTCCATTTACAATGGCACTACCACAGCACTTTGTAACATGATCAACTACTACTTGTTAAGCACATCACCAATCAAGTGCCAGGGGTGCTCTCTTATATTCCTCAAGCATTGAATATCAGGACTGGCAGTTAACTGCCAGTCCTGATATTCAATACTTGAGTTATAAACAGTGTAACACAGGACTATCATGGGATAAAATTTGCTTACCATTACTGAAATATATTACAGAAATATTAAGTACCAGTGCTAAGAATAATAAATTGAGTGCTTTGGGTAAAAACATTTTGTCACCGCATTTACCATGGCTGTGCTGATTGCTGTAGCTAATTTCAAGGGCTGTTTCTCCCTGTTTTCCTTTTACTTCTCCCTAAGGTTTGTAGAGGGAAAAGTGACTTATCCTTCAATTTACCTCTTCGACTGGTCACTGATGGATCATCATTCGTGACGTTCAGCACCAGGTCAGTCTCCCCGTTGGTTCCCCGGAAAGTACAGTAAACAAGCTCTGTTTCACTGGTAAAATAGGACCTAGTCACCAGTGCTTGGGGTAGAAGTCCCCTAAAATGAATAACATGGGTATAAATGATTAACTAAACTTGACAAGTCAAGTATGTGACATTAAACACCAGTGAATAAATAAATAACAAGGTCAGTTTGGAAACCAGGAACACACATGATATTTTTTTTTTGCCTCACACATTTGTTCTTACCTCATAGTACTTAGGTGAAATTTGTTCAGATCCTAAAAGCAAATCTTCAGATTATACTCTTGTGTTCATAATAAACATACATGTATGTTTATCAATTTGAGTGTGTGTGTGGGGGGGGGGGGGGGCTCAGTAGGTAGAGGTGCAGACTGCAAGCTGAGAGGTCCTCGGTTTGAATCCCACCTGCGACAACTGCGTTGTGTCCTTGGGCAAGACACTTCACCGCCCATTGCCCATGTGGGGGCATGGTGACGCTGTGCACTAAAGCGTACTGCACGTCGATGGTGCACCTGTCTTCAACCAATGCTAACCCTGCTTGTGTGGAGTTGGTATGTTGGGGAGCTGACAGTTGCTCGCCATTGCTCGGTGGTTCTCTCCAGGTACTCCGGCTTCCTCCACCAGTAAAACCATCGTGGTCATGATCAGCCATTGTGCAGACATATGTGACCTTAAACATCAATAAATAAATAAATATATCAATTTGAGGGAATTTTTCCACTCTGTATGCACCTTATTTGGGCCTGTATGTTTAATAAAATTGCCCTTCCAACAGGGAGGAGATCTTCAAATTAGAAAATCTTCACTAGATTGTGAGATAGTCTTTTGTTTAGCACTGTGCATTTATTGTAATCATGAAACCTAAATGCCTATTAGTTTTCTTTAATAAAACTAACTGCAATTCTGGAAAATAAGCTGGCTTTTAGATAAAATTATCTACCATTACTCCCACACCCCCTCAAATTGTTTCCACCCTGTACTATTATTTGGGTCTGTACCTTTATTTAATTTTGATAAATGTCCCACCCCATACTTTCATTCCCACTGGTACTTTTATTTGGAACACAAGAGTATCAATGGAATTCTCTTTTTCACCTTATCTGGACCATCAATCAGTTCACTATCAAGACTCATCCATTTTGAAAAGGTTAAAAACCTTCTTTTTTCCAGAGATGTGACCAGGCCATTGTTACATACAGAGACAGAGATTTAGCAGTAACTGCTTTAAGATGTCTTCATACCTTTTACAGTTTAGACCATCAAACATTTGCAACAGCTGTTCATCTATTGGACCAGTTTCTTTCACGGCTGAAGGTATTTCTAGGCTGTACCACAATTTTATTTGTTTATTGCTTATCACTAATAAATCTAAAATTATTTATTAAACCTCCAGGTTAACCATTGCCTAACAATTCTTTCCAAATTATGCTATCAGTTTTTAACTTTTTATGCCCCTGCCATAACATTACCGGGGTTTTTAGTGTTACCCTGTCTGCATGCAGGGTTTCTGCTTGGGATGCAGAAGGTTCGCTTGACGGTCTCTTTGCCTGAGCCAACTTTTCCCCTATTACATAGTTACCTCTTATAACAAGACTAGTTTTTAGCTTAACTTGACAAAGTCAAGATAAGCTATTGCCATCACATGTGCGGAAGTCTGTTGGTCTGTGAGTCACTTGGTAGGATGCCTTTGTATAATATCTAGATGAGAACGTCCTCTTTTTGTGTCGCTGCCCCACGAAGTGGTGAGCGACATATAGGGATTACTTTTGTTGTCTTGCGTCGTCCACGTCGTCCGCATCACACTTTCTCTTATCCGCCACTCCTCTTTAACCTATGAAGGGATTTTGATGAAACTTTCAGTGATTCTTTATCACATAATGGCATTGTGCACCTCCTATTTTATTTTTTGATCCGCTGTATTTTTTCCAGAGTTATGCCCCGTCGTCTTGCGTCGTCCGCGTTACACTTTCTCTTATCCGCCACTCCTCTTTAACCTATGAATGGATTTTGATGAAACTTTCAGTGATTCTTTATCACATAATGGCATTGTGCACCTCCTATTTTATTTTTTGATCCGCTGTATTTTTTCCAGAGTTATGCCCTTTTTCCACTTAGAATTCTGTCTGAAACGCCAGGCGACACACGTCTTCCATGGAAGACTCACATCTAAGTGGTCATGATCTGTCAACCGTGATGGCTGCCCAAGCCCGAAACCCAAAAACTTTTAGCACAGTCTACAGGCAGGGTTTCCGCTAGACCGGCTGTGGGTCCGTCAACCGGACCCATTCGCACCACCGATCATACTATGATCAGTCAGGAAAGCTGGTGGTTAAAATGTCGAGTACAATGATGTATCGTAACGACACTCAGGATCCTTTGTTTCCACGTAATACAGGCATAATTATGTTGTATACTACGCCTACTATTATTGGCGACAACCTGATACTTTATAACCCCCAGACGAGAGGGGAAAACAAAGTTCAAATCCTAAACGTCGCCTATAAAATTCTGGACTCAAATTGTCGTGTTTGGTCCAAAATCACTGGCTTTTATTTCAAGCAATAAATGATATAATTGTACGTGCATGATATCATACGTCCACATCATGGTTCTTTTTTAATATCGGGTTGTATAAAAAAAATTGAGGTCAAGCGTCGCAATCACTGTCAGGATTCATGGATTTTGTGTTGTTTTGGGTTTGTATTTTTATGAAACCTCTGACCAGATGCAGTATTGTGTGTCCCGTGGGAATTTAGAGAAATGTAGGAGGAAAAAATACATATTTTCCACTTCAATTATTCAGCATTTTAGCGACCAGAATGCCCCCAGAGGCCACCAGAGAGCACCTAAAGATCAAAATTTTCCTGGGGGGGGGGGGGGGGAGACCCCCCCAGACCCCCATCTTTTCGCATGTGCCTTCGGCACGTGCGGCAGGCGCCTTCAGAGTCTGAGTTTCACTTTCTTTAAACTACTGGACCCACAAATTTTCCCCTAGCGGAATCCCTGCTACAGGTCATATTTAATATGGAGGGATTTCATTGTAACTTGGTAGGAGGCTCCGTATGATGTCTAGATGAGAACTTCCCCATTTGGTCGCGATCTGTCAACCGTGACGACTGCCCAAGCCAAAAAACCCAAAACCTGTAGCACAGTCTACAGGTCGTATTTATGGAGGGATTTCATTGTAACTTGGTAGGTTGACTCCATATAATGTCTTGATGAGAACGGCCCCTTTTGGATGTGATAGGTCAACTGTAACGACTACAGAGGCCCGAAACCCGAAAACCTTTAGCACAGCCTATAGGTCATATTTATAAAGGGATTTCACTGTAACTTGGTAGGATGACTCCAGATTATGTCAAGATGAGAAAGTCCCCTTTTGGTTGTGTGATCATTCATCCGTGACAGCTGCCAGAGTCCAAAACCCGAAAACCTTTAGCACAGTCTACAGGTCGTATTTATGGAGGGATTTCATTGTAACTTGGTAGGTTGATTCGATATAATGCCTAGATGATAACGTCCCCCTTTTGGTCACGATTGGTCAACTGTGATGGCTACAGGGGCCCAAAGCCCGAAAACCTTTAGAACAGTCTACATGTCATATTTCTGAATGGATTTCATTGTAACTTGGTAGGATGACTCCAGATAATGCCTAGATATGAACATCCCCTTTTGGTCGCGATCATTCAACCATGATGGCTGCCTGAACCCAAAAAACACATTAGGAAGGGATTTCAATTTCATTGTAGCTTGGTAGGATGACTCAGTATTGTGTCTAGATGAGGACGTCCCCTTTTGATTGCAATCTGTCAACTGTGATGGCTACACAGGCCCAAAGCCAAAAAACCTTTAGCACAGTCTACAGGCCGTATTTATGAAGGGATTTCATTGTAACTTGATAAGATGACTCGTTTTGGAATAATTTCACTGTAAATTGGTAAATTTCATTGATATACATTAACTGTGAGGGCCACATACATTAACTGTGAGGGCCACATTGACCCCACCCCTCAATTCTTTGGTACAGTCCAAACCTCATATCATTTTATTGAAAACATAGCATACAGGGAACAGAAATTAACATATTCCCAATTATCACAATTCTTGTCTTATTTCATAAGCCTTTCATAAACATTGAACATTATCCTTTTCATCAAACATAACACACAGACAAGTTAAGCTACAGTGTCATTGACACTTTTATTCATCAAATCTTGTCATGGCTGCTTTACAGCAGCAATGACGAGATTTACTGAAAAATATTTATAAAATACTCTGAGGGTTAATAGTTAATTGACACTAATGATATACCAGGGTAAAACATTTTTTAGGGCCAGGACTGTGTTGCTTATTTCTAGTTGTTGTTTTGTGATATAGTTAATTTTTTGGCTTACTGAGTTCTGAAACACTTGGGATCTTCACAGGGGAATTTTTTATTTCATTAAGATGGATTTTCTTCTTTTACTACACTTGAAGAATAAACTTTTCATCTGCGAGCAATCAGTGATATTTTAATTATTTTTATAACTAAAACTGTTTTCTCCTCAAGTCTGTCTGTCTTCGTTAGTTTGTTGGCCTAGTTATTTGAAAAGTCGGATCATTAAAGAGAAATTTATTTGTGCGTAATTCTCACATGCATTATAAATGTTATCAGCTAAAACCATTTAATAGGGCTGTCTTCATAATGAACATTCATCATTTACATTGCACAAGTTTGGCATTGAAAGTGTCTGCAGACTTTTCATTTAGTGAGGAGGAACTTGTAGACTTGCATGCTGATACACCAGCCTGTGTTGACAGTGCAGATGGTAAGATTAATTATATGTCTCGAGTTACTCTTAACTCTTGTGTTTTTAAAAGCTGCATTCAGGACATTACAGATAACTGTTGAAAGCCAGGACTGTTAGTGTTTCAAACTCTTGTGAAGTTCTTGGTTATTAACTGATAGAGAGCCAGGTTAATTCAAGTTCTCAGAATTTTTGGTCAGTAATTTTTTCATTCCACTTTATTGGAGAATGCCGATGGACATTTTTAAGGAAAATTTAACATTTAGTGCCAGTTGACTCTCTGGCATGTAGCCATCGACTCTATAACCGAAGGTGTCCTAGCCATTTTGTTTTTGTTTTTCTGTACTTTTTACCTTAACTTGACAAAGTCAAGATAAGCTATTGCCATCACGCATGCGGAAGTCTGTTAGTCTGTTCACATCTTCATTTAACACAGGCTACACCCCGCAGTTCTTGTCCGATCGTCACAAAATTTCAAATGCAGGTTTGAGGTCATGTCTAGATGAGAACGTCCCCTTTTGGTCGCGATCGATCAACCGTGATGGCTGCCCGAGCCAAAAACCTTTAGCACAGTATACAGGTCATATTTATGAAGGGATTTCATGGTAACTTGGTAGGATGTATAATATCTAGTTGAGAACGTCCCCTTTTGGTCATGGTCTGTCAACTGTGTCGGCTGCCCAAGCCCGAAACCCAAAAACTTTTAGCACAGTCTACAGATAATATTTAATATGGAAGGATTTCATTGTAACCTGGTAGGATGACTCCGTATATGATGTCTAGGTGAGAACTTCCCCATTTGGTCGCGATCATTCTGCCATGATGGCTGCCCGAGCCCAAAACCTGAAAACTGCTAGCACAGACTACAGGTCGCATTTAGGAAGGGATTTCATTGTAACTTGGTGGGATGACTCAGTATAATGTCTCGATGAGGACATCTCCTTTTGGCTGTGAACATCCCCCTCCTTTTGGTCGTGATTGGTCAACTGTGACGGCAACAGGGGCCCAAAGCCCAAAAACCTTTTGCACAGTCTACAGGTCGTATTTATGGAGGGATTTCATTGTAACTTGGTAGGTTTATTTGTGTACGTAGGTCGGGGAGAGGGCAGGCACCACAGGCCAGTCGGAAGCAACCATGGGAGTTCCAATATGGTTACAATGTGCTGAGCATAGAACATGTGGCTGAGTTAGGTGCATTCTGCCAGGACGATTTCTTGTGTTTATTCCAGCACACGACTCATTGCAAAAACTGGAGTCAGATAAGTGCTGTTTGTCATGTAATTAAGTTTATTTAGATAAACAAACATCTGTAAATGGTTGAGCTTGTTTGAATAGGACATACATCTGGAAATATGTCGGCATTTTTGATAGGTCACTGCTTGGATATAATTTCTTGATATTGTTGACCGTATTTATTACAGAAACTGGACTCAGTTTGATTACTAAATAAAGTTGAGGTATAGGTGAACATATCAATACTCTCTAGTAGAATGGTTCGGTGATGCACTATATACCCAACTTGAGTATTGCATACTATGTCTCTCCACAGTGGTAGTGAGAGGGTTAAAGCTTTAGCATGTTTGCTTTTTGTTGAGTACAGTATTGTGTCATTCAGGGACAAAAGCCCTTACTAGGCCTTCGAACGCCCTGACTGTAAGTATTTGTCGAGTATGGTATTGTTTCGCTCAGAGACAACAACCCTTACTGGGGCCTTCTAGCACCCTGATTGGGGTCGACATTGGTGTTGTTAGTAACTTGTTACACCCATTGTGAAAGCCACGAGTCTACAATTGTATGCAAGTCGGATCTCAAAGAAAAAACGACTCGTTGTTGGTTCGGTGAGTGGAGGTATTTATTTTAACCCTTGACCAAGTACAGTTTTTAATAGTTTGTCAAATCGTGATTCGACATGCTAGCTGTGCATTATTCATAGCTTCATCCCATAATCTGGGTCAGGGCTCGACTTGAGTAAAATGGTCGGGGCCTAAAAAAAGTGCCCCACATATTGAGGTCGGGGCCTTTTCGGGGCTGATTTTCCATTTTGTCCATTATTGTTAGTGCTTTTTTGTGGAAAATGTCGGGGCTTGAAAAAAAACCCCAGCAAGTGCTCCTCGGGGCTGATCTCGGGGCCTGGGCTGATCAGCCCCGACTCAAGGCAAGCCCTGCTGGGTGAGTCATTGTTGACATTAAAGCGTATTCGTTTGAAGACAGTCAGGTAATTTAGACGAACGTTGGTGATACGATGAATGAGTTAGAATTTGTCGGCGATCTTTATACAATTGGTGGTCAGTTAACTGTGATATAGGTGTCAAGTGCACCTGTGATTTACAGTGAATAAGAGAAGCACACGTTATTCGGCTGACACGATGTATATCGGCGACCTTGATACAATTGGTGGCACATTACCCGTGGTATAGGCATTAGGTGCGCCTGTGATTTAGGATTTGTGGATCTCGAGTAATACTGTATGGCCGCTTGTGTTTTCCACTAAGTGACTCAGCCTATATTATGACGGCATGTAATATGTTGTATTTGTGACATTGTATAAGTATCTGGCAAGAGTAATAGTCAATGACACTGGTGGAAGACCAAGGGTGGATGGCTTAGCTACCTGTTTCCTCCATCCACCCCTAGCCTTCTCTCTAAGGCGCATTTGTGGATGCATGCTAAATTCTTGAATGCATGTGCTTTTTTCAATAAGACGATGCCAGGGATGTTATTGTTTCCAATAAATAGTCGCTGCCCTTTAAGGTCGGTATAATGTTTTGCATTTTAGATCGTATTAGTTTCCAGCATGGTATATGACTGTTCCAGTCAGGGCTGTTATTGTTTCCAATAAATTGATGCTGCCCTATTATTGGGTCGGTACAGTGTTTTGCATATAAAATCGTATCAGTTTCCAACATGAAATATGACCGTTCTAAACGGCCTATCAGTATGAGCTAGCTGCATTGTTGGAGGAATGCACATTTTAATTATTAGGCTCATACCATTGTCTTAGTAAGTAACTGTCATCAAACGGGGGGATATAGTCCCCTGAAGAGCTTATATCAGTGTGGTACATCATAATTTGTATGTGCTTCGATATAAAATTTGTTCAGTCTGAAGCCTATTGGTACTTGCCCGGAATTTAATCCGCAATGTATGACTAGTTTCAACCTTTACGGTTTTATCAAATAAACAAATACTTCAAGACTTCAATTTGTGTAAGTCTGAGATTACCGATTATTGGTTAGAAATTTATTGTGGTATGTTAGAGAATATAGGTCGCTATGGGTGAGCGCCACTTAAAACCAATCCGTTGAATATTATGGCTCTCAGATATGACTGAGACTCGGGGGTAGCCGAGTGTGCGACTACGTCGAAGAAGTCATCCTGTCATTCCTCGAGTGGCCTTGGCTTACACTGGGGGCGAAATTCAAGTCGCCCTCCAGAACTTCCTTGGGAGACATGGCAGTTTTATGCATTTTCTTTAAAAAAAAACTCTTCCTTATTCATTAAGTAAACATGACTGCTGTTATAATATGTCATACGGTTCTAAAAATAGCCTAATTTTATATTTGTGAAAAGAGGTGCAATGGCGTAGTCGTTCGCACAATTTGCCCCTACTGGTAGGAACCAGCACAAAGTGGCTGTTTAAAAACAAAGTGCCAGCAAAAACAACTAATCACTCAAGACATGCATTGTGTTAATTAGAATTTATTAAAATTAATCACTGTTTCGAAAGACTAAAAAATGTGAAGGAGACAGTTCATACATAAAAAGTTGAAATTGCTTATGGTTACGGTTACAGTACATTCTTTTCCATTTAAAAATTTGTTCCATTGAAATTCGCACTGCAGTTTGCATTGAAAGTTTTTCTTTGAAAACTTGTGTTCCAAGGGGGTTAAATGTAATAAGGCTCTGATATAAATCACACATATAAGGATGGATAAAAATGGCAGGCCTTCATAGCACCAATCGCATGTGTCAATGTAAGATGGTCGGAAGAAATTGTCATTTTTCTGCACAGTGACAGAAGGGAAGGGAGACAACTGTAATATTTTGTCATTTACCTTAGAAATAAATTAACTCATATTGTTAATTATGCTTAAATAATGAAGGTTATTGAAAACTTTTTTAATACTGCTTTTCAATTCAATTAGGGCATTCAGAAACCATGAATGACCCAGCTTCTTATGTGAACTTGAAATTTATTTTAAATATTTTTTTTCAAAAGAATACACCTTCTCTGAAAGAGAAGAACACTCTCACAATGGGTAATCCTAAATTCCAAATCCAGTGCATTGAGGCAAAAACAAAATCAACTGCATGGTAACCAAAGTCATCACTGGCAGGGAAAGAGTTAGGTCATTCAGAAACCATGAGAGACAGTTTTTCTGGTGGGAGGGGAGGGGGGATTTTTTTTCTCCACAATTCGTCATGTTAGCTTTTGTTGTGTCTTCTTTGTACATTTATTTTGACACGATGTCATATATGTTTTATGTTTTTTTCTGACTTCTCCCTCCTGGCACCTGACTTCTCTCTAAAGTCTCTGGAGGGAGAAGTCACTTCTCCCTAAAATCAGCTGCCAGGCTGATCTCTGCAGAGACTTGAATTTGAACACTGCTGTAGTTCTGGTTCTGAGCAATATATTATCAACTTATTGTTGTAATTTATTATATTGCAATTTTAAAGTAATTGGTTTATTGCACCAATAATAAAATCGTTTTCATTTTTGTGAGGCAATGGCTGGAACGTCACTTATGTTTCACACCTTGTACTGTTTGTGTCCAAGGACCAGGTGTTTGTACAAGACTGGGTGTTTGTTTGTTTGCACTTTATGGTTTATGCCTTTTTATGCCTTGTTTTGAACCAGTTCTAATGGAAAACTGAAGTGATTGTCGCAGTCTATTAATTTGACTGTCGTATATGTTTGCACTTTAGTGTTTATGCCTTTGTGGCTTGTTTGAGTTAGCTCTAATTGCAGAACAAAAGCAATTCTAGCAGTCTATTAGGTCGACTGTCTGAGACGTTCAGGGACTCGTATGTCACCCTCGGAAGTTTCAGAGCTGGCTGGAGATACACAGAAAACTGTGTATAACACGGTCTTGTGGTGTGAAACTCTGATTCAGTTTCTAAATCGACCGACAGTGTATGCTGTCTTGAATAGAAACCGGTGAGCATTGAAGCTTGCAAGCAGGCTGGAAGTACACAGATTATGTACGACACAGGCTTGTGGTTGAAGCTTCAGGGTTTGCATGCTGGCAGGCAATACAGATTCCTGCGTTAGCACTGGCTTGTGGTAGTCAAACCCCTTTTGCTTATGTGTAAAGTCTGCAAGCAGGCTGGGAGTATACAGAAAATTCTATATACAACACTGGCTTGTGGTAATGAGACTTTACGGTTTCGAAGCTGGTAGGCAATGGCACATAAATGTGTATTGCACGGGCTTGTGGTAGAGAAAACTGTTGTAGCCAAAGTACTGATCAAAAATAAATATAATATGAAAATATAAAACACGAAAATGAAATAGCGATAAAAATAATTGAGTGTGTAATCGCGATACCTGGTGTATGATACAAATGAATCTTGTTGGTTTCGTATTCACCAGTGTGAAAATAATAATTGTGCAATGAGAATCAGATTTGTGAAAAATTCAACAGTGTGATCAGTAGATTCAAAATGGCATCAGAGCTGTACTTGTTGTATACGGGGAAATGAGAACTAATTGGGATGACACCTTCAGCTTCGGTGACAGAGTCACATGCTGTAAGGGAGTATTCTCATTGGGTGTCCTATTTGCACTCCGACACGCTGATTGGCTGAATTGGAGTGGGTGGTACCCTGATGAATGAATTTTTTCATGATTGAATTCACGAAATGAGACCAGTTGTGTGTTGACCACCATCAAGAGTCAAGTTACGAATATATGGGAGGAAATATTGGTTAGCTCCCTTGATGTGTTAGGAGAATTAAATTCTCGCATGAGCTGATGCTGGGAATAACTGAGTGACAGTCCTAGTGTAGGTTGTGTGGCAAGTGTACTTTGAATACTAATTGTAGTAAACAGCGGAGGCTAAAGTTTTCTTGATTGTGCCCAACAGATGGCCGTGTTTTGTTTATAACAACATTGAGGCCAGTGCAGATACGATTGTAACACCAGTTCAAATAAGTGCACTCCCACTGGGTCTTTTTTTTATCATTATTGTATGCCACACATGCACTGGTAAAATTGTGACTGGTCGCCACGACAAGCTCCTCAAGTGCCAGTTCTGGGTTTACACCCAAAACCTCGCGAGAGTAAGGTGAGTCCCTCTTAAGTGATCCCAAAAGCTCAGTATAAATGTAGGTGGGGGAGGGCAGGCACCACAGGCAAGTCGGAAGCAACCGTGGGAGTTCCAATATGGTTTCAATGTGCTGAGCATAGAACATCTGGCTGAGTTAGGTGTATTCCGCCAGGACTAGTTCTCGTGTTTATTCCAGCACATGACTCATTGCAAAAACTGGAGTGAGATAAGTGCTGTTTGTCATGTAATTAAGTTTATTTAGATAAACAAACATCTGTAAATGGTTGAGCTTGTTTGAATAGGACATACATCTGGAAATATATCGGCATTTTTGATAGATCAGTGCTTGGCTAGCGGCCAAGGATACAATTTCTTGATATTGTTGACCGTATTTATTACACAAACTGGACTCAGTTTGATAACTGAATAAAGTTGAGGTATAGGTGAACGTATCAATACTCTCTAGTAGAATGGTTTGGTGATGCACTATATACCCAACTTGAGTATTGCGTACTTTGTCTCTCCAGAGTGGGAGTGAGAGGGTTAAAGCTTCAGCATGTTTGCTTTTTGTCGAGTACAGTATTGTGTTATTCAGGAACAAAAGCCCTTACTAGGCCTTTGAACGCCCTGACTGAGGTCGACATTTGTATTGCTACACTCATTGTGAAAGCCATGGGTTCACAATTGTATGAAAGTCTGATCTCATGGTAAAAGTGACTCATTACTGGCTCAATGAGTGCAAGTATTTGTCGAGTATGGTATTGTATCGCTCAGAGACAACAGCCTTTACTGGGGCCTTCTAACACCCTGATTGGGGTCGACATTGGTGTTGTTACACCCACTGTGAAAGCCACGAGTCTACAATTGTATGTAAGTCAGATCTCAAAGAAAAAATGACTCGTTATTGGCTCGGTGAGTGTAGGTATTTATTTTAACCCTTGACCAAGTACAGTTTTTAATAGTTTGTCAAATCGTGATTCGACATGCTAGCTATGCATTATTCATAGCTTCATCCCATAACCCGGGTGAGTCATTGTTGACATTAAAGTGTATTCGTCGGAAGACAGTCAGGTAATTTAGATTAATGTTGGTGATACGATAAATGAGTTAGAATTTATCGGCGATCTTTATACAATTGGTAGTCAGTTAACTGTGATATAGGCGGCAAGTGCACCTGTGACTTACAGTGAATAAGAGAAGCACACATTTTTCAGCTGACACGATGTATATCTGCGACCTTGATACAATTGGTCCATTACCCGCTTCCGACGGGCCCGTGTTGCCTGCCCCCCTCCCCCCTCCCCCCCCCCCTCCACCTACACCTACATATAATGTCTAGATAATAGCGTCTACTTTTGGTCGTGATTGGTCAACTGTGATGTAGTGCTGTGCGGTATACCAAATTTTCGGTACGGTTTCGGTATTATAGTGGTACCGAAAACTGATCCAAAACCAAATGGAAATACCGCTTATTTCGATATTTATATTTTTCTGTGAAATTGACAGAAAGTCAACTCATCAAGATGGATCGTAAATCTAAAAGCCTGTGGGCCACATATTTCGATCGAATTGATCAGAAAATGCACAAATGTGATCTGTGTAAGCAATGGGTAGGCAGCAAACGCTGCGAATACGTCGGAGAAAGAAATAAAAAAGGGTCCGCAGAAAAACGAAAAATGACAAGTTATCAACCTGGTACTTCCGTTTCTGAAGAAATACGACCCGGTTCCAATGTTTCCAACATTCTGGCTGATTCAGTATATTTTCTGGAAATTACTGTGTGATTTATTCACAGGGGACATTGGGGGTCGGGTGGATGGTTGACATTTGGTTGGAAATAATCCACTGGTTTTGAAAATTCAATACGCTGACAACTTGACATACAAACATGCCATTAGTTATCACGTCTCGGCGATGTTTTTTATAGCATTTCTTTCATTTCAGCATTAATATTTTAAGTTTCAGATACCTACTCATCATTTTATTAAAATGAAAGCCCCAAAACTTTAAGACCCAGTCATCTGCATTGTATTCTTTCCAGTAAATAATTTATACTGCTCACCAGCGCTCAAAAGAAATACGCGACTGACCTTAATTTTATGACACATTGAAAAACAATGTACAGAAGCCAACAGGCGGCATTAGATTTAGCATTGTCAAAGTTCATTTCAAAGGCTTTGAAAATGATTGGCTGTTTTAAGTAAAAAATCGATTTGTACATTTTTTTTCTCATGGAAAATGAAAATTTGACCTAATTTATCATGGAAAATTATGGATTCTCTGGAATTTTCAGAAATGTGTATGAGGCCAAAAACCAGAAGTGAAGTTAGTGAACATTGATAAGAGTGATTCCACTTAAAATCACGTATAGCTGCAACTAGGTGAATGTCATCAAACATGTTATTTTAATTGTTTTTCAAGGATGAACCCAAACAATGAAAGGTGGATGACACCATGTCATTGACACATTGCGTGATGATGGCAATAATTGCACAATGTTTTCACAATTAGGATTATTATAGAGAGATTAATTACAGTTGAATTATTTCAATTTACTTGCATATTTGTGTGGATATTGGACACTGAATTCACTGGACAGTGAACATTAATCTTGTTGCAACTCTGAAAGATAAGGGGGGGGGGGGGGACAGGGCCTGTCCAAGGTTGTTGCTACCAGAGAAAACTTACTGAAAAGCCCTGAAGTTGACCATATATGTTGCTTCTACCCGATTCAGTTTGGGGGGGGGGGGGGGCATGGTACTTGTTCCAAGGACAGAGAGGGCAACTGATCAACTTGGCAAGTTATTTAATGAATCACTCGATGCAGGGTGATGATTCACAATGAAGAGAGTGATTCATTAAATAACTTGCTAGACTAATCAGTTATCACAGTAACTTGTCAAGTTCATGAGATGTCAGTGCCGAACCTGTTAAGTTACAATGTGGCTGCATGTTGGGAAATTTGGTCAGTTTTTCGACTATTTTCTGTGTTCTTTGCATATACCAAATACCGTACCAAAACCAAGGTATTTACCCGAAAAATACTGATACCGAACCTGAAATTTCAATACCGCACAGCTCTACTGTGATGGCTACAGGGGCCCAAGCCCCAAAACCTTTTGCACAGTCTACAGGTCATATTTATGAAGGGATTTCATTGTAACTTGGTAGGATGACTCCAGATAATGCCAGGATTTTGGTCGCGATCATTCAACCATGACAGCTGCCCGAGTCCAAAACCCCAAAAACTTGAGCACAGACTACAGTTCATATTTAGGAAGGGACTTCAATTTCATTGTAACTTGGTAGGATGACTCAGTATTATGTCTAGATGAGGATGTCCCCTTTTGGTTGTGCTTGGTCAACTGTGATGGCTACACAGGCCCAAAGCCCAAAAGCCTTTAGCACAGTCTACAGGCCGTATTTATGAAGGGATTTCATTGTAACTTGATAAGATGACTCGTTTTGGAATAATTTCACTGTAAATTGGTAACTTTCGTTGATATACATTAACTGTGAGGGCCACATTGACCCACCCCTCAATTCTTTAGTACAGTCTACACCTTATATTATTTTATTTACAGCAGCCATGACAAGATTTATAGAAAATTATTTTTGAGATTCTCTAAGGGTTAATAGTTAATTGACAGTAAATATATACCAGGGGAAAAACATTTTTTTAGAGCCAGGGAACTGTGTTGCTTATTTCTAGTTGTTGTTTTGTGATATAATTCATTTTTTGGCTTACTGAGTTCTGAAACACTTGGGATCTTCACAGGGGAATTTTTTATTTCATTAAGATGGATTTTCATGTTTTACTACACTTGAAGAATAAACTTTTCATCTGCGAGCAAGCAGTGATATTTTAATTATTTTTATAACTAAAACTGTTTTCTCCTCAAGTCTGTCTGTCTTCGTTAGTTTGTTGGCCTAGTTATTTGAAAAGTCGGATCATTAAAGAGAAATTTATTTGTGGGTAATTCTCACATGCATTATAAATGTTATCAGCTAAAACCAGGTAATAGGGCTGTCTTCATAATGAATATTCATCAGTTACATTGCACAAGCTTGACATTGAAAATGTCTGAAAACTTCATTTAGTGAGGAGGAACTTGTGGACTTCCATGCTGATACACCAGCCTGTGTTGACAGTGCAGATGGTAAGATTAATTATATGTCTCGAGTTACTCTTATCTCTTGTGTTTCCAAAAGCTGCATTCAGGACATTACAGATAACTGTTGAAAGCCAGGGCTGTTAGTGTTTCAAACTCTTGTGAAGTTCTTGGTTATTAACTGATAGAGAGCCAGGTTAATTCAAGTTCTCAGAATTTTTTGTCAGTAATTTTTTCATTCCACTTTATTGGAGAGTGCCGATGGACATTTTTTAAGAAAATTTAACATTTAGTGCCAGTTGACTCTGGCATGTAGCCATCGACTCTATAACCGAAGGTGTCCTAGCCAGTTTGTTTTTGTTTTTCTGGGTTTTTTAGCTTAACTTGACAAAGTCAAGACATTGAAGCTATTGCCAATGAAGTCTGTTCACATTTTACTTTAGCACAGGCTACACCCTGCTGTTCTTGTCCGATCATCACAAAATGTCATATGCAGGTTTGAGGTCATAAGATGAGAACGTCCCCTTTTGGTTGCGATCAGTCAACTGTGATGGCTGCCCGAGCCCAAAACCTTTAGCACAGTCTACAGGTCGTATTTATGAAGAAGGGATTTCATGGTAACTTGGTAGGATGACTCTGTATAATATCTAGATGAGAACGTCCCCTTTTGGTCATGATCTGTCTACCGTGTCGGTTGCCCAAGCCCGAAACCCAAACATTTTGAGCACAGTCTACAGATCATATTTACTATGGAAGGATTTCATTGTAACTTGGTAGGATGACTCCATTTGATGTCTAGATGAGAACTTCCCCATTTGGTCGCGATCATTCTGCCATGATGGCCGCCCGAGCCCAAAACCCGAAAACCTTTAGCACAGACTATAGGTCGCATATATGAAGGGATTTCATTATAACTTGGTAGGATGACTCAGTATAATGTCTAGATGAGGACAAAACCTTTTGGTCGCGAACATCCCCCCTTTTGGTCACGATTGGTCAACTGTGACGGCTACAGGGGCCCGAAGACCGAAAACCTTTAGCACAGTCTACAGGTCATATTTATGAAGGGATTTCATCGTAATTTGGTAGGATGACTCCAGATAATGTCTAGTTGAGATCATTCAGCCATGATGGCTGCCCGAGCCCAAAACCTGAAAACTTTTAGCACAGACTACAGGTCGCATTTATGAAGGGATTTCATTGTAACTAGGTAGGATGACTCAGTATAATGTCTAGATGAGGACGTCCCCTTTTGGCCACGACTGGTCAACCCTGATGGCTGCCCGAGCCCAAAACCCCAAAACCTTTAGCACAGTCTACATGTCGTATTTATGAAGGGATTTCATGGTAACTTGGTGGGATGACTCTGTATATTATCTAGATGACAATGTCCCCTTTTGGTCATGATCTGTCAACCGTGATGGCTGCCCAAGCCCAAAACCTAAAAACTTTTAGCACAATCAACAGGTCATAATTAATATGGATGTATTTTATTGTAACTTGGTTGGATGACTCTGTATGATGTCTGGATGAGGACGTCCCCTTTTGGTTGTGATCGGTCAACTGTGGTCGCTACACAGGCCTGAAGCCCAAAAAGTTTTAGCACAGTCTACATGCCGTATTTATGAAGGGATTTCATTGTAACTTGATAAGATGACTCGTTTTGGAATAATTTCACTGTAAATTGGTAACTTTCGTTGATATACATTAACTGTGAGGGCCACATACATTAACTGTGAGGGCCACATTGACCCCACCCCTCAATTCTTTGGTGCAGTCTACACCTCATATTATTTTATTGAAAACATAGCATACAGGGAACAGAAATTAACATATTCCCAATTATCACAATTCTTGTCTTATTTCATAAGCCTTTCATAAACATTGAAGATTATCCTTTTCATCAAACATAACACACAGACATGCTGAAAAATATTTATAAAATACTCTGAGGGTTAATAGTTAATTGACACTAATGATATACCAGGGTAAAACATTTTTTAGGGCCAGGACTGTGTTGCTTATTTCTAGTTGTTGTTTTGTGATATAGTTAATTTTTTGGCTTACTGAGTTCTGAAACACTTGGGATCTTCACAGGGGAATTTTTTATTTCATTAAGATGGATTTTCTTCTTTTACTACACTTGAAGAATAAACTTTTCTTCTGCGAGCATTTATGAAGGGATTTCATTGTAACTTGATAGGATGACCCATTTTGGAATGACTTCACTTTAACTAGGTAACTTTCGTTGACATACATTAACTGTGAGGGCCACATTAACCCACCCCTCAATTCTTTAGTACAGTCTACACCTCAATTTATTTTTATTGAACACGAAGCATACAGGGAACAGAAATTAACATATTCCCAATTATCACAATTCTGGTCTTATTTCATAATCCTATCATAAACATTAAACATTATCCTTTTCATCAAACACAACCCACAGTCGGGTTAAGCGGCAGTGTCATTGACACTTTCATTAATTTAGTAGTGGCTCTTGTTTTCTGAAGACACACAGAGAAATTGCAGAAGTATTAATATGTCTTGCAGCTGCAAATTAGGCTGTTGAAAAAAAAAATTTCCAAACAGTTTGACAAAATCATATTATGTGACTCCTCATTGGGATGAGCTTGTCGAGCTTGTTCCAATGAGAGGGCCACATGATATGGTCTTGTTCAAATTTTTGGAAAAAATGAAAATACAATAATTAAAATAATAAATTTTGATATCCTGTGCATTGGGTAAAGGATTAAGTTGCAATCCCACTTTGAGGTTCAGGCAAGTCTCCGTGTTCAACACAGTTTACAGAAATCAATAATGAGTGTGCAACAAAAATTGGTAAGTTTGTATGGGTTATTGTCTCCAAAGTTTTAGCTGAGAATCGAATATAACCAAGCAAACTTTTCTGTCAGAATGGTTGGTAAACATGTCCAAATCATGGTTTACGAGAGTGTCATTCACATTTTTTCACCTAGCACTAGAAGCTTCTCCATTGTGTGCCGTCTTCAAAAATTATAGAGAGAACAATAACGGTTAGTTATTTTTGTTGTTGTTTTGACCGATTTATAAGAAGTTCACTCCCAAACTCATGAATTTATTGCATATCAGTATGTAAAGATTTAGTGTTCAAATGATCAGGCTTGGAGCAAATACTTTCAAAATGTATTCGAATACGAATACTTTGAAATGTTGTGAATACGAATACACAAATTTTCAAATTTTGAAAACGAATACGAATACTTTTGAATGTATTCATGAATACATTTCTGAATACTTGAATACTTTTGGTGAATCTGAATAATAACAAAGCTGTTCAACACAATCATTTATTGGAATAGTATAAAGTATGTTGAGTTACTATATGGTACATCGCAAAAGTAACAATTTTCACATCAATTAATGAACTAATTACACCTAGCAAAAATAAAATTCTGGAAAATATATATATGTTTCTTACTAAATCTATAATTCTGGAAAGTATATATATCTTTCTTACTAAATCTATGTCTTAATCCACATGTCACTGGTGCAGCCAAACTACCACTGACGTTCTCCTGTTGCATTTGCTGCCTGTAGGCATTGCTCTTCTTCTAAAATCTCCGATGCATAAATGGATTTTCTGACATGTGCCACTATTTTAGAAACTTTTGAAATGATGTTATTTAAATGGTTACCAGCATGTTTTAAACCGTCTTTTACCACTAACTGTACTGTATGTGCATAACATGAACCATGTTTTGGTAAACTGTTGAATATTTCCTCAATAAAATCCTCGTTAGCAGTATTGTCATCAGAACTATCTGAATCTGAGCCCTCATCATCAGACACAGAAGTATCAACACCTTCATAACCTGGTAATGCGAAATCAAAGGCTTTTAGCATATTAGATGCATTGTCAGTAATAACGTTTGTTAGTTTCTCTGAAATGTTGAAAGTTGCAATAATCTCTTCATACCTGTCTGATGTTTTCACCAGCATGACACCCCTTTAATCTTTTACAAGCTATCATAACTGAAATTAGACTCCAGTCTAGAATAAAATGTCCTGTTACTCCAAGAAAACCTTTCATCTGCCAGTTTGACCACAAATCAATTGTTAGGCACATATTATTTGCTTGCTGAAGTTGTTCTTTCAAGTTGCTCTGTACATGATATGATATGAAATGATGTAATTCTATATACATGTATTGGTTTTGTGACAGTGTAATGCAGTGATTTGCTTCACATTCAGGGCTCTCAAGGAATGGCGAGTGATCACTCGCACTCTCCCATTACTCGCCAAAACATTCAAAGTGGTGAATGATGATCGCTCGCCTCTAAAACTCCTAAAATTGTCCTCTAAAAGGCTAATTGCAGTTTCAATTACTCACCATCACTCACCTAATCTCAACTGTAGGCGAGTGACATATAACTCTCCACCAATTTGCTCCTTGAGGCCTGACACTGAAACTTCTCACTTTTATATCTGTCCATTCTGAACATGGCCTGTAAGGCTGTAATTTTTTTACACAATAAAATGACAAAACTACATGAGCACCTATTTCTTGTAGCTATGTGCCGGTTTCATACTGATTTGTACTCATCAGAGGCAATGGAGAGAGGGCTGGTGAGTCACAGGCATTTGGTAACCCGTCAACCACAAATACCAATTTCCACAAAAGAATCTCCAAACATTTCTCCGACACTGTTCACAAACGAGAAATACCAATAGCTATACACTTCAACCAATCTGATCACTCAGTGAATGACATCAAATACAGAATTATACAAATTTTACACTCAAACCCAAACTCGAGACTTCAACAGCTAAATGTTACCACGCGGACATCAAATGGATTTTCACTCTCAGAACACTCAATCCAGTCGACTTGAACAGGAAGGATTTTTAATCGCCTTTAATATTTGTCGATTCATTCTCCACTTTCTGTTCATTATGCCACTTGCCGTGGTCGTGGGTTACATTAACAACTCACCAACGTCACAATGGGGATGATGTAACAAACATCCTAATCAAGAGAGGATACGTTACGAAACTCGCTTTTGAGAAAACACAATGTTTCCTTGCAGAGAATGCAACTTGATTTACAAAACAAAGCAGGGCAGAAACCGCCACACAAAAATCAACCACAAACAAGTGGGATTCTTAACATGCACATTATGCAGCAGAACCTTGAAGAGAAGAGAATATTCACATTATTAGAAATGCCAAACTTTTACCTCATTTCGCAAAATGACTATGTTGTTTTCAACATAAAAAAACTTTAACACTCCAACAATACATTTTGCATATTTTCTCCCCATCCTCAATCATTCCAAACGAATACGGATACTCATTCCATGATCGTCGTTAACCTACTAATTACCATAATGAACAACCTGTTCCATTTTACCAACCATGTATAAACAAACAATAGGTCACCCGCCAAAAAAGAATCAAACCCCAAAAGAAGTTGTGTTGGGTACTTAACCTGCCACCCAGAGGCATTTGGTAACCCGTCAACCACAAATACTAAGGTCACTCGCCAAAAAAAGGCAGACCAGTCACCCACCAAACGTCACAATATAAAAGGGGAAGAGCCCTCTCCCCATTGCCTCTGATGAGTACAAATCAGTACGAAAACGATCAGGCTTGTATCAACTACCAAGGCACATAGCCACAGAAAAATAGGTCCTCTTGGACTTCTGTCATTTTATTGTTTGTTACTTGTACCAGCCCTTTCCTGTGACTACCAGGCAATGATCACCGCCGAGAGTTCCAGTAGCGAAATCAGTCTCGATTCCATCTCCAGTAATACAACTGTTGTTGACACTCAAACCACAGGAGTGGAACAAAGCCGCAAAAGACAAAGAATGGAGAACAATACTCCATATACTGAGATTACCAACAAGAACTGCCCAATGTACAAGCAAGTATGGAATCTGGCAGTAAAACTAGTTAAACTTGAACTACAGGGCCTATTCCTGGAAAATGGCAACCGAATGGTCTAGCCCCAATGGGACCAAGAACCAATATTCCACCGGCGAGAGGCTTGAGATCAGATACCACTAAAAACAGAATCCAGGATACGCTAATCCAAGCTACCAAGCAAATAGTGCAAATCACACTGGATTACATCTAGATGTAGTGCCAGCAAAAAAATGATAACAAGGCCTTTCTCGTACAAACTGTCTAACAAGGAACTGTATTTACCTAATCACTTGTTAGAAGTGTGACAAACAATATGTCGGAGAAACTAAATGCCACCACACAGAAATCCAATGGATTTTCACCCTGTAATTTTTTTAGTTTGGTACCTCCTGAAGGACATATATTCATATAAATTACAGCCTTACAATCCATGTTTGCACCACCATCTGCCCTTTAAGGACAAAGAAGGAATCCTACCCACTCAGAACCTGGGTGGACAGGCTGCTGACTCAACCACTGATCGTCACACACTTATTTTCATAGCCTTTGTTTGTTTCATGTTGTTTTTATCCTTAAGTTATTGCTTTTAATCCCTTGAAACATAATTTCTTACAGCAAATGCAAGGGGAAACAGCCATGATTTACTGTTGAGGGAATCTGCATATGATATCTAAAGCATAAAAGGGGAGATAACAATATCTCAGCACTGAGGAAATCCCCCTTTAATATTGAAACTAAGATTTGGTGCATGCGTACCCAATATTTTTACCACTTGTTAACTGGAGATTACCACACATTAATGAATTCCATCATTTTGGCAGTTCGTGGAATAAATTAATACTTCTACTCAAGTACAGTCAGTGTGCCTTCAACCCTTTACCCAATGCAGACTATATCAAAATTTATTATTTTAAATACTATTTTTTTCAAAATTTGTTAACAAAACCATATATGACCCCTCATTGGAACGAGCTCAACGATTATAATGGTCTTTCCATTTGCCGGTCACAAGAGTTTACATTTATATATGTTTGCCGGAAATCAGATGCTAATTCCCAGGGCTGTTGTAAATGTCATTAACCCCTAATAAAATTGTACTCAGTCTTGAGTAAATTTCTGTTGATCGATTGAAAATTGTGTGGTCTCTTGAAGAATTCATGTACTCTTACTTATAACCATTGAATTCCTTCGTTTGTAGAATTATATACCCAAAGTCCATCCAAGTACATGTAAGCATTAACTGTATTATACATGTTTCCTGTTTTACAGAGCTCCATGTGCACTGCAAAACAAGATATAGAGTGAATGTTAGTGTTGTATACTTTCCACTGTAAAAGCATATCTTCAATTAAAAGGATTCCAATGTATGAACTATTTAACATTATTTAATTTAAATTAAACTTGTTTTAAACTTGCAGGTTAAAAAGAGACACTTATCTTGTGTAGCTGCAGCTTGTTATTTGGTAGCCTGCAAAGTTCATGAGGATAAGGTAAATATCTAAAGTATCTCTAAAGGCTGTTAGTTACCAGGGTTCATGCATGTCCTGAAAATCCTGGAAAATGGTATAAACCCTGTGCTACAACACACTGGACAGAATGCGACAAAGGTATGATTCACAATTCATTTCTCAGTTTGTTACTTTGATACAGTGAGATGTTTGTTTTCTTCTGTTCTTTGAACAATTTTGTAATGTATGCTTGTCCAAACAATGTGTTAGTTGGTTAACTGTGAATCAGTGGTTCGCTTTGGGACCAGCTGATTTGAGACATAACACTTGGGGAACAGAAATATAGTGATAAACTGATAATCGGAATCGACAATCAGAACCAACCAGTTATGAGGCATCGTCCGATTATGACAACTGGCAGTGAAAAACAGACAGTTTCCGGTTATACTATATTTAACACTGACTTTTAAAAATCTCTTGGAAATCTGGCCATTTCAATCAAGTTTTCCCATTAAAAACATGTGTTGTGCATAGCAGAATATTTAGGGATTTGCAGAGCTGAGATATTACAGGATTTACCATCTGCAATTGGTACGAGATCGCCTCCATTTCCCGGCTGATTGAAGTCACTGGCCTTCAATCATAGTGCTGTACAACGTTACATTGGGAACATGTATAACTAAAATGTGTTCAGCCGGTAGTCTGTAGTTCTTCATGATGCAAGCATTACAATACAATAAGAAATTAAAACTGGAGAAAAAACTCTTTTTTTTCAATGATAGATGATTGTTATGCAACATGTAAGCCGCATGACTGTCACAGAAACGTTTTCCGTTTGTCAAGTTCATTTTTTAATTCAGTTACCTCCCTTGATGTTTATCTCCAATGTTGATTGTGGAGTACATGTACAAAAGAGAAACATATCAAGGGAGGTAACAAGTTGAAAAATGAACATTAAATAATAAATTCTGACATGTTGCGTGTGTATCTGTAAACAGTGCATCATACAACTTCACAGCACACGTTAACATCAAAGTTATTATTCAGTTAAGACACAAAGTATGTGTGCTCAGTATATTCCTGGTTGAATCAGCCAAATGTATTGTACTCTTATACAAAACTTTATTAACACTATTTACCGGAATATCACACAATCTTCACAAGAGAACAATATTGTGTGATTGTATCGTTAATAACGATCTTCTCCCCCCCCCCCCCCCCCCCCACCCCCTAAAAATGTGAATATTATTTTGGCTAATATTGCCCAATACTAAACATGCATAATCTGAGAACTTACGTGATATTAAGTTTTTGTAATTGGTGATTTATCAACAAAATTCTGTAGTTTTACAGGCACCAACAGATTGTCCTATTTCAACCATCAGAATTGGCAGAGAAATAATCGGTTCATAGCAAGTTAAAAAAATTTGGTTCATCACTGCAGATATGTACCCCGAAAATATTTATTTGAACAGAATTTGTTTTTACTCCATGGTGAGTGCACCCATCAAAAACAAATATGGTACACTATTAAGTAAGGGGCCTAGGCTGTGGTTGTGGGGAGGTGAGGTGGGGGGGGGGGGGTTTAGGAGATGAAACAGTGGAAAAGATAAATACATGTAGAGTAGAGCAGGCCTTTTCAATTAATGAGAGGCAAGTAATAGCTCGTGCTCCCCTGGTTCTCACCTAATTCATTTTTATGTAAAGTTCCTCATTACTTGCCTTCAAAGATAACCCCATATAGCAAACAGTAAAGATAAAGATTAGCACAGTAACTGAGGCCATACTGTGGTTGCACAAATAAAATAGAAAGCGGAAAGAAAGTTGAGCAATTTCTAGTTAGATTGAATGGGGGCAGTGAGAGAACTTTGACTTGTGTCGTCCTAATATTCAATGCTCCAATATCTTGCTATACCCTGCCAAAACGATGTTTGCAGGTGATATGAAATGGGATCTGTCCGTAACAACTTGGAACCTTCATATCTCAGTCAGTGGATGTTGGATTTAAATTATCTTTGGTATGCTGATAGACCACCATGGGGGAAAGGATATTTACAAGTAACAGGTTTTGTTCATTTTTTTTTTTAGAATTATGGGGCTTTCTTTTTTGAACTGAGAGACCCTTGGCAGCGGACACCAATCACATTGCACCTTGTTCATTTTGGGTTTTTTTTTTTTTTAACTTTTTAAAAAAATTTTTTGCTCCTGTCTTGGTATGGATATAGTTTCCATTTATTGCTGATTTACGCTTTAAATGATGTCCAGACTTGACTTAATATTTGTGTTGCAGTCACGAGAGACACTTGTCTCAAACACACTCCATCAATACTAACCGTAAACCCAAAATGCATTTATTAGCCATGTTTATGCCAAAATAAGCACAGTCCTAAAGTTCCTGTGTTTCTTACATTCCAAAATTTAGATTGAACATGTGCAAATCAGTCAATTTGCAGGAATCTGTAAAACACATTCTATTTTGTATTGGTTTGGTTCAGCAGATGGTTACACCCAAACCTGAACTTAATCTGTCATTCAAGTGTTTCTAGAAAGGGCGAAAATAATAATTATTATTCAATTGGGGCATGCATATTGGGAAATATAATGATGGGCGACAAATACTGTTTGGCAACCTATTTCTGTATAAACTTGGGTGGGGTATTCATATTCAGTTGTGTTTGAGTACAGTTTTTAAAGTTTTCATAAGTGTTTATTATTCATTGAATTTCGTGAAAACATATATATCCGTATTCATATACATTAACATGTGAGGTATTTTCATAAATACATTCTGAATACTTTTTGCGTTTTATGTGTTTTTGAATGATGATACAATGTATTGAATAAAATGTTTGTGCATATCATGGATTTCATTTGTGGAATCAATGGATTCTCAACACCTCATGTTAATAATGAAGACTTACACATTTTGTATGTAAAAGAATTTGTGCCTGTTGTGCTGGAAAGACTGGGTGACTGTTTCAGCTCATATGACATGGTTTGGGGGTCGGCATGTGGACTCATGAGGGGCACTTCTTATTATTTTGTATAGGTAGTGAGCTTACATGCCGATCTTCACTCCATTCATTAGTAATTACCAATCAGGTTGATACATTTCTTGGCTCATCTATAAGTTAGATCCTCTGTGGTCTTTCAGGACATTTTATTCTATGATGGCAAACACAAGTCAGAAATGTTTTGCCCTTCCACCACCCCCTTCTATACTTCTATTTTCAAGCTGTCAAAGATTGAGCTGGGAGGTTAACCGCAACCACGGGTCTGGATCGGTAGTCAAAGATTACTGAAAATCTCACTGCACTCCAATAAACAGAACCGCAAATTCGGTTTTAAAATTCCAGCATGTTTTAGATACTTCGCGTAATATCAAATTACCAGAATGAGGATATAATTCTCTTTATAATAAATGCAGTATCTATGAATCTGCTGACCACAGTCAAATAATTTCTGTATACGTTTGAATGGAATTTAAAACCAAAACTGTTGTGCACTATACTTACACCAACAACATTTTCAAGACTGTAAGCCAAGATTTGAGGCTTTCAGTATTAATACTTGAAACTCAACATGAATTCATTAATATTCATGACTTATCAACATCAAAGCTGAAGCACTGTAAAATGTTCATCAGTTTATTAAATGCAGTTTCCTTTGATGATCTATAATTTGCCACTTGCTCTTCATTGATGCTGTCTGATATATTTATTTCTACTTGTAATTTTGAAAGCTTGAACATCAAAATCGATTTCAAATTCACAGTTGAAGTCAGATGGAAATTTAGGGTTACAATGACCTAAATGAGCGACTTTTGCTTGATAATATTTTGAGAGTTTGTTTGCTGGGGAGGGGGGGGGGGAGGGGGGGGGGGGGGGTTGCCTGGCATTTTACAACATACAGGCATAGATATGTTATACTTATCTATTCAACTGATGCAATCAACAGAAGATGCCTTGTTAGTTGTTAGTGGAAGATGTTGTAATTATAGGGCCGATCTGACAGATATATACAGATAGTTTCTATATGTTCATGGACAACCGAAACCGCAACTGCATTTTTTATGTCTCCCCTTCCCAGAAGGGAGACATATTGTTTTAGTGCATAGTCGATACTTGGCATGTGGATGTATCACCATGAGCCAGTGTGCAGTGTACCATAGTGACCTTCATGTGACCTTGACCTTTGACATGAAGGTCAGAATTATGCGCTTTTTTAAGGGAAACTGTCTGGACCAGAACTTTTTTGTATTTCGAGTCAGGCTTTAGATATTTGGCATGTGGATGTATCACCATGAGCCGGTGTGTAGCATACCATTGTGACCTTCATGTGACCTTGACCTTTGATCTGAAGGTCAGATTTGTGCTTTTTTCAAGGAAACTTTGTCCAGACCAAAACTTGTTTGTCTTTTGAGCCAGGCCTTAGATATTTGGCACAGGGATGTATCACCATGAGCTGGTGTGCCGCATACCATTGTGACCTTCATGTGACCTTGACCTCAAGGTCAAATTTATGTACTTCAAATGGGGAGTAATTGTCCAGACCAGAATTTTTTTGTTTTTTGACCTAGGACTTGGTTATTTGACATGTGGATGTGTCACCATGAGACCGCATGTCGTCTATCTCGATGACCTTTATGTGACCTTGACCTCTGACCTTAAGGTCAAATTTATGTACTTCAAATAGGGAATAATTATCCAGACCAGAACTTTTTTGTTTTTTGACCTAGGACTTAGATATTTGACATGTGGATGTATCGCAATTAGACCGCATGTCACATGTAATCATGACCTTCATGTGACCTTGACCTCAAGGTCAATTTTATGTTCTTTAAATAGGGAGTAATTGTCCAGACCAGATTTTTTTCTTGGACATGTGGATGTGTCACCATGAAACCGCATGTCCGCTACCTTGATGAACTGCATGTGACCTTGACCTCTGACCTCAAGGTCAAATTTATGTACTTCAAATAGGGAATAATTGTCCAAATCAGAACTTTTTTGTTTTTTGACCTAGGACTTAGATGATTGACAGGTGGTTGTATCACAATGAGACCACATGTCATCATGACCTTCATGTGACCTTGACCTGAAGGTCCAATTTATGTTCTTTAAATTGGGAGTAATTGTCCAGACCAGAATTTGGTTTTTTTTGACATGTGGATGTTGAGCTAGATCATAGATATTTATAACCCCGCTCCCCAAAGGGGAGTTGGGACATTCTTGTTTACCTCTGTCTGTGTGTGTGTCTGACAGTCTGTCCATAACAACATTTGCACGTTTTTCTCAGCAACTTTTAATCCCAGCAATTTGATATTTTAATAAAAGCTTCATATATGTCATATTGTGGGGTGCGTGTTTCTCTGTCTGTAACAAAATTTGTCATCGCACTTAAAGTGACTGCATTTATTTTACCCTTGCCCAGGTATTTTGAAAAGTCGAAGGTGCAACTAATGAACTTTGGATATCTGCTTAAAGTTCCATGTATGTGGTTCACAGTATTTACTTGTACCCCCTTTTTTATAAATATCATAAAGTAAAAATACGTGCAGCCCGAGAGCGCACATTTTCATGTCAACGCTGCAGTAGACAGCTGTCTGGACGAGAACATTTTACTCAAGTAAAAAAAAGAACATAACTTATTTCTCTTTAGAGCTAGACCTTACATATCTGGTATAATCGTCAATATTTTTATGTATATATCATTTGTAGTGCATAAAATAGAAAGTAAGGAGAGACATATGTTTTAGTGTGCTAAAACACTTTCTAGCTTTATTTAAGAAACTGCAACTGCAGAGTAAATCCCACAACCTCCCAGCTCTAGTCGAAGGGCTTATCAACATGTAGCCTACCTATGTAACAAAAGCCAAATGTGGTCATGTGTTTTTTAATTTTTGAATATATGAACAATAAAACAGTTTAACTCTTTCGCTGCCGAATGCGATTAAAGCCGAATTACCCAATCGCTGCCTATTGAGACTGAAGTCGAAATTTGAAACCAGATAGCAGTATCACTGTTCATGGGGAAGTTACTCTCTTTATTTTTTATGAGTAACGATGTTGTGGTGTTCTATTTATGTTCAGTGTCAAAGGTGAAATACAATTTCGTGCCACAACTGCCCACAAGAGGAATACAGCTTGGATCAAAACATATGTCAGCTTGATTTGGCACATCTTTCTGACAAAATGTCTGTGTTTAATTTTACACGGAAACGTTTCTAGACAAGTGAGGTTATAGAGAGTATTTTTAAAGACTCGGCGAATGTGGTTCTGAAAGTGAAGATGGGAAATCTCTGAACGAAACGGCCTATGATATGGACATATTAACCACTCATGGTCAAGATATGGACATATTAACCCCACAAGGCCAAGATTTGGTTTGAAATGGTGGTGCTGTCGGAAATTCTGCAGGATTCGAGGTAGAAGCGTTGTCAGAGTCAGCAAATGACCCAATTAGTTTTGACTGGCAACTATATTGGTTTGGAAAATCTGTTTGATCCATTATGGATTCAGCCATACCAACCAGGGCAAGGCATCATGGTTTTCAAAGTACTCCCCACCCCCCAAATCAATATAAGGACTATCTGTAATATTTTTTCTTATCAACCTACCTCACCATTGTATACAACAGGCTTGCATTACAGTGGAAGTCCCTAATTCTGTATTTTGTTCTTTCCTAAGGGATTTGGGAAAGAAAAGTGGTGCAAAAGCACCAAGAAAAAATAAGCCAATAATTCAATGTTCCTGAGCTAAAGTATGGATCTGCTGACCATCGAATACAGGGCTGTGTTTTTGTATATTCTCGTTATATTCAACCACATTTTTTGTCATATATTTTCTCCGTGTTCGCGCACGACTTTTGTGTACCGTGCGGTTCGGTCTTTGTTTTTTGTTAACATATGTGTGCTATCCTTTTGGATATTGCTTTTGGAGTTAGGTGTCAGTGAGGGCTGTTCTGGCAGCATTTCTCCCCTCCATTGAGGGTAAAATTTCTGCCTTTTGGGTCCCTTTTGACTGTTTGGGTTCTGTTGTGTTCCCACTGGGCCTTTATTTCCTGCCACCTTCCTCTAGTAGTTGGGGGTGTTCTGCTTCTTATTTCTGTTGGGTTCACCATCCCATCTACTTCTCTCACCTCTGTTATGTCCAGGATGGTTCCTTGTTTGCAATTCCTTCTGTCGAGGCTTCTCATGCTCCACACGTAATGGGTGTTCTTCTGATTGACCTTGTGACTCTTGGTCACCCACCTTTTAGGCTTCCATGAACCGTGTGGTGTGTTCAGAGTTCTACCCCCTCCGTGGGAGATTTGCAGTCTATTCTCGCAGTGGATACTGCAGGAGCTGTTGAAATGTCTGGTGAAGAGATGCCTGGTTCCGGGACTGTTGTCCCTCTCCAGGAGAACATCTGAGGCTGTCACTTGGGTTGTGACTCCTCCATTGGAGCCGAGTCCGGTTGCTCTCTCCACTTTTCTACTGGTTTCAACAGCTTCCGACATATCTTCTGCTCCTCCGTATGTAACGACTATGGTCACCGTTTCAGTCAGCCCCGGCTTATCCTTGCAGGGGTAAGCTAATTTTGCCGTGGGATATCGGCCTCAGCCTTCCTGGACTTCAACTCGGCAAAGTTGGAAGGGGCTGCCGGCCCATTCCTCTGCTGTGGACTCTCAGCTGTCGAGCCCAGCAGCTTTTGTTTTGGATTCAGATGCCCATGGTGGGGTCACCATGGACTCTGATGCGCTTCCATCCACGCACTCTGGTCCTTTTTGGTCCAGTTTTGTGGGACCAGCGCATTTTGTGCAGTTTGGACCTTATGTCCCTCAGAGGTTCACGGTGACTTTCCTGCACTTTGGATCTTTGGGGTATTTCATACCCCTATAGGCATCTCCATTCAGATGTTTCGGCTGCCGCCCGTCACCCTGCATCAGGTGTTCTCGAGGATCATGACCCTTCGCTGGTTAAGAGGGTCAGATGTGAAGGTTTTTCCCACATCGACCTGGAAGATACGGGTCGTGAGCTTAGGGAGGCCCTCTCCTTGCTCATGCAGGTTCTTTCCAAGAGCCTTTCTGTTGCCTCCAGCGAGGCTACTAGTGGCTTCCAGGCATCCTCGGTGGCACCGCATCCCAGGTTTGGAAGCAGGCCGCTTTCTGATTCCCCTGGTGTTCCTACACCATGGGAGGCATTGGCTGGTATGCCCGAGATGGGCAATGTGTCTTCTGACTCAGGGGATAGATCAGACACACCTGACATTGAGAGCCATCAGTCTTCTGACCTGGGAGCGGCTCTTGACTTTGTGTTTAAGTTCCTACCGGAACTCAAACTGTCACACAAACCAGAGGTTTCAGCCAGGCCGTGATCATTGGCTGCACGCCGACAGCCTATGGAGCAACCTGCTTCTGGGCATCTTTGACACATTCCAGTCGGTACAGGTGGTCGAAGCTTTTGCAGCATTGGACTCGAAGCTGAGTTCCAAAGCTATGAAGACTTCATTCTTCACTAGGGCTGATACCTTTTTGCTATCATTCCTACGATTCTGCCAATCCGTCAGTCTGCCAGACATTGACGGTCTTGGATCAGGACTCCTCCTCCCTCGAGCTTTCCAAGCCCAAGTCAGCCGTTATTCTCATGGCGACTTTGGAGTCCCTGTTGGGCTTATCCAGAGAGATGCTGGGCATGCTTTCTCTCTCAGATCACATCTTCTCTGTGTTGGCTGTTTATCTGCCTCCAGATAAGTTTGATGACATACAGGCTCCTTTATGTGTGATCTCTTAGGCGGTCATGTATCTTATTCACACCCATGCCTATAACATGGCTAATTTGGAATTACTTCGCCAGACACTGTGTTTAGGCTTGGACACTATCCATTCCCTTCCTGAAGGGCAGCGTGCTGCTCTTAGATCTGCTTCTTGGGTGGGTCTGCGACAATTCTATGATTCCGTGGCGATGGTCCGGGATGACGTCCTGTTTCATTCCAAAGATCAGCTGCTGCTTCGCCAGCTTGATCTGCCTTCTTTTGGAGGCTAGGGCCGTTCCAAGCCTAACAAATGCCATTCCGCTTCCTCTATGAAGCCAAAGGCTGATCCTCCTGCCTCCACTTCTCAGGCTTACTCACGTGGTAAGGGTAAGCATCGGCAGACTAGTGGAAGGTCTCAGGATCCTTCTACTAGCAGAGGAGGTGGTTTCTTCTCTCATGGGCCTCGCTGGGGCTCAAAATGAAGGTCTTCACCTTGATTCATCCCAGGTTGGAGGAAGGATATCAGAGTTTGCAGACTGTTGGGCCATGGTCACATTCGATCCTTGGGTGTTAGATGTTGTTCGGTCTGGTCTGCGGATATCCTTTCGGTGGCACCCCACTTGTGTCGAGGGTGCCGCTTCCAACCCAAGTTCCTTCAGATGTTTCACGTCGGAAACTTTTGATCACAGAGAAACACAATCTCCGTTCAAAGGTAGGCGATCGAGGTCATCAAGCACATTCATTCAGTGGGATTTTATTCCCGTCTGTTCTTGGTGCCAAAGAAGGATGGCCGACTCCGACCAGTTATCGATCTGAGTATCTGGAACCAGTCTATCATTGCTCTCAAGTTCAGCATGGAGACTTGCAGGGCAGTTCGCCGCTCCATTCACCAGGGTAATTTCGCTTCCAGCATTGACCTGCGAGACGTTTAGTTTCACATTCCGATTCATCGGACATTGCGAAAGCATCTCGGGTTCGCTTTTCTGGGGCGAGTTTACCAGTTCAAGGCTATGCCTTTCGTCCTCAACCTGTCAACTTGGTCCTTCACCTGACTGATGTCGCATGTGATAGCCTTCCATCGTACACAGTCCAGGGTGACTACTTTGGCGTATCTGAACGATATCCTCCAGAGGCACTCCAATGCTGCTCTTCTGGAGTTTGATGTCGACACCCTGTTGAGCCTGCTCTCGTCGCTAGGGCTCAGAGTCAACGAGGAGAAGTCTGACCTGGTCCCTTCTCAGTCATTTTGTCATCTGGGGATGGACTTCTGTACTCAGCTGACTATGGTGGCGGTTCCCTGTGCGAGGGCAGTGATTCTCTCGGGTTTCGCCCTGACCCAATCCACAGGCTCGACAGCTCGAGTATTCTCCGGTTGCTCGGTCTCTGCGGTTCGGTGACGGATCTCATTCCTTTAGGTTGGCTGCATGTCAGACCTCTACCAACACTTTCTGTTCAGTCGGAGACCGAACGTTGATCCTCTGGATCTGGTGCTTCAGTTACCAGCATCTCGTAGACGTCACCTTCTTCCCTGGACGGATGTTCAGTGGATTATGCAGGGAGTTCCGTTGGACTTGCCCAGATCTGATAGAATTCTGATGGCAGATGCCAACAATCTTGGTTGGGGTGTGACGTTGGATCCTTTAGGTCTTTCCAATCACAGGGTTTGAAACCAGGATCAGGAAGCTTTTCACATTAACCAGAAGGAGCTTCTTGCTCTTCTGAGTTTGCGGCAGTGGATCCCCCACTTTTCGAATCATCAGGTCCTTCTGTTGGCCGACAATTCGGCAGTGGTCACTTACATTCGGAACCAGGGAGGCATGCGCTCAGTTCCCATGTACGAATTGATTCAGGATGTTCTCCTGCTCGCTCAGGACATCAACTCCGGTGTGGTGCTTCGTCACATTCCCGATCGTCTGAATGTCCTAGCTGACTCACTGTCCTGACGGGGCAGGGTCATTTCCACATGGATGCTTCACAGAGCAGTGTTTCAGTCGCTTTGCGATCTGTGGGGTCATCCCCACTTCGATCTGTTTGCGACCCATTGGAACCATCAGGTGGACACTTTCGTGTCCAGATCCTCTGGCTTTCGTCGTGGGCACTCTGTCACTCGATTGGAACGGGCTAGTCTGCTACGCCTTCCCACCGGTTCCGATTCTGCATCAGGTTCTCACCATGATACGAACCTGCAGTTGTCGAATCATTCTGATCGCTCCCCTGTTGCTCCAAATGGTGTGGATCAGTCAGCTCCGCTCTCTTTTGGCGGCAGTTCCGGCACGTCTCCCTCTATATTGCGACCGTCGTCACCCGAGGAGGTTTCACGTTGAACCAACTTCATTGTGCCTTCACACATATCTATGTCGATGGTGTACTGATCACTCTGTTGATTATGCTGATCCTTCGATAACGCAGATTGTGGTGTTTGTGGTATATCTGTTTGATTTTTGGGGTCTCCAACCTGTTACTATTAAGGGTACAGGTCCATGCTTTCGGAGACCTTTTTGTATGTGGGAAAGTGTTGTGTCGGCACTAACCCGTACCTCTCCAAGCTTCTTCTGCACTTTTCTTTGAAAAGGCCTAGGGTTTTGCAGCTGACCCCAAGATGGAATGTTTCTTGGGTGCTGCTTTGCTTGGGGGGGGGGGGGGGGGGGCGCATTCGAACCATTATACCAGGTGGATATGCATTTTCTCACATACAAGATAGCTTTCCTGATGGCTTTTGCCTCAGCCAGAAAGGTTAGTGAGCTTCACGCCCTCTCTGTTGATCCGGCCTTTTTCAGGAGCTCCGCCAACAGTGTTACTTTTTCCACTGATTGCTCCTTCCTGGCCAAGAATCAGATACCAGACTCTACTCCGCCTCCTATCTGTATCAGGGCTCTTCCT